>OY293827.1:70307917-71509167 GCA_958507055.1 Crioceris asparagi | reverse complement strand
AATGATAAGTAATCATTTGAAAATGTTTTCAACTCGTAAAAGGCTGTAATAATTATATTATCAATATATGTAAAACCAAATAGACCGATTTCACAATTTATTATTTTCAAGACTCTACGGTGTTGCCGATGCTAAAATTTTACCTGTTTTTAAATACCTAACTGATATAGATATCGGATAAATACCTAAGTGAAACTAAAAAATTAATTACGATCATGATTGTAAAATCATTTATTATTTATTTACTTCTTCGCTCTGATTCGAAAGTGGTACATTTTTAAGACACTAATAATATTTGTCAAACGTATACTACTACTATACTATACTAAATGTCAACAATGAGGTAGATGTAGCAGTAGCAGAGAACAGAGACGTATATAGAACTGCAATCCTTAATGTTAATACATCTATTTATTAAGAGATGGCAGAGCGATTAGGAATTAGAGGTTTTCGTTATTCTATTTATTAGTCTATGGTTTTCGTAGGCTGTGGGTTATTAATTAATTAATTAATATTTGATACCTAGTTATATTTCTTCTAACATTGCCTAATCGTGCATACATTTTTTTGGTTTTAGCTTTTGGTTCAGATCACACGATATAGCTTTTTTATAATTAGACGCGGCCCGCTGTTGGTAAATATCTAGGTACATTTCAAGTTATGAAATACAAGGTGGGATATTAGGAGTGCGTAGGTATTCGGACGATTACGGGGTTATTGTAAAGATTAGAAGAAAATGTCTATAACTAACCCAATCGTATTTTAAACATTCTACAACATAAAAATATTTTCAATTATACCGGGTGTTTCTAAATAGTTGGAACTCTACACAACTTTGTTTTTTCTTATGGAATGTTAACAATTTTAATTTATTTTTCAGATCAAAATGGAAAAACAATGTCAGTTTATTGATATGACTTTATGTTTATAGCTAATATTTTATGAGATATTAATTAAAGGATGAGAGAGTCAGTATGTAGTTATTCGCGATTTGACTTTTTTTTTTAGTATATCTTTATTCATGTCCCCAACAATAATGGTAATGTTACTACCATTATCAATGTTGTGCAAATATGCTTCAAGATCTGTAATTACATTTAATTTCTTGGCAAGCGCTGAAAAGAAAGATGCAGCATATATATATACGGGTGTCCCACTAAGGTCAGCGAGGTAGGATAATAGGGAAACCGTAAACCCTACGACTTCCGGAAAAAATTCATAAGTAAATCGGCTAAATGAAATTCAGCTAAAATATTTTGAAGTATCTAAAAGGGCCGCTAGGTGTCGTAATTACCGTGGTATAAATTAAAATAAAATTTTTCTCAAAAAATCGAAATATTAACGTATTGTTTTGGTACCGGAAATGAAAAGTTCATTACATTCTGTACTTTATTAAACCGCTGTAATCTCCTAGACGCGTTATCCAAATCTAATAAGTTTAGTCATGTTTGAAAGATAACTTGACGCTTATTTCAAAAATAATGTCGGATGTGTTCGCAAGTTCACAACTTTACTCCTAGAGGGCACTGATAAACCAATATTCAGTTTTCATATATTGAGCCACATAATTAGCTACATTTTGGCGAAAACCGCGACTCGATATCTTTACTCGTTTTTGAGTTAATGTAAAATTGATATTTTTGTTTTATTAAGAAAGTAATAATCATTATCACTACCTATTTAAAGATATAAGTTACTTATTGCTTATTCAGTTAGGTTAGGTTAGGTTACCACTGAGTAAAAAAACTATTTCTTTAGGTACTTTAATCATAATATCCCTAAAAATGTTGATAGCTGCGCAATTTTACTTTGCCGATAGACCATTGTATTATTTTTATTCGTTCTTAAGTTAGCGTAAAATTAATTTTTGATGAAAAAATTATTGGGGCCATAGAACCAAATGGTTTTTTGATCGACGAAAAAACGAAAAAAAAAACATAATTATCTATTTAAGCAATATTAGTGGATTAATAACAACGTAAATTAAAACATAAAATTAATTAT
Organism: Crioceris asparagi; assembly: GCA_958507055.1. Lineage (NCBI taxonomy): Eukaryota > Metazoa > Arthropoda > Insecta > Coleoptera > Chrysomelidae > Crioceris > Crioceris asparagi. The sequence goes on along the minus strand of OY293827.1, from coordinate 71,507,163 downwards.
TTGAGTGAATTAATAATTTTAATAATACGGACATGGCCACAAAACTACCGTCAGCTTCGGCTGTTGGGGATAACATTAAAAACGTTGGACAATTAAGTAAAAAGAGTGCTTGTAAATGTGTACTGTATGTGCTTCTCTTACTTAAGATTCCACCGCACGCCACTGCTCATAACAACAAGTAATGATAACGACTATGTGCTGGTTTCGGATTTGCTATTTTCTAACAGAAGCAGAAAAACATTTTTATTTATTTTCTTTCCAATCAGTCTATCAGTATTTTTGTTTCGTTTCAAATTACGTTTTACAATAATTCAATAACGAGTAAAGATATCGCGTCGCTAAACTGTGACTATTTATATGGCTTTTAATACCAGTAAGAGAAAAATGTATCGTGCTATTTAATTTTTTACAAAAAATGATTAAAAGTGAATATTGGTTATTCAGTGCCCTCTAGGAGTAAAAGTGTGAATTTGCGTACACATCCGACATTATCTTTAAGACAAGACTAAAGTCGTTAAATTTGGATAACGCGTCTAGGAGATTACAGCGATTTAAGAAAGTACTGTCTCCCAGCTCCCCCCACCCTTATAATAAAAAATACGGAAAAGTATGCAGACCAAAATTACGCAAAATTTCAGGAACTTTCCATTTCCGGTACTAGAACAATACGTTAATGCATCGATTTTTTGAGAAAAAGTTAAATTTAATTTATACCATGGTAATTACGCAACCTAGCGGCCATTTTAGAAATGTGAAAATATCTTAGCTGAATTTCTCTTAGCCGATTTACTCGTAGGGTTCACGGTTTCCCTATTATCCTACCTCGCTGACCTTAGTGGGACACCCGGTATATATATAGGGTGGCTCATGGTCGATGGTTAGTAGGTCATCGAGATAATGTTTATGGATTCTGAATAGAGAAATTTGTCCTGCGTTATACAGGGTCGTTCAAAATGTGTGATTTTACTGCTAGATACAAAAATGTTTAAAAATGCGTTTTTTAAATGGAACACCCTGTATATTATAAAATATCCTGAAAGATACCTAAATTTCCTTTGATTTGATGTATTATGTTCCTATACCTAAGTAGCTTTCAAAAAAATCAAATTATATTTCTCATATTCATCTAGGTTGCTGTTAAATGTCATCATAGTACATGATATAATGAAAATTTGACAATTAGTACATTATTAATTACATCTTTAAGTATTTCTCAACGTAAGTGATTTGAAATGAATGAAATAACAATTTAAACGAAGTTCTATTAAAATTGTTTACTCTTCATGGAAAATGTGTGGAAACTATCGCAATCGCAACGATACTCTTCCAATGACAGATTATCCACGAAGTCGTTCACAACTGACCTTAGAATTTCCAAATATTTCTCAGAATTCAACGGTTCATCGTAAATAAGAAAACTTATTCGGTGATCCTTTTTAAGTCAAAATACGTTGAAACTAAACTTCTCCTGAAATCCCATTTCCTTGACAATATTTGGATTTTGATCAGCCCAGAAATGCCCGTTCCTTCTATAAAAATTCCTTCTCTGGAAAATTTTGATTCGTCTAAATAATATTTTTTTTTAAGAGTTCATGATCTTCTTGGATGCGAAATAGGATTGTTTTGCAAAAGTGAACCCTACTTTGATGATCTTCTGGTTTTAGAGCTAGAACTTTAGTAAACTGGTACGGGCGCATTATGGATGGATAATCAACTGCATTGAAGAACTAGATGCCAGTGAAATAAGGAGGGCTACACCTATATCTGCAAATAAACGGACATCGAAATGTTTGGAAGCCAATGGTCGGCATTTTGAAAATTTATTATGAACATTTTCTAAATTTTTACAGATAATTAATGAAATTATTTTGTGATCGTACAAACTTCCTCTTGTTCATTGGATGTAACTCAAAGTACGTTTCATTTAATTATCTGCACTTTGTTGCGATTGTTTCCACACATTTTCCATGAAGAATAAACAATTTTATTAGAACTTCGTTTGAATTGTTATTTCATTCATTTCAAATCACTTACGTTGAGAAATACTCAAAGGTATTATTGATAATGCACTAATTGTCAAATTTTCATTATGTCATGTACTATGATGACATTTAATAGCAACCTAGATAAATATGAGAAAAATAATTTGATTTTTTTATACAATTGCTCTTATCTCGGAATTATGGCTACTATAGGAACATAATAAATCAAATCGATGGAAATTTAGGTATTTTTCAGGATATTTCATAATATACAAAATGCTCCATTTAAAAACGCATTTTTAAACATTTTTGTATCTAGCAGTAAAATCACACATTTTGAACGACCCTGTATAACGCAGGACAAATTCCTAAGAATTGAAATAACGCAGAAATAAACATTTAATTCGAGCTATGTTTTGGTTAAAAAATATGGAAAATAATATCTCGAGAACCGTTAAAGATAGGTGTAAGTGTGGCAAAAATATTAAGAAAGTGAGGACAAATGCAAAACGCAGTAACATATAGGGTGTTCTATTTGAAAAAACAAGGATACTGCTACTTTTTGGTATAAGCGACAACGCTGCATGGATGAAAATATTTTAGATCGATGGATCAGGAGCAATTACTTGAACAACCAAATTTTCAGAACGATCCTATGTCCCGTTCTCCGTAAATGTCTAAGGTACCATCGACCGTGAGCCACCTTGTACATACATATATATTTGTATTTACAATCAATATGATTATTGAAAATTAAAGTTAGTCCGTGACAGTTAAGCGACTTCCAAAAAAAATCCGTATCCCCAAAAAACATTCCCAATGTAAGACTTTTGGAGGTGAGAGCTATATTCTGCAAAACTCGACATAAAAAATCTCAAATCTTTCGCATACGCTCAGTAAGAGCTCCACACCCATACAACTTTTTATGTTTCTTTGTATACGAATTTTGCTTTAATGGTATATTTTCATCAAGTGATTCTATCGATTCTCACCGCCCCCAATATTCCTTCCATGACGTTGAAACATAAGTTTTTTTTTTCAACTCATAATAAGTTTTATACATACTCCACGCCTTTCTAAGTCTCTTCAATACGGTGTTAGCAATTATTTTCATTAGGTTTAAATATACAGGATGTCTCATAGTATATGCGCAGGACTTGAGGATGTGATAGCTCGTCCAAAAAAATAAAAAAAATATTAACTTATCCTCTAGAATATCGTTGCGTGTTTTTCTTCCGATTTCCTACGCCAATGGAAAAATTACAGTTTTGAGATGCCCATTTGAACCGCCAATGTTTTCTATAAAAAAAACCTATTGGTCGTGAGCTCTGAATTCGACCGTTTTTGTGAAAACTCAATTTTATAATTAGAGGTCACGACCAACAGTACCTTTTTGGTGTAGAAAACATTGGCGGTTCCAATGGGCATCTCGAAACCGTACTTTTTCCATTAGCGTAGAAATTGTGGAGAAAAACACCCACTACTCCTTCAAAATCTTCACCATTTATGACAAAAATGTTGTGTTGACTCAAAACTTATACGATAAACGGTTCAGGAGATAGTCACAAGAAACGATTTTTTTTAATTTCAACGCCCTGTAGGTATCTCGAAAATGACGCATTTTAAACTGTAAGTTAATATAAGCTTTTTTTCATATTTTTGGACGAACTATCACATCCTCAAGTCCTGTGAATATATTTGGAACACCCTGTATATTAAGAAATAGATCGTATTGCACTTTTGTATTTTTGATGTGTGTACAAATATTGTAGATCACTAACAAAGTTGATTTTTTCTACCAATAGAACTCTTTAGAACTTGACCATATATAAACGAATTCAAGTTTAAATGCGATTTTAATTCTGTTTTATTTCATCTTCTTTTCCAAGACGGAATATAGTGCATTCATTTCAAGTATGTATGCAAGGAAGTGACAATTTTATCATTTAAAGTGAGCAGGTGACTGGAAATGCTAGTCCATATTTAGTGGAACAATGGATTATGAATAAAATACGTCAAGTTGTAATTTCATGGAAGGAATTTTGGGGGCGGTGAGAAGCGATAGAATCACTTGATGAAAATGTACCATTAAAGCAAAATTCGTATACAAAGAAACATAAAAAGTTGTATGAGCTCTTACTGAGCGTATGCGAAAGATTTGAGATTTTTTATGTCGAGTTTTGCAGAATATAGCTCTCACCTCCAAAAGTCTTACATTGGGAATGTTTTTTGGGGATATATATTTCAGGAAATTTATTAACGACTGGCTAGGTTATGGATTGGAAAAGGTATAAAACGGCTTCTGTAGTCTTGGATGTGAGAAAAAGAGTAACTCTTTTTTCTATTCGAGCTTTCGAATCTCTATTCATTCTTCATCAGGATTAGAAAGTGAGATTTGGTTAAACATTAAATATTTTAGTATAGAAGTTATCATCTGTAACAATAATCGTACGTATCACTATAACAATGTTTAAAAATAAAAATGTAAAATACGTTTTGAGACTAGGAAACATAAAAAAAATTAAAATCAAATATGATGGTAATCAAATATTTCTAAATATTCTGTCATGAACAACTGCATTTGGAATGACTACAGGTAATCAGAGAATTCTCCTTAGCTTACATATTAAAAATAATCTTCACGGTCGCTCGCAGCTAAATTAATAAATTCACGCAGCCCTGCTACTTGGCGTGATATAAAAACGTTAAAAGAAAATTATTTTGGAGATAGAGAGACTTATCATCTCTTATCCAAGATCAACAAAGAATTAGGCAGTTACCCAACGAATCTCCGTTAACCTTCATCACCAGGTTACAAGCCCACGAAGCTAAAATGTACGCTTCAATCAATAAACAAAATTTATCTGTCGATGAAAAGAACGCGCAGACACGTCTAGCGGAAACTATGGCCCTTAATACACTCTTGACAGGCTTAGAAGCTTGGCTATGTTAAATTGTCAGAGCTAGTGACCCTGTAGACATACTAACAGCTACAAATAGAGTTATGAGAGAACTTTAGATGAATTATTTCAAAAACCAAAAACTTCAAAATTTAAATTTACGACAACGCAAACCGATTTTGATAATGAACAATGTTCAAACTGTAAAAGAATTTGTCATACAACTAATGAATGCAGACAGATACCTTTCCAACAAAACTTTAATCAAAACTTCGAAGCTTTCCAAGCCAGACCACAATTTCAGTCAAACATTCATCAATAACCAAATCCTACAAATAATTTTAAGCAAAATCAACCTCTTATAAATAGACCTTCTGTCATACGTCCTAATCCCAATATAGGTAATATCAGACCAAGCATCGTCCAACAAAATCCGAATTTCAGTAGACTTCAACTAAACCCTACTTGCCATATCAATCAAGCCGATAACTATTATGATGAATCTTATCAGTACGAAACTTAAGATTAATCATAATATAATTATTAGATACCTACAAAAAAACTTCTATAACTATCAACAGGAGAAATTAATAAATGAAAACCAGGATTTTCACGTAAGCCCAATAGTTCCAACTGATCCTCCTCCGGAGAAGAAGTCAGAAATAGAACAGCTTCAAATCCAAGTTCAAGCAATCTTCAAGATTACAACCCCAACCTAAACTTCCCGAACAGAGCTACTTATAAATCCGCTGCTCGCTGTGAAATCACAAAATTTATTTTACACTACAGACTCCCCAAAAACTCACACATTTCTTATAGATTCCGGAGCAGGACTGTCTATCTTCAAACCTCTCGTTTGTCAAAAATTCTCCCAGAGATTTCCTAGAAAAGGTAATTATTCAAGGAATCACTAATCAAAAAGTTCATATTACTGAATCTACACTCGTTTCTCTCAAACGTACAGATCCACACAAAATCTATATTTATAATTTAGACAAATAATTTGATGATCATCTAGGTTAAGACTTCCTCGAACAGTATGATTGAAAAATTAGCATCAAAACAAGAAAATTAACAACAAATTTCAAACCCGTCCAACTTCATTATGCCTGATGATAATGTACAAAACATCGAAATCAAGAACACAGAAAGAATAACTAAAATAATTAGAATATAACCAATCGAAAAAGTTTATAAATTCAAATGCAATTTATTAACTACTGACGCATTATTAACAGGTATAGAAATAGAAAAGGTAAGCCTTCCGCATGCATTAGTAAAAGTTAATGAAAATGGCGAATTTTTAATCACAATTCTTAACGCAAACGCAATTCCAAAAGAAATAGATTTTTCAGGTATTAACATAGAACCTATATAACATGTTTCTATTAATAATCTTAACGAATAGGAACACGACATACAACAAGACAGAATTCCCAAAATACTAAATCAACTTCGATTAGAGCATCTAAGCGATGAAGAATCAGAGCTCATAACAAATTTGTGTATTGAATTTTCATTCATATTTTACCTCAAAGTCGACAAACTGACTTTTACGAACGAAATTAGATATTAAAGCTAACTCCGACAAACCAACATTGACCAAGTCTTATAGGTATTAGACTTTCTTGTTCAACTTTTTCATTTACAGTTTGGGTCGTCCCTAAGAAAATGGATGCATCAGACAAACAAAAGTGGAGAGTAGTTGTAGATTATCGTAAGCTCAACGAAATCACTATTAACGACAAATATCCGCTGCCAAATATTTCATACCTCTTAGATCAACTTGGGAAATGTCAATATTTTTCTACCCTAGATGATCCACAGGATATTCAGAAGACAGCTTTTTCAGTCGAAAATAGACATTTCGAGTTCGTCCGAATGCCTTTCGGTCTCAAAAATACCTCTTCACCTTTTCAAAGAGTAATGGATAATATATTACTTGGTATCCAAAATGAGCGTTGTCTAGTTTGTACGGATGCCATTATTGTATATCCCCCATACATACATGGACATATTAACAGAATGACTGACGTTTTTACTAAACTCAGACATGCATAGGTATATGAAAATCAATCCAGATAAGAGCGAATTCCCCCGCAAGGAAGTAGCCTATCTAGAACATCATGTCTCTAAAGATGGTGTCAAACCAAACCCATCTAAGAACCAAAAATACATACAATCCTTTCTAGGTTTAGCCGGTTACTACCGAATATTTATCGAAAATATCGCTAGAATCTCAAAACCACTAACCAGACTTCTCAAAAAAAGACATTCCATTCGATTTCAATTTCGACTGTAAACAATCATTTGATAATTAAAACAAGCCTTTATCTCTTCCCCAGTGCTCATATATCCAAACTCCTTTCATTCTCACAACAAACACAAGCGCTTTTGCGATTGGTGCCGTACGTAAGGAATAATTGGTAATGATCTACCCATAGTTTATGCATCAAGAACTCTTCGCAAAACAGAAACAAAATAATCCACCATTGAAAGAGAAGTACTTACCTGCGATTGTTTGGGCAGTAAAACACTTTAGACTACATCTTTGAAAGAAAATTCACTTTAATCACAGACCATTATCTCTCAACTTGGCTGTTTTCAGTAAAAGAAACAGGTAGTCGGTTAACCAGATGGAGACTAAAGCTCAAAGAATACGACTACGAGACAAAATACAAACCCGGAAAGATAAACAAAAATGCAGATGCTTTCCCGCATTAAAGTAAATTATATCCAAAATTTACCAAAATTCCAATCTGAATACAATCTAACACCTTATTCAACCTTTGCTTCTAATGAAAACACAGATGAAGATATCCCTGAAGATCAAAAGATTAACCCTGAATTTCTAGAAAACATGTATAAATAATTTGATATATTTGTAAATGTATACAAGACTAACTCCATTCTGGACTATTTGAAAATAGAGTCAACTAACGGCTAATTAATACATAAGAATAATAAAAATATTCTTACATTTCTTAGAGAAAACCAACTGAACAATTTTCAAGAAAAAATGATTGATGATATTTTTGAAGAGAACTACGACTTTGAACATCTTAAAATTAAAATATTCTCTAGTAAAACTGTAATAAATAGAAAATATTTTATAATAACAATACCATATAATCCGGATACAGTAACTGAATATTTATTTGGATCCCTTTTCAAAGATCAAGACCTTCTTCAAACAATGAAACATACCGTGTTGAAACTGGTATTGATTTACCCATACTATAAATTTTATCATTTATTACTTCAGAGAAGCAACTCATATTTAAAAGTTCACAAAACCAGATTTAAACTCCAGATACAGACGAAATTCCCCTTATCATTGACCAAAATCATAATGACAAGATGAATTTACACAGAGGAATAAACGAGACCATTCGTCGAAAAAAAGAATGATATAACTGGAACGGACCGAAAAAAGATGTTGAGAACTTTATAAAAAACTGCGGAATATGCCAGAAAAATCAAGCATATAGGAGAAACTCCAAAAACACCGTTCGAACGTATTAATATAAACATATTAGAAGACCCTAACAGATATTACGATTTAACAATACGCGATAAGCTCACAAAATTCAGTCAGGCTTACCCTATCAAAGATAAATCTGCAAAATCAGTGGTTAATAACCTTCTTTGATATTTTCAACATTATGGCACTCCCCTTCGAATACATTCCGATTTTGACCGACAGTTTGATAATTTTCTACTTAGAGACCTCTGTACCTTCTATAACATAAAGATGATATTTTCCAGCGAAGGACATCGGCATTCTAATGAATCTCTCGAAATATTTCATTCGACTCTGTTAGAAATGATTAGAGTCATTCTCGCCAAATATCCGAACAAACAGCCCTTTAATGTTTTACCGTACGCATTTATTTGCTGCAAATAAAACTCATGGTTTTACTCCCTATAAGCTAGTCTTCGGAAATACTTCAAGTAGACCGCCAGAGCAGCTATAGAATGAAAATGAATTAATAACAAAATATGTTAGAGATCTGAATAACATATTCTCACAATTTTACAAAGTAGCCATAGAACGAACTGAAAGTAAGAAACAGAAAGCTAAAACACGTTTCGATAAACATGTACATGAAAATACTCCAAATTTTCAAGTAGAAGACAAATTATTTATCAAAGAATCACAAGATACAGAATAACTTTAATGGTCCATACGAAACTCTAGAAATTGTCAATAATTCAGCTGATTTAATTAATTCTAATACTTATCAATAAATAAAAGTAAATTTTGACCGTATGAAACCATATTCTGAAAACTAAAATGTTTTCAGGTACCCGTTACTGATCAATATGGCCTTTTGCCAATTTCAATTTGATTCTATAAATAACACGATAGGAGTCTTCTGTCACGATGAAACCAGAATTATCATCTCCAATGACAAGTGAACTCTACTAGTACACTACAATAACATTACAGGACTTTTAGCTGCATATGAGAAAAATAAGAAAATTATGGACACTATACGCCATGAATATTTTTCGTTCTGACGTACAGACACACGTCGACTTACTAAGTATCCAAATCCATACAAGAGAAATTCAGCGAAATCGTTATAGATCCAAAAGGCGTTAAAAGAGGTTTAGTAAACAATATAGGAAGCGTATTTGAAACAAGCACAGGCAACTTAGATGCTACAGATATTGAATTTTATACAAAAATTTCGAATAAACACAACAATGATCAACATCACATTGAAAACCTTCTTACCAGATTTCAGTATTATACTCTCTAATAAGAACTTTCAATGAAACAATACAAAATTTAGCAATTGATAGAAAAACATTTACATTTACAATTCTCGATATTAACATCCAAGTTAAAATTGTTGAAGCCCAATTAAACTGTTTTAAATATCCGAAAAATTAATATAGAGGTTTTTGATTTTTGAAGATAATTTAAATGACATTATAAATGCAGTAACATTTGCAAGATTGAAAATAATTCATTCTTCAATTATTTCTCCACAATATTGATTATCATCTCTTCAAGAGATATCACAAAACCTTGTGAGAAATAATCTCCCGTTACCAATAAAAATCTCGAAAATTGCATTAAAGCATATCAGCAAGATAACCAAATTGTCTTCATTTTAAAAATACTTTTAGTTGAACAACAACAGTTCATAAAAGAACTGGCCTTTATCATTTTGTTTCAATTAGTTTGGTTTAGTAGTTAAGTTTCGTTAAATGTTCCATTGCTGTGAAATAATTCGAAAATAATTTACAAATTTGAGGAACTGCTGTTATATTTTATTGATAATATTTAAAATTTACAATGCTGACCTCGTACTAGAACTGTCCACGCTGGGATTGGTTCCTTGAATCCCACGAAATTTAAATCTCGACTCAGTAGTTAAACATTTGTCTTCGGGAGGCTCACAAAAAGTTTCTTCTTGAGAGTCTTCTGTTCGCCATAATGATTGGTGCTAGATCCCTCGTGGTTATCAGTTCGCTACCTTTTATGGTAATTTTGAGGAGTTGAATCGTAGAATTTGAATTCATTCTCAACAGTTTTGAGAGACTGAATTTCACCCTCACGTTCTTACGGATTCCAGCCCTAAGGTTTTTTTTGCACACAACACGTTGTTACGTGTTAGTTTGATGATTAGTGATAATTATTAATTAACATTCATACACTTTATAATATCACTTCTAAGCCATATGTTCTAAGTAAACAATACAAGTATTTGAAATTCATATTTTGAAACCATGGCTGCCACCTCTTTTTCTATTTTGGATTTTCTATCTTGTCTTTGGAGCAGCATAGTTTCCTAGTCCATTTAATAGTTCTATGTAATTTCAAGTTTCCTTTTAAGCTGCCTTTTGTGCGAGGGAGAATTGGTCGTTTGGCTATTTGGAGATTTCGAGTGGTGGGGGAAACGTCAATGTTCAAGTTATTTACAGGTTCGGTTATTTGGGTATTGGAGATTTTGACTTGACAGATAGATGAATCTTTTGCGACCACCCAATTTCTTCATTGCGAGGGCTAACATCTTACAGAAATGACACCTGCCGCTATATTCTAATTACCTTTTCCCTGGAAAATCATTCTTAGTATTGAATTTTCTATTTACGGAAAATAGCAATTGATGAAGACTGTCCAGCAGGCGATGTTTGTGGTTTGATCAACGGCTCTTCTATATTTGAAGTTGTTTTTCTAAAACCACCGTCCTCAGTTAATATTTAGGTATAAATTTAATCTGATGTCAATTGACCCTGATGAGATTGACAGCGAGCCGAAAGCGGATGCCAACAAACCAATCGAAAATTGCGCGTGCGCGTAATTGTGGAGACTATCAGAAAGTTGAACTTGAAAGAACTTCATGGGTATTTGGAGATTTGGCGATTTTGATGTTTTTCGCTATGGTCACGTGACGATTTCAACCAATGACGTGAATCTCCAAATACCCGAATCCCCAAATCTCCAACATACAAAAGGTAGCTTTAGGTTCCTGGTAATTTGCTAGGTGCTTCTCACTTAGGTTTATAGGTGGAGTGAAGGCCATTTTTTTCTGATTTCTCTAGAGGTTGCTAGAAACTAAGAAGAGAGGCAGAAGAAAAGTCTGATAAGAGATTTGAGTGTGTATTACCTGTGTGGGAAAAAATTCTTGGTCATCCTCATCTGGAGGGATTAATCAACCCCACAGGTAGTTGCAGAAATTGTGTTTGTGCGTTTTGTGCACAAAATTTTTGTGAATTTTTTTTCAGATGCTGTTCCATTTTTAGTATTCGTTGGCCCACCTCTTCGTAGTACCCCGTTTTTGGAGTTACCAGCTAGGATCTGCACTCGTCCTTTTATTTCAGCCCTTCAAGACGCCTGCAAGCTAAGCCTGCCTCTAATCCTGCGATGCATGATTTCATGGGATTAAGAATTTACCCAAATGTACTTACCCAAAGTAGTCAAATTCAGAGACATAATTGGTTAAATGGAATACAGCTTCCCAGACTGCCTCACGAAGGAAGGAACCACAAGCCACTAGTAACTGTAGCTCAGGGACACCTTCGTGCAAGTACCATTTTCTACGGGATTTAAGGTCAGAGCTCTCCTTTTATCTTCGCTCAAATTTCACCGTGAGCCTTGGCAGCAAGAAAAGACCTCGAAAATCAAACCTAGTTACATGTATGGCTTATAAGTGTAATTAAGCTTTGAAAACTTTACTGAACTGGCCACTAACCTTTACTTTTACTATTGCTTTGATAACTTTGTGTTATTTGTGAAAACTTTTATGGATAAATTTGTATTGCGGAACTACGTATTCAAATTACGTACCTTCTCACTCTTTCTTTTGCTCCGGTAGAACATGTGTAAATAATTATCACCAGTAGATAGTAATCATTTTAGTAAATTTAGATTTAATTGTACTTATTTGATATTTCCTTGCAGAAGGGCTCAGCCATATTATTTATAATATTGCTTCTGCGGATTCACTTTTGCGTATTTATTTACCACATCCGTTAGCGTTAGCTTATAATTGACTAACTAATAGTGAATGTTTATTTATTTATCATGATGATTTTGACGAATGTCTAAACTGAAGGGAACTTCGCTTCAATCACGCCAAATAGTTGCCCTCCTGCATTTTAGGCGAGTATTCACGCTCGCGCTAGGTGTTTTCCAGCGATCAAGTTGGCATAAACAAAATTGCGTTTCACTCTGCTCTGGCCAGCGGGGAATACGGGTTCACTTACTAAAGCTCCAATTGTTTCTGGAACATTTTGGAGTCTGATCGAAAAATAGCCCGCGGTGACTATTTAATTTCCCTAAACCATTCTTTTTGTGATTAGATTTTTTGAAGTTGTTAGATAAGGTTGTTTGTAGAAAAATAATTCTTGTGATTGTCGCTGTTAGAGTTTGTGAAATATCTGCCGCATTTATGATAATTTGTAGAGGAGCTTTTAGAAAAGCTTCTGCTAGATACTTTTGATTATTTATAGCTGGGATTTTGGGCAGATATTATTATTTCATCAAGTGAGCTCTTAGAATAGCTGTTAATATATACTGATAATTTAGCTGTTTATGAGAATTTTAGTAACAATACAATACTAAGCCATCGTGACCGATACCGATTTGTTTTTATTTTCTGGATTAATTTTATGCGCAAGTGTGGTGCGATTATATTTTTATTTTTGTTGCTTATACTTAGAATAACTTTGAAATAATTTGAATATTTAATTAAAATATATATATTGTAACGGGAATTTATATTAAAACTGGGTTCGAATTATTTTCGCTTATTTATTTATACCAATAACTACACGACTATATACACATTTATTTTCACACTTATTTCTCGGACTATATACTTTTTACTACTTTCTACTTTCTATGATCTATGACCGATTGTGATCTATGACTGACTGACTATCCTGTCTATGCCATCAGCATTATATATCTAACCTAAAAAGCTCTAAATGGTTCCAGTGATGTTTTCGTTGTTTCTGGAGGTTATTTCTCAATATATGGCTTCGAGAATAGACCAGGACTTATTCTCGTTGCCTTTGATGCCTCCCGTGTTTTCTGGAATGTTTGTGACATTTGTGAGTGTGTGTAGTTCATTCATTATTCGGGTAAGTCTTCACGTTACACTATATATATATATATATATATATATATATATATATATATATATATATATATATATATATATACCCAAAGTGACAAACATTCATAGGGTTGCGGCCCTATGGGCTGTAGGATAATGAAAACTCTTTTTCAATTATCAACATTTCAATAGCGGTGGCTATCTTTTTCAAGGCTGTATTAAAATAAAAGAAAGTTACAAAGAAGTACTTAATTAAAGGGATATAAGAATCATCGAAATAATAATTAAGAAAATTAGTTATATATAAAAACACGTTATACGAATTCCAACTTACATTGATTTGAGTGTTAAATATAGATAAGTACATCATTCATTCTTATGTTTTCAGAACTAAATTGAATTTCTACATCTAATATTAGAATACTGAACTCAACTGTACGAGAATTAAGTTAGAACAGAAAATTATGGTTATAAATAGCAAAAAACTAGAATAAAGAAACAGGGGAAGATTGTATTTTTACTTTTTATTTAAATTTTTGAATACATGGAATTCAAAGTTACTGTATTTTATTTTGTTTGTGTGTTCTTTGTTAATTTTGTATATGGGTTGCATGTCTGACGTCTAATGTCTAAGCTGTCAATTAAGAATTAAAAATAAAAATAGACACAAACAGCAAACGTATGGCACAAAGTTATAATATTTGTAGTTCAGTTTCCTTTCTAAACCAAATAATGTAGGAAATGACCAGCCATGTATGATCTAGGGTGCAACAAGTTAAAGTCTGGTGAGTAATCTATATTGGAAATGTATATTGCAATTGTTTATGCATGTTCATTCTCTTCTAGTGCATTTTCTCTTCTTTCTAGTTGTGGCCTTTTATGAAAAGACAACAAATAGGAGTAAACCTGACTCAGACCATGGATGTCAGTTCTTTTTTTCATGCTGTTGCACAACGTGTCTATTTCTACCATTTCAAGAAAGATGCGCTTATGCCAGTTCGTTTCTATGTGAAGGACTCTAGGGTTATCCAGGTCAGGTAGATGTTTGGTTGAGGTTGTATGCTCTGCCAGAGCACAGAACGTCTTTTTTATGTTTATATCACTGCGGTGGCCTATTATTAGATTTTTAAGAAGTTGGATGGTTTGTCCAATATATTTCATTTCAGTCAGAGCATTGAATGCTATATACATAGTGAGATATATTGCTATATATATAATCGACTGATAGGTTTGATGTTCTTTAGTGCTATTTTTGAGTTCTCTTGTTTGAATACACTTATTAGTCTAGTAGAAAGCCCTTCAATGTAAGGAACCATAACTAACCCCTAAATTCTGGTTTTCTTCACAGGTTTGTCTTGTATGTGTATCTAACGTTGTGTTGTATAAGAGTCTACGTAACAACCCAGACGGATAGCCATTTTGTTTTAGAATTATATATACTCTTCTTAGACTCTCATTTTTCAGACTAGGATGTGAACATTTTTACAACTCTGTTTTTCAGTGCTAGAATTAAATTTATTTTAATTCTAACAGGATGGTGAGATTTATAATTGATCTATCTCCCAGAGCTGGTGGGTTTAGTGTACCATCTAGGATTATCCTGTTGTCTTCTAGTCTGATAACATGAGTGTCCAAAAAGGGTAATCTTCTATTAGTCTCTCTTTCGACAGTGAACTGTAAGTGTCTATGGTAGCTGTTAAACGTTAATAGAGTTTGTTCAATTTCTGGAACTGTACAAATTATAGATTTTAAGCCAAGGAATTGCAAACGGTTATTGAGCGATGCATTCATCAAGCAGGTCTTTCATTACATAAGGGGCTAGAATTGGTGAAATGTAAGAGCCTATTGGTGTGCCTAGTATCTGTTTGTAAAATATTCCGTCAAATACTAGATATGTGGTATCCAAGACATGATTTATCAGTTCCAGAAAAGTTATTTCGTTAATTTGACAGTTTATACGGATGTCATCCCAATGTTTGTTGATGGATTTTTTAACTAAAACGCGTGGTATGTTATTGAATAATGAAAAAACATCTAAGCTTATAACGACATATCCATCTGGTAACTGTTTTTCTTGCACAAATTCCGCAAATTCGAAAGAATCTTTTATATAGTATTCATTGTTGAAATTGAATGATCTTGATAATATTCTGGTAACTAACTTTCCAATACCAGAATTCGGGGAATTGATACTTGAAACGATACGTCTTAAGCTTAGTGTTGGTTTGTGAATTTTCGGTAGCCCATAGTATCTAGGAGCAACTCCGTTATGAATAGTTAAGTTTTGTTGTTCATCCTTACTTATTGCTCCTTTAAATGAATGATGTACTTATCTATATTTAACACTCAAATCAATGTAAGTTGGAATTCGTATAACGTGTTTTTATATATAACTATTTTTCTTAATTATTATTTCGATGATTCTTATATCCCTTTAATTAAGTACTTCTTTGTAACTTTCTTTTATTTGAATACAGCCTTGAAAAAGATAGCCACCGCTATCGAAACGTTGGTAATTGAAAAAGGGCTTTCATTATCCTACAGCCCATAGTGCCGCAACCCTATGCATGTTTGTCACTTTGGTTATACATTATCGGCAGTGAATTACTAAAATTATATATATATATATATATATATATATATATATATATATGGGCTGTAGGATAATGAAAGCCCTTTTTCAATTACCAACGTTTCGATAGCGGTGGCTATCTTTTTCAAGGCTGTATTAAAATAAAAGAAAGTTACAAAGAAGTACTTAATTAAAGGGATATAAGAATCATCGAAATAATAATTAAGAAAATTAGTTATATATAAAAACACGTTATACGAATTCCAACTTACATTGATTTGAGTGTTAAATATAGTTAAGTACATCATTCATTCTTATGTTTTCAGAACTAAATTGAATTTCTACATCTAATATTAGAATACTGAACTCAACTGTACGAGAATTAAGTTAGAACAGAAAATTATGGTTATAAATAGCAAAAAACTAGAATAAAGAAACAGGGGAAGATTGTATTTTTACTTTTTATTTAAATTTTTGAATACATGGAATTCAAAGTTACTGTATTTTATTTTGTTCCTTGATTTGTGTGTTCTTTGTTAATTTTGTATATGGGTTGCATGTCTGACGTCTAATGTCTAAGCTGTCAATTAAGAATTAAAAATAAAAATAGACACAAACAGCAAACGTATGGCACAAAGTTATAATATTTGTAGTTCAGTTTCCTTTCTAAACCAAATAATGTAGGAAATGACCAAACAACAACAGCCATATATGATCTAGGGTGCAACAAGTTAAAGTCTGGTGAGTAATCTATATTGGAAATGTATATTGCAATTGTTTATGCATGTTCATTCTCTTCTAGTGCATTTTCTCTTCTTTCTAGTTGTGGCCTTTTATGAAAAGACAACAAATAGGAGTAAACCTGACTCAGACCATGGATGTCAGTTCTTTTGTTCATGCTGTTGCACTCCGTGTCTATTTCTACCATTTCAAGAAAGATGCGCTTATGCCAGTTCGTTTCTATGTGAAGGACTCTAGGGTTATCCAGGTCAGCTAGATGTTTGGTTGAGGTTGTATGCTCCGCCAGAGCACAGAACGTCTTTTTTATGTTTATATCACTGCGGTGGCCTATTATTCGATTTTTAAGAAGTTGGATGGTTTGTCCAATATATTTCATTTCAGTCAGAGCATTGAATGCTATATACACAGTGAGATATGTTGCTGGTAAGTACTTTATCTTTAGTTCTGGTATATAATCGACTGATAGGTTTGATGTTCTTTAGTGCTATTTTTAAGTTCTCTTGTTTGAATACACTTATTAGTCTAGTAGAAAGCCCTTCAATGTAAGGAACCATAACTAACCCCTAAATTCTGGTTTTCTTCACAGGTTTGTCTTGTATGTGTATCTAACGTTGTGTTGTATAAGAGTCTACGTAACAACCCAGATGGATAGCCATTTTGTTTGAGAATTATATATACTCTTCTTAGACTCTCATTTTTCAGACTAGGATGTGAACATTTTTACAACTCTGTTTTTCAGTGCTAGAATTAAATTTATTTTAATTCTAACAGGATGGTAAGAATTATAATTGATGTATCTCCCAGAGCTGGTGAGTTTAGTGTACCAATCTAGGATTATCCTGTTGTCTTCTAGTCTGATAACATGAGTATCCAAAAAGGGTAATCTTCTATTAGTCTCTCTTTCGACAGTGAACTGTAAGTGTCTATGGTAGCTGTTAAACCTTAGTAGAGTTTGTTCAATTTCTGGAACTGTACAAATTATAGATTTTAAGCCAAGGAATTGCAAACGGTTATTGAGCGATGCATTCATCAAGCAGGTCTCTCATTACATAAGGGGCTAGAATTGGTGAAATGTAAGAGCCTATTGGTGTGCCTAGTATCTGTTTGTAAAATATTCCGTCAAAGACTATATATGTGGTATCCAAGACATTATTTATCAGTTCCAGAAAAGTTATTTCGTTAATTTGACAGTTTATACGGATGTCATCCCAATGTTTGTTGATGGATTTTTTAACTAAAGCGCGTGGTATGTTATTGAATAATGAAACAACATCTAAGCTTATAACGACATATCCATCTGGTAACTGTTTTTCTTGCACAAATTCCGCAAATTCGAAAGAATCTTTTATATAGTATTCATTGTTGAAATTGAATGATCTTGATAATATTCTGGTAACTAACTTTCCAATACCAGAATTCGGGGAATTGATACTTGAAACGATACGTCTTAAGCTTAGTGTTGGTTTGTGAATTTTCGGTAGCCCATAGTATCTAGGAGCAACTCCGTTATGAATAGTTAAGTTTTGTTGTTCATCCTTACTTATTGCTCCTTTAAATGAATGATGTACTTATCTATATTTAACACTCAAATCAATGTAAGTTGGAATTCGTATAACGTGTTTTTATATATAACTATTTTTCTTAATTATTATTTCGATGATTCTTATATCCCTTCAAATAAGTACTTATTTGTAACTTTCTTTTATTTTAATACAGCCGTGAAAAAGATAGCCACCACTATCGAAACGTTGGTAATTCAAAAAGGGCTTTCATTATCCTACAGCCCATAGTGCCGCAACCCTATGCATGTTTGTCACTTTGGTTATACATACATTATATAAAAGATTCTTTCGAATTTGCGGAATTTGTGCAAGAAAAACAGTTACCAGATGGATATGTCGTTATAAGCTTAGATGTTGTTTCATTATTCAATAACATACCACGCGTTTTAGTTAAAAAATCCATCAACAAACATTGGGATGACATCCGTATAAACTGTCAAATTAACGAAATAACTTTTCTGGAACTGATAAATCATGTCTTGGATACCACATATCTAGTATTTGACGGAATATTTTACAAACAGATACTAGGCACATCAATAGGCTCTTACATTTCACCAATTCTAGCCCCTTATGTAATGAAAGACCTGCTTGATGAATGCATCGCTCAATAACCGTTTGCAATTCCTTGGCTTAAAATCTATAATTTGTACAGTTCCAGAAATTGAACAAACTCTATTAACGTTTAACAGCTACCATAGACACTTACAGTTCACTGTCGAAAGAGAGACTAATAGAAGATTACCCTTTTTGGATACTCATGTTATCAGACTAGAAGACAACAGGACAATCCTAGATTGGTACACTAAACCCACCAGCTCTGGGAGATACATCAATTATAAATCTTACCATCCTGTTAGAATTAAAATAAATTTAATTCTAGCACTGAAAAACAGAGTTGTAAAAATGTTCACATCCTAGTCTGAAAATTGAGAGTCTAAGAAGAGTATATATAATTCTCAAACAAAATGGCTATCCATCTGGGTTGTTACGTAGACTCTTATACAACACAACGTTAGATACACATACAAGACAAACCTGTGAAGAAAACCAGAATTTAGGGGTTAGTTATGGTTCCTTACATTGAAGGGCTTTCTACTAGACTAATAAGTGTATTCAAACAAGAGAACTTAAAAATAGCACAAAAGAACATCAAACCTATCAGTCGATTATATACCAGAACTAAAGATAAAGTACTTACCAGCAACATATCTCACTGTGTATATAGCATTCAATGCTCTGACTGAAATGAAATATATTGGACAAACCATCCAACTTCTTAAAAATCGAATAATAGGCCACCGCAGTGATATAAACATAAAAAAGACGTTCTGTGCTCTGGCGGAGCATACAACCTCAACCAAACATCTACCTGACCTGGATAACCCTAGAGTCCTTCACATAGAAACGAACTGGCATAAGCGCATCTTTCTTGAAATGGTAGAAATAGACACGGAGTGCAACAGCATGAACAAAAGAACTGACATCCATGGTCTGAGTCAGGTTTACTCCTATTTGTTGTCTTTTCATAAAAGGCCACAACTAGAAAGAAGAGAAAATGCACTAGAAGAGAATGAACATGCATAAACAATTGCAATATACATTTCCAATATAGATTACTCACCAGACTTTAACTTGTTGCACCCTAGATCATACATGGCTGTTGTTGTTTGGTCATTTCCTACATTATTTGGTTTAGAAAGGAAACTGAACTACAAATATTATAACTTTGTGCCATACGTTTGCTGTTTGTGTCTATTTTTGACCGACGAACCCCGAACGGAGGAGGTATACAATTCGACTGTCTGCTTTTTTTTTTTTTTTTGGTTCGTGCGCGCCTTTTATATAGTAGACGATCTCCGATTTTGATGATTTTAGATTCATTTGAAAGAAGGGGATTGAGAAATGGTCCCATATTCATAAAAATGCAAATCCGAAATCTCCTTCCCTCCGAAAACCGCCCCCGAAGGGGTGGTGGGGGCGAATTTTCTCGAAAATCGAAAATCTGAGTTGGTATAATTAAAGATAGGACAATATCCCGAAACGTTTAAATTGAACATTTTTTCAAAAGTGTTACGGTTTTCGAGATAGACGCATGTTAAATATGTATTTTTGCTATGTGGAGAGGACAATTTCTTTCGAAAATTGAAAATTTTTCGATACTACATGAAAGATATAATTATTTGTAGCAACATTTATAATGAACATTTTTTTCCTTAGAATTACGGTTTTCGAGAATCGGTGTTAAATGGTAACAACTAAAATATTCAAGCGTATTTCCGCCGCGATGTTCTGAGATCTCAATAATAACCACTACAAGCAAGGAATATACGTGGGTAATAGGATAAGTATTATCTTCATTGATATGGTATAGTGAACGTTCAACGATTTTCGGGACTAATGTTACACTCAAAAGTGTGAAATAAATATTTTTTACAAAAAATTGGACCGACGTTATAGTTGATGCACTGAAAAGTATAAAATAATATTACTTCTATTGGTGATGGTACTTGTGAAGTTGGTGCCAAAAGCTATCAATCTAACTGCAACTGCACAACTTCAAAAGTACCATCACCAATAGAAGTAATATTATTTTATACTTTTCAGTGCATCAACTATAACGTCGGTCCAATTTTTTGTAAAAAATATTTATTATTTTTAATTCTTAATTGACAGCTTAGACATTAGACGTCAGACATGCAACCCATATACAAAATTAACAAAGAACACACAAATCAAGGAACAAAATAAAATACAGTAACTTTGAATTCCATGTATTCAAAAATTTAAATAAAAAGTAAAATTACAATCTTCCCCTGTTTGTTTATTCTAGTTTTTTGCTATTTATAACCATAATTTTCTGTTCTAACTTAATTCTCGTACAGTTGAGTTCAGTATTCTAATATTAGATGTAGAAATTCAATTTAGTTCTGAAAACATAAGAATGAATGATGTACTTATCTATATTTAACACTCAAATCAATGTAAGTTGGAATTCGTATAACGTGTTTTTATATATAACTATTTTTCTTAATTATTATTTCGATGATTCTTGTATCCCTTTAATTAAGTACTTCTTTGTAACTTTCTTTTATTTTAATACAGCCTTGAAAAAGATAGCCACCGCTATCGAAACGTTGGTAATTGAATAAGGGCTTTCATTATCCTACAGCCCATAGTGCCGCAACCCTATGCATGTTTGTCACTTTGGTTATACATTATTACTAAAATTATATATATATATATATATATATATATATATATATATATATATATATGTACCGGGTGTCCCACTAAGGCCAGCGAGGTAGGGTAATAGGGAAACCGTGAACCCTACGACTTCGGGGAAAAAAAGTCATTGGTAAATTGGATAAAAGAAATTCAGCTAAAATATTTTCAAGTCTCTAAAATGGCCGCTAGGTGGCGTAATTACCATGGTATAAATTATATTGACCTTTTTCTCAAAAAATCGATATATTAACGTGTTGTTCTAGTACAGGAAATGGAAAGATCATGTAATTCTACGTAATTTTGGTCCTCATACTTTTTCCGTATTTTTGACTATGAGGGTGGGGGGAGCAGGGAGACAGTACTTTCTTAAGCCGCTCTAATCTCCTAGACGCGTTATACAAATTTAACGAGTTTAGTCTTGTTTGAATGATAATTCAACGCTTATTTCAAAAATAATGTCGGATGTGCTCGCAAATTCACAATTTTACTCCGAGAGGGCACTGGATAACCAATATTCAGTTTTACTTTTTTTATTATTGGTATTGAAAGCCATATAAATAGCTAAATTTTGGCGAAAACCGCGACTCGATATCTTTACTCGTTTTTGAATTATTGTAAAATGTAATCTCAAACGAAACAAAAATACTGATAGACTGATTAGAAAGAAAAATAAAAATGTTTTTCTGCTTTTGTTGGAAAATAGCAAATCCGAAATTCCAGCGCCTAGCTGTTATCATTACTTGTTGTTATGAGCAGTGGCGTGCGGTGGAATCTTAAGTAAGAGAAGCACACAAAGTACACATTTACAAACACTCTTTTTTACTTAGTTGTCCAACATTTTCAATGTTACCCCCGACAACTGAAGCTGACGGTAGTCTCATGTCCATGTTTGTATTATTAAAATTATTAATTCACTCAAATAATTATTTTTATGTTTTATTTTACGTTGTTACATTGTATATATATATATATATATATATATATATATATATATATATATATATATATATATATATATATATATATATATATATATATTTGTGATTTAAATTTAATTCCCCTTTACGTTTGCGGATAAGTTTTGAACATGTCTCGCCTCATTCATATTAACCGAGAGTCAATCAAGCGGAACTTACC
Organism: Crioceris asparagi; assembly: GCA_958507055.1. Taxonomy (NCBI): domain Eukaryota; kingdom Metazoa; phylum Arthropoda; class Insecta; order Coleoptera; family Chrysomelidae; genus Crioceris; species Crioceris asparagi. The sequence continues at coordinate 71,484,459 of OY293827.1, read as the reverse complement.
CAGGAACTTCATGTTAGAGGAATAGGAATAGGTACCGTAGAGGAAATGAGAAGTCGTCTAGTGCTAGTTTTTCACTACCTACGTAGCCGTTCACTTTGAGGAGGATAAATATGTAGTCGAAGAGAAAATAAATGAACTGTTTAAAGAAATTTTAGATCTAAATGTGCCTAAGAGTAGTAGAGCCTGAAGAAGAAGGCACAAAACAAAAATTATTAGCGGAAACTCTGGAGTTATTGGCTGCATTAAAGAAACGGGTGGAACCTGTTGTACCAGATTCTGATTCTGAAGGTGAGCCCCAGCCGGAAATTTCTCAAGATGGACCACCTACTGCCAGTGTTATGTAGGGTGTTCCTACGATATTTCCACATACAAATATGGAAATACTTTCTGTAATCTCGTTATTAGAAAATGAAGTTTCACAAATTAGTGCCCGACCTGTGCCTACGTTTTTGTCAAGACCAGCACTACGTCACTCTTTTCCCCGATGAACTTCTCAATTCCGGAGTGGATTTATTTACAGGCAAAGCCTTATTATGGTATAAGAAGAGAGCGAACAGCATTTAACATTGGTGGATGTTACGTCAATAGAACGCCTGAAGAGTTTGTGTCGTAAGATAGACGCTCGCAAACAAACTGTGGATGAATTTAAATTTCCCCCGAAGAAACTCATACTAGAACCTGATTGGCTTACGTCGAAGCTTCAGTGGAGGATCTCTATCTTCAGTCTGCATCACTTGGTGATGTGTCTGCTGCTCATCAAATAAACATGACCTGTTGGAACTGTCAAGGGGCCACCATTCGAGAAATTGTACGTTGCCAAAAACCGGTCATTACTATCGCTGCGGTGCACCCAATGTCATAACTGAAAACCAGCCCGAAATGCGGTATGGGAAACGAGAAACTGGGTCCTTGAAGGGCCGTGCAGTGCACCCAGTCAACAAACAACCGGCCAATTAAAATAGAATAGAATAGAAGTTAATTTTTTAAAATAATACATCAAGTATATGGCTGGGAATACCTGTACAAAATAAACAACAGACAAAACTCACAGAGGCTTACACCTGTTGGTGAGGGTAACAGATTCATTATTTACACTAATTTAAACTATTGCTACATTAAATCACATATAAACCTATCACATATTAGAACAAAAGAGTAGTTAATTATGTGAAAATAAATAAATGTGTTCAAAATAAACAACACTCACAGAGGCTTACGCCTGTTTGTGAGGATAATACTTAAAATTAATTTTGATGTAAGACAAAATTCAGATATTCAGTATCATATATACATATAGAATAGTGGTTAATTTTATAAAGGAATATTTCAAATAAGATTTCAAATAAAATGCAGAGGACATCTGTTCAACCAACAAAACTCACACAGGCATACGCCTATTTATGAGGATAACAGGATTTATTCATAGGACAAATCTCAAAACTATTGCTACATTAAAATACTTATATATATTAAAACTGGTATAACAAAAACAAAGCTAAAACCCTCAGACTTTGACACTGGACACTACCAGTATAGAAATCTACACATACATGTTAATATATAATTAAACTAATCTTAAGTACTATCCGAATTATATTTTAATCAATCAATTCACGTATAGTCGTCCGTGAGACACATTTCATATAATCAATCATTTTCGTTTTGAATATTCTGGTAGATTCTTCGATTTGAATAGTTGATGGTAACGTATTATAGAGTTTGGGTCCTAGATAGTTGAAACTCTTTTGCCCTATTGTCTTAGACACAATTGGACGGAGATATTTATTTTCGTGCCTAGTATTATATTCATGAGTGGGTATGATTAATTTGTTTTTATTTAAGTGTTGGCGAATATTAACATTTTTGTAAAACAACCGTTTAACATCGAGAATTTGCGAGTCTTGGTAAAGAAGGTCACTTGGATATCTCCAGTCCTTATCCAACATGAGTTTTAGGAATCGCTTTTGGATGATTTCGAGAGGATAGAGGTATGTTTTCGCCACCCCTCCCCTTATTAAGATACCGTAGGTAATGTGACTCTCTACTAGGCTGTGCAAGATAATTTTTTTTGCTTTAGATCTGGAATATCTTTAAGTTGCCGATATTTGTACAACACGAAGCGTAATTTTCGCAAAATATAATCTATGTGTTGATCCCATTTTAGATGGCTATCTAGAATGACCCCGAGATATTTTATTTTTGTTACAGAATGGAGCTTTATGTTATTTCCAATAGCAATATATAAAATAGGAGGTGAAGATGATTTTCTGTTGGTGAAGGGTAAGAGGAAGGATATCGCAAAATTGAGGGATGAGTTTGCTATCAAACCAGTCTTTGATAATATTAAGATCTAATCGAAGCTAATTATTTTTCCCGTTGTTGGCAAGGAAAATAATCCATTGATATATATGGAGAATAGAATCGGTCCAAGTACTGTTCCCTGTGGTACACCATATTCTATGGTCTTGTAATTACTCATTTCACCATTAATCATTACACATTGTTGTCGTTTCTTCAAGGTATGTTCTGAAAAGAAGCTTGAGGCAATCATTTCTTACTCCTATATTTTCTAAGGTTGATAATAGTATAGGGTGACTTACGGTATCAAAGGCTTTTGCGAGGTCTAGGACCACAGTCATGCATGGCTTACTTTGATCCAGGGCTTCGTAGATTTCTGATGTTAGCTCCAGTATGGCGTCCTGAGTAGATTTACCTTCTTTGAAACCAAACTTATTACTTCGAAGATGCTAGACGCCTTGACAAACAGCGTGAAGTGAGAACGTTGCTAATTTTAGAATTTATTTTATCACATATGGGAACGGGAAATTTATGGACATAAGTTTAAGGGATTGTTGGATACAGGAGCGAACTGTACAGTGATGAATCGCCATGGATGGGAACTTTTGTCTACTACGGGAATTAAACCAAGAGCAGGCAATGACAATTATATTACAGTTACGAGTGCACCTGCTATCAAGGAAAAATCACATGGCAGAGCTAGTGGTGGTCTTGCAATTTTTTACAAGAAACATCTGAATGTGCGCATTTTGGACAACTGTCAGCATTGGATTTGCTTCTCGGTAAATTTAAATAATGATGTTATAATTATATTCTCAATTTATTTCAAACCATCACTAGAACTTAAATTTGTACTTGATATTTTTCAATTAGTCTTAAGTAATATACTGGAGGATTATCCTAATGCTGTGGTTATTATTGGGGGAGATTTCAACTGTCGAATAGGAAGCCTTGGCGAATTTCCACAAGGTAACTTTGTAAACAATAATCTTAACGAATTTCGCCTTAGCTTGGATTTATTCGTTAATCAAAATGGCAAAAAGTTGCTAGAATTTATGGAACTTAATTCTTTTATAGCGTTAAATGGACGCACAATCTCAGACTCCATTGCTAATTTTACACATGTTTCTTCTCAGGGTAACAGTGTTATCGACCTTGTTTGGGTAAATAGTACATATTTTTTTTAAAATTAATGACTTTAAAGTCCTTAACACTCCCACAATGTCTGACCACTTTCCGATATCGGCGTCTCTTAATACAGCAATTAGCGTAGATCCAATCCCGATTGAGAGCTCTCATACCGTTGAAACTCCTAGACGATTCCTTAAATGGCATGAAGACTCTGCAAGTATCTACAGGCAATTTATGCAATCTTCTGAAAGATGCCTATTTCATCCAAATATTGAGAATTCATTTGAAAACTTTAAACAAGCTATTGATGAGTCAGCAGAAAAGGCTGGTCTTATATCGAGCATCTCATGTCGGAAACGGCCGAAAGCTAACTCAAACCCATGGTTTGACAATGAGTGTTATCTATCTAAAAAGCAGCTTAATCGATATCTTAGACTCGCCAGAAAAAACAATTTTGATCTAACTTATAAAAATCAGTATTTGTCCATAAAACGAGATTATAGAAAATTAGTTAAAAACAAGAAAATAAATCATCAAGAAAGTATCATAAGCAAACTTTCTGACCCAAAAAACTCCAGTACATTTTGGCAAACCATTAGATTATATCGAGAAAACTCCAAAACCTCTCCAATTACCATAGGCCAGTGGGAAATATTCTTCTCGGCTCTATATCCGCCTAAAATCCCTAAACCTAATACTTTCTATGGTCCTGATCATCCTGAACTTGACAGAGATATTTCAACAGTTGAAGTTCAACTTGCTTTGAATAACGCAAAAAATAACAAGTCACCAGGTTCGGATATGTTAACATTCGAATTTTTTAAAAATCTTCCGTCAAATTGGGTTGTCTATTTATGTAGTCTTTTTAATAACATTCTCAAATATGGTATTACCCCAAGTAGCTGGAGCGAGATTCTTCTATCTATGATACTTAAGAGGGGAGACCCTATTGACCCTAGTAACTATCGAGGTATTGCTCTAGTTAACTGCTGTGCAAAAATCTTCACTTCAATTTTGTTGAAAAGATTGACAGGATGGACAGAGCAGTATGATGTCCTGCCAGAGTGTCAATCAGGATTTCGTCCCTCTCGTGGTTGCATTGATAATATTTTTTCACTAGCAGGTATTGTGCAATTCAAACTTAGGTTCAAGAAAGGAAAGTGTTTTGCTATTTTTGTTGACTTTTCCAGAGCTTTCGATAGTATCGATCACGATCTGCTTTGGCAAAAGATGTTCTGTCGAGGAGTTACACCTAAACTCATAAATGTATTAAAAAATCTCTATGACCAAGCGTCTTTTCAAGTCAAAGTAGGTCGTGATCTTACCCGAAAGTTTCAGTATTCATCTGGAGTACTACAGGGAGAACCCTTGAGTCCTTTATTATTTTCCCTATTCCTAGCCGATATCGAAGAGTTATTTAGGCTCAAAGGAGCGTGCGGTATATCAGTGAATTCAAAAACTGATATTATTATGCTCCTGTACGCTGATGATCTTGTAATCCTCGCAAACTCTGAAGTTTATATTGCGCGTAAGCTGAAGATTCTTGAAGAATTCATTGCAATCAATCATTTATCCGTCAATATGAGTAAGACAAAAATTCTTCCTTTTTCACGTGGAGGTCATAATAACTTAAGCTGTATGAAATTTGAAATTAATGGACAGAAGATCGATATTGTCAACAAATACGTCTACCTCGGCACACCCTTCACTACTTCATGCTTATTTAGAGAAGCAGCTATATCTGCATCCTCAAAGGCAAAGCAGGCCATAGGTAGTACGCTTTCAATAATGGCAGCATCGAAAATTACATCTTGGGATTCCAGGATGGCCTTATTCAACTCATTGATTCAATCTCACCTATTATGCTTTGCTCCTGTGTGGGGTTTAAGATATATTGACATCCTTGAAAGAGTCCAGGTAGGATTTATAAAACGGTTATTGCTGCTACCCTCCAATACTGCTGATCATCTTGACCGCATGGAGGCAGGTCTGCTGAAAATCTCTTATCATATTTTCAAATCATCATTATCATGGCTTGCGAAATTATTAAACATGGATCAAAAACGTTATCCGAACCTTATATTCAAGCGTCAATGCGAACTTATCGATTTTTCAGAACCTCAGTATAACTGGGCTGGTCAAATCAAGTCAATATTCGATAGCGTTGGATTCTCTGAATCTTTTAAACAAGTCACGGCTGCTAGCCTCAGATCAATACAAAATGAAATTTTATTAGCACTGAAGAATAAGCTGCTTTTTGAGGATATGAACTTGATGCTCAATTCAAATTATTTATTTAACAAAAACTTCTACACAAACGGTATGGGAGCTTATCTGCATTTCAAGATCCCTATTCAGTATATAAGAACTATTGCTCAAATTAGAAGCTGTAATTCCTATACCATTAGATTTACATATAAAAGTAATATTTACAAAATTGTTCCTAATGAATTGTGCTCCATATGTAATTTACAGGTCAATGAAACTTTAGCACATATCCTTATAGATTGTCCAATGTATACCAATCTTCGAGGCAGACTTGATTACCTACAAAACGTCGATGATCTTGTTAGTGCTCTTTCGATTCCTATCTTGTCGGTGGTCAAATCTGTCTCACAAGTATTATGGCAAATACTTCAACTAAGAGCATTTATAATAAATGAATGATACATGTTCCTACTATGCGCCTATTGTTTATTTTTTCTTTTTCTTCAATTTAATGTTTTAAGTTTGTTTTATTTGTCCGTTTGCCTATGTGTATCTACCCTTACTTAATTAGTTCATTTTTTCTCAATTATTTGTTTATTATGTCTAATATACATACGTATATATGTGAATGTGTATATATGTGTATGGATATATATGTGTATTTAGGTATGTTTATACAATTATTTAATGTTGGTGGTGGTAATAATAACTAAACATAATTACTTTATTTTTACATATACCTATACATACATTCCTGTTATTTCACATCTTGACAAGAAACTGTAAATGTTTAAAAGTCAATAAACGATATTATTATTATTATGTTACAGTAGCCAATGAACAAAAATCTGCTGTGATTGGCTTAGTGACTCTACCGGTTAAACTTATGGATCAGGTGAAACTCATAGATATTTTAATTGTCCCTAAATTTAAGCATCCACTAATGCTGGGTACTAATTTCTTTTTGACCATGGGTGTCGTACCCAATCTCCGAGCAAATTGCTGGCATTTTGATTCCTCGAAAAAGCAACATGATATGAGTGATTCTAGTCTGCCAGTCATCAATGTTGTTTTGGACAAACAAAGTTTAGATGACACAAAGCGTGAAAAACTGAGTGCTCTAGTAGAAAAAATATTTTTCACAAATGGGCGATAAACTGGAGTGAACTAAAGTTGTGGAACACCATATAGTAACAACAGGCGATCCAATAAAATAGCGTTATTATCGCGTCTCTCCAGCAGTCCAACAGCAAATAAATGTGGAGTTGGATGAGATGCTCGCCGACGATGTTATTGAGAAGTCTCAGGGTGCCTGTTCGTCCCCCATCCTGTTGGTGAAGAAGAAGGATGCTAGTTATCGGTTTTGTGCTGCGACACGCAAAGATGCTGATTCCTTACCGTTCATAGATTATATACTGGATAAGCTTAGAAACGCTCATTTTCTAACCTCACTTAATGTGAAAAGTGCGTATTGTCACGTGGTGGTTGCTCAGGATAGTCGGGTGAAAAATTTAAACCTATGCCTTTCGGCCTTACTAATAGTCCGGCAACCTGGCAAAGGTTAATTAAACAAGTATTAGAACCCTTTGTTTTTGTGTATCTAGACGAGGTCATAATATGCAAGCCCACATTTGAACAACATCTTGAAATTTTGGAGGAAGTCCTACAAAGACTTACCAATGCTGGGTTGACTTTATCACGTGAAAAGTGTCAGTTCTGTCGTTCAGAATTAACATACTTAGGATATGTATTTCACAAGTATGGCGTGAGAATTGACCCGGACAAAGTTAAGGCAATTTTGGACATAGCTGCCCCACAGAATGTTTCTGAAGTTCGATGGCTAATTGAATCTGCGTCATGGTATAGACGTTTCATGCCGAATTTCTCCAGCATAATTTCACTCCTTACAGGATTTCTGAAAAAGAATAAAAGTTGGGTATGGACAGCTGATTGTGAGACTGCGATTAAGATTCCGTTCCGTATTAAAGACCGTTTAGTAACAGCCCCTATATTGACTAGACCTGATTTTTCTATACTTTTTCAGCATATGGGTTAGGAGCAGTATTGTCTCAAAAACGCGATGACGGTAAACGCGTGATATGTTACCTTAGCAGGTCCCTAAGTCGTGCTGAAAGAATCTATTCAACAACGGAAAGAGAATGTCTTGTCGTAATTCGGGCAATTAAACGTTTACGTTGTTACTTGGTAGGATATAAGCTCTATGTGTTCACCGATCATCATTCCGTGCTGTGGCTCAATAATCTTCGAGAACCTACTGGAAGGTTGGCCCGTTGGGCGGTGCGGTTGCAACAATTTGATTTTGAGATCATACACCACAAAGATTCCGAACACGTGGTACCAGATATGTTGTCGAGGTCTGTATCTGAAATTAATTGTACTACACTCTCTGCAAACCAGCTTGAGAAAATGGTAGATGGTCGTTGGTATATCAAGATGAAGAGTCAAGTGGAAGCCAATCCTCTGAAACATCCGAAATGGAGAATAGATAATGGCTTTGGAAGTATGTTCAAGTTTCCTTCCCAGACTTGAGAGATGTGGCCGAGTCCTGGAAATTGGTGATTCCAAAGCGTGAGCTTCAAGCTATGATTTTCGAGAATCATGACGACTCGAAATGTGGCCATGCTGGGGTGCGAAAAACATATGACCGTCTCTCTCTTAGATATTACTGGCTTAAGATGAAGTCAGATGTGACCAGTTATATATGACGTTGTACAACTTGCCTCGCTTATAAGCCCGAGCAGAAGAAACCTGCCGGTGAAATGACGATGCGTCCTGATGTTTTCCACCCCTGGCAGATAATAAGCATAGACCTTGTCGGGCCCTAACCAAGATCCTTATCTGGTTATGTTTACATCTTAGCTGTCTCTGATTATTTCAGCAAGTTCATCCTGTTGTTTCCTCTGAGAACTGCTAATGTTTCTTCAGTTATTCGACACCATGCCCAAGCAAACCCAGTAGAACGCGCTAACAGAACCTAAAAAACCATGTTGGCATGTTACATCAAGGATAACCACAGAAAGTGGGATAAATACCTTCAAAGAGCGGCTTAGGCGGACTCTGGATGTCAGAAATGCATTTAATTCGGTCAGATGGAAGAACATACTTGGATCACTGCATTGTACTTTTAGAGAGCCAGAGTACCTCCTCTTGATACTGCAAGACTATCTGAGAAACCGTCGTATACTGTATGAAACACGAGAAGGTAGAAGGACCAAGGACATCACCGCGGGAGCAGCGCAAGGGTCAATACTGGGACCAGACCTATGGAACGTCTCATATAATAGCCTACTTTGCTTGGAAATGCCCCACGACGTATTCCTGATAGGCTACGCAGATGATGTCGCTGCGGTTATAACTGCCAGGACACCTCAGCTGGCCCAAATCAAGCTCAACCAAGTCATGATTAAGGTCAACTCTTGGATGAGTGAACATGGACTAGAGCTCGCATTCTCAAAAACAGAGGTGGTTATGCTGACAAAGCGAAGGATCCCAACTGCTATTTCGATGATGATAGGGAACGTCGAAGTCCGAACTAAAACTGCGGCGAAATATTTAGGCCTATGGCTTGACTCTCGGCTCACCTACTGGGAGCACATAAGGAAGGTATGTGAAAAGGCAGAAAAGACGGCTGCTTCTTTGGGCCAACTGATGGCAAATTTAGCGGGCCCAAAGTCAAGTAAACGAAGACTCATCATGACAACCGTCGAATCAGTGCTATTGTATGGGGCCGAATTCTGGGCTGGGGCTATGGGAGTCCAAAAGTACAGCACCCGGATGCTAGCGATACAACGGAGATGTGCGCTAAGAATAGCTTGTGCGTACCGCACTGTTTCCGGAGAAGCGGTCATGGTAATCGCTAGGGTCATCCCAGTAGACCTACTTGCGAAGGAGAGGCAGATAATATTTCAAACTATTCCCGAACTTGGAAGAGACACTGCTATTGAGCAAGCTAGATGTGACACGCTGAGAGAGTGGCAAAGTCGCTGGGAGGGGGCCCGGGAAGGCCGGTGGACATTCCAACTGATTCGGAACTTGGACCAGTGGATCTCATGTAGGCATGGATAAGTAGACTTTTATCTAACCCAGCTATTGACAGGGCACGGCTACTTTAGGGAATACCTCTGGAGAATGGGAAAGGTAAACACGCCCAATTGCCGGTACTGCCCCGAATACAACGACAATGCACTGCATACATTCTTTCAGTGTGAGAGGTTTGCAGAACACAGAAGAAATCTTGCCTCTATCAGCATGGAACCAGAAAACATCGTGGAGGACATGCTGCGGAACGAAAACCGGTGGAGCGCAGTTGCGTCCTATGCTCAGGTTGTATTGAGAATCAAAAGAGACGAAGGATGCCTTGTGGATCCCTAAGAGTGCTTAGCTGATTACAGCACAGATATAATGGTGGAAATTTTTTATTGAAAAAGGCGGCCTGGACGAAGTATTGCGAAAGCGGTCCCGTCTAGGATTTCCCGCGGCTTGGAGTGTGTTTTTTAGTGGGTAAAAATCCCACACTACCAGATACGCCTGGTGCCTTAATGAAGGTTTTTCAAACTCCGAAAAAAAAAAATATATAATAATAATAATAATAATAATAATAATAATAATAATAATAACATTAAAGAGAAGCAAGAAGAGAAAATTCGTAAATACCTTCCTTTAGCGGCAGAATTGAAAACTATATGGCAACAGAGGAAGGTCATAGTAATTCCGCTAATTATAGGGGCAACAGGGGAAATACCGATGAAACTTTAAAAGTATATTGAGCAAATACACTTACCACAGAAGATTTTCGTCACACTCCAAAAACTAGCGATTCTGGGAACATGTCACTTAGCTCGGAAGGCCTTGAACGTCCAAATCTAAAAGAAAAAAAAAATAGAATAATTTCAGATACTTGCCTTCTAGGAGGCCGTACCTAAAATATACTTACCTGCTACAGCAGAGATACCCAACAAAATAATAATAATAATAATAATAAGAACATCAGGGATTTCAGCTTGACACCGACAAAATAATAGAAGGGATGGACAGAAATGAGAGTTACCAATACTTGGGACTAGACCAAGCAAGAGGTATCTGCCAAAAAATAATGAAGAAGTCTCTTAGACAGAAACTAACTGATAGAACCAAAGCTGTACTGAAAACACAATTATCTGCAATCAATAAAACCAGAGCGTTTAACACATATGCCGTACCGACAATTACTTACAGTTTTAGGGTTATCAAATGGACCGACACAGATCTTCAGGACATGAACAGAGATATAAGAGTCCTATTCACAAAAGCCAGAGCTAGACACCCTAAAAGCTCTGTAGAAAGATTTTATCTGCCACGGGACAGAGGTGGACGAGGAATAGTAGACCTCAAGGAAGCTCATCAAAAACAAATTGAAAGCCTAAGAAACTATTTCTATGAGAAAATTGAAACATCAACATACCACAGAAAACTTGTTAACGCAGACAAAGGACTCACCCCACTAAACTTAGATACCAAAAATTATCAGCCACTAAGAGACATAGAAACCACAGAGGACAGAGCAAACAAATGGATAGCTAAGCAACTTGATGGCAGATATCCAGCCGTCTTAAGTTCGGAATATATAGACTCAAATGCATCCAATATGTGGTTAAAAACCGGTAACCTGTTTGCGGAAACTGAAGGCTTCATGATGGGAATCCAGGATCAAGTTATACCTACATTAAACTACCGGAAGTACGTTATGAAAGATCTCGCTGTAACCAACGACATGTGTCGATTATGTCATAATAAAAGTGAAACAATAGAACATATCATATCAAGCTGTTCTGTACTAGCACCCACAGAGTATGTTAAAAGACATGACAACATTGCGAAAATAATACATCAAGAAATATGCAAAAACGCCAACATGCTTACAGAAAACATCCCTTACTATAAATACAAGCCAGAAGCCGTTAGGGAGAACGAAGATATCAAAATCTATTGGAATAAAACTATACACACAGACCACCCTGTGGATAACAACAGACCAGATATCGTGCTAAAGGACAAGAAAGAAAAAACTACCTACTTGATTGACGTAGCAGTACCTGCCCCACATAACATTAAAGAGAAGCAAGAAGAGAAAATTCGTAAATACCTTCCTTTAGCGGCATAATTGAAAACTATATGGCAACAGAGGAAGGTCATAGTAATTCCGCTAATTATAGGGGCAACAGGGGAAATACCGATGAAACTTGAAAAGTATATTGAGCAAATACACTTACCACAGAAGATTTTCATCACACTCCAAAAACTAGCGATTCTGGGAACATGTCACTTAGCTCGGAAGGCCTTGAACGTCCAAATCTAAAAGAAAAAAAAAATAGAATAATTTCAGATACTTGCCTTCTAGGAGGCCGTACCTAAAATATACTTACCTGCTACAGCAGAGATACCCAACAAAATAATAATAATAATAATAATAATAATAATAATAATAATAATAATAAAAATAATAATAATAATAATAATAATAATAATAATAATAATAATAATAATAATAATAATAATAATAATAATAATAATAATAATAATAATAATAATAATAATAATAATAATAATAATAATAATAATAATAATAATAATAATAATAATAATAATAATAATAATAATAATAATAATAATAATAATAATAATAATAATAATAACGAGGGCCGTTGGACCTTTCACCTCATCAAAGATATTGGCCCCTGGATAGACCGTGGCCATGGAGAGATCGACTTTTACCTATGTCAGTTCCTGACTGGTCATGGCTATTTCAGGAAATATCTTCACAGAATGGGGAAGGTCAGCTCCCCTAAATGCAGGTATTGCCCAGAAGACGACGACGATGCTCATCACACGTTCTTCGACTGCAGTCGTTTCTTCGATGAAAGAAGGGGGCTTGTTTGCTATGCTGGCACTTCTTCCGCAGATACCATAGTGGAAGAAATGCTACGGAGTAAAGAAGCCTGGAGGGCGGTCGTTAACTATGTACATACCGTCCTTCGTGCGAAGATAGAAGAGGGATGCCTGCAAGATACTGAGGCCTCCGAATTTATGTAATATGTGATTCCACATTCAAAGGAACCAGAAGCTCTTAGGGTACAAGATAGGCGGCCAGGCATGAAGTCATCCGAAAGGGTTCCGGCCTTGGATCACCGCGGCCGTAGGGGGTTTAGTGAGTATTCCCAGCTCTCAGCTGGGCGAGTCTCACACTGCGTGCGCAAAAGCATTCCCCCTACGCAAAAAAAATAAAAATAATAATAATAATAATAATAATAATAATAATAATAATAATAATAATAATAATAATAATAATAATAATAATAATAATAATAATAATAATAAGGGTCCTAAGGGGGTAGTGAAGCATCTCTTATAGCCTCTCCTACCCAATTCCTACTCGCACCTCCAAGTTGGTGGACCCTGGAAACCACATGCTGTTAATCAGAGATTGGGTAACCAACCCCAGTGGAAGAGAGACAGCAAGTGGGCAGACGCGAGAGGAAGATCGGTTTACCTGTGCAGGAGGTTGGCAGCCACTGCAGAGTGGTTTTTCTATTTAAAGCTAAACCTACAAAAAGGAAAAATCGAGGCGGTGGGGAGTTGAAGGCTGACCCCTCTCGGAGCCGTCGTGAGGTTCAGCCTGTAGAGGGCCCTAGCGGAGCAAGTATTGCTAGCCCTCGAAATGGATCCACAAGGTCTACCACTGTTCCTCCGAATAGAGGGGTAAACCCTAGCTTGAACTTGTCGCAAGAGCGTTCTGCCGAGGTTGCACCGCAACAGGGGAGATGAAAGCGCTAGCTAAAAGAGGAAAATATCGAACTTATGAGCGCACGCTACATGGCTAACGGTAATGATTTGGAAAGTGTGGGGCAACGATATAGACAGAGACTGCTGGATGCCTATCGTATTGTTGGCAGGACAGAGATTTATCTGCTCAGGTACTGTCGGAGCGTGTGAGACGGATTCTACGGACAAATAAATTAGCAGAAGTAGAGCTTCAATCCATACAGATGTCCGTAGGAGGCTCACTCAATGCAGAACCTGAAAGGCCATTGACTCCACCTCGTAGAAGTTCAGGGAGGCTCTCCTTAGTACGTATAACAGAAAACCTTGTAAATGAAGACCAAAACATAGTCACCACCCATATAAGGAAAAATCTTATCCTTTTGAAGGTATAAAGGTCGACCAGAGACCAACGCTGCCAAAGGTCAAATACTCCCGAGAGACAAAGTACTTTGTCACTCAAGTGAATGAGGCTCTAAAAGTTATAACCGTACCGTAGAGCAAGTCACTTCAACAGACCTGCGATATGGTCTATGCAGCTGCAGTCATGGTTAGTGAGATAGTTAATATCCCATTAACAATTGCCCAAGCTTCAAGAAGAAAGAACTGTAACAACACTCCGCCATGGAAAAGAAGACTGGAGGCAAATATTAACAAAACAAGGAAAGTTCTTGCCGCCCTCCATACTTCAAACATCGGTACCAAAGAAAATCAAACAGGTGGTTAAGAACATGGCGAAGAAGCATAAACTCAAAATGTCCAACCTGCAATTCCAAGCCCACCTCGCAGTATTACTTAATAATCTGAAACAAAAATAAAATCATTAGGCAATAGATTGAGAAGATATAATTAACGGGTTAAGAGATTCCAACAAAACAGGCAATTCACAAATAATCGAAAGCAATTCCTTAGATCTCCGGGCAATAACGTTAACCAGCATAGCGATCATCCTACCGTGAGCGCTATGAGTAAAATCTGGGCAGACGAGGTCCGTCATGATAGCAACACATTCTGGATGCAAGATCTTGCACAAAATTTGAAATCCTCCCAAATGGCACCAGATCATATCACAAAGGAGCACGTCTCAGAAGCAATTAAAGTAGGAAACTGGAAAGCTCCTGGCATCGACAAACTCCATAACTATTGGTGGAAAAATTTCTATAACGTCCATATGACACTTGCAGTGTAATTTCAGGAAGCACTGATTGACCCACAACTAATACCTGCATACTTTATGAAGGGCATCACGTTTATGTTGCCTAAAGGAGATACCCAATCTGACCCTAAGAAGTATCGGCCCATAACGTGTCTACCGACGGTCTATAAAATCTTGACATCAATTCTTGCACACATGATTAATATCCATCTCTTCTTGTCATCGACTCGATCATCGCCGAACAGGCCCGGTACAGACAGCGCAACATATCTGTGGCCTGGATTGATTATAAGAAGGCCTTCGACTCAGTCCCACACTCATGGCTGTTAAAAGTACTAGAACTGTATAAAATACACCCACAAATAGCTGAAACATGTCATGTCCAAATGGCGCAGAAAACTACAGATCAACTCAGACACGGTAAGCTACTCGAGTAAGGAAATAAAAATAAGACGAGGAATATTTCCGGGGGATTCATTAAGCCCGTTGTGGTTTTGCTTGGCACTAAATCCCCTTAGCTACCTGCCCAACCAAAGACAAGTCGGCTACCCTATTAATCGACAGGAAAACGTATATCTGTCTCATCAATTCTACATGGATGATTTGAAACATTACACTATTAATGCAGATCAGTTGCAGAGCCAACTTGAAACAGTTAAATCCTTCTCGGACGCCATCCATATGGAGATGGGATTGGAAAAGTGTGGCGTACTGAATGTTAAGAGGGGAAAAATTGCGAACCATCAAAATATAAATCTGATGAACGGAACTATGATCTCTGCTGTTGAGGCCAACGAATTCTACAAATATTTAGGTATTCAGCAGGGCTTGACTGTGAGATACGCTGAGATTAAAGCTGACCTTCAAGAACGACTTTACCACAGAGTAAGGACTATACTGAAAACCAAACTCAACTCAGGGAATCTATTCAGAGCGCTCAACTCATGGTCAATAACATCTATATCTTACTCTTTTGGAATTGTTAAATGGTCTCAGACAGATCTTAAAAGGATGGATACAAAAATAAGAACAATGCTAACACAGTATCGATATCATCACCCAAAGTCCGATAATGCTCGACTTTATATCCCCAGTAAATTAGGTGGTAGAGGTATGGCATGCCTAAAGAATTGCCATGCAAGACAAAAAACTAAGTTGAGGACATACTTCCATAACATAACAGTGTATGTAGAGCGGACAAGAACTACTCGATCTTGCTGGCGACCCAAGATATCCTTCCGGACGGTAGCACAACTTGAGGAAGAATAGTCTGGTAAGGCACTACATGGCCGATATCCAGCAAACCTGAAACAAGAACTCGTAAGTACAACATACTCAAACACTTACTTCAAGGCTGGGTACCTTTTCCCTGAGACAGAAGGAGCAGTCCTGGCAATACTGGACCAGGTGGTCCCGACGCTGTCCTACAGAAAGCACATAATCAAAGAAGACATAGCCGATGACAGATGAAGAAAATGCAGGACAACTACAAGGAGCATTCAGCATGTTACAGCTGGATATAGTTCCCTGACCGCCACAGAGTACCTATAAAGACATAATGAAATGGGTAAAGTCTACCATCAAGCAATTGCACTTCATACAATTTTATTAGAAGAGGGAATAGAACTTCATAAATACTCCCCCAAGCCTGTGCTGGAAAATCCTCGGTACAAACTCTTCTGGGACACACCTATGATAACATACCGGCACATCACAAATAACCGGCCAGATATAGTCTTATTTGATAAAGAGAAGAAATCAGTCACTATTATCGACTTTATATCCCCATTGGATGAGAACTTACAAAGGGCATACAATGAAAAGAAGCAGAAGTATAATGACTTGGCCTTTGAGCTTAAGGAGATCTACCAACTTACGGAGCGAAAAATATACTCATCTCAGTGAATGGACACATACATGACAGGCTGCTAGAGCATACGAAGGAATTAGGCTTGTCTGATGGCGTAATATCCGCCCCCCAAAAAGCGGTCCTTCTTGGAACGTCCCGCATCGTAGGCTCATTCCTACAGACAACTTAGGGTGTCTTGGTAATATACCCGATACTTTAAGTTCTCCCTTACAAAAGAAGAAAAAAATTTAAAAAAACAAATAATAATAATAATAATAATAATAGTAATATGTATTGAATAAAATAAAATATTACAAATACTATTAGTAGTACTTAGTACTTGATTAGGATCTAAAACATAAAAAGTTCTATGGTCTTAATAATAGATAATAATAATAATTTTATAATAATTGATTGATTTATGATATAGATATGGTAAAAAAAATAATTGTGTAATCGTTAAGTGAAAAACACAGACAAGTAGAAAATAGTACCATGTTTTATTTCCAGTATCAGTTTTATTAATAATAAAGCAAGTCAAGGAGACTATGTTTCCATCGAATGAAAGCATTAAAAGAAATCATAGATTTGAACATATCATCTCTATTTTGTACTCATCTCCTTTAACCATTTCTTTTATATAAAGAATACACTCATATACTTATATACCCACACCTATATACAAATACACAAATATAAATCTAAACATAACTTAGCAATTTAAATTTAAATTATTGATTTTGCTTTATTTTGATTTTTCTATAATTATATACATCAAGATTATTATATAATATTAGTCGTTTCCGGTATATGTGTGTTCAGAATTTCAGTATATTATTCATTTTTCATGCATACCTACTGCGCAAGTTTTGTTTGAATCATTCAAAACATATTTTGGAGCTACACTTCTATCCCCTCATTTCTCAGAACTAAATTGGCTACAAAATCAAACAAACAATCTTATTTCAATTTCATGTCAGTACCATTCAAACATAAATTATTGTTATAGCACGAACGTCTCGCTGATTTCTTTGATACCATTTCCTCAGCTATTTCACAAAATTAGTTACCACCTTCGATGTCTTTCGCACAGCACACGACATAATCTAATAACGGGATCCAATATTTTCCGGACCATTTAATAAAACAAGGAGAAAAATGCCGATATCGTGCCGCGGCCACGGTTTGCTCAAAGTTTAGTTGTTTCCGTATAAATATATATAGGTATATAACATGGAAGTTATTCTTTATTATTATCGCGTGTCTGAAGAACAACGCCGATAAATTCGTAGACTATCGTCTCCTTCTTTTTGCCGGAACGCTTGTGTGTGAGTAACTTGGTTGTTGTTTTTCGCTTTTCGGTTAGTTAACGAAATTATAGCCCGGCAGCACTAGCAGGAAAAGGCGTTGCGAGAATTTAGAGAGATGGATTACCAACGAAAGTACATGTTTTCTCTTTCTATTTCAATACACGATAAACAGGGTAGCTTATCGTCTAGCAACGCGAAAGATCTACCTATCCCTATCAGCGTTTTGGAAAGGCGTTGGCTTATAATAGTATACTTTTATATTCAACCTTTGAGAAGTTATGCTGACGAAATCACAAGTTTCCTGAAATCATGATTATGTTGAGGTGTATATATAGGAGAATGGGAAGAATATAAAAAGTTTCATTGTAGACATTGTATTTACGTAAGTCACTCATATAAAATAGAAACTGGTAAGCTACTGGAAAAAAGTAATATTGCTAAGCATGTTGTGCATGTTTTGTAGTGGATTCTTCTGAAAACAAAAGCCGACCAAGCAATCTTGGATATATCTTTCTAGATGATTCTTATCTACGGCATGTCATAATAAGTCATCCCATTCTCCAACTCTCTAGCATGTCATTTTCCAGAGCAACTCTCTCTTTATTCTTATTTCAGACTCAGAACTTATCATGAAACTTGAAGGAAACGTTACATAATACTAAACAAACTGGAATCGTGAGTATTATCCATTTCTAGTATAAGGACGACGACCAAAACAATACACAGCATAGAAGCGTAGGTATGCGAAGCTGGAAAACCGTACCCTTAAAATCTTCTGTACATAATATTATTAGAGATAGAACGGAATGGAAGATTTGAGATAGGATTAAAACAGTTTTGTGTCATATGCATTAAAACCATGACTATAAAACAAATCAACATTATAAATAGGTGAATGTATTCTCGTTGGGATTGCACAGAAAAAGAAGATATATATATATATATATACTTCAAGCCATGCAAAAATGTAATTAGTTTTTTCTAGAAGGACTTCTCTTTTGATCGAATTTGAGTCAATTCGTATTATATTCACGATATTCGAGTTATTGTAAAAATAATAATTCTGATACATTACGTCAATTCCAATTATTTAATACCTACAAACTTTGAAAAATCTTGATTAAATAATGAACATCTTAGAATGGCATGGATTTGGAATAAAAATATACACCCTGCAATGGCATTGCAGAATAGTAGTCTAATTATTAATTGTCCAATGACGTCAAACTATAAACAATAGTGTAGGTATGTAATTTTTGAAATTACTTATACTACATATATGTCTGTGTGTCTAAAGCTCAACAAGTTGAGCTATGGAAGAATTGCGGCAAGGACGTTCGATGTTTTGTTTTTGTTTTGCAGCAGAACAAAGTTAACATAGTAGTGTAAACGATACAGATGTTGGTCCCCTGAAAGTTTTTGGCCTATAACAATTTGTATGAGATTTAAATGTTTCGAAACATCTTCCAAACGGTCAGTTGATTTTTGCATATTGTGAAGTTATCTTTAGCTGATATAAAATGTTCGCGTAAGAGCACCTTACTTGTCAGTTGTCAGGTAATAGCGGATGCTAGAGCAACGTGCTTGATTGCTAGGTGATTTCAAGCAGTTTAACATAAAACAGGTAATTGATGAGCTATTTCATTTCGTTATTGATATATATATATATATATATATATATATATATATATATATATATATATATATATTTCTCGTGAATATCGTGGGTTTAGGGCTCTTTCAGTGATTGAAAAAATTGAAATAAACGCACATTTATTTCATGTCATAATGAACCACCAAAAATATATGGTCAACCGAAATTACATAAAACAGGAATCCCTATAAGACCAATTATATCTACCATTCAATCACCTTTTAGCAAACTATCCAACTTTTTGAAGGAAATAATACAGAATATTATCAATAAGTCAGGCTCATATATCACACTATATACAAATATCCCAACAGACTTAGCTCTCAAAATAATTGAAAAAAAATGGAATGAACTACAACAATATACAGATATCCCTCTCACAGACTTCAAGGAAGCTGTCGAGCTCACACTTAACTCCACTTATTTCGCGCACAAAAACAAATACTACCAACAAATTTACGGCTGCGCAATGGGATCCTCAATTTCCAGTTGCATTGCTCAATTAGTCCTAGAAGACCTTGAGAATGAATTGTTGCCTACCGCCAATTTTCATTTACCCTTTTTCTACAGATACGTTGATGACTGCCTAACAGCTATTCCCAAAAATAAAGAAGATAACATTTTAAAACTAGTCCATTCATATCATAACAAAATCAAATTCACGATAGAAACAGAGCTAAACAACAAAATAAGTTTTCTGGACTTAACATTAATTCACAACAATAACACTATATACACAGAATGGTACACAAAAAGTACCTGGTCAGGAAGGTACCTACATTTTCAATCAGAACATCCATTATCCCAAAAAAAATCAGTCATAAACAGCCTTGCTGACAGATCAATTAAACTAACCGACCCAAAATATAGACTCAACGCAATAAATAAAGCTAAATCAGTCCTTATACAGAATGGATATCCAATAAAACTTATTAACTCAATTTTCAAATTTAAAATAAATGAAGCTTACAATATAAACAAACATGCTAATACAAACCAAAATGAAAATAAGCATTATCTCACACTACCATACATAGAAAATCTATCTAAAAGTTTGCAACAAGTGTTCAAAAGCTATAATATACCACTCAGTCATAAGGGCCACAATCTTCTTAAAAAAATCTACAGCAGGCTTAAGACCAAAACCGACAAAAATAAAACAACACACACCGTTTACGAGATACCATGCAACGACTGCGATAGTAAATATATAGGTGAATCCTGCCAATATTTAGAAAACAGAATAAAAGGTCACAAGTATAATAAAACAAATAAAACTGCTCTGTCGAATCATGAAGAACAAAATAAACACAAATTCAACTATAACGAAACAAAAATACTAGCAACGGAAAAATACTCCTCTAAACGTAAAATATTGGAAATGATTTACATAAAGAAGAATCCAAATGCAATCAACTCTAAGACAGATATTAAGCAACTCAGTAAAATTTATTATAACTTACTATAAAATATTCAATAATATCAGTTAGAAACATCATCAAGACTACTATCCGAACAAACCCACCTTTTAGGTAAAAACTAAATATGAAACTTAACCTTACAATAATAATTTCCCTCACCTACATCCTCCTGTCTGTCACTTTATATCTTTCTCAATTAACAAGTCAAGTCAACACATAGGTAAATCTTCCACAAAATTACTTCTACACGAGAAACAACAAAATGAAGAGAAAGAAAAAGAGAATGTAGTGCAACATATTTTGAACCTATAGAATTATTTTTCAGTTTTATTTTATTTATATGTTTTTTTGGAGGAAGCTGATTTTTTGTACTTTATGTCTTAGGTAGGTTATGATATTGTCCTAACAACATTTTTCCTTACTTTAATTTTTATTTTACAGAATAATATTTTAGTTTTTAATTTTTATACGATTGATAAAGGCCCCAAAGCGGGTCGAAACGTCTTGTTCTATAAACATTATGACATGAAATAAATGTGCGTTTATTTCAATTTTTTCAATCACTGAAAGAGCCCTAAACCCACGATATTCACGAAAAATAAATCCACTAGGCTCAAAAACAAATAGAAACGAAATTATATATATATATATATATATATATATATATATATATATATATATATATATATATATATATATGAGAAGATTCAAAGGGATACTTAAAGACTACTCTTTAAGTCTTTAAGAAGAATTAGCAGAGAAAAGCCGATGAACTATCAACAGATGATCCCATTGAAATTTTCATAGATAATCCTAGTAAAATGAACATAGATATAAATTGTAATGAACGATCCCAATAAAAATACTGTAGTTAATGATATTGAAAGAATAGATAGGAGCACCATAGATCAATATTAGCACTATCCGAATACACCAGAAAGAAAATAATAGAAACTTCCCAAAACTTCGTTTATATTTTGTCCTCTTATCTTATCTTGGAAACGATTTCATGATGACGAACAACTCAAGAAACAGGCGGAGCTTGAGGAAGAAGAAAATAGAAAGTGGGAAATAGAGCTGAAGATAGTTAATAAATAAAATGCTGTTTTTGGCAAAAGAAAGAAACCGGAAATTAAAGGAACAAAAAAAGTAAACTTGACAACAAAACGATCGCATCATCGAAAAAATTAAACAAATGTAGAGATTGGAAAAGCTAAATTTAAAAGTAACGGGACTAATTTACCCAAAATTAATATATTATCTCAGCAGACCATGCCTCCACTGATAGAAGAGAGGAAACTATGTAATGTAACAAGAAAACTAAAGTTTGAAGAAACAAATTTAAAAAACTTTATTAAAACATTGATGAAGTAGAAGATCCTGAATTAATATTGGTAAATTGATTATCTTAGAAATAATATGATTAGGTACAGAATTATGCTTTTATTGAACAAAAAATATAACTCGTTTAAATTCAGGACTTAGGTGTCAAAACTGTACTCGGTGTTATTATATATTTTGCATAAGATAACATAATATGCATAAATCAAATTCTAACATATAATGAATTTACCAAATTTGCATTTTTCGTTAGATCCATGCTCAGTAATAACGGCCAATACCTAACCAATACAGTTAAGCAACATTTTTATAATTTTTTTCTTCATTTATATGTCTATACTTGAAAATAAATAAAATTCATAAACTATCAAACCTGTTTTATTATTTGCAATGATAAAAGTGTGATCTTGTTCAATACAAATATTTTTTATCCACACTAAAATTACAAAAATTATTAAAAGGCCAATCAATGTCTTTTATCCTAAGAGTATGCCCGTGGCTGGAGATGAACATCTTGTGTTTCCATGTACCTAAACATAAATGATTATTGATACGTTGAGTTATAACAGTATCTGAGATTTCGTCTCAATACCTCAAAATTCAAAAATTTTATCGGCATTCCACCGATTCCATTCGATGCGTAATTATTAATAAGCAATAAGTTGATCAGGTTTTCATCAGAAGCTGTGAATTAAATAAACCGAAATTCAAAACTGAAATCTCGACTTATTGTGACCAAATTAATTGTGTATTAGAATTAGGTGCTTGTAAACCAATATTAAAAAAAAGGGAAAGTAAACTTACTAATTTAAAAATGGCTGCAATAACAAATCTAAAAAAATCGGAATAACTATACATGTCCTTTAACTATTTACCATCTCAAGCTACCACTTTGAGCAAAATAGAGAGAACACTGGGTAGGGGAACAAATTAAAGGGAGAATGGATCTAATGTATTTAATGGAATTCAGCATTTCGTCATTATAGACAGCAATGTACCTAACTTTCTTGTTTTTATTAAATGTGAAGTGTATTTCTGATACTGTGAATGATCGAACTATGGTAAATCCTGAGTCTCAAATAGAAGAGTCCGAATTCCTCTATGGTCATCATTTATTTCGAGCTCATACAAACTTTCAGTCTAATCCGCATAATAAAGATAAGAAGACTTAGATGGATGAGCCATGTGGAGCGAAAAATAGATAATGAACCTACCAAACACATTTACAATCAAGTACCTGCAGGCACACGACCCTGAGGTAGACCAAGGAGACATATAAAGACCAAATAGACGAACACATTAAGAGACTAAACATATGGACTGGAAGACCAGGGCAAGGAACAGAGGCAACTCTTAAAACAGGCCAGGACTCATAAAGGGTTGTAAAGCCTCTGCTGATGATTATGACTGCCATTCATTCATTAAATCTTAGGTTTGACCTCAGACTTCCTGTGTGATTTGAAATATATTCGTGTCACGTCGTCGATTACTTTTTGGGTTTTCGATATTTGAATATAGATTATGACTCAAACTGAAAATAGAAAAAATGTGAAATAATGGATGAGCTCGTTTAAGCTGTGTAAAATAACTGTTATCTCAATGAGGACAAATATGCAAAGTATTTACGAGGAAGCAAAAGCTGTAAGGAACATCAAAAGTAAGCGAGCGAATTGCAAGGAGAATACGGATATTACGATTGCGAAGACTTATGAAGGCGCTATGTTCGAAGAAACATATTTTGCAGTTGGCCACGGTGGATGGACAAGGATGCTCTTGAAAAAATGAGACCCTTTACCTTCAAAATAAACGGGTTGTAGAAATTCCATACCATCACTTGGATATTTTCAACCGTTTGTAGCGCCATACCTCCTTCATTCTGATAGTAGAAGGAATTTTGTAACCTAGTTATAGAAAGCTTATACTTATAAAGTTCGATGTTGAAATCGTACATTGAAAGCCAAGATATAGCCAGAGTCAAAGATCAAGTTATCAAAGTGGTGAGATAAATCTGAAATTCATAAAGGATATGAAAAGCAAAGCAAAGTTGAATAGTCTATTGAAGATGAACATGGCACCATCATCAATCCACGTGGAGGAACTGAAGACGATTCAGAGAATTTTTTTCATTCGCACAAAATAATAATATTAACGTCAAAAATTCAGTTATTGAAAAAGACAACCAAGCATTATTGAAAATGATTCAAGAGAGGGCATAGACAGTTACCCTTTGAAAAAAAACAAGTGCATGAGATTATTATTACCGAAAAGATAGAGGGAAATAAAATAACCCGTGATTTCAATATAAAGTTAAAGCGTCATAAAAAGCGGCTTAATCTGAAGAAATTCTTAAATAGAGCCAGTACCGAAAAGGGTAGAGTTCTATAGGTAGTGACAACCAGAAACAAAGCGAAATTTATTTATAAAAACATGCACAAAAACTAAGATTAACTTGCATCCTTAAGGGGCAACGACTTTTACCAACAGGACAAGGATCTAAGAAATATAACAGCCCATAAAAATCGTTAACGATAAAGTATGCTTGGTTGTCAACAGGATTACTATATAATGCTTAATGACATAATCCGTGTTGTAAGAAATAGAAATGTTTGTTTTTTCTATTAATAAGTAACAATTATTTAATAATACCAAATAATAAGAAAATAAAGCTATTCAATTTGTTTAGCTGCGTTATGCTCGTTAGAAGCTAATTGTATTATTTTTATTTATTATTATTATTTTTATTTGTTTTTAAATACCTATATCATATTGGCACCTCATATATAATTAGCTGAATGATTGAGAAATATTTAAAGGTCTATTCTTCTATCTAGAATTTGCCGATATAGGGGCTTTTACAGTAACATTTATGTTAGGAAGTAGTATAAGTAACCTAAAGGGTTACACTTTATTGCTGGTATTTTTTGCTATTTTAAATCATAAGATTATAAAAGTCGAATAAAGAGCAGTTTCAGGGATTTGGTCAGAAAGCGTATAGTGATATATTGTTTTTATCTTTAACTCATCTTAGATGACCGAACATTTGCTCAAATAATTAGGCATTTCCTCAAACACTGAAAATGATCAGTAGTTATAGTAAATATATTATTAAACAAACATTCAGTATCTTGTCACGTTTGAACGGCAGCACTCAAATTATCTACCGCTTGTGGTTAATTATCTGGAAGCTGTACATTTCATTAGTTAAACATTGGATTAAATGATAAAGCGCATAACATGCCGAGGTATCCCAGCAATTGTGCTTGTCTAGCCCCATATAATTTCTGTCATATTATTCAGGCTGATCCTCATAAACATGGTAACGTGAGTGATAGCTTGCATTTAATCTTATTGATCGGTCTAATTCATATAAAAGGTGTTTCTTAATATAATGATAATATTTCAATAAGTTATTTTTGGCTCCGTTTTTAGAAAAAACAGCTTCATATGGGGACATACATGTCCTAAAGTTTTCACCAACTACAGGGTGTTAAAGATGTATTTTTTTTTTGTGATAACTTTGGTGTGACTTTCCGAATTGTATTTAATTTTATAATTTGAACCGTTAAAAAATAATTCCCCTCAATGAATTTTTGTTTAAAACTATAAAAATGTGATCTGGCGAAATAAAAACGAATAAATTTTGTTATTTTTGCGAAAACCATACGTCACTCGAAATAAAATCAAGATACCAGATTTGCACAGGAAGGAATGATTCAAAAAATATTTTTACTCTTAAGTTGAAGCAGCAGGAGGTACTTTTTTAAAATTCTATCTCTTTAAATTTCACATTACTTTTCATGGATCTATTGTTTCGGATAATTTGAAATTAATGCAAGCTCAGCTAGATTTTATAAATGCGAGTTTTATAACATACTTTTCAACACTTCCTATTCTTTATTACAGAACCGAGCCGAAACAATTTTATTCTATTCAACTTATACCTCATGCATTGACATTGTAAGATTACCGGTAGCTTAAACGGAAGGTACAATTCTACTGGCATAGCAAAATATCCAAGGTGCAAAATTGCAAGAAACTCTGACAACAGCGTGTAAGAACCTGGCATGGGCATGACTCAGGTAAAATAAAATGGAGAATCGTCGTGGAAAGGTCAATGAGAAAACTATGGGACAAATTGGGTACTCATTACTTATCTACCCAGGTTTTTGCTTGTGGTTTCCATTAAATAGAAATAGCAGAGGAAGGTGTTCAAAAAACTGCTTTTTCTGTAGAAGAAGAACACTACGAGTCTTAGGATGCCATTTGGTTAAAAAATACGCCGGCGACTTTCCAGAGCGTGGTTGACAATGTTCTGAGGGATTTTACAAGGTAAAATTTGCCCCACATATATGGACGACATCATCATGTATTCCACATCCTTACAAGAACATATGGTCAACAAAAATTTTCGATATATTCAGAGAACTTAAGAAGTTATGTTTTTAGGAAACATAATCACTCCAGTGGGGGATACAATAGGAGATTTATAGAAGATTTTGCCAGAATCACGAACACTGACAGCATGTTTTTTGAAAAAAAGGAAAATCCAAACATACCCCCGATAACATCAAATGTTTCGAGACTTGCCAGTGATTTCGCTATTGGTGCAATCCTTTCATAAGAACTTGTTGCTCAAGATAAATCAATTGCATACGCCTCTCGTACTCTGAATGAAAATGAACAAGAATGAGATGTTGGCAATTGTTTGGGCCACAAAATATTTTCGTCAATACCTTTACGGATCCATCTTCAATGGCTTTTCTGTCTCAAACATCCACATTCAAAATTCATTTGATGGAGATTCAAATTAGAGGAATTCGACTATGAAGTAATATATATAACGGGTGATCGGAGAGTAGAGATCCATACCAAAGAAACATTCAATTGTGACGATTATATGAACAATTTTCATAAAGGACTGTGCATCTTTTTTAACAACGTAAACTCTGACACAGATGAAGATCAGCCTCAAGAAAATCCAACATCCTTAAGAGACACAGCTGAAGAATTATCGGATCATTATCTCCGTCTATCAATGGAAACGGCTGATAAAATACAAGACTACCATCCAGAAAACAATACATCCTCCACAGACACAGCCGACGGATAACCCCAAAATAAATGCAGCAACAATACAATACAAACAGCCTATGAAGAACCGATAATGACCATAATAATATCTGAAAAATGACTAAACTTCTATATCAACCAAGCAAGACTGTTTTTCGGTCACTTCAAAGCAGCGAGACCAAAAACGGAGCATATATTTCATAACAAAAAACCTCTCCATACTCAAATCGGATTTGATGTTATAGAAAATGGCGTAAAAATATTCTCCAAGGAATTCATGTCACCCAAAGTAAGACATGCAATAAAATTTGAACTAGCAACTTCAAACATTCTTCAGAAAATTTTCAAAAATACCGCCTATGATTTGATGAAATTTAAGGATGTTTTAGAAGATGTGAACAGCGAGGAAAGACAACATTAAATCATACAAAATTGTCATGAGGGAAAAACTAATAATCATCGAGATATAAATGAGACAGAGATGCGAATAAGAAGAACCTATCTTGGCCATCCCTGAAAGAAGTTTTTGAAAACTACATGAATATCTACAAAAAGTTAATTAATACTATCGAAACCCTCCCAAACCAATATTTATGATTAATCCAACATAAACAGATACATTCCAAGCCAATGGCCAAAAGCCTTTTTACAATTAACACATTTTCTAAATACGGTCAAGCCTACCCCATAGAAGGAGCAAATTTTAATTCATTATACGACTCCTTAGAATCCTCAATCAAATGGAATGATCGAGAGATTTCATTCGACGATTATATAACACATTAGAATATTGCGAGGGAATAGAACTCATTTCGAGGTTAAAGGACAAATGCCTTATACTATATACATATAAGGCTTGACAAACTTCATTCAAGCTCTCAATTTTCAAATCAGTATTGTCGGTCAAATATTCTTAATAATCCATCCAAATCCTAGAATCAGTCGAGTTAATATTTTTCAGAGATATATCCAACACAAGTCTTTCTCGAATTCAGTTACAATTACAGTAGAACTATATCATCGATCACGTACAATCAAAAGATAGTTTCTGAAGAAATAAATCAATACAATGAAAAAAATCCAACATAAAACACGATACTACAGCCTGAAAGGATACATTCATATTGATCCAACATCACACTAAAGAACAACTTCTTCTTCTAAATCAATGATTGACACAAAACAATGATCATTACCAATACTCGAAAGAACCATGTATGGAGAACAATCTCGGATGCCTATGTGAAAAAACAACGAGAAAAAGTAGCACTGAAATAGATATTTGCATTTTACAAATTCTACGTTTAACAACCCAGTTCCAGTTTCCATCAACACCACTATAATCGAAGACATTTCACCTGCCCCCTATTCGGGTATATTTCTAACATCAACTATCCACTGTTTCTCAACAGATATAATTGTATTGAAAGGAACTTTTCTGATAGAATTACCACAAGGCTGTGAATATCGCACAACCTACGCAAGCTACAGAAACTTCATATATGTATCTTATTAGCCGTTAATACCTAACCGTTAATATTTCCCAAGGTCAAAACCAAATGGATCTCGACTCGACAAACAACATATCCTATCCATTTAGAGAAAATAGCCCTATACGAGCTTCACAAAATCGAACAAATCTCAATGTCAACCAATTGAAGAATCCGAAAGAGACACAACTTACTATTGGACAACACTAATATATATCAGAAATGCATGAGTAGTTTTAAGATTAGAAACGAAGGCCAAGCTCAACATCAGCATTATCTACCCATAAGAAACCAGTTTTGTTTGTCCGACATAACTTCCCTAGGGAATGGAGTTAGGATCCATTCCAGCGCCTAGTAACAACAGCCGACATGTTGATATCGGACACCAATCCTCAGCATATTTTCAATTATATGAAGATATAAATCAATTGTCAACGTTTAGTCTGATTTTAATTTCTCTCTCTAACTCAATAAAATATAGTTCAATACTTCAAGCTCCTTATCCGAAACATAATTTGCATATTTTTCTATTATTTTTTTTGGATGTTCTCGACTTATAAATAGTAAACGTGCTCCGATTCTCATTATTGTTTTTTGATTTGATATAACTTCTCCCAAAGACGAAGGAGGGGGCATTTAATTTCGAGAATCTGAAATGTGAGACGACAAAATGAAAGAAGAGACCATATCCGGCAACGTTTAAATTGCATCTTCTCTATGCTGCTTCTGTGATCTCTCGCACTTATTAAATCTGTCTCCCACAATTTTTTAGCTCTCGGAAGCAGGTATAAATCAGCTCCCATTTCCGGGAGCATATTTAAGAATCAATGCAATTATTTATAAAACTTGGCAACGCAGTACTGCGTGTGGTGAAAACGTTTAATTTGTAGAGTAACATAATTGTACTTTTTTGTTATTTCAAGACTACTGATTTGATTGTTACTATTTTGTTTGGTATAAAGATTGGTGTCTTCATATCAAGAAAATAATATTTCTAGTTTCGATTTGGAAGGCTTAATGTCGGTATTGGTGAAAGCTATAGAATCTTCACGTACCCTGAACAAATTGATTTGCCTTTATTTAGACCTGATCTGAAAAATGCATTAAAATGATTGTCTGAGTTTACATTTATAAGAAATGAGTTTGTCAGTAAAAAACGTAGGTACAATGCTTATGTTTGTGAAAAAGAGAATTTGCTCCGGAATCTTCGCGTACAATGGGAAGAAGCAGATCTGGTAGAATAAATTATTCATGGAATAAAAGAGCGAGATATTTGTGCAAGTAATCACAATTACAAGAAATTGTCTGAGCTTATTTCATTTCAATTCCAGTGAATGAAATTTTTTACACTATTACAATACTTTCCTTACAAAGTGACGATAATAGCGGTAGGAGAGTAAAAATCCTCTGGTCAAATCGCGCTACTCCCCTTTTTTTAGCATGTCAAGACAAACAATAATGGTCATGTAACATTTTTTCGCAAGATGAAACGTTTAGCCAGAATCTGAAGAAACATGTGGAAAATATGAAATTTTATTCAAGCATAAGTTTTTGTGCTTTTTCTCAGAGATGGCGCTATATGTGGGTGGTAAAGGGCTCAGAAGAATAATTTAGGCAAGATTAATCAAAATCCTTAGAGCCGTTTTCACGCTATAGTTTGAGCAAATCACGTTTTTTGGCTATAGCTCAACACCCAGTGTATACAGGATTCTCATTCAGTGCCACCGGCGAGTAATATTGGTACCAAACAAAATAAAAAAGAAAGCAACAAAATACACCGATCCGTTTCCGAGATAATGCTGTCACAGGCAGACAGACGGACAGACAGACATACAGACAGACCAATGGCTAAAAATATGATTATTAGACTTAGAAAACTCTGAAACGTCAACATTTATAAAAATCTCGATACCGAAAATTTCACACGATTACAATACTTTCCATATACAGGTAGCATAGTAGCGTAGGAAAGTAAAAATACTTATATAGGACAACAGCTGTTGGAGCTAGGCATAGATCAATTAAATGTTTGAAATGACGAAGCGTTGGACATATCTAGAGAGACTGTAGGGAAAATGAAAACAATTTGTTTGTTTGTTTGTATTACTGGTCATACAGGGAGTAAGGTTGTGCGCAATAAAATTCCTTAGATTTACATTACTGCGTCCAGTAATTGTGAAACCCGAAATTCATACACAAGATCTTACACAACTTTTGCCCCGCTTTAAGAATATGATAGCAAATGGAAATTTCATTTCTTTTGTGAATTACGCCTTTATGGATATGAAGTTTCATGATGAATATTCGTCAACCGGAATACTTATCGTTTGTTCGCTGATGAAAGAAAGAATGTTAGGGAAATCATAGATTATCTAATGATTAATAATATAATTAGAACAAGTAGCTCGCCATATACCAGAACAAAAATACTGATAAAGAGCAGGGAAGGTCTTACAGAATATATGCAGACTATAGGAGAATTTAACTTCCATTCTATAAAGAACTGATGCCCACTCCCACTAATAGACTTGACAGACATCAGAAACATATGAAGAGAGTTTAAGATCAATATAGGTTGTTCTAAAACATTACAAGAAGCATTACAGAAATCACCAGTTTCAACATCAGTAA
Source organism: Crioceris asparagi (assembly GCA_958507055.1). Lineage (NCBI taxonomy): Eukaryota > Metazoa > Arthropoda > Insecta > Coleoptera > Chrysomelidae > Crioceris > Crioceris asparagi. The sequence goes on along the minus strand of OY293827.1, from coordinate 71,453,085 downwards.
AGCAGGTTCGGCAGCTTATGGGCCTAGCCGGATATTTCCGGAAATTTATTGCGGAATTGCTTTTCGCATCACCTACATAAACAAATTGACCAAAGGAAATGAACTTGCTAGAAAATAAATCATTGAATATCTACATCCAGACCACTGCTTTGCCTATTTGAACCTGAATTGCCCACAGAACTACTCATTAATGCGAGTGAAGTACTATTGCAGAAATGTGATGCAAACATCAGTTATAGGATATTTTAGACAAAGAACTTGCAAAAAGTAACTACAGAGTTGTCTTTCCAGCGCACCATTTATATTTTCAAATTTCAAATCATATGCACCTCTGACTTTTTTTGAGATAAATTTGAGGTCTTCAAGAGGACAGTTGCTTTTTGATAATTTTCTTTTTCATGTGCTGCCTCTATAACTGCTGCTTCTAGCTATTTTCATGTCAAAGACTTCTTTTAGGGTATTCTGATATGTTCACATCACTAATAACTGGCACAAAAGTAGCCTGCTCGTTATATTTTATACGTCTGTCTGAGCCTGTCCAGGCCTGTCAAAGTACGAAAAATGTAAAAGATCATGCCACTGGTGCGTGCGTGCACCACTGTCGTAAACACATAGTTTTTGTTTGTGTTTATCAAAATAATAACAATTGTAGAATATAACTAAGATTAAGATTTGCAGATGATATAGTGCAAAAACACAAGTCATGACAAACCTAGTTGCGAGTGAAAACATAACTATTGGAGTCAAATCTACCAAACAGGTAACCGCTTATAAATATTTGGTTCATGAGAATCGCATAGGCCGGGAGAACCAGACGAACAAGCTTCCCAGGAGAATAGGATTAGGGTGGGCAGCTTTTAGAGAGTTTAATCATTTTTTCAGTTCAGATATCCCCATTAGCCTAAAAATAAAAGTCTACAATCAGTGTGCACTACCTGTGATGACATATGGAGCTAAAACATGGACACTCACGAAAAAGTCAGCAAATAAATTGCTTGTCTCTCAATGAGCGATAGAGAGGGCTATTCTGGGTGTTTCGCTCAGAGATCGTATACCGAATGATTTGATACGTCAAAGAACAGGGGTTATAGATGTGATCGAAAAAAATATAACTCAAAAATAGAACTAGACCGGTCACGCAGCTAGAAGGACCGAAGGAAAATGGTCAAATAAACTACTGGAATGGTGTCAAAGAATGGGACAAAGATACCGTTTTAGGGCTCAAGAGAATTAACATTAAATGGTACACAGATGCCTCTAAATCAACTGTAAGAACTGGAATAGGGATATATGGGCCTAGATTCCGAAACCCTAGGCAAATCTCCGAGCATTTTCCAAGCGGAAGTCTATAACATCGTAAAATGCGTTCAGTTCAATATGGAAAAGAAGCTTTGCGGACAGAAGATTATGATCATGTAAGACAGCAAGGCAGCCATCAAGGCCGTGAAGTCTCAAGTAGGGGAGACTAGGGCTGGTTGTCACATGGGTTGGTTGTCACAAGGCTTGGCAACGCTGAAAAATGCAGTTGCCTGGTGGGTCACAAATCATTCTAATGTCTTCAGAGAGCACATGGATTTAGTATAAAAATTGTGACCGATGAATAAGGGTCACGCGGAAGAAAATAAATAAATCGCTTGACCTATCTAAATTTTTCGCTAGTCATAGTCATAGTCATTTTGTTTGTTTTGAAGACAGCAGTTGATTATAAACAAATACTATTGAATACATTTTGTTTTTCACTTAGCTGGCTTCGAGTTGACGTACTAGCACAGAATATATAACCAACAGAAGGCTAACAGAGAGAGAGGTCCGATACTCAGGTAGTTTTCCACCTTCTTGCTTTGGCGGAAATTTGGAGTAACAATTCGCCGTAGTACCTATTGCAGAAGCAAACATTAAATACACCGAAGTGAGCTGTTCTGTCAGTCCGTAGTGTGTTTTAAAATAGCGCCTTTCGTCCTAGTTCATAATAAACATGGAGAATAAATACAAATCTCACAATGTTATTTAATGCAGAATGGTAATAATAAAATAAATAAAGTGAAATGCATAAATTCCTTGAAAGTAACAATAAATGAGTTCAAATTTGGCATTGAATTTGGTGTGATTAGACAGCAAAGTGGCAATTGTCGAAACTCATCCCCTATTCAAGGAGCCTTCAAGAAGCTTATATGTTTAAATTTATTTTATTCTGGGGCAGACAATTTTGAAGGCGATGGTGACAGTTTGCTTCTGAAGATAACGGATACTAGTTGCTCGGCAAACTATACTGACAAAACCATCATTTACGCTAAAGGTACAGAAATAGAAAAGTTTGTTTTCCAAAGTGATGATCAAACGGATAATGACTTAGAAAAAAACTTGAAAAGATTCATTTGTGGGTATTTAATAAGAAAATCACTACTAAAACATAATTACCAGATTTGTGGAAGTTACGCCAATGCACAAACAAATCTTGATAATACTTAATTTTTTGTCATTTGAAAGCATATTACAATGCAAACTCGGACCTGTTTGGTAACCTTATGATTTCTAATTTCTAATTTAGACTGAATATTTAATACAAAATTTTAAAAAATTCTCCGTCAACCCCAACATTGTAAGACGGCTAGGTGAAATTGGTAAAAATATTGATTTTATTCACCCATGCCCTTATTTTCCCCGAGAATATGTTATAACTTTATTTAAGCGAGTGAAAATCTTTTAATGTATCAAATATATTAATAGGAACTAACTAACTATAGTACATATTGGTATATTTACATATATATATATATATATATATATATATATATATATATATATATATATATATATATATATATATATATATATATATGTTTATTCTCTTCGTCGGGGCAAAATTCGTGAATTTACATAAAATTAACCACAAACAGGAAAGATTTCATAGTCAGCAATCAGAACTAATGACATTTGTGATTGCTGACTATGAAATCTTTCCTGCTCCTGGCAGTTTGTAGCGTATGCCAGTGGATGGAGAACCTGAAACAAATATTTTTAGGTTAGGACTGAACTTATTAGTCTAATATGAACTTCTAGAGGGACGATAGTCCCTACGACAGAATAGAGAATTATACTCTGACTTACCTGTTTGCCGATTCATATTTTGTTTAAATTAATTCACTCATTTGTTTATTTGTTCAGCCATGATTGTTTGTAGTTTGTCTGTCATTCAGAATTCGGAAGTGTTCGGTTCGAGCACCAAAAATTGTAATCATGAAGTTGCTCATCTCACGTAATGAGTCAAGTTCAGAACTTAATCTACTAATAAATTTATGTTTCACTGGATGAGAAATTAATGGGATATTTGTGTTCTAGCAACCTAAAATGAATATTGCTTCTTTTTGAAAGGTGCATGTCCGTAATTATATTCGTTATAATAATCAGAACTAATGACATTTCTGATTGCTGACTATGAAATCTTTCCTGTTTGTGGTTAATTTTATGTAAATTCACGAATTTTGCCCCGACGAAGAGAATAAACAATCTCGAAAGCTTGGCATAATCCAAAGAATTTTATTTATTAAATGACTGTATCCCCAACAAAAATCTATTTTATCAAATATATATATATATATATATATATATATATATATATATATATATATATATATATATATATATATTAGTACATGTTATTATATAAGAATACCCAAGTAAATTGGTGGATAAATAGATACGACTAACACTTTTATACATCTAGTTATATTATTTATCAAAAAATAAAATACTACGCTGGGCCTGTCTGAGAAAGTTCAAATATTGGAAACATGCCTGAGACCAGCCCTGGCTTCTAAAATAGCTCAAGCGCCCAAGGTCATAGGCGTAACATCGGACGTCTCTTTCATTTAAACTTCTAGTTGGTTATATATTCTGCAGTACTAGTATTGAATTTCTATCTTTGTAATTAGAGGCGTAATTGAGATTTGAAAATTAATTGTGTAGTGGGACAGGTTGTCTCGAATAATCCGGGGTCGGTAGTCACATGTGACAAGCAGCCCAGCTAGTCGTGACAACCAGCTCCGCTAGATGATTAGCTTTCCACACCACTCCATTTAGGTAGATATTATAAGTATACTTGCTTTTTATTGTCTTTAGGTTACATAATCATGGTTTAGAAATTTTAAAATGAAGACTTAGAAGGAAAAAGCACCAGCTGATGTACTTTTAAGAGCTGCTAGGATAGTCAAATTAAATGGATCCTCAATAAGAAAAGTGGCAGATGATTTTAACATAAATTATCGTACTTTTGCAAGATACTGCTGCAAAAAGATTCCAGATTCTGACTTACTAGATGAGCAAGTGGTAACATCAACCATCACAGTTGGCTACATCAAAAATCATTTATTATTTGAGCCTGAACTTGAAAACCAACTGGTTGAGTATATACTTAAAGCATTTGACATTTATTTTGGGTTATCTCCTAAGGAAGTACGTGTTCTAGCTTTGCTAGTGCTAACTCATTGAAAAAGCCGAAAAATTGGAAGCTCCAAAAAATGTCTGGTGCAGACTGGTTTAGTGCGTTCCTAAAACGTCATCCTATATTGTCTATTCGAAAACTGGAGGCAACTAGTTTAGCAAGGGCCAGTAGCTTCAATAGAACAAATGTAATCGCATTTTTTTAAACTTTGGCTGTAGTTATGGAGAAACATAAATTTGATGTTGACAAAATTTGGAATATGGATGAAACTGGCATTACTGCTTTCCAAAATCCCGATAGCGTTGTTGCAAAACGAGAATTCAAACAGGTCGGCTTAAAGTTTCAGCTGAGAGAGGATCTCTCGTTACCAAGTGCAGTATTAGCTACAAGAAATTCCATACCTTTTTTTAATCTTTTCACTTTTAGATTTTAAACCACATTTTCAAAATTCGGCTCCACCTGGTTCACAAGGTGCAGCCTACCCATCAGGTTGGATGCAAGAGTTACATTATTTGGATTTCCTTTTTTCACCTTCATGTAAAAAGTAGGGTAGAAAGACCTTGCCTGCTTCTATTAGAAGAAGGGCTTAATTTTGACAAAACAAATGGTATTGTCATGCTTTCTTTTCATCCTCATTGCTCACACAAGCTTCAACCTCTCAACCGCAATGTTTTTGGCCCTTTTAAGGAATATGTCAATACTTCCTGCGATGCTTTGATTCTAAATAACCCCGCCAAAACCATGACTATATATGACATATCTTCAGTGGTCTCTATTGCTTACCCCCTCGCATTTACACAGAAAAATATCCAGTCTGGGTATCGGGTGTCAGGTGTGTTCCATATAACAGAGACATTTTCACTGATGATGAATTTCTTGCGAGCTCTGTTAGTAATAGGCCGGATCGAGGCATTTTAAACGGAGAAAAAGCTAGACCAGATACAGGCTTTATAAATGAAGAAGGAGCTACGTCAGATCCGGGCATCTTAAACGAAGAAGAAGCTAAGCCAGATCCAAGCCTCTTAAATGATGAAGAAGCTGTGCCCTATCCGGGCATTTTGAACGAAAAAGAAACTTCAAGCCTGAAAAATATTACCCAGGAAATAAACAATACCATTCAAGACAGCAAAACAATTTCGAGACGCGCAACCACGAACCCTGTTCCTTTACTGAAAAAAGCGCAAGAATCGACACCAGAGTCTGATATCCAAAACACCAAAAGACATATTCAATACGCTTATTTTAGACATTAACATTGCTGTAACTCGAAAACCGTAACTCTTAAAAAAAACTCAATTTAAAAGTTTCTGTCATTTCCGCGGAATTTGCCTGGTTTTTGAATAATTACAAAATCACCAGGAGCTCATCAATTCTATTCTAGCGTCTCAGGCCAGCTTTGAAATTCGTATAATATTCGTAAGAGTGTGAGTGAAATGCCTTGTTCAGCTTAAAACCATTAAAAAATACCACAAAACTGTACCGGCACAACTTCACTCGATATAACTTTTGGAAAATAATCTTCGAAAGCGATATCTAAATGGAACCTAGTATTCCAAAACTTCTTTTTGAATTACCCAAGAGAGCACATGAGGACCTTCTTTTTTTCTTTTTCAAAATCGAAATCCCCGGAAGTACGATCGGGATGCAGGTATCAGATAATTTTACCCGCTTCTACCTATTTAAAAAAAACTTGCTTGTGGAACACATGCGCATTAGACAGCTCCTGGAATCAACAGCCAATAGGATTCCAGCAGAAAGTTACTCGTTTCCGACGTATCAAAAGTCCGTTAATAAAATCAAAGTTATTTTACGGACATGCACCTTTCAAAAAGAAGCAATATTCATTTTAGGTTGCTAGAACACAAATATCCCATTAATTTCTCATCCAGTGAAACATAAATTTATTAGTAGATTAAGTTCTGAACTTGACTCATTACGTGAGATGAGCAACTTCATGATTACAATTTTTGGTGCTCGAACCGAACACTTCCGAATTCTGAATGACAGACAAACTACAAACAATCATGGCTGAACAAATAAACAAATGAGTGAATTAATTTAAACAAAATATGAATCGGCAAACAGGTAAGTCAGAGTATAATTCTCTATTCTGTCGTAGGGACTATCGTCCCTCTAGAAGTTCATATTAGACTAATAAGTTCAGTCCTAACCTAAAAATATTTGTTTCAGGTTCTCCATCCACTGGCATACGCTACAAACTGCCAGGAGCAAAACCCGTGACGATAATCTGGCATAACTACCCTCGAAGGTTTCTTCCGCCGTGTATGGAGAACTGGACGAAGAGAATATGACAGCGCAGTGATATACTCTTATTTGTCTAATGTAAACAGTGATGTATATACAACAATTTTATAGTGCGTATATCTTATCTTAAAATTGAATAATGTTAAAATTTGATGGCATATTTTTCAATATTCCACATGTGAAGTATAACTGATAAAATGTACAGTTACAAATACGACACTCACTTGAAGATAATATCCCCCCGTTAAATAACGCTCACTTCCTGACTTGACGTCCTTTGCGCTCCATATACCTTCATAAGTTCCATTTTCGTCGCATTTGGCCAAAACTGCTCGGAATGTGATCTGAGATTAAACGTCTTCTCACTCTTTTTTGCCATAGCATCTAGTCTCTTACGTATTTCAGTGAATCATTTCTTGAATCCTTTGGAACAAGTTGTTTCAATATTGCCATCATTAGTTCCAACTCATTCTTGTTAAAATCTTCGCCACAATGAGCCATGCGCCATCCAGAATTGATGAAATACGGGAAATGATTGGTGGTTTCATATTCGGCACTCCTCAATGCACAGCTTTCTTTCGGAACTTTAGCATACCAGGAGCGATGATTATCCGACACGAGAATTGCCAGCATTGATTTCAATGTCCGGTTCACCCTCTCGGTAGGATTGGTCTGGGGATGATATTTTGCGATGTATCTGATATCGTAGCAATACGCTATAGCCAGTTTACGGAATTGGTGGGAACGATACTGAGGTCCGTTATCGCACATCAATAGACGAGGTGCCCCGTACACTAAAATTATTTCCTCCTCTATTCTTTTGGAAAACACCTCTGTGGATGACGTCCCCAAAGGGAATACCAGCGAGTATTTACTGAAGTAATCGGTTACGACTAGTATAAATTTATTACCTTTCAGTGATCTTGGGAGTGGACCCATCAGATCTGATGACAATATCTCCCATGGTCTCGATGCCTTAGGTTGGGCAGTCATCATCCCCCTTGGGCCTTTCAGATCTGGCTTATGAGCACTACAAATCTCACAATTCCTTTCACACGGGTTACATCATACCTAAGCTTTGGCCAATAATACCTTTCTGCTATTCTATGAAACGTCTTTACCGGTCCCATATGACCCGATGTAGGAACATTGTGAGGCTCCATAATTTGTCGCCGTTTTTCCTTCGGAATTACACACTTCCAAGGGTCAGTGGGGTCTCCTAATACGAGAATACTTTGCTTCACATATTTGTATAGTTGATCACCGTGAGTTCTCCACTGGGGAAATTTGAGTGGATGTCCGATAGACTGTTCTTCAACTACCTACTACTACCAATTATCATCAGTGGTATCCGGGGCAACAGACACTGAGTCAACTACTGGCACCGCACATGACAAGGTATCACGCACAACTTGCGATGAATTATCTTGAAATCATATTGTTGTATGCGGACTGCCCATCTCGCCAATCTGCCGGAAGGATCTTTCAAATTCTGCTGCCACACTAATGAATAATCGTCAGTATATACGGTAAAGGATATGCGTTCTAGATATCGTCTCAATTTAACACTCCCTCTCCGTGGTAGAATAATTTCTCTCCTGTTTGGACAAAGGTCTGATAACATACAGCCCTAAATCTTTATGTATTTGGGTTAATACAGACCCGAGCCCAAATGCAGAAGTGTCAGTGTGCGATACAAATGGCAATTTATAACCAGGACACCTCACAGAGATACGACCACTCAAATTTACGACCCTTCTTCAACAAAGATGTAATGAATTAACCTTCAATACAACGAAGACGTGCCTATTAACCTACGGACGTCTTTTACCGTAGTCGTGTTAGGAAGTTGTAGCACTGATTTCACTTTATCTGGGTTCACATGTAGCCCATTTCTATCGACCTCATGACCTAAATACTTCCTCCCAGGTCGACAAATATGACATTTTTCCATGCTCACTGTCAGATTAGCTTCTCGCATTCGACGAAATATTTCATCAAGCACTGGGCCTTCAACCTCATTTTTTCCATAGTTGTCAAAATAGTATGGCTTCTCAGGTGTTTCATTGCATCCAAATGGTAATCTTCCTTCGAAAAGATGCCACTCATTATGTGAAAAATCTGTAACTATACCCAAAGCTTTCCAAAAATTTGTTCCAAGAATGAGATTCTGGTGTAAGCTCGGTATCACTAAAACCTTAACCAACTTTCCTCTCTCCCTAACATGGAAAGGCACTTGACAGTCCTCTATACTCTCGCAAATTGCTTTTAGCAAAGTCTTCTCTCATGCAGCCAAAACACTCTAATGTCGGGGCAGCGCACAACCAATCGCTTTGAGTCCGGGAGCGATAGCAGATTATTTGTCGAGATTGATTCATGGTTTTTGTTGCCTGCGTGGTCACTACCTCCAAGGCATTCATCTCTTCTGTCAATTCAAGAAAGCAGGATCTTTCTCCAAGATGTCAGCCCTACGCGAAGGTGGTTCCACTAACCATTTCTTAGGTCCCACCAGGATTCCATTGGCCGACAAATTGTTCTCAAGTCAGAAATATCCTAAGGCAACGGATCCCGTAAACGATCCTGATAAAAAGGGTGGAGGTTTCTCGTGATAGTGCTCGGCTTGGCGATTTCCGTTATCGGACAGCCCAAACGATTGAAATAAGTGGCCATTACGGCCAGGTAAATGCCGATACTCTCCGAAGGGTATTGAATTCTTTTTTGTGGTTTTTCAAAAAGCGCATCATTATACTTAACTGAAAAATATTCCATCTTGAACTCATCCACTAACTCTTCCCAGTTAATAACTCTAACGAAAATCTTTATAAAATTAATAGGCTCAGTTGGCAAAAAAGATCAACTCCGGAGTCCAACAGAACAGCTTTTGATACATTTTTAAGAAGCTCATCAACTACTGCAAAGAACGCAGTAACGAAAGTCTCCAGTAAATTTTGGAATGTTCCACCTATGAGATGAAATCATCTTACTAAGCGAGTTCTGGGTCAGTTCCGGATCCGCCGATACCGAACATCCGGCAGCTCCACCAATATTTGCACACATTGTCGTGCATCTGAGTGACTGAGTGTGGCTGGAACAAGTCAAGATGTTGGGAGTGGGTCTACACCAGCGTCATCACATTTCTGATTAATTTTATCATCATAAACAAATCTACCATGAAATTTCGTCCGAACTGCCATTTCATCTTCCTCAAAAAAGTAAGAGTGCTTAGGATAATGTAAACTATGTCCACTCTTTTCAATCTGCAATGCTAAGACGAGCCGATCTCTTATCTCGTCGCAAGTTCCTGCTTCTATTCCTCGAAATTTCAGATCGTATGCGAGATCTCCCCTACCAAGTCGATTGACTACCATTTTACGTACCGTTGTCACTCAAGTATCACAATCGCTATCACCTAGTTATGGAAAAAGAAAATCGCGAAATGATGATTTAAAAAAAGTAACTATATGGTTGCAATATTTTTTGTAATAAGTATACATTTCACACTTTTGAGTGTAACATTAGTAACGAAAATTGTTGAACGTTCACTAATACCAATGAAGATAGTACTTATTCTATTATCCATGTATATTCTTTGCTTGTAGTTGTTATTATTGGGATCTCAAAACATGCTGCGGAAATACGCATTAGTATTATAGATAGAAAACTGTAACTCTAAGGGCATAATGACTAATATTACACTAAAAAATATGAAATAAATATTTTTGCGTAAAACATGGGACCGAGTTTATTAGTTGTTGCACCGAAAAATACAAAATAATATTAATTCTAGTGGTGCTGGTAATTTTGAAGTTGTGCCGTTGTAGTTTGTTGTTGTAGGCACCAACTCCAAAGGAACCAGCACCAATAGAATTAATATTATTTTGTATGTTTCAATGCAACAACTAATAAAGTCGGTCCAATTTTGTGTAAAAAATATTTATGACCTTCTACATTTGCCTACATTTCGCCTGTGGTGAAAATTGGAAAAAGTCGTACTCGTCCGGGGAGTCAGCGGTGATTCTCCTGTATAATATTTAGTTTTTTGACTTTTTCCTTAAATTTTTAATTTATTTCAGGTTTATTGTCCTAGAAAAATTAGATACTACTTATATGAAGGATTAAAATGAATCTTTTTATACTCTCAATGACTGCATCACTTGCCGTAAGATGATAAAAATGTATACTAAGGAAGGTAATTTTTTGTGTCAAAGTTATAGTAGAGAGCTGATACAGCTCCACAGCTGTAAAAAGTTTTCAACGTACGTGGGTACCTAGGTACATATTTGTTGTTGTGAATTTCTTAGTAAAATTTCATGAAGTCGGTTATCAAAACTTCAAGCCCGCCAATAAATGACTCTATTAGGCGCTACTACTATCCAAACAATAATTGTAAGTTCTCTTGACAATGAAAAAAGTTCTGCATCTGAGTAGAAATACCCTGTTTACAAGTTTTCTAACATGTAAAAGTTTAATATCTTTTTTCAAACAAAATAGTTTTCTGTCAATGGGTTGATATAGATTAAATTCCAAAATGGAGTTTTTCCAAACTGTCTTAAGACGGCAATAATTGTTCCTCTGCATAAAGGAGGAGATAAAGATCAAGCTTCGAACTATCGCCCAATTGCACTCCTTCCCACATTATCAAAGATCATCGAAAGATTGGTTAAAAAAAGGCTTCTATGTTTTCTTTTTAAATATAATATACTCTCTACCTATCAATTTGGATTTTTAAGTAACAAATGCACAAATGATGCCATGTTTTCCCTCTTTAATAATGTATACTCAAACCTGATCAACCATCACTCTATAGCAACAATTTTCTGTGATTTCTCTAAGGCTTTTGATTGCGTAGATCATAATATATTAACTAATAAATTGGAGTACTACGGTTTCAGAGGAGTGTCCCTCGAATGGTTTAAGTCGTATCTCAACAACAGGACTCAGATTGTGAGGATTGATACGTCGATGTCTTCTTGCAAACCAATTGAATATGGAGTGCCTCAAGGTTCAGTACTGGGCCCTATTTTGTTTCTGCTTTTTATCAACGACATTGCTAGTCTTAACATTAGCGGTGAAATCTGCCTCCTTGCGGATGATACTAGTTTCACGTGGAGCAACCCGGATATTACGACACTTCATAGGACTGTATCTAGAGACTTAGTCACGATTAAATCTTGGTGCGATTCAAATCTCCTATGCCTCAATGTTTCTAAAACAAAAGTTTTATCATATAAAAGTACATTGCAATCTTTTGTACTTAATAACACCACTATTGAGGCCGTTGAATCTGTGAAATTCTTGGGGCTTATTGTAGACAACCGCTTAAAATGGGACTTGCACATCGATGCTTTATCTAAAAGGTTAAGTTCTGCCTGCTTTGCGCTGAGATCAGTTTCCAAGGAGCTCAACTTGTCTACTTCTAGAACAGTCTATTATGCCATTTTTGAGTCGTATCTCCGATACGCCCTTCCATTCTGGGGTACGTGTTGTGCAACTCAATTTGAACGTATTTTTAAACTGCAGAAGAGAGCTGTTCGGTATTCACTGAGACTTAGCAGTAGGACTCACTGCCAGGATTACTTTAAAAAATTTAAAATATTAACTCTTCCGTCCCTATTCATATTTGAATCTGTATCCTTAATCCGCAAGCACGTATCTTCTATTCCAGAGAGGCCATCTCACAACTATCCGATTAGAAACACGGAGCATGATCTTTATCTGCCAACCCCTCGCTCAGAGTTGGTTAAAAGCTCTATACTGTACAATGCAAAAAAATGCACAATCATCTACCATTTGAAATCAAATCCATAAGATCTTTTCCTGAATTTCGAAAGGTTTTGAAATCATACTTACTGGAGAGAGCCTTTTATGCAGTAAGCGAATTTTTTGCTAAAAATTGTTAATACTTAATATTAAGCTTCTTACACCCACTGGTTTAGTGAATATTATTTGATGTTTGATATCCTAAGGGTCTTTTGTAATGTAAAATCATCTGTCACACAAAATTAAATCTATAACGGCTTATCCCAGATTCAATTAAATACCTACTACCTAGGATAATGCCTTTTATGCAGTTAACGACTTCTTTCACTAAGGCACGTTTCTGCTCAGCTCACGCACTGGTTTATTGTTTGTACAAAATTTGTTTTTGTTTTGTGATTTAGTTAGTGTTTACCTTCTGACTGAATTTACAGCTGTATGTTAACTTACTTTCTAACCGAATATACAGCTGTAGGTTTCATTCTGATACTTACTATCTTATATTTTTACATCTTTATATTTTTATACTTTTGTTTTATATTATATAAATTTATTTAATTTTAATTTAATTTTTAGTTTTGCCTTTGTTTTGTTTTGTAGTGTTTGATTTTGATATTTTTATTTTGCTTTGTCTACAAAATCTATATTTTTTCGACAATAAAGCATTTCTCTCTCTCTCTCTCTAAAAAAAAATTAAAAAATCATAATATTTGCTATTGTTTTTGTGGTTGGATACAAATTGTACTAAAATCATTTCATCAAATCAGAGATGTTTCAGGTCTATTTCCATCAGACTATATCCCATCTTGAGATTAAAACCACCAGTGCTCACATGTAAAACATAAGCAGCAAAAGTTTATCCTTTACCAAAATGGGTGAAGTCTGGCGTAAGAACTAATTACTTTCATAGTGAGAAATTCGCAAGAAACTTTTTGACGCATATTTATGAATTACTCACTTCGCACTTTCACACTTACTTTGGCAACAACATAGACGCTGCGTATGTTAACACTTCCAAACTATAACAAGTAATTAAGGGTAGAAGATTGAAGAATGGTAATTTCAAATATAATTTATTACGTGATAGATAGGTGGAAGGCTTTGAAAACTCATTTTGTATATTATTATCCTAAACTACAATGATTCATTAGCTTATTGAGTTGAGGGAAGGAAAAGTACGATTATAGACACAGAATATGTTTCACTATCTGAGATCTGAGATGAGCGGCCACTAACCGAACTTTTACTGAGAATGCGACACTAATAATTAAAATTAAATACATCGCGTTCTGGGTATTCCTATTTGGTTACGAAAATTATCACCCAGAACGAGCAAACGGCAAACACATTCTCTCAATCACCGATTTAAACAGTTCAGTGCCGTCAAGGTAGTGAGGTGGTAATTTAAGCATTTCAGTTATACCAAAAAGAAAGGAACATTATTGAGACTCAAATCTGTACTATGATCTCTTTATTAGAATAATTCAGATTATAAATTTACTAATATCATTGCTTTAACTGAAGTGGTTTTCAAAATGATTATATAGGATATTGTGATATAGTAGAGAAGTAGACGAATATTATATATTGTTAGTTTGTTTTCTATTACTGTTTTCCTGGTTTTGCAATTAATAATGAGCTTTAAAAGTAATAATTATATGTGGATCAGCGACATATCTCTGTTCTGCCCATGATACTCAGCTCAGCACATACTTGTTGGTAATGGGCTATTTGATAAGAAAGAAAAGACTATCTCTGCCCCTCTAAAAATATATAATAAAATCTTTAATTACTAATAATTAATTTATAACTATGAATAATAAAATTCAATAACTAATCGTTTGCTATTTCGCTACATAAAATCTTAAAATTTCTAATAAAGACTGCTATCAGCCGTATTCATAAAGTAACCTCGATACTGATTTATTTTTAGTTACTATGGTAACGTTAATATCATACGTGAGAATTTTAGTATCAAAGTAAGCTAGTGTCGAAGTATTTTTTATGAATGTTTCTACAATTTATCGTAAGTATCACGCGTAGTTTGAAGTTGTTGTCAGCAATGTTCATTTCAAAAATTAATTTCTTTACGGTATGAATCCTGAACAAATATAACTTCAGCCCCTATAACTGATACGCTATCACGTCAAAAATTGAATAATTAAGTTTTTAGTTCAAGTCGATATTGGCCGTGCTCACGACAGATGGATTTCCATACTAATAATTCTTTCATTTACTATATTTCAATACTATCGGTAGCTTTGTCATGGTTACTGTCATTCTGACGTCCATGTGAATATACATTTCAGATGTCTTTGACTTCAGTTATGAATTTTCATCACTTAGTTGAAAATCCATAATTGTCTGCGAACACGACCATTGTCCTATATGAAGCACTTGTTAACACCAAATAAGCTACATTCAGAAGGCAAATGCAAGACTTATATAGCATTATCAAAGTAAAATGCACTACAACCCTAAGAACAAATTATTACAAAATAATTTAAATAGTAGTTCTAGTTCTTAAAATAATTATTTATTTATTCATCTTTGATTCTTTATCTGACACCATCATTAATTCTTTTTCAGAAATAGGTCTATGGAGAATAGTTGATTTTCTTTGAAGAAAATGTTTTGTTGCCTCAACAATATAATCAAATGTTGTTGGTAACATGCCAGAATACTCCTTAAATTCAGTGGTTGACTTCATAATTCTCCACACGAATTCTGAAACTCTTCAAGAATATGTATCTCTAAATATATCATGTTAGTTGTACTTCTTTTTCTGTTATGTCTCTTCGCTTTGTTATATTTTTTAATTATAATCAATGTGCTACAGCTAACTGACAAATTGACAGGGGCCGGCAATTGTTCTTTCGCTCAATTGATGCAACATCGTTTATTCTATAATAGATTGCAAACTCACGCTTATGTAACACAATAGAAAAACCCCATAAGGTCAGTAAAACAGAAGCTAAACATCTGAAATGAAGTATTTCACATGTACAAAACTAACCTTATTCACATTATGTAACCTATTATTCAAAAACATTTCATGGATCGTTTGGCGGTTACTTTTTATTCTCATATTCTTATTTATACAACATCTTCTGCAGATTTTATTTTCAACTTTTATGGAGAGCACTTGAAACTTTTAATATAGTTAAAAATCCCTTTGAGCGTGCGTTTTAAGTCGAGCCCATGCACTCAAACTCAAAGTCAGATTTATTCTTCGACAAAAACGTATGCTGACGGAAATTATACAGGGTCGATCATTCATGGTGTGAATCCTTGGTCTAAGGGCAATGAAGCTCTTCAAATAATGGTTATTGAAAGTCGTCAATATTAGAATATTTGTTCGTATGTATAAATAGCTGCACATACTCGCAATGAACTTGACCAAGGAGAAAGTTATTCGGTTTTTGATATTCGAGTATCCCGACCACAGTCGTTTTAATAGGACAAGGCAAACGACTCACCAAAATTTCAGAGGAAAGAGAGGTTCCTTTATTAAGGCTAAACATTAGGTGTACTTGTGATCGGGTTTCCATATAGCAATCATATTTATATGCCTGCGTTCGGATACATAACAAAACTGACTTTGGTAATAATTTGTAATTTAAGGTTTCTATACTGTTTCATGTCAAAAATACAGTCTGGTAGATGTCTATGCGAAAGAAAAGAACCGCGCCATAATTTCGAGGTTAGGCTTATCATAGAATCCATACCGACAGCACGATGAACCATGTGTTTTGGCTTCAATAAGTTAACTACCCCCTCTACTGAAATCTCTAGAACGAGTATATAGGAGCGTGGCCCTGTGGCATCGACCAAATATGTGCTTTTACATTTATTCAGTATTAGCAAGTGACTGTCTTAGAATATTTTAATTTATTCCTATCAATAAAAAATTACATTAAGACAAATATCAGGATACGTAGCGTCTAGTAAGTCAAATCAATCAATAACGACAATAGGTTCTATCTGCACAGAGATAATGTAACCACCATTTCGCTAAGGAACTTCCTTTAAGATTGACGTATCTGATAAATACACATTTTATCGTCCATACATTATGTGGAAGATTATAAATGAGCCAAAATCATTTTTCGGAATAGCTGTTGGCTATTATTATTTAATTTTTATCATAATACCAGTCAAACTGAACATTGATATAGCTGTGAAGGAAATACCACGAAGATATTCATGGCATAATCAAATTTAATCTGTCGCACTTTTCTTTACTAAAATGTAATTACAAAACAATAGAAAAAAACCTTCAGTATTTCTCGATCGACGAAGTTGGTAGAATTTTCGTATGAGAAAAATTATCAATGACACCCCACTGGAGAAGGTGAATCTAGAAGTTTGGAAATGATACTTATTAAGAGAAGTACTATGTTCAAAAAAATTAAACGGAAATCAAAGTGAAACGATAGTGCTTAGAATAGAGTGAGTGTGGAAAAGCGAAAAGGACATAGAGCGTATAGATGTCGACTTTAAAAAAAGGAGATGGTAAGCAATTCGGTTCTATGTTTGCTTTTTTTATGGCTGTTCGCGCGTTTTGCATAGTAAACGTACTCCGATTTAGACGATGTTTGTTTCATTTGATAGAGGAGAGTTGAGAAATGGATCCATATTTAGAAAAACTCAAATCCGAAATCACCATTCCTCAAAAACCGCCCCCAAAGGGGATGGAGGGAGCAATTTTTCCGAGAATCGAAAATTCGAGATTTGAAAATTAGAGAGGGGACCATATCCGAGAACGTTTAACTTGAACGTTTTTTACGGTTTCCGAGTTTCGCAATGGTAAAGTTTGAAATATGTGATATGCGTATTTCCGCTATGTGTAAGAGCAATTGTTTTTCGAAAATTGAAAATATGAGACCGTCAAATTAAAGAACAGATTATATGTAGCAACATTTAAATTGAGTTACGGTTCTCGAGTTACAGCAGTAAATTCTGAAATATGTATATTTGCGCCGCGATGTGTTGAGATCTGAATAATAAAAAACAAGTAGGTACAAGCTAAGCCTATATGTTTTTAGGTATTAGTGAACGTTCAAGACTTTTTATGACTAATGTTACACTCAAAAATGCGCAATAAATATTTTTTACAAAAAAATCGACAGACTTTATTAGTTGTTGCACTGAAAAATACAAAATAATATTAATTCTATTGGTGCTGGTAATTTTGAAGTTGTGCATTTCTAGTTAGTTGTTATAGGCACCAACTAAAAAAGCACCAGCACCAATAGAATTAATATAATTTTGTATTTTTCCGTGCAACAACTAATAAATTTGGTCCAATTTTTTGTGCAAAATATTTATCTTATAATGCCTTGGCGTTCTATAAATTGTGACCATATTCTAATATTCTAAAGTTTTGTAATCTGGCGATGAAGAGACAGGAAAATAGCACTTAAGAATACAATAAAATTACATAATAACAACAAGACACGGATAGAAGAAAAATAAAAAAAATTGGAATTTCAATGTGCTAAACAGAAAAAAATAAGATGAACTCAGAATTGGTCCATATAAGATTGTTGAAAATGTCTCTAACACAATTTACAAAATTGACACTGGACATAAAAAATTGGTGGTAATTGTAAAACTAAAATAAAATCTTTGATTACAGAGCAACGCATTGAAGTTTAATTTCAAAAGAACATTATATATATATATATATATATATATATATATATATATATATATATATATATATATGTATATATATATTCAAAGAAAGATCATCAGATTTATTGGGTATAAAATCAGCATACAAATGGACAATTTAAACTATGAAGAAATCAGTAAATGATTAAACTTGCCCAAATTAGAAGATCGAAGAAAACTTTTAGTTATGATTTTTTTGAACAAGATTTTGAATGGTATGATCGATTCATCTGTGTTATTGCAGAATATATCTTTCTGTATCCTACAAGCTAACCTAAGAAATCAAGAGCTAATAGATTATGTAGGCTAGGTAATTCCTTGAATAATAAGATTGATTTTCTTGTTAACAACTTAGGTAGGTTTATATCTCAGATCAAACGTTCAATTTTTAAGTATTAATGATTTAATTATCTACTTGTTTTACTTTGTAACTTTTTAAAATGGTTATTCCGTTAATAAACTTTAGTTACTTTACTCTAGAGTGGTCCGTTTGTTTAAAATGATTCTGTGGTCTGTTTTTGGTTCTGGTGGTATGAGCTGTTTATATGCTCATCGTTGTGGGTTTATAATTGTCATATGGTTTCTGTTGCCTTTTGAAAACTTGAGAGTTGGAAGGGGATTGCTTGGGTGGGATTGGTTTGTTTTGGTTTGGAAACTTATTTGTATTGATTATTGTTGACATAATAATTCTATGAATAGACACTTTAATTTTTTTAATGATACTAGACTATTTTACTGTTCTTCCCATTGTAAATAACACTATACACATGCTCTGCCTATGGTGGATCTCCCTAGTTCTATTTACTGAACTACTCCTAATTTTTTTATATGAAATTATTTGATACGTGTAAATAAACTTATTACTATTATTAATATATGAAATTTTTTCCATGAGTACTTCAAAATGGTCGCTTAAAAGCCGCCAAAATCTCAGTTATATGGCTTAGTCGCTAGTAAAAAAAATATTTTCAATAGATACATATTTATTTTGATTCTAAAGGTCAAGACATCTCCAACGGTTTTTTGAACATCAACATCCGTACGAAAATGTCTAACTCGATATTTTGATCTTGGATGTTTTGTGTGTCTGTGTGTGGGTACGTACATTTTGAAGAATTCCTTGGAACTTTCAGAGATTTTTTTTTCAATGGCCACAGTGGTCCACCGGCTGAATCTGCAGCAGTGATTTGGATATCGTTGAAATGGCTTCAAACTAAGCTTATCAGTGGCACACATTGCATTTGCAAAAAATAAAGCTCACATGGCGTTATTGGCAAAAAACTGGCTGGCTCCGCACAAATCGGCTATTTACTCAAAAATGCACACGGTGAATACTTTAAAATTTGCACAGCCAGTCTGATTTGCCGGATAGCATAAATCTGTAGCTTATAGTTTTCTCGAAATATTGAGTCTGAACAAAACACCAACACCAACAAAAAACCAACTACATTCATGCAAAATATGAATTTTCATAAAAATCAAATTCTATTTGAACATGCCATATCATCATTACATATAGGCATTACATTATGGTTAACACACATCCGACAGGTCCCGCATCCAACCTGTTCTACAAAAAAACGCGAATAACTATGATTTATCTCGCAACGATTTAAATTAAATGAATGAGAGAAAAGAAAATATTTCTTTAAAGCTTGACCTGGAAAAAATAAACAGGCATCTATAAGGTGAAATATTTATTATATAAGAACTATAATTTCGAATATCTCAATTCCAGAATCATTGATATCAAATAAAAAACCTCTGTCGAGGGTAAAAGGCCAAGTGACGGATCCAAACCGCTGGCCACGAAATTACTGATATCAATTTAGTGATGAAAATAATTTAGTTTCAAGTGTAACTGGGTTTTTAAACAACAATAATATGGATTCATTCGGAACGCTGTTATAATTGCGTTTGTTTGGTTTCCTCAAGGTTAGTGAGATAACCACAGAACACTAATAATGTAACAAAGATGTGTATTCTCAAAATAAAGCGCTTTTAGGCGCTTCAACTAAGGAATAAAGAGCGATTTCTTGAAATTAATTCCAATAGTGAAGGAATTATGTAGCTAGCTTTTCATTCGTTAAAAAATGTTGGTATGAGTATGTTGTTCTCAACGTTGTCTTTACTATAAATAAGCAAAATGATATTTAAATCAATAAATTTGATAATGTGGCGTGTTACCATTTTATAAAAAGACTGAAATTATTATTACCTCCACTTTCAAATGAGAGAGAAAGATGTATTTTTCATAATGTTTTTAGAACAACCATTTCAGTGAATTTTATAAATAGAGTAAACAGTGCTCAGGATCATTTAATTTTAAGAAATTTTAATTTTGTCAAATGTCTTAAATGTTAATTGTTTTCCGTCCATATGGGCGAATGAAGTCCTAACTTTGTCTCTGCTCGTTTTTATTTTGTAACCTCCTTTGCAAAAGTAACTTTGTAATTTTTTCTATGTTGATTTGTTTCTTTTTCTTTGTGATAATCAAATTCCACCCTCATTTTATATTATCATGTCCCATTTGCTTTCGAATGCCGGATTATGATTTTTGGCAGAAATATCACCGAGACTATGGCTTAACTTTTAGCGTGAATAAAAGTTATCTGCGTTGTACAGGGTGTCCCGGATAAGAGCCAGAAATAAAAAAAAATTCAAGATGTCATATCTTCATTTGTTTTAATGGAAAGTCTATTTTTCTTTATTTTATACTGTTGGTGACTCAAATTGCTTCGTTTTGGTACAAATATGTTCTATACCTATCTGTCATAGTTCTCGAAATTCTTACATTTTTGTTTAATTATTTGGTTTTGAATAGAATTTACCTTGGATTGTGTTTTTATTATTGACTTTTAGAATTATTACACAGTACAAAATGGAAAATAAAAATAAAATAAAAATTCAGACCATCATATTATGTTATTTTATTATTGCAAAACTCTTAAGAAACGAAACTTTACTTCTTTCTGTAGAATAAACAGCTTGATAAATACTTGAAATAAAGAGCAATACTTCTAACAGAAAGCAAATTAAGGAACCAGTAAAATTACTAGATTAAATGTTCAATATGGCCACCATTTCTTTCAATACATACTGGCAGCCCATTCTCAAAGGAACTGTTGACTGTATCGCGCATTGATTCTCTATAGTAGGAAGTGGCGTCTGGTAAACTTGCTCTTCTAAGAAACCCCAAAAGAAAAAAAAATTGTGAGGTCTGGAGATCTTGGTGGCCATGATATAGAACCTCCTCTACCGATCCATTTATTTTTCATAATTAGTGTCTAAGGGCAGATTTCGTAATGAATCTTTAATAGGAGATTAGTTAATTCTTCAAATTGTTTAACTCATATCTTAATGACAGAATAAAAATAGTGCATTTTCTAATAACTTTTACAATGTCAGTCACCCTATCTTTCGTTCTTTTAAAGTAATTTTGAATTATATGTCCTATCAAAAAATTAATAAATTTTTAATATCGGATTAAAATTAATAGGAGACTAATTTGATTATGAAATCGGCCCTAAAAATGCCCTCACTTACCTGCTAAAATGTTCCGGAGTACCGTCTAACTGTAACCGCATCCGCATCACGGCATTTAAAGGTAATTCGTCAATCAACTATTGAAAACGGTTTTGTAGAAAATCGTGAAAAGTATCTCCATCAACTGTTTCTTCAAAAAAGAATGGTTCAATGATGCGGATCCCGATTATACTAGCCCACACGTTAAATGACCACCTATGCTGGTGATCTAATGGGATAAAGGGTTTTCAGGGCTATAATAATGGAAGTTAACATAGCCATTATTGTGGAAAGTTGCTTCATCAGTGAATAAAACATAGTTGAAAAAGTCATCAATTCCTCCATATTCTTCTCATGCCCACATACAAAATTCAAGTCTTCTTTCAAAATCATTATGGTCCAGTTCTTGGAGGAATTAAATATGGTACGGGTGAAATTTATATTTCTTGGTTATTTTATTTGCAATGGATTTAGCAACACCTTGTATCTGTCTAGCTGAAATACTGGGATTTTCAATTACAGCTTGAACGACAAGATATTCATTATCTTCATTCATGCATGATCCTTCTTTGCCTCTCCAATTTTTGATCTTAATCGACGCATCCAGTTCTTTGAAATCGTTCTTTTAGTCGATCAAATGCTAACTTATTAAGATGACGTTCAGCATTTCTTGTCTCGAAAAACTCATTTTTCTAATTTAAAGACCATTACTACACAATTATTTTAACACTTCGTAATGAAAACATTATTTTTTCATTTTCTTTTACTTTCGGATTTTCTAGGCCAACCAGTACATGTTCTCATCCTTTTCAGTAGGTACAATACGATGGACTGAATTTTTATTTTATCTTTATTTTCTACCGTGTATCAATTCTCAAAGTCAATAATAAAACACAATCCAAGGCAAATTCCATTCAAAACCAAATAAAAAAAACAAGAATGTAAAAATCTCGGGAGCTATGACAGATAGGTATAGGACATATTTATACCAAAAGGAAGAATTTTGGGTCACCAATAATATAAAATAAAGAAAAAATATACAATCCATTTAAAAAAATGATGATATGACGTTTTGAATTTTCTTTATTTCTAGCACTTACCTGAGATACCCTGTACAACGCAGAAAACATTTATTGAAGCTAAAAGTTATGCCATAGTTTCATAATTTTTTTGCAAAATGGCGGATGACAGAAAATCTATCAGATTTAGGTATAGGACATTGTACATAAACTATGCCTAGAATTACCAGCAGAATCCAAATATGCAAAAATATACAGGTTGTTCCATAAGTAAAAGAACATAAATTTGATGCTTTACCAATTTTTGAAATACCCTGTATAAATGAAAATAATTTTAGTTTATGCAGCTAATGGTGCTGCACAACTTTTATTTTTGAATTTTGTTCTATCAGTAGCCGTTATCAAGATATCAACCGAGATTGCACTATCGGGACACCCTGTAGATATATATATATATATATATATATATATATATATATATATATATATATATATATATATATATATGTAGATATGGAAAATCTTGAACCATTTATTTATTTCATCAGGGTATCTTGGGCTTCTGGTTCGTGGATAGAAATAATATTTCTCAGGAAATTATGTTTATTAATTACATGACGTTTCGTTTGGGGCTCCAAACTTCTTCAGATAAAATAAAGTCTAAAATTATGTAGTTTATATTATATAATTTGAAATTAAGTATTTTTTTAAACTAGAACTTACCTTAAAACACATGTTCAAAGAGGTTGAAAACCATAACATCAACTAACAATGTATTTATAATTGAAATGTTTGTTTTTTTTTTATAAGTTTCTGTTGTGGTCAATTGGGCAGTTATGGAAAGAATGGCTATCTGTCAGTATTTCATCTTGGTTGTTGGACGGGTTATTTCAATCATTTGGCTGTATGTCTTAGCTCAAAAAACAAAATTAAAATGACGTCTAATAATTATAGTTCTTGTCTCGTTGTTGGATGAAACTATGAATGAGTCGGTTGGAATTTGTGAAAAATGAAAAAGAAGAAAGGAAATTGATCTTGACATTTGACATAGATGGAATACAGATAAATACGATAAAATATAAAATTGTTAAAGTTGATTTTATTTGTGTTCCATGGTTGTGATAGAAAGTGCCTATGACTGAGCCAAAATAAGTTTATGGCTATGTGTTTTATGTGAGTTATCAGAGAACACTATACCTATATGTTAGTTTTGTATACTAAATCAAAATAAGTGAAAGGCTATGAATATAGTTGTTTTATGAAGAATTGTTGACGTTATAAGACGTTTGACAGTTTTATTTGATTATTGTTTTTTTTTTTTTTTCATTTAAATTATATTATGATACGTTTTGCTAAGATTTTTTATGTCAGTTTTATCATTTAACGTATTGGGGCTTAATTTGATATGTATCATTTCGAGGAATTCTCTTTTTTTTGTGTTTTTTTCAGTACCTAGAATTTTTGTATTTTTGTAATCAAAATCATGATTTGTTAATTTTTTATGTTTGTTCAAAGCAGTTGCGGCATTTTTTGTGTACTTGTGTGCGTTAATTCTGGCTTCAAGATATTGAGAAGTTTGTCCAATATAGCATTTGTTACAAGTTTCATCATTGCAAGGGATTTGATATATTACATGTGTTTTTTTATTAATTGGGTTATCTGTTTTTAATTTGGAGAACGTTGATTTGTTTAGTGTATTATATCCTTTATGTCCTATTTGTAAGTTGTATGGTTTTAGAATATTTGATATTCTTTCAGAGAGTCTATTGATATACGGAAGACCAATATGGATGTTTTTTGATGTGTTATCAGGTTTATTCGCTTGAGTATGATTGTAGTACTTGTGTATTCTAGTTTTGAAAATGTTATTTACCAATGTTGTCGGGTAGTTATTATTAGTTAAAGCCTTTTTTGCTTTTTTTATTGCTTGGTGTCGAAAAATTGGATCAGATAGAGTGATAGTACGGTCAGCAAGTCCAATGATGACTGATTTTTTTTGGGACAAGGGGTGGTGTGATTTATAATTGAGATATCTGCCCGACCATGTTTGTTTTGTATACCAGCATGTTTTGATTGTATTATTTATTCGATGTAAAGTTAGATCTAGGAAATTGATTTTATTATTTTGTTCAAGTTCAATTGTGAATTTTAGTTTAGGGTGAAATGAGTTAAACATATCTTGGATGTAGTTTGCCTTTTCATTTTACTTATACTTATAATTATAATTCCAAATGAAAAGGCAAACTACATCCAAGATATGTTTAACTCATTTCACCCTAAACTAAAATTCACAATTGAACTTGAACAAAATAATAAAATCAATTTCCTAGATCTAACTTTACATCGAATAAATAATACAATCAAAACATGCTGGTATACAAAACAAACATGGTCGGGCAGATATCTCAATTATAAATCACACCACCCCTTGTCCCAAAAAAAATCAGTCATCATTGGACTTGCTGACCGTGCTATCACTCTATCTGATCCAAGTTTTCGACACCAAGCAATAAAAAAAGCAAAAAAGGCTTTAACTAATAATAACTAGCCGACAACATTGGTAAATAACATTTTCAAAACTAGAATACACAAGTACTACAATCATACTCAAGCGAATAAACCTGATAACACATCAAAAAACATCCATATTGGTCTTCCGTATATCAATAGACTCTCTGAAAGAATATCAAATATTCTAAAACCATACAACTTACAAATAGGACATAAAGGATATAATACACTAAACAAATCAACGTTCTCCAAATTAAAAACAGATAACCCAATTAATAAAAAAACACATGTAATATATCAAATCCCTTGCAATGATGAAACTTGTAACAAATGCTATATTGGACAAACTTCTCAATATCTTGAAGCCAGAATTAACGCACACAAGTACACAAAAAATGCCGCAACTGCTTTGAACAAACATAAAAAATTAACAAATCATGATTTTGATTACAAAAATACAAAAATTCTAGGTACTGAAAAAAACACAAAAAAAAGAGAATTCCTCGAAATGATACATATCAAATTAAACCCCAATACGTTAAATGAGAAAACTGACATAAAAAATCTTAGCAAAACGTATCATAATATAATTTAAATGAAAAAAAAACAATAATCAAATAAAACTGTCAAACGTCTTATAACGTCAACAATTCTTCATAAAACAACTATATTCATAGCCTTTCACTTATTTTGATTTAGTATACAAAACTAAGATATAGGTAAAGTGTTCTCTGATAACTCACATAAAACACATAGCCATAAACTTATTTTGGCTCAGTCATAGGCACTTTCTATCACAACCATGGAACACAAATAAAATCAACTTTAACAATTTTATATTTTATCGTATTTATCTGTATTCCATCTATGTCAAATGTCAAGATCAATTTCCTTTCTTCTTTTTCATTTTTCACAAATTCCAACCGACTCATTCATAGTTTCATCCAACAACGAGACAAGAACTATAATTATTAGACGACATTTTAATTTTGTTTTTTGAGCTAAGACATACAGCCAAATGATTGAAATAACCCGTCCAACAACCAAGATGAAATACTGACAAATAGCCATTCTTTCCATAACTGCCCAATTGACCACAACAGAAACTTATAAAAAAAAAACAAACATTTCAATTATAAAAACATTGTTAGTTGATGTTATGGTTTTCAACCTCTTTGAACATGTGTTTTAAGGTAAGTTCTAGTTTAAAAACATACTTAATTTCAAATTATATAATATAAACTACATAATTTTAGACTTTATTTTATCTGAAGAAGTTTGGAGCCCCAAACGAAACGTCATGTAATTAATAAACATAATTTCCTGAGAAATATTATTTCTATCCACGAACCAGAAGCCCAAGATACCCTGATGATATATATATATATATATATATATATATATATATATATATCCCCACTATTTATATATATATATATATATATATACATATATAACTTAAAAATCGCAGGGTTGCAGCCAAAATGTATGTATTTTTAAGTTACATTATCATATCAGCCACGAATACCCACCAGTGTTATATACATATATATATATATATATATATATATATATATATATATATATATATATATATATATATATAATATGCTTGTCAATCAAATATGTTTGATCCAAGTAAAGCCAATGTGTTGCTCTAAAAGAAGAGAATATTTATTGATCTTCAAATCTAACAGTCATAAGAAACAATAATTGTCAAACTTTCACTTATGTGTCAGAGGTTAGTGTTAGTGTGCGAGGAGTTTAAACTTAATGAAGATATGTATAGAGATCTTCATTTACATCTCCCCCCCAAAAAAACTAGATTCCCTGCGATGATGGAATGAGTTTCGTAATATGAAAAAGATTTGATTCGACTTTTCTATGACCTGTGTTTATCCTATAAATTGAATTTGAAATGTTTTCTAAA
The DNA here is from genome assembly GCA_958507055.1 of Crioceris asparagi. Lineage (NCBI taxonomy): Eukaryota > Metazoa > Arthropoda > Insecta > Coleoptera > Chrysomelidae > Crioceris > Crioceris asparagi. The sequence continues at coordinate 71,425,958 of OY293827.1, read as the reverse complement.
ATTTGAAAAGGTTCTATTTTCAATTCGTCTAATTTTTTTTCTGTTTAACCGGTTTCCATTTTCGATATATACTAAGTCTCCTAGATTTAGTTCACATTTTTTTGATTTTTGTCAAACTATTGCTTGTTATAATTATGTGATTTTATAATTCTTTCAAATGCAATTTTCCTATCCAGCATTAACTGATTAGATGTTATTTTTTGTTGCACCTCATGTGTCAATATACTACCTGTAGTATATTGACATTTTTTCCTTCTAATAAATATTTTGGAGAAAATCCAGTTACAGTGTGCTCTGTTTCATTATATGTTTGTATGCATTCATGAGCAATAGTCATACAGGAAAATTTATCCTTTTTTTCATTAATGCAACATCTTATTTTATTGACTAAGGTGCGTTTACTGCAATGAAAATAATGGGAATATTCTCTACTTCCAAAAATCTTTTGAATTTATCCCTGGATATTGTTCAGATAGAATCATGCCAAGTTTATTTTTTTGTGTTACTTTCTTCACAAGTTTTATAAAATCATTGGAATTTTGAGTTTTTGATGTCAAAATGTTGGCATATCTAGTAAAGTGGTCTACCAGAAGGTGTAAATATGTTTTTGTCGGACGTGAACCACCAAATCCACCAATGGTGTATAGAGACATAATTTCAAAAAAATAAGAGGCGGGACCAAGGTGAGACATTAATCCAAATTTAAATTACGCCCTAGATTTATTTTTTATGCAAATTTCACAATTCTCACAAAATTTCTTTATATTATGTGTCAAGTTTTTGGCTATAAAAATGATTTTATTTTACTTTCCATTTGTTTTATTCCTATGTGACAATAAATATAATGTACGTTTTTTATAATTCTTTTACTAAATTCTTCAGTCAGTAAAATCTTTTCCTTATTTCCACTCTTCTTATAGTATATTTTATTCTTTATGTTCAATTTGTTTTTATTTTGTTTTATATCTTCATTTTTATCTTGGTCATTACGGATATCATCCATTTTAAGAAAATTTACAATTTTTAAGACTTCTTCTTGATTTTCATAGGATTCTAACACAGGGTTTCTGCTCTAACTATCAGCTTCTATATTATATTTTCCTGGGGAATATATTACATCAAAATTGAATTGAGATATTTAGTATGTAGGTCTCCCAGTTCTTCATCAGGTCTTACTTTAGTATTCATTTTTCTAGAGGTTTATGATCTGAAAAAACCGTAAACTTTTTCCCAATGAGCCAGTGCTGCCAATATTTTACCGCTTCTTTTATTGCTAAACATTCTAGATATATAGCCTTTCTTCGTTTTTGAGTATCATTTAATTTTCTCGAAAAATAGGCACAAGGCTTTTCTTCTCCATTAGGTTGTTGTTGTTTCATGACAGCACCTATGCCCTGTATACTAGCGTCTGTATAAATATGTATTGGTAGATTTGCATCAAAGATTGTTAAGATGGGTTTCGAACAAAGAAATTTCTTTATAGTATCGAACGATTCTTGACATTCTTCTGTCCAGTTTAATTTTTGCTCTTTTCTCAAAAAATTGTGTAGAGGATCTAATATGATGGATATATTCGGTACATATTTCCCATAAAAATTAATTTTACCCAAAAACTGCCTAAAATTTTTTTGAGTCTTTGGAATAGCACATTTTTTAATAGCAATTAAATTATCTTTTAGTGGAGTGATTGTGTTATTTTTTATTATAAGGCCTAAGTATTTTACGGACTCTAGAGCAAAATTACACTTTGAGAGCTTTAATCTAAAGCCCTCCTTTAAAATAGCTTCCAACAACAATGATAAGTGTTTTATGTGATCTATAAATGTCGTCAACGAAATTTACAGTGAAATCTGATAATCCATGTTTCCTAATAATGTTACATAGTATTCTTTGAAAAATCGCGAGAGCAGTATTTAAACCAAACGGTAAACAGGTCCACTGATAATGGTTTTCTTGAGTAACAAATTCTGTTTTATTCCTATCTTCAATTCTTAAAGGAATTGACCAAAATGCTGAATTTATATCAAGCGTGGAGATAAATTTACAGTTTCTTGTCTTTACCATTAAATCCTCAATTAAAGGAAATGGTTGTGATTGAGGAACTACAATTTTATTCAGATCACGAAAATCAATGCATAATCTAGATTCTTTTTCCTTCTTCTTTTTCATAGGCAAATGTTACCGAGGCTGCAAAAGGACTGTAAGATTCTTCAATTGGTTTTTTATTTAATAATCTCGATACTTGTTCTTCTATTTCTTTTTTATCTTCAATACTACACATATAAGGTCGTTTTCTTCAATATCTATCAACTAATAAATCAATATGTGTTTCATAGCCTTTCACTGTACCTATATCATATTTATCTTTAACAAAAAGAGTTCTATATTTATAAATTAATTTATCTATTTCTGTTTTTTCTTCGAAGTTTAGTTGATTTACAGATATATTGAAGTTTTCCGTTCCTACGTTTTCATTGAAGATTATTATAAACTAATCATTTATGTCAGCTTCAGTTTTCATAAGGACATTCGTGTCCTTTATTTTTATCATTTAAGTTTTTATCTTTCTCAAGGTTTCTAATATTTTGAGTTGAGAATTTTTCATTTTGAATCAGCTCAAACTTTTGTATACAATCTAATCCAATTAGGAAATTATAGTCGAAATTCTCTTCATCGATGACAAAAACGATAATGTCCTTTTCTTTATCAAAAATCTTTATTTTCAAAATAACCATACCAATTGTTTTTTTCTCACCATTAATCGTTTTCAAATTTGCTTTTTTATTGATATTATGTATTGGATTACCCTTTAGGGATAATAACCTGGAATTTATTAGATTATTAGAAGTAGAAAAGAACAATAAAATCAGTTTCCTAGACTTATCACTGTATAGAACAAATACAACAATAAGAACAACATGTTGGTATACAAAAGGGAGCTGGTCTGGCAGATACCTCAATTTTAGATCACACCATCCATTATCCCAAAAAAATCGGTCGTTATGGGCCTTGCAGATCGTGCCATAAATCTATCAGATCCCGAAAGTAGATAAGCTAGGAGAGTTCTGGAACGGAAGTCAGAGTAAACATGCTATATTTTCCAAAGGGGTCCCGAATAATGGTGTGTGGGCGTGCTGGATATTTTTCCAACGGGGTTTCATTATTAAATGTTAGATTCCTACATTTCATGAGCGCCATCTAGCGGAGAGGGGGTAAGTTACTGCATTTAGATTCCTACAATTCATGAGCGCCATTTAGCGGAGAGGGGATAAGTTACTGCATTTAAATTCCTACAATTCATGAGCGCCATCTAGCGGAGAGGGGATAAGTTACTGCATTTAGATTCCTAATTTTCATGACCGCCATTAGAGATTATTAATTTAATTATTTTATTACTGAGGAAAAAAAGTTCACCATTGCGCGGGATCGAACCCACAACCACACACACCAACACGCTGACAAGCTAGGCGTTTACCAAGCCTGCCATCTCGGTTACCCATGTGAATGCGAGAAAGCAATGTATATATTTTGGACGACGGCGCGTGCGCACTTACATCAGATAAGCGGCGAGCTCATAAATTGAAATGTTGTCGCTGTGTTAACATCGATGTCGACACCGCTTCGACGTGAGGGCGATAAGCCGTTTGGGTCTGCGCGCTCGGAAAACCCTTCTCGTTTCAAGCAAACGACTCCCAAAATCGTCTTTTGCCGAAAATTTGATGGCGATTCAGTTTTTGATTCATTTAAATCGGTCAAGATTTGATTTTCGTAAAGAATATACGAGTTGAATTGCAAATTATGCTTATTCGACACAACAGCATCATTAAACGTGCTTAAGAAATCAGTGAAATAAAATGTGTTATGTTTAATATTGTATCAAAAGAGATTTTCTGAATAAAACAACATTATACTTAAAATTTGCTTTATTTAATAAATGATTTTATCAAACAAAATTTTTAGATAGAGTACGGAGTGATTCTTCTTGATGGCATCTCATTGCGTTGACGAAAACGTGTAGGATTTTTGAAAACCTTCTCATTCCAATCTTTTTCACTGAATTGGGTGGTTGGATTGATAGTCATATCATTGAACAATGTAAACACCTTTTGTTTTTCCTCAAAAAAGTTTAGAATATTTTTTAATTCCTCCAAACGTCGAATGTGTTGCTCCAACCTTTCTTTCAACATCATCGTAACTCTATGACTCTCAGACTGAAACTGCTGTCAAAAAAACTTGTTTCTTCCCTCCCCCCTCCAATAAAAAACATTTTTTTAAATCTCTCTATTGCTCATAAAGGTAAAGTATTACAAAACCATTTATACAATTCATCAACATTTCTAAGACTACAATTATAGAATTGACTGCCATATGTGTGGTGCATACATGATGTAAATTCGCTGTTGTTGAACGCTGGAACAGTGTGCCATGAGTCATCAAATTCCTCCAAATTCACGACTCTACTAGCTTGCTCGCCGTAGAAAGATTGAAGTTTATCATCCAAAAATTGCTTCTTCTGATGTCCTCGCACGTAGATGATATCAATTTCGTTGAGTTTTTCCTTCAGAATATCATCCAACGATTCGTATGGTATAAAGCCGGAAGAATATTTGAGGTTATGTACATGCTTCTCCAAATAACAAACGCCATATCGGTCTGCTTTGCTTAGCGATGAGAACGGTATTGGTGGTGATAGCAAATAATTACTACATCGACGGCCAATCCTTAAGGCAATTTCTTTGGGGTGGAATTGGCACTTCACATTGAAGCCTTGAATGTCTACGAACGCTATTCTCATCTCTCCTCGACGATGGTTGAACTTAAACTGATGACAGAGGTCATCCTAGTTCCATCTCTTTATAATTTCACTGAGAGGATGTTGTTCAATTATGTTATCGTGAATGATGATGCAATAGACACAAGTATTTGCTGGAAAACCTTTGGACGCTTCTATTTCAAGCTTGACATCAACACTTGAACTTTTCACGCTTTCATCTCGATGAGAACAATCGATGACAAATAGAGGTTTATCTGCAAATTCAGAGTAACTTAGGAGCGGCGTATGTAGATAGGAGTGTTTGTAGCTTTTTCCAAATTGAGTGTAGTTGAAGTAAGCTTCGGTAAAATCCCCCTTTTCAAAGTCCAAATGCATCTTCTCCTTTGGATAGCTGTCTCCGTTCAGCGTCAAGGTGATATTCATGATGTTTGCATAATTAAATTTCGTAGGATCGTTATTCACTTGGTTCTTTTTGTGGTTGCTCTGGAAACAAACGATGACATAGCGAGGACTTTCTAAAAATGATGAAGTTTTCACCGACCAAATTTCGTTGGTGGCTCCTGTAGTGAGAGCAGGCAACATGTGAATTTCCCATTTTCTAAACGGTATCAAGATGGGAGTGTCAGCTTTGATTGCTTTTAAAAGTTGCAATTTAATTTGATCGTTTGGATGCAATCTTTGCACTTTGAGCTCGATATTTTCAATTTCCAATTGTACTTCAGTTGTTGTAGAATTGGCGATGGTAAAGCATTGATTGTCATTTTGAGCACGCACTAATCGGATGGTATGTTTTCCATATACGACATATTCGTAGTCATTGAAAATATTCAAAAAATGTTTCAACGGAATGAGCATACTAAATGACAAAGTATCCGCATTGATGATACCAACATCTTTATCTGGACTCCAAGTCGCTATACTCAAGGGTTTAGACTCTTCTTCACTATAACATAAAAACCCTCGAACGGTACTCACAATTCCAACGTCACGCACTGATTCCAACTCTTTACCATTTTGTTCGTAGCTAATGGATTGGAACATGAAAGCGCTAGCATTATTGACAAAAGATACTTCTCCATTACCCTTGGTGCGCTTAATTTTTCCACTGATATGTAACAGGCTTGCGTAAAGAGCATCGAAAGCATCTGATTGATTAATACTAATTTCTATGACATCATTGTTGCGGAAAGATTTAACGTATGGATAGTAGGTACGCCATTCATCTTTTTGAATTGATGTGTCCATTTGAGGTTTTTGGAAAATGTTGAACACTTGCGGAGATAACATTGTAGCCTAAGGATTTGAGAAATCGGATATTTTTCACACTGAGTTCACGGCGGTGTTGGATGTTCTTTGTCTCGAAGAAGACTGATGGCCTATTCGTAGGTAGATGTATTTTATAAATACCTAGTACCATAATTCTTTGAGATGTAATCGAATTATGATTTCTTCACCTTGGAAATTCACCAGCTGAAAGTTTTGGTCCAAAATTTTAAGTGTTATATTATGAATCTCGTCTGTAGTGATGGGTAGATAAATGAGAGGATTTGGACTTTCGTCGATAGCGTAACCAGGATCTTCTCTTATAGCAAATTCGTAGATTGTGTGCGAAGGTCTATTGTTGTAGAAGGCTCCCGAAGTAATGTTGGAATCGATGTGTATGGTTCGTACTTTTATAATGTTGACAGGCTGATCGGACATGTGAGTAACATTTTTTGGTAGAATCTTAGGAGAGTATCCCAATATGTGTGTCAAACTATCGTTCGGAGTGAAATCAATATCAAAATCTTTACAAAAAATTTCACATTTCAATGTATTATTATTCGGTTTGAGGTAGAAGTAATCTTCAGGCTTTACCTTCGTCGTCTTTGGTACGATTGCTTTCTGAATAAACTTTTCAATATCCTCAATTTCGTATGCTCCCGTTGGAATGTCGATGCTTTTCTTACCCTTTCCATCTACATAGTGGAACTTTGTACCTTCATCGATGTTGGGTATACTGTTGTACGAATGAAAACTTAGAAGAGCTAAACCATATTCACTGTCACGCTGCAAGTGAAGCGGTGGTGATAGATCAATTGAGAGAATCGAAGAATGACTCTTCAAAGTCAGTATTGTATCACTTCGTTTCATCGACATGACTGATACACAAGTAGTTGAGACAGTATCTTTTATTGACATAGAAATGCTAAACACAAGTGTCCACAATTGTTTTGATCATATGTTTGATATACATCGTAATTATAAAATATCTTAACACGCTGCTTTCCAAAATAATCGACCAATTCCTTTGGCGGCTTCAAATTTCCAAAACTATCGAAATATTGTATAGTGTTATCATTCTTTTTGTAAGCTACCCAATGTGTACCTGGATTGATGGAGGAATCTAAATTCACTACGGCACATTCGCGACGTCTTGTATGATGAGGAAGAGTGTCTCGCATAAAAACACCGCGAAAATGTGGAATTTTCATCTTTTTCGCACATTCCATAATCTCCCCATCGTACAGAGCTCTGTTGGGTAGCTGAGCTAGTAGTTTTTTTGTTTCAAGTACAATCCTTCTCCTCCTTTATGCTGTTTCTTCAAGAACAGACCGAATCCGTTACACGTTTTTCGTAGATATAAGCCGGATCCCAAGTGTTCCATAGCTTTATTATGTCGTGCGTCTTCTTCCATCTTTTTCTTTGCATTTTTCGTGTCGATGATGGTCTTTGCGATGGCGCTCGCTCCTCCAGCCAGCGACCCTAGAGCCGAGAGACCGGCAAACAAGGGAATTAGCGGTAGAAATCCGCCACTTTTTGGCAATGGTATAATTCTAGGTATTCGAATACGTTTTCGGCCTCCACATTTTTTGACAGCTAATCGAGCGGCTTTCAAAGCAGCAGCAGATGACTTTTTCAAACTGCCACCTTCGTGATGAGACTTTTTCATAGCTTGATGAATGTTCTTTGCAATTTGGGAGAATCGTTTATCCATACCCATGCCGAGTTTGCGTTTTGCCTTCATAGCGTTGGTGACGAACCAAGCAGCAGATTTTTCACCAAATTTTGCGTCTTTCGATTTGACTCGTTCCCAAGCTCTATGTTCCAACACTTGATCGGCTTTATGACGTTCTTCCAATGATTTGTTTTGAGAGTATGCAATGTCGTGTTCCCTGCAAGCTTCGTCCAACGGATTTATACCTCTATCTCCACGTTCTAAGCGTTCTTTCAATTTAGTTCCCGGTCCACAATAAGAATAGCCTGGCAGATGTAGTTCGAATGGTAGGTTATTGATAAGCGTATTAACCACACCCTTACCGTGATGAATCAACATTGAAAATGATGTCAATATTGAAAGACATGAACATTTATACAAAATCCTAAACATTTCATGGTACCGTGCACAACATGAGGGTTGTTCAACAGAAGCATACCTTACCGATCGAAAATTTAGATTACTTAAATGAAAGTCAATCTACCAGCAGTAAGCATGGCACATTGCTACCACATTCATTTCGTGCAATCATATGTGGACCGAGTGGATGTGGGAAAACAAATGCAGCACTTTCACTGCTCTTCCACCCAAATGGTGCTAAATTTGAAAACGTTTACGTGTATTCAAAGTCATTGTATCAACCCAAGTATCAGTTACTCGAAGAGGTGTTGAAAAAAGTCAAAGGAATCGAATATTTTCAATTCAAAGAGAACGAGGAAATTATAAGTCCCAACGAGGCTAAACCAAATTCCATATTCATTTTTGATGACATATCTTGTGATAAACAGCAGAAAATCCAAGAATATTATTCCATGTGTCGACATCGAGGTATAGATGTTATGTACATTGGGCAAACGTATAGTAAGGCTCCAAAGCAAATGTTGCGAGACAATTGCAATCTAATTGTGTTGTTCAAGCAAGATGAAATAAATTTAAAGCATGTGTATGATGAACACGTTTCACCTGATGTCTCATTCAACGATTTCAAGCGAATGTGTGCTGATTGTTGGAATGAAAAATTCGGTGTAATGGTGATCGTAAAGGAGTGTGATCTGAATGCAGGTCGCTATCGATATGGCTTCGATAAGTTTATAAAACCATGAACTTATCATGATAAAGTATATTCGTCAACATGAAACCACCCAGCAAAGAGGTTGACATAGTTCGCAAAACGAAAATCAATGAAATCGCTAGGATCATAAAAAAGAAATACTTATCATTGAAATTGGGTAAATCAGAAGAGGATGAGGCATTACAAAAATTTTTCAAACCCATATCGGTTCCACTGAAAAAGCAGCTGGCAGTAGCTGAAAAGCTTAGGAATGAACATACCGTACCAAAAAAAGAAGTGAAGACAGAGGATGCATCGGTCGGTGATGCTGAAATTCTACCACCATTCCAGAAACTTGAACCTATTGCCAGTACTGATGGAGATGATGATGAAGTATTCGAAGAAGAAGGAACATTTGAAGATACAATTGCTCCTCAAGTCATTCAAGCATATATCGATCAGTATCCACCAATGAGTCATAAATTCTTAACACAATATTGGAGCAATGATGAGAAGATAGACAAAGTATACGGACCCATATATGATTTTACAACTTCAAAATGGCGGCTTGGTTCAAAAGAAATCGATTTTGATAAGCAGCACATCAAAGTTGGTGGGCAGCAAGTGATAGGAACACCTGGGCTATATGAACTGATATTCTACGATGATCCAGAAAATTTCAACAAGGACGATCTCGTTGCGTACAAACACATTTTAGAACTGTCGAATGTACATAAAAAAGCAAATAGTGCATTGAAAGGAACTAATAGACGCAAATATATGGAAATCATCAAACCAATGTTTATTCGAAAGTCGACGCGAATGGCGGAGGGACGGGGCTTAATGTCTTACAATTCCAAACCTATGGAATACATTTATTGGGATGACCCGAACGAATTGTGTGAGCGTTTACGATTGTTGTTGGCGTCCAAAAATGCTGGAAACACTTCACTTGACAATGAAATTATATCCATAATCGAAGAATTGAAAGAGGCCAACATCATTCAATAGACATCATTTCCAAGATGACCATCGATAAGTTCGGACATAGTTCTTCAAGAAAACGATTGCGTCCGATGATTGAACTTGGTGATGGTTTAGCACATACTCCTGACGGTAATATTGATTTAAAAAAATTGAAGCTGTGTAACGTAAAAATGCCAACTAATCCTATGGATGCTACCAACAAGCAGTACGTAGACAATCAGATGAAACATTGGGCTGACGTGTTTACGAAAACCATTGAGGACCTCACCGAGATTGTGAAACAATTCGAAAAAAAAATTGAAATTGTTACCGAAACATTCGGTGACTTTCGTAATCGAATTAGCGAGCTGTCTGCAAAAGACGTTGAATACAAACAGACAGACGACATTCTCGCTAAAAAGCTTAATCACTTGCAGAAAGATGTTGAAACACAATTCTTTAAAGTGAACTTGGTTATATCAGATGTGGAGCGTGCTTACACAAACAATTTGAAACAACTCACTCATGCCATCAACAAAAAATTTGAAAATGCGACTGAAGCGCACACTTTAACCAAAAATGTGGAAAGAGAGTTGAATCAGTTTCGAACGAATGTCGTTTACCAAATATCTGAATTAGGACTGGATATTACAAATTTGAATATAAGCATAAAAAAAATCCAAGCATCCATAACAAATTTAGAGCAACTCATCACAAGAAAAAATAAGATAAAATGATGAATTTAATTTGAATATGAGCATAAAATCTAAGCATCCAAATTTTGAGCAACTCATCAAGAAAAAGTAAGCACATTCGCAGTAATGACTTCGAGAGAAAAGGTTCAAATTGTCAACGAGTTGCATAAACCTGCTCGTAAAACATACCCCCGACGACGTACAATCATCAAAGGTTTGGATGATTTATGGCAAATGGATCTGGCAGAGATGCGTCAGTATGCTGGACAAAATCGAAATTTTAAATTGATTATGATCATAATTGATTGTTTCTCCAAGTACGTATGGACTCGTCCATTGAAAACGAAAACCGGTGAGGAAATAACTAAGGTATTCACAGACATTTTGATGCACACGAAACGTTGCCCAAAAAATTTACAGACGGACCAGGGTAAGGAATTTTTTAATAGTAAATTTCAAGAACTTATGAAAAAACATAACATCAACCACTATAATACGTACAGCGTCAAGAAAGCTGCAATAGCAGAACGTGTAATCAGAACGCTGAAAGAAAAACTTTTCAAATACTTTAGTTTGAATGGGACCTACAAATGGATAGACATATTACCTAGCATTACAAAAGCCTACAATGATACACGTCACAGCAAGACTGGCTACAAACCATTATCGGGCCGCGAAAATTAAAAGTCGGCGACATTGTTCGCTTGAGTAAGACTAAACACCTTTTCGAAAAAGGATACACTCCCAATTGGACGACAGAACTATTTAAAATTGTCACTGTCAAGATAACCAACCCCGTTACATATTTGTTGGAAGATATGCATGGAGTAAAAGTCAGTGGGGCTTTCTACGAAGAAGAATTGCAAAAAACCTCAAATCCCAACATCTATCTCGTGGAAAAGGTACTCAGGAAGAAAGGAAATAAATTGTATGTGAAATGGCTTGGGTTCGATAAGAAACACAACAGCTGGATAGGAAAAGACGCAATTGTTTGATTCGTAAAAGGCCCCCCAAACTCAACGATTTGTGCGTGTTTTACATAAGAAACAATGCATTTTTACCACTTTCTGCAAATGTGACCCGTTTTCCCATTTAAATACATGTAAAACTAGAAACAAGCGAAAATGATGTCACGTGATTTTCCGATATAAATAACGTGTGATTTGGAAAATGTTTGTTAGTTGATGTGAAAGTCTGACGCCAGTATGCGAGGAAATGATGAAGAAACTCTCCAAGCCGTCAATCGAATTCTAGATCAATACGAAGATGCTGCCCAACGAGAGTATGACGATGGGGTCGAAACTAGAGCTCAAACCGAAAAACCATTACTTTTGATGACTTTTCCTCTACCGCAACCAAGTAACTACGAGGTGCGATGTGGTCTGAGTCCTACAAGAGACTTTGGTGCATGCGTTATTCTAAAGCGAATGTTTACGCCTTGGGAAATTTCATTCACAACCTACGAGTGGGCTTCAATCATCAACTTCTTACAAGAAATACATCAAAATGCCGAAGATCGTGCTGCTATGGACCCTCTAGTGACAAAATGTGGAGACTTTGTGAAAATGGTTCAATATCAGTATGGTAGCTACATGAACATCGTGTCTGTTTCAAAGTTCAATGTCAACATGAACCTGTACGAAGAAGACATTGCTCTCATTTTAGATGTACAGCATGTGATTTCGGATCGACTTGCCATGTTGGAATCCATCAATTTCGATGAATTTTATCGAAATTTATTTGATATTGTTAGAAATTGGTTATGTAATTGTAATATGAGTGTTTTAGACCTACTTTATGGTTTTTGTGAAGCATCCTCAATCGATTGTCTATATACTAATGCTCTAAGAGAATATCTCTTTTATTATAATGCAGATATTGTACAGAATTTTTACATAGAAAATAAAACAACATAGTAAAATTGTGTTTTTTATTAAATATATTGAAAAAAACAATCTCATTCATAAAAAAACATTGGAAAGCAAAGTTTTCAATTATTGCAAGACTGCTAGGATAATTTCGTTGAAATTCGAAAATTGTGATAAATAAAACACATTATGACTGTATATATGTTTTTATTAATATAAAAAATAAGATAAATATAAGAAAATCTGAAACATTTTAACATAAATTTTGAAATCAAGAATACTTAAAGCTAAAAAATCTTTTTGAATATTCTATGATGGAGTACCTGTACACATTTTAATATAAATTTTGAAATCTTATGCACCCAACATTATGTAAATCATAATCACACTCACTCTTTTCCTTTAATACAAACAATAATTCTTTGAAATCATTTTGACACCAAAAATTGCGATTATATTTTTATTATACGACTTCATGACATCTTTATAAATTCCAAAACATTTTTCACATAATATTAAATTTAGTTCGTCAACTTTATAAAAATGAACCCACACACAATACTGATTTTCGCTATATTCTTCTGTCCAATCACATTTATTTAAAATTGCACTCCTCGTTATAGTCCTATCAATTTCTGTTTCATGTAAAATATTTTCTAAACATATTAATGACACTTTGGCAACTTCGGCAATTTTCCAAATATTATTCCAACGGTAATAAGCGAAATTTTTAAGAATGTCTTCAACGACTATCCAATATATATAATAAATATAAAGACAATAGTTACTAAAACCTAAAATACTAGTAACATTTTCACAAATGCTTTTTATACATAAAGCCTTTAGTTGCGCTGGTGATGTCATTTACCTAAAACAGAAAAATTTATTGAACATCATGATGACCCCACGGTAATGTATCGAAAGAGTTTGAAATTAGAAATCGTTTATCGTCGTACGGACTTAGAGCAATTTTTGACTGTTCTATACTAAAAACATTGTGTGCATATGAACGGATGCAACGCTGACTCGTCGATTTTTGATTAAATTCCTTCAAGCAATTGAAATAATCATCAAATGTTATCTTATTTTTTACAACATTATATTTCACTCCCTTTGATTTTTTGACTACTTTACCTCCCTGAACTTTAAATGTATACATTTTAGAACGCAAACCAATAAAATGAGTGATTATTTTACCATTTGCTTCATCCTTCATTAAACCCAACTTTTTCTTATTGACCAAAGGTATTTTATAGATGTTTTCAACATTATAATCTGATGTATCAAATTTAGAGATATTAGCCTTTATAACTTCTTCATATGCATCACTACACAACAGTTCATAAATGAAACTATCGGTGTCCATGTATAAAAGTTTACATTTTTCAATACCCAATTTGGGTAGCATAAAATCATAATGAAAATTATACATGCACAATTTTGATAGATCCAAAATAGCCATTCCAACATACAGCGGTTTGTTGAATACAACTTCGGTTTTCTGTAATTCGATAGCCACCAAGTTTTCATCGAAAATTGTTCGGTTCCGGAATTGTGGACTTGCAATTAAATTTTTCGCTCCGTATCTTCCCTCCCAGGATCTTACTAGCTTAACAACCCTATGCTTACGGATATTTTCCATCGTTTTGCCAAACACCGCATTGTTCATAAGTTTGAATAAGTTCTTCTCAAATTCGTTCTTGGCTGCGGTCCTCAAAGTAGTGTTTAGCTCAATGTAAGATCGCAGCCAAGCTGACTGCTTAAATTTCAAAATTTTATGTATTTTCGTGACTTTCAAACCATTTGCCAAACATTGCTTCAAATTTCTATAGTGTATAACATATTCTTTTTTATTATAAAGAGTTGTCATTAATTTTGGTAATTTTGAACCGGGTGGTATGCGGTGTTCGGCAGCGAATGGAAAATCTTGATGCAGACGGTGTAAGTTGTGAGGATATTCCAGATCCACTTGTAGCATATATCCCTCAGGTGCATCGTCTGGGATAGCTGTTACATCAAAATTTTCCACATCTTCCAGCCACGAAAACCCGCCGTAAGGAAGAAACTCCGACATTGCCCACCCATATAAATTATTAACATCTAAATACATTATATAATTCGATGGTTTTGTGAAATCATATTCCGGCATGTATTTGTTGTTGGCTTCCGAATATCTACCGCTGCAAACCGAAATACCGCCACGAATCCCCTTTTCTATAAACATGATTTGATCTACATCATTCAGTAATTCCAGTTTACATTGAGTGAACTTTAACATCGCGTCCCAAGTGTATCCAGGCATGGTATAGTACCAAGCTGGATCTAACTCGTAGGTTGCTAAACATTTTTGTCGAAAATTCTCAAACACATCAGCCAACAACAAAACGTCTGTCTTTAAATAGAGATCAGAGTATACCCCCAAATTAGAAATTTTGAAAACTTCCCATACGCTTTGAGCATGAGCATACTGCCCATCAGATATATCTTCGTCGTTGAGTTTATTGTAAAAGTGTTCTTTCGCAGGTAATTCAGTTTCCTCAAGTTTTTCCAAACAATTAACATAATCATAGGGAAATACTCCTTTTTTGGTGAGAAAAGTGAACGTCTCTTCGTTCAATTCATTGAACTCGCGTTTCATAATTTTCAAATCTTGTCGATCCATTATTGAAGCTAATTTGTCTAATGATGTACCGAGAAAGCGAAAAGAGTCTATAAATCTGAATTTTATGTTTGTTTTATCATCAGAAAGAGTAAATGAAATATATTTTTCCATATTAATTGGCAGTATGCTCATGCATCCCTTTCTACTCAATTGTTTAATCATAAAATGACTATCGTAGCCGGACAAATTGTGAAAAATGATGGGTACCACAAACAATTTTCGAAAATTGAGATTGCAGGATTGGTGTGCAAATCCTCTGAACTTTCCAGTAAAATGATCATGATCACGTACAATGATGTCTTTTTCCATGAATTTTTTCTCGCAAATATGACATGTTATTGCATTACACTTGCTAAGATTTTCAGTCATCAGAGTGATTGTTTTAATTTTTGATTGAACAATCTCCGCAATGTTGGATATTTCATTTGCAAACCAGTCCATGCAATCTGAACCTCGATAGCTATTGAAAAATGACAAAGAATCATCATATGAGCATTTGACATAATAACCAGCGCTGTATGGTGTATGTCTTTGATATTTAGCTGTTTTAGAAGATACTGAATCATTTACATTCTCTAATTGGCACTCAAAATCTGCATAAATAACGAAAGGAGTTGTTTGTTTGTAAGCGAAATTTTTAAATTCTACATGAGTAAATTTTGGAAATGAAATTTTACAATGATTCAATTGAGAGCAAAGCGTTTGATGTTCCTCTAATTTTTCTTTATGTCGGAAATAATTGAGACATCGATCGCACATGAATTTTTTCCCATTATGTCTATTAATTTGTTGTGATATTAATCGTGATAAATCTTTAATAAGGCAATAATGAAATTTAATATCGACAGTCTCATCATCAATGGGAGGAGCATCATAATCATTCAATTTTGGAAAATATTTATTTTGAATCAAAAGTAAATTTACATGTTTATCTAATTTATTGGATGTTAATCTAGCTGGCACTTCATTATAAAATGATTTTTCTTTAACTACATTCAACTCTAACGCGTAAACATTTACAGAAATATCGTTTGCTTTCTCAAATTTTGTAATATGGTGTAACGACATCGGTGTATCCAGATTTTGAGTTTTCAAAACTGTTTTGTAATGAGGATATGATGAGGTTCTCGAGACCATTCCTTTTGCAGGATGTAACGCTGCAACAACCGACCAATAAAAACAAGCTGTATCGTCATTTTGAATATTCAAACATGCATGTTTATTGGTGATTTGTTGTGGTAGTCTAATGAAAGATGAACCATTCCCGATTTCAACTTTGTTAATATTAACTTCTAATGAAATTATTTTCTTCAAAGCCCAACCGCTATCACGTTCTTGAAATTCACTCATTTCATTTTGAATTTTGCTATAAACATTATCAATGAACCAGCGTTGCACGTCCGTCGAACCATCCACAATTGAATTTTTTGTATTAAAGTATTTTAAATCTAAAACTTCGCCATCATCATGTTTGGAGATCTTTATGAATTCGCCGCAGAAAGTTGTGTTGACTTTAATAATTACATGTTTTTCAAGGATTTTAGCAAGTTTTAGTTTCAAAATATTGAAACAATCTGCCAAGAATTGTTCCAAGTCAATATGTGCATGATTAAATATGATTCCCGTCTGAATTCGACTCACAAAACTCGATG
Organism: Crioceris asparagi; assembly: GCA_958507055.1. Taxonomy (NCBI): domain Eukaryota; kingdom Metazoa; phylum Arthropoda; class Insecta; order Coleoptera; family Chrysomelidae; genus Crioceris; species Crioceris asparagi. The sequence goes on along the minus strand of OY293827.1, from coordinate 71,409,313 downwards.
TTATTTCCCTCCACTGAACCCTTTGTTTACGTTTAAGTCCGATGATGCTACCACCTCTATATTCTTTACGGTTCTTAATTAAATTTTGAAAATGTTTGAAATGTCCAATGTTTGTCTGTAGTTTTCTCCTAATTCCGATGGGTAAGTCTGTATTTTTCATTTCCCTATTACACATTCCTATATATCGTTTTAACCTATTCAACCAAACTCTTTCGTCTACACTAGTGAATTTATCAAATAAAATTTTTCGTAATTTTCTTATAGCTACAACTAAATTATCAGATTTTTTTATAACGCTAATTTTCTCCATCATAAAAATATTCAAAAAGACTCACTTAATTTTCCAATATTTCAAATGAAGCTGCAAGGTTTGCCTTCCCAGTCGGCACCTGTCCCAGGAAAACTAGGGAGTATTTTCCACTCCCGATTTCTTCTAGATGTGGTAGATAGGCTTCAACAACCCGCTTTGGAAGGAACACTACAGTATCCTCCAGCTCTAGCAAGATGGTTTCGCCAAACTTGCTGCCGACTGCCTTTGCACCTATAATTCGATACTTCGTCTCAATTTGGAGATCGCTGATTTTGGTGCAAGGTTTTTGCTCGATGATTGTGGCTTTATTGAGAGCTTGTAAAAATGCCATCTGTAACAATATAAGTAAAAGCATCATTTTTTGATATGTAAAGAGGAAAAGTATATGTAGAGAGAGAGAGAGAGAGAAAAAAAGTATATGTTTGTAAAACTTACTATTGCAGGTTGGTTGAGGGAAGAGAAAGTACAAGTTAACTGATGAAGGCTGCTGCTTCTTGCTGTGACACTAGAATGAGCAATGAGCTCCTAAAGGTTATCTTTGCTATTTATATTTTTCTTTCGCCTACGAATCCATAGGAAAATGATAACATGGAGCTGCACATGCATTCTTTTGTTGCAACAAACCACATTTCAAGCGGATATTGTTTCCTGTTGATTAATCTCACTTCCACTGAAAACCAACTTGTTTTTTCTGATAGCGATTTTTTTAATTAGACTTATCATACAACGGCGGTTTTTTGCGGTTTGGGAAAATTGAACAAATCCATATCAATTCATTTTTATTTTCGATTTAAAATAAATACATAATAAGCATCATTAAATATATGGAAAAATTTATATATGATTTCATAGATGAATTGGTATGTAATTTTGGCGATTTTTCGGAATTCTCTTCGCTCCTGCTGCTCTCAAGCGGAGTTGAGGATTTCTCTTCGTCACCATCGTCGTAGATATTTCTTTTGGTGGTTTCTTCTGATGGTAGATGAAATATTCCAGTATCTCCCCATGTTCTATTTGGGTAGAACACGAGTCGAATTTTAAACTTGTTTTCTCGCTCTGGAATTTCGGTGGAGAATACATGCATCTGTCCATCGTTCACGGTTATTTTTCTCATTGCTATACATTGTTGATCGTTGAAACAAATGCCTGCTTCGATTACATTTGGTGGTATATCTACGTACAACATGTTTCCAATTATATTGTATAAAAGTACAAACGATGCCTTCAATTTAGCCATCTTCTACTGTGTTTCTTCTCTAATACGTAGACACAAAATGAAAGCCATTAGACATCGCATCATCTTATATTTATCTCTCGATTGGCAATTACACATGCAGTATCCGAAAGAGTTACATCGTTCACATGCTCGACCGTCAACTTGGTTTTCTGGTATTTGGAAACATTTCTTAATGCAACAAAATTGTTCTTCTTCTGAGGAATCTTGTTGTGATGATGCTGTTGACATTGTATCGAATAAGCATAATTCGCAATTCAACTCGTATATATTCTATACGAAAATCAAATCTTGGCCGATTTAAATGGTTTTGTAATACTTTACCTTTATGAGCAATAGAGAGATTTAAAAAAATGTTTTTTATTGGAGGGGGGAGGGAAGAAACAAGTTTTTTTGACAGCAGTTTCAGTCTGAGAGTCATAGAGTTACGATGATGTTGAAAGAAAGGTTGGAGCAACACATTCGACGTTTGGAGGAATTAAAAAATATTCTAAACTTTTTTGAGGAAAAACAAAAGGTGTTTACATTGTTCAATGATATGACTATCAATCCAACCACCCAATTCAGTGAAAAAGATTGGAATGAGAAGGTTTTCAAAAATCCTACACGTTTTCGTCAACGCAATGAGATGCCATCAAGAAGAATCACTCCGTACTCTATCTAAAAATTTTGTTTGATAAAATCATTTATTAAATAAAGCAAATTTTAAGTATAATGTTGTTTTATTCAGAAAATCTCTTTTGATACAATATTAAACATAACACATTTTATTTCACTGATTTCTTAAGCACGTTTAATGATGCTGTTGTGTCGAATAAGCATAATTTGCAATTCAACTCGTATATTCTTTACGAAAATCAAATCTTGACCGATTTAAATGAATCAAAAACTGAATCGCCATCAAATTTTCGGCAAAAGACGATTTTGGGAGTCGTTTGCTTGAAACGAGAAGGGTTTTCCGAGCGCGCAGACCCAAACGGCTTATCGCCCTCACGTCGAAGCGGTGTCGACATCGATGTTAACACAGCGACAACATTTCAATTTATGAGCTCGCCGCTTATCTGATGTAAGTGCGCACGCGCCGTCGTCCAAAATATATACATTGCTTTCTCGCATTCACATGGGTAACCGAGATGGCAGGCTTGGTAAACGCCTAGCTTGTCAGCGTGTTGGTGTGTGTGGTTGTGGGTTCGATCCCGCGCAATGGTGAACTTTTTTTCCTCAGTAATAAAATAATTAAATTAATAATCTCTAATGGCGGTCATGAAAATTAGGAATCTAAATGCAGTAACTTATCCCCTCTCCGCTAGATGGCGCTCATGAATTGTAGGAATTTAAATGCAGTAACTTATCCCCTCTCCGCTAGATGGCGCTCATGAATTGTAGGAATCTAAATGCAGTAACTTACCCCCTCTCCGCTAGATGGCGCTCATGAAATGTAGGAATCTAACATTTAATAATGAAACCCCGTTGGAAAAATATCCAGCACGCCCACACACCATTATTCGGGACCCCTTTGGAAAATATAGCATGTTTACTCTGACTTCCGTTCCAGAACTCTCCTAGCTTATCTACTCCCGAATTCTGACAAAAAGCAATTAAGAAAGCAAAAAAAGCATTAATAAATAATAACTACCCCCCGTCCATAATAAATAAGATTTTTAAAAGGAGAATATATTCATTTTACAACCAATCGAAGAAAAGAAAGCAAAATACCTCCCCCAATAATATTCATATAGGACTACCATACGTCAAAGGACTCTCCGAAAAACTTTCGAACATAATAACACCGTACAAACTACACATTGGACACAAAGCACACAATACTCTCAACAAAACAATTTCTTCTAAATTAAAAATAGATAATCCGCTATTCACGAAAACAAATGTGGTATATCAAATGCCATGTAGCGAAGAAACGCGTAACAAGATATACATAGGACAAACATCACAACGTCTAGAAAATAGAATAGAGGGGCACAAATACACAAAAAAATGCTACAACAGTCCTAAACAAAACACAAGAAAGCCATCAAACATGAATTTAACTACAAAAAACAACAATACTAGCAACTGAAAAAGATACCAAAAAAAGAGAATTTTTAGAAATGATAGATATAAATACAACCCTAACACACTAAACGATAAAAAAGACATAAAAAACTTCAGCACGATATACCACAAAATCATTTAGACATCTACCCAAGAACCTTAATTACTATATCAATACTTTTCTCCCTATCTCATTCAAATAGAACCATAACACAAAAGTTTTTCTTTAATTGGATATGATTCATCAAAATCAAAGAACAAATTAATAAAACGAACACAGAACATAGAATAATTACAAAGAAAATTTTCCAAAAAAGTCATGCGTACTGACATCATACGTCATATGTCTAAATCCTGCAACTCCTGCAATCTTAAAAAAAGATGTGAGACAAAAATCAAATTACCGTTTTGAAAATGTTTTGAATACATATTATGTTAATATGTTATATAATCATCATCAATAATAATAATAATAATAATATCGAAAGTGTATTTGTGGTAAGAGAAATAATCTCAAAATGTTAATTATAATTCTAACCTTAATTTCACCTATTTTAGTAATGTAAAACTGATGAAGCTTTGGAGACCCAATGGCGAAACGTCTTTTTAATTATATGTTTTTTTAATATAATTATATGTTTTTATCGCTTTGATGTCTAAAACACGAACCTAAATCCCAAGAGTTACCTGAGAATATACTATAAATCGGTCAAAAATCCACAGTAATATATATGTATATATATATATATATATATATATATATATATATATATATATATATATATATATATAGATCCTTTATTTAGTCCAATTGGCTAATTTAAAATTTTTAGTCATTGCAGCGACTGCAATGGTTAATATAAAATCAGTTTTAAAATTAAACAAATAAATATAACGTATTCTCACATACGTACTTATAGGCATTTGAACCACAACCATAGAAAAATAAATATTTGATGAGTAAATAAAATATTATAAACATACTTTCTAGCACTTATTATGTACATTTGACATACCTAAACTAAAACTAACCAAACAAAACGAGGAAGCGGCCACTAGATTCTTTAATGATCAAGAAAACATGATTTGACCTTCGGCTTGAATAATGTTAAAGATGATATACATTTGATCTCTTCTAGTAGATTATTATAGCCTACAAGTCCTTTGAACAAGACAGAATTTTGAGAATTTGTTAATGTGACTTGTTGGATATGAAAGTCAGTTCTAGACCTTGTATTATATTGATGTATTTGGTCATTGTACATAACTTTTTCTTGTAGGTAAGTTGGAGAACTTTTATTTCTTATTTTGAAAATTAAGATTAATGTTTGGTAGAGGAAAAAATAATTTATTGGTAACCAATGTAGTTCCTTTCAACATATCTTTTATTGGGGTTAGTCTTTTGCAATTTAAAATTATGCATATGGCTCTATTTTGGAGTTTCTGTAACCGAGTTAATTCATTTTGTTTCAGTAGATACAAAATTGTAGAACAATTAGTAAAATCAGGAAGCACTAATGAATTGTAAAGTAAAATTTTTGTCCACCTTGTTAAATATGGGGCACAACGAGATAAATAGTGTATTTTGAATGCTATTGTCTTTATAATGGCATTGGCATGTTCTTTAAACTGCAATCGCCTATCTACCTGTACTCCAAGGTATTTGAATTGGTTGACTCGTTCCACATTATCAGGACCTAGAATTATTTCAAAATTTTGGTTACAGAAGCTTGTGAATTATTTCTGTGAGTTTCGTGTGATCATAATGAGAAATAAATCACTGTATCACCTGCAAATAGATGAACTGAGCACTCACCTACCATCTCTGGCAACTCATTGATATATATTACAAATAACAAGGGACCCAACACACTTTCCTGTGGTACCCCTTGATCACATTCTATATCATCTGATACTTTATTATTTATCACAAGTTTTGCTTTCTGTAATTCAAAAAGCTATTCAACCATTTCAGGACTGCTCCATCTATTCCTACTACTTCTAATTTTTGTCTTTCTAATAGTCTGTTTCTGTGAATTATATCATGTCTCAAAAGCTCTTTGAAGATCCGAAAATACTGCAACAGTAGTCACATTTTTTTCTAGGCTAATTTTCCAATCATCTAGTACGCTTTGAAATGCTGTTTCACCACTATGGTTATTTTGAAACACTATTGGTATTGGTTTATTATTTTCAATATAACTCATTAGTTGATTATATACTGCCTTTTCCATTATTTTTTCAGTTGAGCTTAACATATTCACTGGTCTTAGATCCGAAGCCTTATTTGAGTTTGTTTTATTCGGCACCGGAACGATTGTTGAAATCTTCAGGTCATCGGGTAGTACCTCAGTTAGTAATGATGTATTAATGAGGTTTAGTAACGGTTCTCTTTAGCAAGTTCAAGTTGTGTTGCCTATGGTTTTTGTTGTGTTATAAGTTCTTTTTCTATTTTTAACATTTGCACACTCATACACTTACTTCTGATATAATTACAGACTGTCTTTTATCATTGCTGTCTTAGTAACAATTTTGGACTTGTCTGTCACGCGCTTATCGTAAATCAAAACAAAAGTTTTTGTAGAATATTAGCTCTTTTTAGTGACGTACTTTGCCTCAGACACGTTATTTATCGATGTTTTTTATTTGTGTTTGTGACTGTTGGTTTCTTGAATAATCAATAAAAAGATAATATTAGAGTTGTCCTAAATGTTCATTAGTTAATTTAACACAAAATTCACAAAATATTTAGTGCTTCAACACTGATAAAATAGGAAATATTTTATTTAGGAACGCATCTTTCTTTTCAAAGCATTTGTTATCTTGTATAAATTTCAGCTTGGTACCAATCCTGGGCATAGACTAGAAATGAAAATATGTTAAGTTTATGTATAGAGCAAAATTTGTTCTATTTCTCATAATGAACGAAATGTAGCACATTTTGAACCTCGTTTGTATGACATTTTCACGTATGTAATTTGATTTGATTTGAAGTTTGAATAATAAAAAGACATTGAAAACTTAAAACTCTATCCGGTAGATGACAGTTGATTCTAGATTTTATATCAAGTTTGACGTATTGTAGGTACTAGTATTTGGTTGAAGACTATATCAGAAATTCTTCTTCATTATCCTCAGAGATCAGGCAAAAGAGCGAACGAAAGAAAGGCTAAAGGATTCCTCTTGTTACCTTTTAGACAAGATAACATAAAATTACTTCAACGTCCTGTCTAGGATATTTTCAAACTGGTTCCTTTTGGTAGCTATTTAATTTTACAGTTAAACTCAAACTCAAACATAAGTAATTTTAACTTATACTCAGATAATGATATTTTATCTGATACTATTTTTGTGTAAAAATAAGCAGAATTTGCGCTAGAAACAAATTGATTACCTGAATCAATGCCACGTGTTAAAATTTCCAGTTAATCTTTAATTCTTACAAATTATCTGTAGGTCTAGACGAGATTAATTTGGATATATTTGAATAGAAAACTGATATTTATTGGATGATCATGAAATTCGTTCTATCCTTTTTGGTTTATATGGCATATATATTTTGTACGGGATATAAACTACCTGCTTACAACTAAACTTTTGAGAGCAGACTATCCTTAGAAGGACAAATGAGGCAAAATATAGTTTTATGCATTTATGTTTGAATAGTAGAGATTATAGAAGTATATTTTTACCTTTATGAATCTGTTGAATTGACATGCTCGTCTTCACAAAATCACTTTTTAAAGGTGGTGGAGGGGATGATTAACCTTGGCTCTATATACGAGTATTATAGCGATGATCATGTTTTGCCTCTAGAGCGTCATGAGTTATGTCATAGTGGACTATACTTACACTCATTTTGATAAATCTGAGAAATGAAAATAAACGCAGTGCACGTTGATAAACTTTTTTCTGTGCCATAATGGGTACTCAAACAGCGCTGGTAGTGCTTGCGACTTCTTTCATCTAGACAATGGTAATAAAATAACGCTGGCATAAACAAGAATTTCAAAGATATAAGTAATTTTGACATAGCCATTTTTGGTACAGGTGGTAATTCTGCATCAACTAGAGACGTTAGAAAGCAAAAAAAGAATAATCTAGAAAAATATTCATAATGTGTATCTTCATTTAAGTTAGCATATTCACAGTAAGCAGCCACATAGTATAAAGTTTTTCATCTATATAATCTACAGTGTGCCCAAAATTGGTGATGAATTTATGAGTATCTCGGAAACTATAATAGATAAAAAAATGAAAGGGGTAAGATCTAGAAACTTGGAAACTCAGTGCCCTTAAAATATACTTCTAACTGTTGTGCTTATTAGATATTTGAAAATATCTAAAATCACCCATCTTTTAAAAGGGTTACAAATCTTTAATTAAAAAAAATCAAATGGTCTATGAAATCGATAGGGAATTTTTTCTAAAAAAATACCTTCATATATATAACTTTTAGTTCCATCGTTTCATTTGTCTGGAACCATCATCAACTTTGTTGATTCCATATGAACACCACGTTGGGCTTAAACGGAAATAAGAAACAATTTTAACACCTTTCCAATGATGTATAACGATCGGTGGAAAAATCTAGTTGTGAATGAAAAAAATAACAGAATATGATTTTGGTATAAATTTGGCAGTGGGTTCGTAAAATATTATAACGCATTAGGTTATTTTTGCTTATTCTTTAGATGGAATTTAAGAGCAAAATGTCTTGTACCTCAGTACCTAAGTGCAGGCTTGAGTTTCTTGGCGCGCTTGGGAGGCGCAGATGCGTGATTGGTCGCTTTGGTCACGTGGACCATTTCTAAAAATTATAAAATATATTAGATAAACAAAAATGACTGAAAATAGGTTCTCTTCTACCTGGAAAAGTTTGAAATTGTTGTTGAATCTATCCATATTTTTTAATTTTGAATAAACATTTTAACATGTCATACTATCTTCGTCGTTGTACCGAGACCCACGAGTAGAAAAGAAAAACATATTTATTTCAATAAGTTGCATGATCCATTGAACATTTTCATCGATCTAAGATCTGGAGCCAATTTTGTATTAAATGATTATCATAAAGTTAACTGATTGAATCATATTTTAATCTGAAAAGCATCCTAGACGATAAATACATTAGGATATCTTCGCGTTTTATCGTTTTACGAACCCACATTTTAAAATTCACACCAAAATCATATTTTCTTAAGTTTTCTATCCACAAGTATTTTCTTATCGATTGTAATACATTTGCGAAAGATAAAAGAATACTTATTTTTTATTTCCGTTCTAATACTATATGGAGTCCATATAAAAAAAACAAAGTTGATGATGGTTCCAGACAACAAAACGCTGGCATTACAACATATCTACACAGAAATATTCTTTATTGCTTTAACAAGGGCTTAACCAATTTAAAAAAAATAATAAGGGAGTTATAAGAATTTTAAATGAATGTTTGTTATAAAATATTGGACCGATATTATTAGTTGGTGCACTGAAATATATTTATTCTTCTTCTATATTCTTTGGTTGTAGGCACCAACTCCAAAAGTACCAGCAACAATAGAATTAATGTTATTTTGTATTCTTCAGTGCACCATTTTTATATTTGAGTATAACATTTATTAGTCATGAAAATCGTTGAAAGTTCACTATTACTAAAGAAGATAATACTAATCCATCCGATTTACATACAGTCTTATTTTTATTTAGAGATCGCAAAACATCGCGTAGCAGAAAAAACATATTTCAGACTTTACTGCTGTAATTCAAAAAACCGCAATTCTTAAATAAAACAATTTAAATGTTGCCAGTTATAATGTCTTCGTTAATTTGTCCGCCTCATATTTTCGATTTTCGAAAAAGATCGATGCCTCCACATAGCGAAAATACACATATCTTCAATTACTGAAAAAAGTTTCATATCGAACGATTCTGAATATAGTCTCATCTTTAATTCTGCCATCTCAGATTTTGAATTTTCGAGAAAAATTGTCTGATCCTCCCCGTTCGGTGGCGGTTTTTGGAGGGACGGAGATTTGAGTTTTTCCAAATATAGGATCATTTCTCCTCTTTCGAATTATTGCAAAATTGTCAAAATCGGAGTACGTTTACTATGCAAAACGCCCGAACAGAGCTACATAAAAAAATAAAACGTATAACCGAATTGTATACCTCCTCCTTCTTTTAAAGTCGGTCAAAAATGCATGATATTGCTGTTTTCTAAATATTCAATGAACCCAAGTATTTAGAAGTACTCTAGAGCATTGAGCTACCAACATAACTAAGTGAAACTTTACCATTTATAGTTTGAATACCCATCGAGTGGGGTTTTGTCACGACTCCTGACGTCATCTGCCATTTTACGCATGTCGTAGATAATTTAAATTGAATTTTAATTCCTAACCCCAAAACACTGACATTGAAATATTTGTAAAGGGACTAAATCACTATCAAAAAGAAATGTTTGACATTAAACGTCAAAGAGAACAAGAACAAACGTCAAAATAACAATCAGCCGATCTGATCGAAGACATATGTTTATGACGTTAAAATCTTATTTCGATATAGGTATATTTCGACATATGTTTATGACGAAACCCCATCTCACAACATTTCCGAAATACCCATACATCCATCATCAATTTTGTACACACTGTATTGGTATAATAGTCATACCTTTTTTTGATTGATATAGCGCAGCGCTATGGACATTAACTCGCAATCTGATTTAATTGGATTTGGAAGATTAATTTTATATACTCTTTTTATGAATATCTGATAAATTACATCCTTGTTCAGATGAATGCTAATTTAATGAGTAACTAAACTGATGCTGTTTTATTTTTTTATTTTTTTCTACTTATAGATACGATCTAAGCAAACGTACAAAGCAATTTCGAATATCAAAATTGGCACCAAAAAGCTTCCAAACATTAGAAATTCGTGTTCCGATCTGTGCAAAGCCGTTATCCTATTTATATCGCCCAACGCCTCACCCGGCTCCAATAGTCCTCATGCTACTCACAGGACTAATTAAACTTTTTCTCAATGCAAAATAGAATGGGGGCGCGGCTAATCGGGAAAAAGAGAAAGAGCGCCGTTTGGTTCGTTGGTACCGAGAGGTAATTTTAATTGTTTTCATCGAATCCGACTTTTTGAGTGTGGAACGGTTCCACGATCACGAGAGAGATTTAATATGGGTAGAGAGAAAGCTTAATACAGTGTGCTGTTTGGGATTTGGAGCATAAAGAGAGGCAAGGTTGTGAGTCGTGGTGGCTCGTGTAATAGGTACGGGGTTAATTGAGAATTGGAGGCAAGCAGGTAGGTATATCATGTAGTTCGAAGTGGACGGAAATAAATTCCCTTTCTGCTTCCAATTATGCCTTTAACTGATCAGAGGTTCGATTATATGCGTTTGCAATTATTAGCTAGTAAAAAACATGTTCAGTAGAATATACTCTTCAGAAATTTTTATTTATCTAAAATTAAAAATGTGTTGCTGTAAACTGATAGGCAAGTGTGAACTGCTATTAACGGTGCAAATCAATATCATGTGTGGGACTTAGCAGCAGAAATGCAAATATGTAATATAAGTACCTACCATAGCAAATATTAAAAATGTCGGTTATATTTCTCTGAATACTTTCAAAGTTGATCTTTATACCTTGATATTTAAATATTTTGTTTTGTGATCAAATATCAGTTTATTAACTTTTTTTTTTCGTTCGTTTCAATTCATCTGGATAATCTTATTATAATATTATTTTGGTATGGAGCTAGACACATGCAAATATGTTATTCTTTGGAATCGGAGTGTACTTTTGACTCAAATCGGCAGCTTGCTGATATAGGTAATAGAGATTAAACTATCTATTAGGTAAAAGTTGTTTTTTTTACTCATTGTTCAATTATTTCATATAAAGCAGTTACCTAACTATATACTCTTAATATGGCCTTTTTACTTTTTTTACTCGAACACACCAGGTTCTTTGAAAGCTAATAAACTTAATCAATACTATTTCAAATAATGAAATTTCAAAAAACTAATTAAAAAAATATGTCGACTTGATTCAGGAGATTAAGAAATAGAATATGACGATCAGGTTCTGCTAAATGATCGGGCAAATCAAAAAATTTGATGGGGTAAACGTCTTCTAAATCATTCAGATTTTGTTCGCGAGCTATTTGCAGAAGAACTGACCTCATGAAAATGCATGACAAGCTCGGACACATAAAATTTTAGTCTGTATAGAAAAAAATATTTATTTCATGAAGAACCAAGCATGGCTGTTCGTATTAAATAATGCGCTCATGGAAAACAAATTATCACTAGTTCCTGGGTTTGACTATGGTCATAATGAATATAATAATAGACGAAGAGCCGGTGACACTGAAAGTCCCGTCATCGTGGAATTGAAAATCTTTCATGCAAATCAATAATTATAAGAACAAAATCAGCATGGTACGAGTTGATTCATTAAGATGTATATTTAATAAAATCAATTATAAAAAGAAATGTTGTACCCTTAAAGCGAATATCAATCAATCGAAAATATCTTACCAACTTTATTTAGCTGAAAGTGTATGGCTTAATTATCTGAAAGGTGTGAGAGTGGGTAAAATTTTACCATTGCCATGTATGAACTTTTCTGAACATCACTCGTTTTTATATCATTTTTAATAATATTTTGGTACGCGTGTGGCGGCAAATTTCGAAAATCTGTGTATAAAAGTGTGTGCATAGCAACGAACATTCAGTTTATTTTATTTTTGACAAATTCAGTGTAGATTCATGCAGCCAAAATTAAGGAATATCAAGTAACAATTAACAATGAGGAATAGCAAGAAAAAGTTCAATATCTTATTTTCCAATGAGAGTATTCTTTCGTACTTCAATTGAACGAGATTTTGTACTTGTACGTAATAAGTGCGCAAGTGAACGCGGATTGGCCAGGCCGATGATGTGAATCACATGCAAATAACCTCACTTTTTGAAATATTTGTGAATTTCTTAGGGTAACTTGAAAAATGTTTCGGCATCTTCCATTTTATTGAAAATTTGGAATTCTAAACACTTGTTTTCAGTTTTCCAGGAGCAGAGGTTATTTGAAAAAATAAATACCGGGGATCTTATAATTGTGTGCATGCTTACTTTTTACTTCTTAATTTGAGTGCATGAATGCTACATTTTTATAATTGTTATTGTTATTTTTTACTTTATGTTGTATGAATCCACACTTATTTTCAGTTCGTCAACAACATCTGAAACGTAAAGTTGTTTCATCAATATAGTAATTATTATTATTAAATAGGAAATCGACCCATTAATTCCTATATTGGTGACCCCGACGTAATCAAAGCGCAACTTGAAAATTAAATTTAACGAGAGCACTCGCCGAAAAAAGTGTGAATTATTTTTTTGCTGTCAAAGGTTATAACCTTGAAAATGTTTCATGACGAGGATCAACTTCTCGGCCTACGCGCGGAAAATGAAAAACTGCAACGCCAAATTGAAGCTCTTCGACAGCGGAACCAGTAAAAACTACAAAAAAGGTGCATCAAATAACTGCTCTTCATCTAGTAGCCGTCTCATCGTTGTTGATAAAGTTTATAAACATCGCTTTCTCGTTGATACTGGTCTGATCTATCTTGTTTTCCTCGACGTTGATCACGATATCGTCGTTCTCCTGTTAATTGCAATTTATGTAGAATCAAAACTTATAGTTTTCTAACCTTGAACCTCAATTTATATAATCGACTTGGTGAAGGCTTATCAACAAATTTCAGTTGCTGAAGAAGACATAGGAAAAACTGCCATAATAAATCCATCTGGAGTTTGTGAATTTCATTCATGACATTTGGACATTTTTCAGATTTAAGGATGAAGTTGTACGAGGTTTCGACTTCTGTAACGCTTACATCGATGATATCCTCGTTTTCTCGCATTCTAAAGAAGAACACGAGCGTCATCTTCCAGTCGTCTTTGAACGACTCTCAAAATATAGATTAGTCAATCCACAGAAGTGCGTCTTTGGAGTTTCTGAGGTTCCTTTTAATGGCTACACTATTTCTGTTTACGGCATTAGTGCTTCAGAAGACCTTCCCGTTACCAAAAACAGCATAAGGTCTTCGCCGTTTCGTAGGTATGCTGAACTTCTACCGCAGATTCATACCTCCATTGCATGATGATGTCAGCAGTCCACTTTTGAAAGACCCTCAACCAGTCAACTGGACACCTGAAATTGGAAAAGCTTTCATAACCTGCAAAACTGCATTTAATCTGCTCCACTTATCGTTCATTCTTGTATTGGTGCATTGGTGGCTATCTACGCTGTAATCCACTTTCGCCATTTTCTAGAAGGACAATCATTCGGGATCTATATAGACCATAAATCATTGATTTATGTTTTTTAGCTAAAACGTGAAAAGCTTCCACTAATTTAACTCACTCAACGCTCTTTCATCGCAGAGTTTTCAATAGACATTCAATATATTAAAGGTACCGATAATTTTGAAACTCCAACAAAGATATTTTCACACATCAATATCGATCTGATTGTTCCACTTTCACCTGCACACTCTTTTCGATAACTCTTGACTGTCATCGATCATTTTGCTGGATGGCCCGAGGTTTATTTTAAAAAAAATATAACTGCCGATCTGTGACTCACGCACTTATGGATTGTTGGATCTTTTGTTTTGGCTTTCCTCAACTTATGAACTCATCGTGGAGCTCAATTAGTCACTTCTCATCCCCTAAAAAAAATCGATAAACATTTCGGAATTCAACAAAAACTCACTACAAGTTGGCACCATGCTGCAAACAGTTTAGTCGAACGTTTACATAGTCACTTAAGAGCTGCAATAAGGGCTCATTCCGACATCGACTGGGTTCAAGCTTTGCCTCTAGTACTTCTCGGTATTCATTCTTCTTTCAAAGAAGATATCATGGTTTTTTAATTAGAAATGGATTATGGAGAATTCTTCGTTTGCATTTAAAACTTCTGTTTTAAATCTTGAAAACAAAATCTTAACGATACAAGCAACTTGCTTTCAAGCTTGCGAGAATTCATGTCTCGCTTACGTCCAGCTCCAGCATAAAGACATTGTCAACCTGGAGTATTTGTTTTCAATGAGCTTTCGAATTGCTGAGGTGCCTTTTTGAAAGAAAGTACAGCGGCCCATACGATGTCATTGATCGAGACGAAAAGCCGATCCCACTAAAGATTGGTGATAAACCAATCATCGATGAAGCTAGTCATATTCCTGTCATTATTACTGTTCCTGTTTCAACATAAAGTTCTACTGAATCCATGCCTGCCCCACACCTGCTCCTGAGTAATCTGGTAGAAAATTCAAGTTCAGAATTTTTTCAATTTTGAGCCAAATGAGGTAGTGTGGCGGTGCACTCCAAAAATTAAATATTTATAATAGTGTGTGCATAGCAACCAACATTCAGTTTATTTTATTTTCCACAAGTCTATTTTCATTTTATCAACAACATTTTTAACGTAAAGTTGTATCATCAATAAAGTCATTATTATTATTAAATAGGAAATTGTCCCATTCCTATACGTGTACCTAAAAACTATCGAAAGTATCTGGCTTATCCGATTTTGACTGACGAACCAAACGGAGGAGGTTTACAATTTACAATTCGCATGTTTATTTTAATGGATGTTTGCGCCTTATAAATAGTAAACCTGCTCCCATTTTCATGATTCTTTATCGATTTGATAAAAGACTATTGTCAGTTGGTACCATTAAAAAAAATCGACATTCAACATGACTCTCAAAAGCTTCTTCTAAAGGGGGCCGAGGTGATTTTTTTATAATATCGAAAATTTTTCACATTAAAATTAAAGAAGAAAACATATCCGGCAAATTTTAAATTGTACCTTTTTCAAAAATCATAGTTTTCCGAGTTACAGCAGTTATAAAGTCTGAAATATTTGCGAGTGAGTGAGTAAATATTAGCAACGTATTATCTTCTTTGTTGAACGCTGAATAATTTTGAAGACACACAAAAGTGTGAAATAAATACTTTGTTACAAAAAAAATTATCAGTTGGTGCACTAAAAAATACAGAATAATATTAATTCTAATGGTTCTAGTACTTTTCCATTTTGTTTAAGAAATATTTGTTTTGAATTCTTTCAAGTTACTTATAGTTATATAAAATGGATTTCAGGAAAATGCCTGAATGTCCGTATTCGTCTGTAGGTACCTTGTGTATGCTGTACGGTGTACGTAATTATTTTTTTCCTACATTATCTCTAGAATGAAAAATGATAACAGTAACAGTAATATTGGTATCCCTAATGGGTACTTAAGGCCTTGTTTCGTAGCACCCTTCATCATTTTTCTTGATTCCTTTATAACGTAACAAAGCAAGTAATTTATCAACATGGATTTACCGTTCACGCAAATGTTCGGTCAACGAGGCCATCTTTTGTTTGTGTAGGAATAGCATATATTTTCGAAAAGGCAATAATTCAGCAATGTTGGTTAAAACTGGTGCTGTTCGCAAAAAAAACAACGTTAGTTTTTTCACAGATATTGAAAGGAAGACATTGATCTGAGCTACGGATCAGGTCCATCATCATCCACCACCTAAACATTTGGCAAGGCAATTTATTGCTTATTTTGTTAAACGAATTCAGATAACGAAGAGATCAACGATCACCTACATAATATTGTTGTTTTTGGCACGGGGAGTTCTTATGGATGATACATTCTTACATTGTACGAAGTACCTACCAAAAAAGATGAATATTCTGTAATTCTGTTGATTATTTTCATGTTGATAATTTAAAATATTCTTTTATTGTATTGTTTATACACTTAGAATAATATTATTAATAATAAAGTAATAATAATATCTAATGTATTGGCATTTATACTTTCCTACCTTTACCCTAATAGCTATTTAAGGAAACGACGTATTGTAATCGTGTAAAATTATTCATGTACGGTTTTCATGAGATGTGTACGTTTCAGATATCCCTGAGTTCAAGAAGAATATTTTCAGCCACTGCTAAGATCTCGAGAACGTAAGGAGAGATTTTCTTGCTTTTTTTGTATGGCATAAATGAATACACAATACACAGATTAGGCATCTTGTGCGCACTAGTTGCTGGGCAATCGCCAATGAACGTAAATTGTACAAGTACGTGTTTTACTAGAATTCCTTAGAGATCTGATATATAGCACATTTCAGAGAAAAATCTCTGAAAAGTTATCCTTAATTGATTTTCATATTTTATAGTTGTTTACTAATATTCTGGCTGAACGGTTCGTCTTGCGAAAAAAATGTAATAAGACCACTGTTCGCTAATTTGGTTTTGGTCTATTGACTGGGACATCTTTTCTACTCGCAGTGTTTACAGTTTCCAACTACCACCCCTTTATCTGGCGGCACATAGATGATAATAGCCTGTATATCTGTTGGAATGCTAAGAACGTAATCTTATACTCAATCTTGTATTATTATTGTATACAATTTGGACAATTTGGATATATTCGATAAACAAACACCTGCTAATAAGAAAACCTGGTGACATACCAGATTATAAATTCACGAATGCTAAATAGAGAAATCTAGATGAGGGTGCATCTCAACTGAACTGAAGATTGTCGTGAAACTCTTAGGACTACTTCACCTAGAGGAAAACTTGCTACAGATCAATTTCTTCTATTGAGGTTTGCCCAACCGTCAAATGGTCCTGTAGGCGTGATGACTATGTTAATAGCGCTAAGCAGCCTATAAATTTACTGATAAACCAATTGTCTCAATTGTCAAATGTAATAGGGAATTAGTGGCAAAGGTTGGTCAGCTTTCAGCTTTCAGCCTGCAAAAGTGGATCAAATTCTGCAGCCTAAACAAAAATCTAGTGTCTTTAGAGCAATGTGTCCATGTTAATGAGACCAAAATAGCCAGTCTTGAGAGATCTGTAAGTGACCTTAAGTAGAGTGAAATAAATATGGAGAGCGTTGTTTCTGAAGTCAAAGAAAAAATCGCCGTACTTCTAACATAATAATATATGGGGTCCCTGAATCGATTAGCCATGATTCTCAGACCAGAATTAATGAAGATCTCGATAAAACTGCAAAACTATTAACCTATGTTCAACCCGACTTCATCATCGCTGGTGTGAAGGCATACCGAGTTGGGAAAAAATCTGCTGACAAAACTAGACCACTAAATTTATTGTTGAATAGTGATCATGATGCTCGCTCTGTCTTATCTGAATTTTCATTTGATGTGGCCAAAAATGTTGATCCTGATTTCTCTTCTGTCAAACTTGGAAGAGACTGTACCCCCATTAAATAAAAACACTTCAAATCGATTATGGCAGAACTAGAGGAGAGAAAATCAGAAGGAGAGCTCAACCTCTCAATAAAATATAAGAATAATATTCCATCAATCGTGAAGAGCACAAAAACGATTAAGGCTTCCCAACTGATACTTCTCCTTGAAATTTTTATTTCCAGAATGTAAATGGATTAAGAAATAAAATCATCCTATTATCTAAATCAGCACGTATATCTCACTAAGACGTGATCTCGTTAGTTGAAGCTAATCTGTCTTACGATGTTAGTGACAGCGAACTCGGTCTTACAGATTTTACTGTCTTTAGTTCTGAGTCAGAGCATTCCAGTGACAAAATTAGCGGAGGAGGTGTACTCATCGCAATAAGAAGTGGTATATTATACACTCAGATTTTTCCTTCAAATAAGGCTGTTGAGTGCCTCTTTATCCTATGTAAAATTGGATCATATCTAACTCTCATAGGCAATTCGTATATACCTCCAGGCCAACCCCCCTTAACATATTCTAGGATATTGTTGAGAAGCTATAAACCTTACACAGAATCTTAATAATATATTCCTAATGGGAAACTTTGACCAACCAGATACGAAATGGATTAACCCAGAATGCTCCAACACAATATCTCCCTCTTCTCGCTTTCTTCTAGAGGCTCTTATGATCTGAAGCAAGTCAACAGAATTTAAAATTTTCGAGATGAATTGCTGGATTTGATTTTCTTATCGGTGCAAGAGCTCCTTGTAGAAGCTGCCAAGGATAACGTTTTGGAGGAAGATAGACATCACCCTGCTTTGTCCCTTACTTATGATGTCCCTTTGTCTATTCCTCTGACGGACCAAACGTCTTTATCGATTATCGCAGATGCAATATTGACCTAGTGCTGAAAAACCTGTATGGTCTTAACTATCCTGTTTCTAATGAGCTTCATGATGCTGAATCGACCTTCAACTGGTTCTCGAATTCTTTGGGGATGTCAATCAGATCTCATTCCCCCCTTAAGAAAACTGCAAATTGTAACTTTCCTTGTTGGTGTACCAATGATCTGAAGAGACTAGTTTTTATTTTTATGAATCGAGCATAAAATACATTTGTTTATATTCATTGTTCTTTGCCGTTGCAATCATGTGTTTATGTTTCATGTCAAATAACAATTTATTAAAAATGTCGGTTTTAGTCAATCAACTTAAACTTGTATTTTTCCTTTTTTCTGATGTTACTTTGGTAATAAATATAATTACTCTCAGTTTTCTGTCTACAACCAATTATTATAAAGAAAAGACTTCATAAGAAATACAAATCATCTCTATCACTCTCAGATTATGATGAGTTTAAATGTGCCAGAAGAGACTGCAAGGTTTTAACTGATATCTGCTACTCCAATTACGTCAGCAGAGTAGAGGAAAGCATGCCCCAAAATATAAAGTCCATTTGGTCACATGTGAAGAACCTGACGAGCTCCTCTACTTTTACTGCGACTATGATCCTCGAATCAGCAGAATCTACAGAAGCTAATGAAAAATGTAATCTTTTCAAACATTATTTTTCATCGGTGCTTAGTGATGTGGACATCACAGTGCCTGTATTCGACTTCGGTCTGAAAATACCATCAAAGGCTGCGTTTTTTCTGCAATTGATGTCCAAGAAAAACTTCAGTCTCTTGATCCAAACAAGAGAGCTGTACCTGATGGAATTTCACCTGCTGTTTTTAAACATTGTGCCCAAGTTCTTGCCCCACAACTAAGTATTAACTTTCAAAAACTACTTGATGAGGGAATTTTTCACACAGCTTTAAACTAGTTATGTTATGCCTATCTTCAAGTCTGTTAGCAGAAACAATGTGAGAAACTACAGACCTATTGTCATTCAACCATGCTTAGCTAAAATATATGAAAGTCTTGTATCTATCTTGATAATTTGCCTCCACAAACCTTCTAGTTTTCCAAAACTACATTATGTCAGCATTTAATGTGTCTTCCCAAGTTGACTGTGTATATTTTGACTTTAGCAAAGCCTTTGATAAGGTTAATCATCGTCTACTTTTAGCAAAGTTGCAAGACTACGGTATCTGTGGATCATTACTACTGTGGCTGAGAAGTTATTTGAGTGATCGAGAAATCATCGTCAAATGTAATAGAAGCTTTTCTTACCCATTTCAAGTTCCTTTTGGACTACCTCAGGGGTCCCACCTGGTTTCTTTGCTATTCAACATTTTTAACAATGACATAAGCAAAGAAATGTCAACTCATTATCTTTTTTTTGCTGATGATATCAAGGTATTTGCAGAGGTGACCTGTTCAGTCTCCCAGGATCGACTCCAGTCTGATTTGGATGCAATCAGTAAATGGTGCATTGAAAATGCTATGGAGCTGAATGTTGCTAAGTGCCTAGTCATGTTCTTTAGTCGCAGTGCTATAGTACACTCTTACAACTATAGCATAAGCGGAGACAGTCTGAAAGTGGTTGATAAGGTCAAGGATTTGGGTGTTATAACTAGTCCCTTAGTCCCTATAAACACCTCGTTCATATATCTACTAGGGCTTCATCAATTCTTGGCTTCATCTTTCGATCAACAAAGGATCTCAAGAACCCCTTCACACTTATCCTACTCTACAAGACTTTGGTGCGTCCCATGATGGAGTATTGCTGTAGAATACAAAGAATATTTATTAGACTGTTTGGTCTCAGACTGGGGTATAACTTTTAGGATGTCTCTATTGCCACCTTAGAAAAAAATATATGATTTGCACCCACTCAGTGTGAGAAGGAGATCTGCAGTTCCTGTTCAAACTTGTAAATGGCCTCATCGGCTGCACGTCTCTGCTAAACAATATAGACTTCTCCGTCCCCATAGGAACCAGATCTACAGCTTTGTTCGCCAGAGGGTTCCAAGCAAAAAGCTACTCTTACGATCATGGAATGTCCAGGCTGCTGAGGGCTGGTGCAGAGGCTTTGACTCACATTCATTTCTTTGGTCCATCTTCTTCCTCCTTCAAGAGAAATGCTTTCAGATTCTTACATGAGGGAGCATCCTGGAAGCTTTTTCCTGCCTTCTTGTGTGAACAAGTGATGTGCTTTCTTTTTCTTTTGAGGTGGTGCCCTTAAAGGGCCACACACGAAAGTTAGTAGTTTAGCACGGGGCATGGTGTTAACATTTAGTAACATTCAGTGTCTTGCCCACAAATCTATCGTTTGTAGTATATTATGATGTTATTTATTGTACAAAGTTCTTAAGTATTAGTTAGTTTTAGTTATTAATTGGACTATTACTTTAATTATTTTACTACTGCTATTAACTGTTCAATTTCTGCTTTAGTTAGTCATTCATATATTTTTTTTAATTTCACTTGTTACTATTGACCAGGGTCAAGAGAAGGAAATTGAAAAGATTTACAATTGACGATGACGATCAAAATGCGTTAATATTGCGAATCATAAATGCAGGCTGGTCAGGAAATGGAAATGCTCGAGTCCAGATTTACTGTTAATGTGGGTTATGAATATAATACGTCAAGTTGTAATTTCATGGAAGGAATTTTGGAGGCGCTGAGAAGCGATAGAATCACTTGATGAAAATGTAACATTCAAACAAAATTCTTATACAAAACAACATACCAAAAATTGTATTGGTGTGGTTCAGCTCTAACTGAGCATATGCGAAAGATTTGAGTTTTTTGTTGAATATTGCTGAATATAGCTCTCATCTCCAAAAGTTTTACATTGGGAATGTTTTTTGGGGATATGGATTTATTTTGGAAATCGGTTAGCTGTCACGGACTTTAATTTTCAATAATAATGTTATTTTTAAATACGTAGAGGTATACAAATATCTTAATACTATAAAAACAAACACAACCGAATTATATAGCTCCTCCGTCTGGGGAAATCGGTCAAAGACATCGAAAACTCTCTTGAGCAAAACAGCTGTTATCAGAATTTGAGTTTTGAGTAACGTGTGGTTTGAATAATAATACTAAGGTGATGTTATAATTATCAACAAAGAAACAAGTTTTATTTTTATATATATAATTTAGAAATAGTTCAATATAAATTTGAAACGCTCGTACTTCAGTATGATATTTTTTAATATTAAGGTGATGTTATAACCACTAGCAAAGAGAAAATGTTAAATTTATCAATAGTTAAAATTACAATAGTGGAATACAATATTAAAAAAGACCATAAATACTTATAGTATGAAGAAAAGATGTTAATGTTAATGTTACATTATTCACTCAAAATTTACTTCAATGTTTCTGGTATATGTCGATTTTATTCTTGCTTGCTTTTGAACTGGACAATAACGGAGAATATTTTTTATTTTCAATTATTCAGAGAGTTATACTTTTATTTTATGCATTTGTTGTATAATATTAAGGTGATTTAACTACCAGCAGATAAAAATGTTGAATTTATTTATATACATATTAATATTTTAATATCTAATGTTTCGTTCTTATAATATGTATATTGTATTGAAATACTCTTAGTTTATTATGCTACGTTTTCTATCTTGAATGGTATTTTAAACACTTCAGGAAATTAATGAATGATTTCAGTATGATAGGTCTTCAAGATTCAAAATTAGATTTTTCAATTATTCAATATGCGCAAGTTCTTATCTATAATATAATATTTACTCAAATAAACGGTCTCCATACTGGTCATTCTGTGGTAAACTTATATTGATGCCAACCCAACCTGGCGGTACATCCAAACATAACTGCATAGGGCGATTCACCGATAAATAAATAATTTAACTGAAATATTTTCACGCGATGAGGAAATTCAGGTGCAATTAAGATGCTGTGGTCACGAAATTCTTCTGCAAGAGTATACTCGTACACCAACCAGTGTGTCTACGTTTGATTTATTCTAATTATTCAATCCTCATTATTATTGGAATTATTTTCAATCTAGTTTTTGAGATACGTTGGCATCGAAAAACTAACTCTTCGTAAATTTTACCAAAAATTAAAGAAATTAATCAGAAATATTATTTATTTAACCCAAAATTTATTAAAAGTTTTTATTTTAACTGGTAATTTTACTTATAACAATAATATTGGAATGACCATTCTGTGAAAAAACTAACAAGATGCTCACCAATATTGAGGGTTGCACAAACGTGCAGAAAATTATAAGCATAAACCAGATATTCAGGCAGAGATCTTTGCGCAGGTTTGAAATTAGTCATGGTAGGTATGGCAAAGAGATATGCTAGTCAGTACTTAAGTTACTGCTAAGTAGTTTCAATATGTACATGTTCCAGCTTTAGTGAGAATACGAATAAAATATAGGAACCATCTTCGCTATTATGTCCCAAATTTATCCCATGTATTGACGCTGGTTCATTTCCAGCTTTTTCAGTTATTAATGTTTCTCAGACGAGTCTCTCCATAGACAAAAAATAATTCAATTTTCTTATCTCAATTTGTGCCTTGATTTCTTAACCTCATTGTGACAGCAAATGACAGAATGTGAACGCAATTCTATTCTATTCTATCATAGAGATAACATATAACATACAGCAGGCAAGTCGATCGAAAATACGCATCCTCAATAGAAGGAAATAAAAAATAAGGCAGGATTATCTATCTCTTTTATTTTGAACACTCGTGATTGGTGGATTACTGTACCTATCTATCATCCGCATCCGACTCAGCCGTCATACAATCTCAAATAGAAATCCGAAGCAGTTACGTTTTTATAATTTGTAAATAGGGAAATAGTTGGTAATTAAACGGTAAACAATATACTAATAATGAAAAAAATGAAAGTTTGTCTCTCAGCGCAAGTTTTAAGTTCAAGTACTTCAGCTGTATTAAGCTAACTTAAATTCGAAATAAAGGATAGTGAACTTGAAAATGCTTCAACGTAGCTACATATACCTAAGTTCTTGAAAAACTTCAATGACATTTTTTAATTGTTAAATACCAACAATCTGTTTCGTAAAACAGTTGGAAAGATGGGTATAACAGAAAAATCATTACCTGAATTGGAAACAAAAATTAAAGTATATATTAGTTACATACAATAATTAGAAATTGATGTAGGTACAAGTTAAAGTTAAGATTATTAAATTTAAACAATCCAATGTGAAGCATTTAAATCAACCTCAGTTTTATAAAACTATTCGCAGGACTGTTCTTAAATCAATATCGGCTCGAACTCCCTTTTTAGTTTTCATTATTTGTTTAATAAATTTATATACCTACTTCATGTGAAAAACTTCTCGCATAAAAAATAGTAGAATATTCTTTATTATATAAATTATCTCAAAACCATGTTGAAATGTTTTTTTGCGCTTATTAGGAGAATACATTGATTTAATAATAATCCTACCACGACTCAGTTTCAATCAGCCTTTAAAAAGTTACTTCTTGATAATGTGAATGTATTTAGTTCCTGCTTCTGTCAATAGAAGGATTGCATTAGGCGAACATTGTTCTTCGCATGCGCGGCGGGCAGTTTCAGCGGCCACCTTCATTTGAAATGTCACTTTGAATAGAATGTACTATACATATGTCCAAATAATTCCATGCTAATGGCTCTCTGTGAGTGCTTCTAGGGTCCATTCACTTAGAGAAAAGGCCACCTACGTCACAAAGTTGCGCGAAGTGCTGACGTCACGTCAGTGTCGTACAATGTACATTACCAACTGGTAAACAAACATCTGGCGTGTGGAACGAAATGTCAGGGAGAGGTAGAAAACACACAAAATAGAGCGTTTATTTACATCAGTGCACGTTACCAGTTTGTTCTACATATTATGTTTCAGCGGTATCTGAAATCCCCGTTCAGTTTCGTCTTGCATAAAAGTGGCAACGTTATTTACGATTTCACTGATTTGGCTCTGAATTACCAACCCTTTCACACCAACGAGCTTCTTCGGTGGCAATGTGTGGAACATATAAAGTGTGGAAACTCACCCTCCAGAAAATATAATAAATCGTCATATACAAAAATCGCATTCTCAAAGCAACACTGTCTACAGAACAGGAATATGGGGAATGTGGAGGACGAATTCAGTTCGAACGCGTACAACGTGATGAAATTTTTCCTTAATGACTCGTGTGGGCTTGAGGTAGTTTAAACATCATTTTATTAATAAATTAAATTCAAAATAAGATCAGATCATAACATAAAAAATAATTTACACTGACTGACATTTTTTCATATGAAAAGAGTATAAATAACGACGAACAACAAAAAACAGAGCATGTGCAAAAACTATGCACAGCTCACTCTATTCTAGTAAAATAATTAATACTAACACTCCTCCTTAATTATTTTACCCCTTAAATATTTATAATGTTTACGTGGTAGAAGCTTGGTTAGGATATCAGCGAGTTGATCCTTACTTCTGACATGGACTGGTGTGATAGTAGACCAGAGAAAACATACTTCCAAGAAAATGTTACCTAACTCCCATGTTGATCTTTTTGACCATGTTTTGACCTTGAGTATACTCGGTACACTCACGAAGTTACGTGTGGCGGCAGATTTAAATCGGACATTCAAATTAACGGTGGAATATAAAAGTAGCGCAATGTAGAGAAAGGAATAATACATTCAGAAATTGTTGAAGAAAGTTAAAAAAAACATTATATGAATGCAGCATAGATTTTTTATTAAGCGTTCTCCAACAATTTCTGAAAGTTTCACTCCCTTCAATATGTCTAAGGGGAATTATTTTCATAATAAATACACGAAAAGTTAGAAGTAATTTTTTTTATTAACTTGAAGGTCGCCAATGTGAACATCAACATACATTACTATAACAATATACTTATATAATATACTTACTTACTTATAATATACTATTATTATCATAAATTATTACCCAGAGCACTGTCTAAATAACTGCTTTTATGAAACACTTATTACACCACCAGGACCCGGACGCTGGATACTTCATCTGCCCTTGCATTGCTCCATTTCTGCTTCATCCTTTTTCCGTTGCTCCTTAATTGGACTTGTAAATAAAAAAACAAAATTTATACATCAGCACCGTATATCACAAGTAAACTGAAATAATTATAAGCAAAATTCAGCTATACTCACATTAATGCACTCATTATACTCTCTCTATACCACAAGGACCCGGAGACTAGATTCTTCAAATGCCTTTGAGGTGTTTTACTTTTGCCACATCCTTCTTCTTCCGTTGTTCATCTGCAAGCATTCGCTTTTGCCTTTTGCATCACCATTTCACTGCAATAAAAATACATGGGCTGATATGAGAGAAGCATGCTCGGTAAAGAGTTCACACGACAAACAATCAAATTTAAAAGTTCTCTGAAGTGTAACTGTAATAGCCGCCTATTTTATTAGGGATCTATTGAGTATTCTCTGATCTCTTTGTATAATGAGCTAGACGACAATCTTAAACAGCAATAAATTATAAACTATCAATTATGGCTAACAGCATGTATTTAGTGGCATTTTCTTGCCACTGAGCCATACCAACACTGAAATAAATGAGATACGAATGATAAGAATAAGATACTAAACTAGTAATAGAGAATAAAATTCACATTCAACAACTTTTCTATATTTTTAGCTTCACCGGAGAACTCGTTGGTTCTTTCACCTACAACATGGTACCCTAATTTACCTAGTAGAAGTAAATTAACAGTTGTTTCTTATATGTTATTTGCGATCTCTATTTAATGAGCTTCACGGAAAGCTTAAGCAACAATACGTTCGAAAATGTCAATCTAAAAGCTATTCCATACCTTTTCTTAATATTCTAGTTTTAGGAGGAACTTGCTTGAATACTTGATATATATATATATATATTGGGTTGCTCTCCATTTTCCTTCGTATTTTATTCATGCCATACCTAATTACAAATGTTTTCCTGGGTTTTATCAGCTTTCTTGGCAGCCTTGCAGCATGTCTTTAGTGGCATTTTCTTGCCACTGAGCCTTACGAACACTGAAATAAATGAGATGCGAATGATAAGAATAAGATACTTGAATAGTAATAGAGAATAAAATTCATATTCAACAACAGAGAATACGAGAATATTCTCTCATTTCTCAAATACGTACCATCAAAACATCCAAAAGCTACAAAACCAGAGAAAACATACCACAAATACAAATACAAACAACGCTTCAGAAAAATGAGGTTAGAGGTGTTAGACAGATAACATATTACAATAGAACATTTACGTATTTAAAAGTTACTTTGGCAACTTACGGTCTAAATTTTCCCATAAGAGTTGCCTCGGGCTGCTGTAGACCCAATATGATGCTGAATAAATTTCTTAGATATTTCAATGTGTTTCTGTCCTTTCGTGATTTTTCCTTCATAAGTGAATAGCAGATTGATTGTCAATATAATGTGACGTAGGCTGACTTGTATCTAACAGTTTCAATTCTTTAGCTAATCTTCGTATCCCGCAGACTTTATCTATGGCCAATACTGCTGCTTGATACTTTGCTTCAGCGGTTGAGTTTGACACAGTGTTTTGTTTTTGAGTGAGCCAGACTATAGGGCCTCCGCGTAGTAGAAGAACACCACTAGTAGAATGTCCTGTTTCAAAATATCCTCCATAATCAGAATCACTATATACAGACAGATTTTTACCTCCATTAAAACATATACCATAATTTGTTATCCCTTTTACATATTGGAAGACACGTTTAATCATTTTCCAGTTACTTTTCATTGGCTTGTTATTGGAACGACTTAAGTAATTTACCGAGAAGCATATATCTGGACGTGATATGGTGGCAAGATATAACAGACTGCCAACGACTTCTCTGTATTGCTTTGACTTTTCCAACTGACTGACTGACATTTACAAAATTTTCAGGATTTGTGACCATTCCACTTTCAATAGGTGTGTGTGCAACGTTTAGATCTTCAAATTTGTATCGTTGTACGAATCTTTCAGCATGCTTTGACTGATTTACAAATATCTTATCTTCAGACACTTGTATTTGCATTCCAAGATATGAGAAATTGTTACTTTTCCCAGTTTCATAAGTAATTTTATATTTTTGGTCAAGCTTCTTCAAGACTTCTAACATTTCACTTTTATGATAACCGACCATAAGACCATCATCAACATCTAGAACAATAATTACACTTCTGCTGTTATTGTAGTAAACACAAGGATCAACACCAGTAGATCTAAAACTTAAAGACTAGAAATTTTGAAAATGTCTCATTCCAGACTGTTGGTGCTTGCTTTAAGCCGTAAAGACTTTTCTTCAATTCACATACACGAACGACTTGTCATTAAACCCTTCTGGTTGATACATAAAGATCTTTTCATTCAGTTTACCATGTAGAAAAGCTGTTTTTTACATCGAATGTCATTATCTTCATGCTTCCAGAGACAGCGATGCTCAAAATTAACCTGATTGACATTAAACGTGCAACAGGACTAAAAACTTCAAAATAATATTTGCCTTGTTTCTGTTCAAAGCCTCTGACAAAGAGGCTTGTTTTATATTTTCCATTGTCTTTCTTGCGTAACACCCAACAAGTTAGAGGTTAATATCTTTGTGTTTCTCAATTAATATCCCTGTTTTCATTCTTATCAATGACTCGTATTCTTCTGACATTGCTTTTCATCTTTAAGAGCTTCTATGACGGGAATATCACTTGTTTCACCAGACATACTTTCTTCAGGATCTTGAAATATTAATGCTGTATCAGTCACATAATCTTTAAATCTCAGTGGTGGTTTTATGACATAGCGATTTCGTAGGTTTCTTCTTGCAGGTGATACTGGTGGACATTCTGAACTATCAGATTGACTTTCACTTTCAAGAATATAAAAAAATGTCAGAGTTAGTGTAAAATTGTAAATTATTTTTTATGTTATGATCTGTTAACTTATTTTGAATATAACATTAATAAAATGATGTCTAAAATACTTCAAGCCCACACGAGTCATTGAGGAAATATTTCATCAAAGATTAAATTCGACTTAAACCTCCATGATTCATAATTTACATTTCCATTTGAATCTTCCGTTAAACATTCAAGTTGAGAGCGTATACT
Organism: Crioceris asparagi; assembly: GCA_958507055.1. Lineage (NCBI taxonomy): Eukaryota > Metazoa > Arthropoda > Insecta > Coleoptera > Chrysomelidae > Crioceris > Crioceris asparagi. The sequence goes on along the minus strand of OY293827.1, from coordinate 71,380,363 downwards.
TTCCATCTTGACTTAATTAATTTTTTTGTGAGTAAATGTGCTGCACCGGTTCAGGACCAAAATCGCCAATTTTACATGTAATTTTCCATAAGGAATTCTAAGGTCAAAAATAGCGAAAATTGGCTCTTTTTTCCCTAGATTCTAGGGAAAAATGCTTCGGCCCCATGTGTTTGGGATAGGAAAGTAGCAGATCTAGGGAAACCAGGAGTCTGCGGGGGGAGTGCGGTAAGGGTGAAGTCTATCTGGAGAATACAGAAAGGGGGGGTTCACTTCCCTCGCTCTGGGCAGCCACGCCCCCTCGGCGGGAAATTCAAATTTGACAGCTGCGCCAGCTTGGAAGCGCGGGAAATACTAAGTCGGCAGCTGACTGCGTCATCTTCGAAGCGGAGAAAATTCAAATTGACAAATGTCAATGCTGGCATGGGATGAGGATGACGTCATGCTGGCAGGAATGAAATGTTCTCACCAATCTCAATGAATCATCAACAACCCAAATATTATAACGACATGCTTCGGTGAGAGGTTGAGTGAATGCTAGACCGCACCCAGCGCGAATTGTTGTCAAAGTTACTCAGCTGAGTCAACGTAAAGACCATATTTTATGATTGTAGATTGTTTATCACACATGTTGTAATAATGAATCAATATGTATATTTCTCATAACTGTGAAAAAGGTACAAATATCAAGAAAAATGAAGCAAGTATCTCAACAAATGACTGAAAATGAGAGAAAATGGTACAAATATCAAGAAAAATGAGCCATTATAGAAAAAATGTCGAGGTTGCACACAAGAATCTACAATTGTGTGATGAAGATCAAGCCTTTTGAACCTTCCTTGTTAATATTGGGCCGATTGAAACGCGAAAAAGACCAATATACCCGAAATTTAAGGCAGATGATAGAGAAAAATCATGCGCAGTAGCTAAAGCTGAAGGGGCACTGGCACTATCCTCGAGTTGGATTGAGGATGACGTCATGCTGGTAGGAATGAAATGTTCTCACCAATCGCACTAAATCATCAACCCAAATATAACGACATGCTTCGGTTATATCACAGCTGTGATAAGAGGTTGATAGACCACATCCAGCACGAATTGTTGTCAATACTCAGCTGATTCAACGTAAAGACCATCTTTCATGATTGTAGCCAATGGTATAAGAAGCTGTTCTGTCTTTTAAAATCATAAAATTTATACTGCACAATAATTATTTCTACAAAATCAACATTATACTTCATTTATATGGTGCATAAGGTTCATATATTTCTTATCATTTGTTTATAACACATGTAATAATGAATTAATTTTATATCAGTATACAAGATGTGTCGGCATTGATTTAAATTAATATGTATATTTCTCATAATTGTGAAAAAGGTACAAATATCAAGAAAAATGAAGCAAGTATCTCTACAAATGAGTGAAAATGAGAGAAAATTGTACAAATATCAAGAAAAATGATGTCAGCAGGATAGGTAGGGTCAACATTAGAACGCATCTCACTAAATCATCAACAACCCAAATATTACAACGACATGCTTCGGTGATATCACAGCTGTTGTGATAAGAGGTTGAATGAATCCTAGACCGCACCCAGCGCGCATTGTTATGGTACAAATATCAAAAAAAATGAGCCAAGTAACTACAAAATAGCTATGTGAGATCTCTCAAGCTGACCGTTCAGTTGGTAAAACGATGTAACATATTGGAAAAAATGTTGCTTTGATTAAATGAAGGCGTAGAGAAAATCAAACTTTTTTAGTCATATAGTTGGAAATAATAAAGAGTATATCTGAAAAATTAGAACATAGAAAAAATCACACAACTGATTTCAAAACGTGAAAAGAAAATATTTTATTCAGTGGCCGAGCGTCGTAGACAGGAACAGAATATACGAGGAAAATGAGAACGCACTACAAGCGGGGAGATCCGTTTCAAAGATAGGAGCGAGAATTAAACATGGCTGCAAATGTGTGATGAATGGAAGAGCAGGAAGAGTCTCAAAATATTTTCAATGATTCCCTCAGACTTTACATGAAAATGAAGGTGGAGTTGCAGGTTTCTCAAGAAACAAAGTATGTCACATTAAAAAAATGAGAGAGCTCGTAAAGAAGCACATATATCAAAAATCCAAGTTACCATAATTACAAATGCGTTGGGAAGAAACAAATGAAAAGATATTGATTGGTTTCAAGGAGAAAAACGTTACACAAATCAAGGAAAACCGGTGAAAGAAGAGCGAAATACTTTCAAACTTCGTAGAAAAACTCTGAAATTTTTGGTATATAGACAAGACTGAACAATGAAATTTTATATTTCGAAAACAAATAAATGTAAAATATAATGTACATTACATATCAGTTGACGCGCAAAATCTTTCAACCACAAATCTGGGAGAGATATCCAATAGAATTTATTATGAAGTAAGTCATTTAATGACAATATAGTATTAACAAAAAAAGCAGTTCGGAAGTATGAAATTGAAAAGCAATATGAAAACATATAAATTTTATCGCTCATTATACACATTGTTTAAATTTCAACGTTTTTCATCTATGCGAGGACATTTGAAAATTTTGTCAGAACAAAGAAAAACTCAAAAATACTGAAAAAAATCCAACAAAATGTGATGAAAATATCAATAATTGATGACAAGAAGCGTTGGAAAAAGACCACCACCCAATATAATTTATCAATAACCTTATAAAATAATGTTGGCACATGCAATAAGCAGTTAGCATTTAATTTTATTGTAAATTTGACATGGTGGATTTCTCCTGTCAGCATGAGGACATTAAGTATGCGGAGTATGAAGGAATGGAGGATGGAATATGAGGCCTACAGGAAACACCAAGTTTGATGGAGTGGATGAGGGTTTCGTCAAAAACTAAGCACTTCCGGTATAAAAAACAGTAGCTAGAAAAATTTAATAATTTAATATATTTAATTTAAATATTATATTTGGGTTGTACGTGACATGTAGATGCTAATCTGCATTAAAATGGCTACTTCTGGTCGGTCACTTCCGGTCGTCCGATTTTGATGAAATGGATATCAATGGATTCGTCTCGACGTCAACGACAACATTTAAGCATTTTTGATTGGCATAATAGCATAGGAAGCTAACTTCATCAATATGAAAGACAGAACTTTGAGAAAAGTTTCAAAAAAGACTGTGTAAAGAGTACTCAACAAAAATGATGAAAACCAAAAACTGTCATAGCCAATCTGCCGTAACCGTTATATTCAATGAAAAATTATGCATAGTAGATTAGGTCAAAAGGGCACTAAAGGCTATCTTCGCTATTACTGGTTCGATCGACGCAGGACAAAAACTATCATTCTGAATTGGCGTAGACGATGATTATAATTAAAAATAGTAGTTCAAGCCATAAGGGCACTAAAGAGTATCTTTGCAATTACTGATCCGATCGTTACGGGAGGAAATTGTTATATTCTTAAAGTGATGTAAACGTTATGGTGAATAAAAATCATGCAAACCCATAACCTCATATGTTCCCGTTTCACTCAAATATACGCAAAAATAAATACTTTCGGCAAAGCAGTAATGTTATATTTGGGTTGTACGTTATATGAAGATGCTAAATCTGCAATAAAATGACCACTTCCGGTCGCTTACTTCCGGTCGTTCGATTTTGATGATACGGGTATCAATGGATTCGTCTCGACGTCAACGACAACGTTTAATCAGTTTTGATTGGCGGAATAGCATAGAAAGCCAACTTTGTCAATACGAGAGACAGAACTTCGAGAAAAGTTTCAAAAAAGTTTATGTAAATAGTACTCCACAAAAAAAAAATCATGTAACGTCCGTCAGTCGTTCAACTTTCACTTAGCTGAATCGATCTCAATATCAACTCAGTCTTACCTAGTAATTCATAGTAGGCTCTCAATTTTATTCACCTCAAGTATTTTCCTATTTCATGTTTTCAACTTTCCGACTATCTCTTTGTAAATGTTTTTAACTATGCTTAATTGATTTAAAGGCTATTAACCACGCATCTCCCTTATAACCTAATACGGGGAGTTAAATATGGGGTGTAATGGGGTGTAGGTTAAGGAATCATTTTGTAAATTGCATTCTGATCTTGAGGAATACTACTTTCTATTTAATTTCATCTAAAATAAACTCGAGATGCCTATTATTTTAAACTTTATTTAAATTACTATTTTGTATCATTACCGTTTAATTTGTATTTAAGTGTATGTTGATCTCTATGAGAATACGTCACATATTTTTTGGTTTTCACATATTTTCATGTTTTCCTCTATTTCACAGATCATCAGTATGAAGGCAGAGGAAACTGTGTTTTATAGTAACGTCGTCAACCTTTGACTGGTTTGGAGATTTATGGTGCCTGAAGCTAGCACACTTTTCACCGGACAATCGTTTCAAGGTTTGGTCATAGGTGAGTTCATAAAAATTTATCTAGATGATTTAGACGAGTTTGGCGTATGTTTTATTTAGACTAGTCGAGGCTCCTGCGGGTATAAAGGGGCGGTCGACTTTTTCCTGCACGAAGGCGCGTCAGTTACCACACTGTAGGAGAAGTACTTGCTTAGGGTGTCTGTTAGACTCGCTTACAAACCGAGCTGTCACCTATTGAGCAGAGTGCGTATAGCACCTTTGATCAGAGGAAATTGTCGCCTGATGGCTATTAAAGAACCGCCTAAACGGCCTCCGGCTGAAATTATAAATTAAAACACTTTTATAACAATATTCGATAAAGAGTTGCTCTCGAATTTTATAGAAAATTAAACTCATCGAGGCTCCTATGGGTATAAAGGGGCGGTCGACTTTTTCCTGCACGAAGGCGCGTCAGTTACCACACTGTGGGGCTTACAAACCGAGCTGTCATCTATTAAGCAGAGTGCGTATAGTGCCTTTTATTTGAGGAAATTGTCGCCTGATGGCTATTAAAGAACCACCTTATCGGCCTCCGGTTGAACATCATTAAGTTGCTATTTAGAGTAGGTTAATTTGAATAAAACAATAGTTCAATATATATATTTCATTTTACGGTTATTATATTACATATTCTATATATAAGGATATTAAAATGGGATTTTTATACATCTTCAACTCTTCAATACATCTGTCAAGTAGAATTGCTCCAAACCAATGCATAAGTTCCATTTTGCTGCTTAATACCTCAGGTGTTATGGCGGTTGCATACCTAATATTATTACTGCATAGCGTCATTCGTAATGTAACAACCAAGTCGTTGGTAGTAATCTGTCGAAAATCCTCGATAGTTGGAAGTTGTAGTATAAAATGCTTCATTAATATAGCGGATAATGTGTTCCTCTATACCAGAGTAGCCTATATCGCGTCTATCGCGTTTGTATTTAGATACTACTGTAAATGCAGCTTTCTCACATATTTCACATTTATCTTTGAGCTCAAGTGTGCAATCTGAACAGTTGCATTCTCTCCAGCCCACACACTCTCTAGGCATGTTTAGTTCTCGTTCTTATCTTTGAAACGGATCTCCCCGCTTGTAGTGCGTTCTCACTTTCCTCGTATCTTCTGTTCCTGTCTACGACGCTCGGCCACTGAATAAAATATTTTTTTTCACGTTTTGAAATCAGTTGTGTGATTTTTTTCTCTGTTCTAATTTTTCAGATATACTCTTCATTATTTCCTGCTATATGACTAAAAAAGTTTGATTTTCTCTACGCCATCATTTAATCAGAGCAACATTTTTTCCAATATGTTACATCGTTTTATCAACTGAACGGTCACCTTGAGAGATTCTTTAACATCTCACATAGCTATTTTGTAGTTACTTGGCTCATTTTGGCTCTTATCAGTTATGAGAAATATACATATTAATTTAAATCAATGCCGACACATCTTGTATACTGATATTATAAAATTAATTCATTATCACATGTGTGATAAGCAAATGATAAGAAATATATGAACCTCATGTAACATATAAATAAAGTATAATGTTGATTTTGTAGAAATAATTATTGTGCTGTATAAGTTTTTTTTCACATTTTTCATTCATTTTTCTCGATATTTGTACCATTTTTCTCACTCATTTCATGTATTTTGCATTTCTTTCTGTCATTTTTCACATCTCACATAGCTATTCCGTAGTTACTTGTCTCATTTTTCTGGATATTTGTACCAATTTTCTCTCATTTTCAGTCATTTGTTGAGATTGGTGAGAACATTTCATTCCTGCCAACATGACGTCATTCTCATCCCATGCCAGCTGTCATTTGTCAATTTGAATTTTCTCCGCCTCCAAGATGACGCAGTCAGCTGCCGACTTAGTATTTCCCCCGCTTCCAAGATGGCGCAGTTGTCAAATTTGAATTTCCCGCCGAGGGGCGTGGCTGCCCAGAGCGAGGGAAGTGGACCCCCCATTCTGTATTCTCCAGATAGAATTATCCCTTACCGCACTCCCCCCGCAGGCTTCTGGTTTCCCTAGATCTGCTACTTTCCTATCCCAAACACATGAGCCGAAGCATTTTTCCCTAGAATCTAGGGAAAAAAGAGCCAATTTTCGCTATTTTTGACCTTAGAATTCCTAATGGGAAATTACATGTAAAATTGGCGATTTTGGTCCCGAACCGGTGCAGCACATTTACTTTCCTGGCTGATCAGACTTTACTGTCTTTACCTCAATTCCTCCAGCCACGTGCCTGGGCCCATAACCTGATGAAATTTTTCCTTAATAACTCGTATGGGCTTGAGGTAGTTTAAGCATCATTTTATTAATGTTAAATTCAAAATAAGTTGACTGATCATAACATAAAAAATAATTTACACTGACTCTGACATTTTTATATATGACAATAATATAAATAACAACGAACAACAAAAAACACAGCATGTGCAAAAACTATGCACAGCTCACTCTATTCTAGTAAAATAATTAATACTAACACAACGGAATGTAAACAAACAGAAAAGTGACCATAGATACCATGCACCACTCACCGTTTAAAACTTGTGGCCGTCCAAACACCTTCTTGTGAGAACTGGCCATATCTTCAGACGCGGGAAACTTATATGCAATCTTTCCTTGTCAGACAAACTTAAAAACGGACAGATTACGGAAAGACTTTTGTTGGTTTCTTGATTCATGTAAACAGTCAAAATTACGCTTCCCGTGGTACGCCACTGAAATGTGTCGGCAGCTGATCGTTGCTAGGCAACGAGACAAAGTGACCAAAACTGGTTTCTGCGCTGATGACGCGGTGGCCTTTTCTCTAAGTGAATGAACCCTATCAATTTCCTTATGTTCTATGACATGTACCAGAGAACAATGCTTCTAGATAAGCTTGAAAGAAGTATTCTATGACCGATAATTCGCGCATGCGGAGAATTGAATCCATTGATACAATTGGTCTATTACGCACTTCTGGTATCGACTTGTGCCGAAAATAACAAAATAAAACATATATTATTTTTTATTCGATGACATGCTTCATAGTAGTTTTAACATACTGGAACAGTCAGAATATCTTGACAACATCATAAAACATATCGCTGAATTTATAGTTTATATATTAAGGAAAAGAATTTACTGTGAGCAATGTTTAACTTTGTTGGTTTTAGAAAATTCCGATAAATTAGAATTGACAAATTGGTTAGAAAAGTTGAACTTTGCATCAAATGATGTCAATCGAATTTGTCATCATTCAGAAAGAATACTGCTTCTATATAAAGATTCCTTATTAATGAAAAATATATATTTCAAAATTGTAAGTGAAACCTTAAAAATATTAACCAATGAGAAATATTTTCGAGCAAGAACCTTTTTACCACCACATACAGCAGCTTATATACCTTATACCTAGTACAAAATTACACAGATATTCGCCTATAGGCCTAAAACATGAAAGTGACAAATTAAATGACCTAAAATTTAGAATTAGAATGTACTATAATAAATGACCAAATTTTAGAGGACAATAAGAATTGTAATAAATTTCAATTTGAATTATGCGCAAACATAAACTCTTCCCTCTGTATGCGTCATGATATTCTCTATCTCTTTTTATCTAACGACCACATCCATTAGCAGTGCTGCGTAGTACTTGCCTACTCTATCTTAAATATTATATCTCTATGGTTTGCATTGATTGTGCAGATAGCGGCTCCCTGAACACAACCATCGTCACTTGCATTGTTATTGTGACTGACATTTGTTAGTTGGGAGATAAATACTGCTACTGTGTTGCCGTTTAGTTAGGGATACGTTAGTTATACGTTTGACGAATATTATTAATGCGTTAACAATCTACCAATTTCGAATGAAAGCGAAGTCGATTGCATGCTTTTTAAGTAAAAAATGATTTTACTATCACGTTCATTATTACATTATTGGTTTCACTTTAGTATTTATCCGACATTTATATATGACTTAGGTCTTTATAAACAGGTACAATTTTAGCACCGGCAACACCATAGAGTCTTGAAAATAATAAATTGTGAAATCCGTCTACTTGGTTTTACATGTATTGATAATATAAATATTACAGCCTTTTACGAGTTGAAAACGTTTTCAAATGATTACTTGTCATTGTAAGATTGTATTATAAAAATATCTCATTAATTTCAAGCCATATTTTTAAATTAATCGGGAAAAACCATTACGTGACCTCTAAAATCCAACATTTTTCTGTAAATAATGCTTCTGTAGGCAGAAGTGAGAGATACTGCTCTCACCTCTGCAAACTACAGTTTGCATTGATATATGCTTTAATTCTCTATTCTCATAAAAGTAGCGTCGTTGGATATGATATTGAGTTGGTAGGTATATTTATGTAGTGTTTCTTGTTTATATGGGATTTCAAATTAAAATTAACGATCCTTATGTATTTATGGTGTATACCTATTTCTTAACAGGTTCTAAACTAAAGTGGTGAAATATAATTAGTTTCAAGTCCCAACTCGAAAAATACATCGATGAAGAAACTGATGTATTTTGAAGCAAATTACGCGGTTTTCAAGATGGCACTGGCACTTATTTATATAAAATGTCAAATGCCTCTTGTAAACGCGTCTTTTTCAAAGTTAACTTGATAAAAACCAGACATCACTACATCTAATTAAAAACTAGAAACTGACAAATTAATAACAAAAGCCATCAATGGGTTTTTGATGAGTTCGCAATGTGTGCATGAATCGCAACATTATGTAAAGTTTGTTCCACATACAGAAAAATGTTTGAAATAAGGTATTCGAAGAGGATGATGACTTATATTATTTCTAATTATTTAATTTAATTGTACATATCAAACCAAATTGCAAATTCATTAACCAGGTCGTGGTTGTTGCTTACTATGCAGATGTAGCAACGCGCGATACTTCTATTTCTACGATTTGTACATTTTTGTAGGTCGTTAACCGATTTAGCCTAGCTTATTTGACTGTTTCTATAATATGTTCTATTTTTTGCTTGAGTGGCTTGAATGTCGAGCCGTTAACATCTTAATTACGATACCCAGTGTCAGTGAATTTTTCAACCCTGCTTCTGACTTGGAACAACGAAACTTTCTGTTTCAGCCAATTGGATCTACAGTCCATCTTACAAACTTCCTGTTTGAATCCAAAATCATTTGACGTCAAACTACCTGACTTAATCCATCCCGAACATTGTTGCGATATATCCTTTGTAAGCTTTGTGGGCTCTTCCTTTGAGAGCTCTGATTTGAATGGGATCTATAAATCTAGACCAGCCTTGTTGAAAGGGGGCGAAAAGTTGATTCGCTGAGCTGGTAATTGTCCAGTTAGTTGTTCCGCTGATTGTCCACGGTACCAAGTGCATGAAAAAAAGAAAGAAAGAAATTTATTCATCTGTGAGACATTACGTATTATTATAAAATATACAGTGTATAAACCTATCCGACTAGTCAATTACAAAAAACAAAGTATGTGTAAGAAAATAAAACACCTACGAAGAAGAGTAATAATATAAATATATGTATAAATTTATTATTGTACATAGGACATGACTCTAGATATTGAGGAATTCCTCTACACTATAATATGTATGGCTCTCCAAGAGGTTGTAGGACTTTGACGCTGATGGAGAAGTTTAAGCCCATGGAAATAGAAGGCCCTAGACTTTCTAGTAAGGGGTATCCTCGACAAACTGGACCTCAATAAAATGGGCTCTCCTGGGGCTACCTAGACTGACTACACGTAGTCGGTCTTGACCTGTACGGTTTCTGAAAGGAAGACGCGTTGGAACTCTTCGGCGAATACGTTCGAAGGGGAGGATCAACAGGCAAGTAGTTCCCAGGAGCGACCAAGAACATCCCCCGTCCATGTCTGTGCTGCGGCAAGGGTACCGGGTACTTAGTGGCACCCCTTTGTTTGTGCCGTGCAGGGCGATCCCTGTCGTGGGATGACGGGATCCTGGTGGCTGAGTCGGCTCCGAGAATCGCTTCGGGAGGCCGGAAGTCCGGCAACAATCCTCTTTGGCCCTGAGTTCCACTAGACGGACGGTCAAGGCTAACCCACCTTGATCAATCGGCTGTGCTGTCCCGCCAGAGGGCCGGCTGGGTGAGTCCCTAGGGAGGACGGATCGTGCGGCGGGGAAGTAGGGCGCCGTTACTGCAAGCGACCGCTCCTACTGTCCGTGCGGGACTGGTATCGGGGGCTATATCTCTCGGGTAGCCCAGACGCTGATACAGCGTCATTAGTGCGGGCTCCATGGCAGGTGGAGAGCCCGAGGGATGGAAACAATAAAGATAAGCAGCAAGAAGGGGCTTCGGGCTATCTGGCCAGACCAGTGGTACCGAAAGACCCTCCGAAAAAGAAGAAGCTGTCGGGGACAGCAAGGAGGCCGCTGCAGAAGCGGAAGGTGCTGCAGCAGAAGGAAGAGCGACAGATAAGCTCTCCCTCCAAAACGAAGCCGGGCGCGGCCACTGAGGGCACGAGCTGGGGTAAAACCCTGCCGGCTCAAAACGGTGCGGCGACCGGCACCTGGGACTCGTCCTGGAAAGAGGGCGAAGGCCGGGGAGCAAACGCGCGCTAGGCAGACAAAGGTTATCTCGGCAGCGCGGTCCTTTAGGGAGGCAGCGGCCAGTCACCTCAGGCTGGCCATTGTCGACGGGTCGGACCAAAGCTGCCCCCTCACCGTGGAAAAGACAACCCTTATCAAGGAGGAGCTCGGCCACAAGGTGGCTAACGCGCTGGACACGGCGCAGGGAGCTCCCACTTTCAAGTGCTGTGGTTTCGCTGCGGGAGCGCTGGGAGGCGGTCGAAGCCATGAAACCTCTGTGGGAGGGTGCAAGGCTTACCGTACTCCCAGAAGATGAGCTGCCTGAGCTAACCAAGGCGACTCTTTGGATCCTCGGCCCTCCTGTCGAGACTGTGGTCCTGTGGGGGAGCCTGGATGCTCAAAACCCATGGGCAGGCATACCAAGGTGGGTCCTCTTCCACAAGGCTGTCAAGGAAGAACCTCAGGGCAAACTCCTTGTTTTCGGACTCATAAGAAAAGAGAGACGCCTTAGCCGAAAAAGCAGGCAAATTATTTTACCTGCTTGGTCAGGTCACCTGCAAGGTGACCAAGTTGAAAGAGCGATGTGAGACTGCCTTGGCTCAGGGAGCGCCCAAGCAAATGGATGCACCGGAGTCAAGTGGGATTATCGACCCACCAGTGCAAGCCTGATGGCCAAAACCACTGGTTTGGCCATAGTTCAGGCAAACCTGCACCGCTCCTGGGGAGCGACTATTCTCCTACGTGGTCACCTGGATGTTGAGCAGACAGCAATAGCTCTTATCCAAGAACCCTGGAGCATAGGCATCCGGGTATGTGGATGGAGCGACAACTCCTCCCAAAGTAAAATCTTTGTTGGAGCAATTGAATAAAAACCAAGGATATGTGTTTCCCTTTCAGGTCATATAGAAGCCATCCTACTGACAGGACTCTCAGGACGTGACCTAACGGCTGTCCAAGTGCATCTGGACTTCGGAAAGGTCAAAGAAGAGGTTACTGTAGCCTCATCCTACTTGCCAATAGACGCTACAGAGCCATCCCCCAGCAAGAAGCTGGCGAAGCTGGTCGACTTCTGCGAGCAGGGAAGAAAACACCTCATAGTAGGGGGTGACGCAAATGCCCAACTACGCTTGGGACAGCGAAGACTGCAACAGCAGAGGTAGGGCACTATTAGAATACCTGTTAGGGACAAATTTGGAAATCCTCGACCGAGGGAACGAACCCACGTTCATAATCTTGCGGTGTCAGACGGTGATTGACATATCAGTTGCAAAACAAGAGATCTCCAAATCAATCGTGGAATGGAGGGTCAGCTCCGAAGCCACCCTCTCTGATCGCAAATTGATAATAATGAGACTCTTAGCGGTCAAAACTTCAAAAAACCGTACCGGAATCCCAGGAAGACAGACAGGGAAGCGTACCTAACGCACCTGGAGTCTGCTGAGAGCCTGCTTATGAGCACGCCTCGCCCCTAAGAAGAGGACAGCTCAGACCTGGCTCGGTCACATGGTGGAGCATGAGTCTTGAGACCAAAAGGACCCACCTGCGAAGACTCTTCAACAGGGCCAAGTCATCCCGAAATACGTCCGACTGGGAGGTCTACAAACTATACCAAAGGTCGTATAAGAAGGAAAATCGCTCAAAGCAACGGGAATCGTGGAGACTCTTCTGCAAAGAGACAGAAAGTACACCTGCAGCATCCCGACTGCTTAAGGTGATCTCCAAAGATCCTAAACAAGTGAGCTGTGTCAGGACGGTACCTATACTGACACTGCTATAGACACAGCAAAAACACTTCTGTCAACACATTTCCCAGGCTCGATATTACTAGGGAACGTTACGGAACTTCCTCACAACTCGAGATGTCCTTCTGCGGAGGACAGGCAATTGGCGAGAGAAGTCTTCAATCGAACCGCAACAATACAGGCTGTCAAGGCATTCTCCCCATATAAGTCATCAGGCACGGATGGGATTTTCCCGGGTCTCCTTCAGTGGGGACTGGGAACTGTACTGGACGAACTGGTGGTTATCCTCAGGGCGTGCCTTGCATTTGCACAAGTACGCGAGAAATGGAGTATAGCCAGGGTAGTCTTCCTACCGAAACCAGGCAAGAGTGACTACTCATCTGCCAAATCATACCGTCCAATTTGCCTTACCTCGTTTTTACTGAAAACATTGGAGAGGCTATGCGACGGCTGGATCAGGGTTAACGTCCTAACCCAAAGACCATCACACCCCAACCAATTCGCCTACACACCAGGGCAATCTACGGAATCCGCTCTTCACGTTCTGGTGGGCAGGATAGAGAGAGCCCTGGACAATGGCGAATACTCCCTAGGAGTCTTCATAGACATCGAAGGTGCGTTCGATTGAACCACATTCGAAGCATCAACAAAGCTCTTCGGGACAGAACCGTACCGCCCGGTTTACGCAGGTGGATAGGAAATGTACTCGAGAGCAGAACAGTTGAAACTAGTGTCGCAGGCGCAACTATCTCAGGGAGTGTCACGAAAGGCTGTCCTCAGAAAAGGGTAACTCTCCCCCTTGCTATGGAACATAGTAGTAGACGACATTTTAACGACACTGAACGACGAGGGCCTGTACACCATAGGATATGCGAATGATATAGACATACTGCTGACAAGGAAGCACATCGGAGTGCTATGCGAACTGATGCAAAGGGCACTCCACATCCTAGAAAAGTTGTGCAGGGCAACGTCTCTTTCTGTGAATCCCCACAAAGTAGAGGCTATGTTCCTTACCAGAAAACAAAAGGTGGGCGACATAAAAATGCATACACTATATGAAACACAGCTCAAGCTATCCAACGAGGTGAAATACCTAGGGGTGGTTATCGACAGAAAACTGACCTGGGGAAAATATCTGGACAGCAAGCTTAACAAAGCCAGTGCAGCTCTATAGCACAGAGTTGTAGGTAAAAGCTGGGGTCTATTGCTATGGTTGTACACAGCGGTGATAAGGCCCATGATATGCTATGGTTCAATAGTTTGGTGGCGACGCACCAAATTAAAAACTGAGAAGAACAGACTTGCGAGACTACAGAGATCTGTCTGCATCGCAGTCACTGGTGCCATGAGGACCACACCATCTGCTGCGCTAGAGGCGTTGTTGTGCTTGCCACCCCTAGATCTATATCTGGAGGGGGCAGCACTACTGACCGCCCTTCGTTTGAAAGATGGTGGTACATTAAGGGTGCATAAGAGCGCGAAGAGTCATACAGCCATCTTGGAGGAGTGCTTTGCCAGAAAACCACTCCTCGAGGCCAGCTCAGACCGCATTGCACCCCTATTCAGCAAATGCAAATACCACGTTTGTTGGGAAGTAACAGACCCATGCACTGGTTCGAAGTATACACTGATGGGTCTAAAAAGAGGGACAGTACAGGTACAGGAATCTTCAGCCAAGACTTGCAACTATCTCTACAACAACCGCTCGGGAGGTATGCCACCGTATTACAAAGGGAACTAATAGCACTAGCTCGAGCGACTAATAAGGTCCTCATGAGCAACGTGCGAGGAGGAGTAATACGCTTCTTCACAGACAGTAAAGACGCCTTAAAAGCGCTTGAAAAGGGCAGGTAAGACGCGAGAATCACGCTGAACTGTCACCGCGAACTGTCGGAACTACCGAATGAAAATGTGGTGGAACTAGCTTGGGTGCCAGCACACGATGGGAATGAGGGCAACGACAAGTTGGAAAAGCTGGCGGGTGCTGCTTCGTCGGGAACGATGTGTGGGCCCGAACCGACAGTACCCATCACACCGCACATCATAGCCAACCTCATTAGAGAGGACACACACCTCAGAGGTCAGAGGTGGGACTCAATTTGGGGCTGTCGACAGAGCAAGAACTTCATTACGGAGCCATGACGGAAACGGCCCGAAGACTGCCTAGCTTTGCCCCAGGCCAAAATACGCTCACTTGTATGCATCTGGACCAGACATGCTGCGCTAAGACAACAACTACATACATTGGGTGTCATCGACGACCCGACATGTCGGGCATGCATGGAGGAGGAAGAAACAGTCCAGCATCTCTTCATAGAATGCCCCGCTCTATCCGACGTTCGTGAGGCCATCCTAGGACTGAAGTGGCCGGATCTGACCAACATCAGACGCAACTCCTCTGCGGCAATCCTGAGATATCTGGACCAGTTTGTCGGGATACTTCAGGAACCCTAGGTCTGAGGAGCAAGGGGAAGAGGCACAATGGGCCGAATCGGCCCGCTTTGGCACCCCTGCGTCAAATAATAATAAAAATAATAATATAAAATGTATGATTTGCTAAGAATGACTGGACCTTCTGTCTAAAGCTATTGAAGTTATAGGGATGTATATCCATATCGGTATCCATTATGTTACTGAACTTTATGAGGCACTTGATTCCAATGTGTATTGGTAAATGTTGACCTATTTCTAGGTGTGAAATGGCTGACGAATATTTGTTTTAATCGTTGTATTGTAGGAATGGATGTCCTTATTATTCTTAAAAAAACTCATTTTGTTTTGTGTACATTATTAATTGACAAATAAAAAGACTAGGTAATGTTCGTATCTTTGCTTTTTTATAGAATGACTTACAAGATGTTGCTGGTGGCTTATTATACATAGTCCTCAGAACGTTCTTCTGAGCTATGAAGGCTCTATCGAAGTGTGATGATGCATCCCAGAATATCAAACCGTATTGAAGAGTTGATTTTACTAATCCATAATAAAGAAGTTTCAATACATGAAGAGATATGGTTTCCCTTAAGCTTCTTATCATATCATAACAATAATTTTTTAGTTATTGTATTTACGTGGACTTTCCTAGGTAAGTTTGGAATCTAGTCTTATGCCTAAAAATTTTACAGTCTCCGCACTTTTGATCGATTTGTTATTTATATGTGGGTAAAATTCATAATCAGGTGAAACATTTCTTGGCAGAAAATGCATGGAATGAGTTTTTGTTGCATTTAATTCATGCAATAATTTTTGAACACATAAGATGCCCTTTTACTATTATCAATAAGTTATTTGGTTTGATTATTTGCCATAAGTATATTGGTATCATCAGCATATTGTATAAATTGATTTGGGGTCGAACAAAATTTACTAACATCACTGACAAAGATGATAAATGAATCCATACTGAACTTCTGGTAACATATTGAAATGATTGAGATATTCAGTGAGTCGTGAAGAGTAAGCTGACTCATATATTTTGGTAATTTGGATTGGTATACAAATCAGCCGATAGTTTTCAATATCCTTTACTGACCCTTTATGTTTATAAATAGGGATACCTTTGGACTCTTTTATATCAGGAAATAATCCTGACCTAGAAGATTCGTTTATTAGGTAGGATAGGGGCTTGGAAATCTACGAAGCAACTGACTTAAGAATTTTACCATTAATTTTATCAACACATTCTGCTGGTTTAGATGTTGTTTTATATATGACTGAAACAAATTCCTCAGGAGTAGTTGGAAAAAGAGAAAAACTTCTATGAGGTGAATAAATTTTCGAATTATAATTTTGACAAGTATGATTTTGATTTATTTTTATGAAATAGTTCTTGATTAAATTAACGTTTTCTGTGGATGTCAATTTTCTCTCTATTCAATTATAAGTGAACTACTTAATGAATTTTGATTCTCCCATTGCTACTGCTATTCTGAATTCTATCATTATTTATTTCTCTCAGATAATTTTTTGACAATATTTTTGTATTTCTTTCTGTCTTTTATAACTTATAGTGTAAATTTTGTTTTCTATTTTTTTTCTCAGTCTATTTACTTCACATATTTGTTATGCAAATGTTTGATTTCTTGTGAAAATTTATATTTATGTTTACTTGGTTTAATCTTTTCCTTTGTGTTGGTTACGATTGTATTGTAATGATCTATAAAAGATATATAGAATAACTAAAACTTTTCATGGATGTCTCTAGCTGCATACATATTATGCCATCCCTCTTTTGCTAAAATATTTTGGAATGTGTATATATTTGAGTCACTAATGTGTTATGTAAAGGTATTGAATACTCTTGTCTCTTGAAAAGTCTGTATTTAAAGAACACACTTGATATGTATTATTAGAGAGAAAAGCATCACATACTTTAACATTATCTATAACAAAATTAGTGAAAATATCATCTTTACAAGTGGAAGTTGTCCTTGTTATTTTGGTTAGAACATTTATATGATGCTTGATATTAAACTCCTTTAATACATCGATCAGACTATTTTTTTGGCTACTATAATTCAAAAAGTTTATATTATTGTCACCACAGATAAAATATTGATCATTATCACAATAGAGGTCACGCATTGGTAGCTGTAATTGATTAATAAATGTATTAAAGTTATAAGAATAATGATTTTTTGAATCTAGTTTTGTTTTCCACCACATACCTCGAACACACCTTCAACACAACATTTTTCTAAATTCACTGATTCGATATTCAAATCATGTATTATGTCGGTCTTGATAAATATGCAAGTGCCCCCTTTTTCTTTTCTAGTAGGTACTTGAGAAATATTATAGGAGTTTAAAGTTTTTTATGGAAGTTACACATAGATATAAAATTGGAATCAAGCCAGTGCTCAGTAACACATAGAATATTAACATTTTCCTTATCCGTAATTAAATTTAGATCTGAACATTTCTTAGCTAACCCACTTTGTATGTTCACATGCACAACAGTTAAAATTATTGAAGTCTGTTTTGGTTGATAGATGCTTCCTTGTGAGCTTTGATGAGAAAATCCATTTTCATGATTCCGGTTCATTTGTTGTTCCACTGGTTTTGTATTCGCTTTCTCTACTACATTATCCTCCCTATTGTCATGACATGCTCTGTATTTCCTAAAATCGACCCTTTTATATACGACACTTATTGGCCAGGATATAGGTTTTAATATTTCCTCTTTGCAGTTCCAGTCAATACCAAATATAAAATATTTCGTTTGATTCTCATTGGTTGGTAATTCTTTGATCACCAAGTTTTCGCTTTTTTTTCAACAGCCTAATCTTTATCTTGTGTTGTTCCTTCTCCAAATAATCTCTTTTTTTTTTCGGTGCCTCTGTTATACTTGGTTGGATTCTTTCTATACTGGTCTTCATTTTTATTTTTATTTAAGTGTATTATATGATCAACTATTCTTTTTTGTTCATCTTCTAGATTAGATAGTTTCTTATAATTGATTTGTATATTTGGAGTTTTTGTACCACTCTGACTTTTAAAAACCATTTGTTTACTAGCACCTGGTTTATGCTGTTCAATATTTATTTTGACCTTTTTCTTCACTCCGGCGTTTTGACCCACTGTAGGTATTGTTGAGGTATCCAGTTTTTTTTAATGTATCAAGTTTTTCTGCTAACAGCTTTTTATTTTCTTGGAGTAGACTAATATTATATTCTAATATTTTATGTTTACTTTCTGCTTTATATAACATTATTCGCAACATATTGTTATCAAATAATATTTTCTGTACATCCATATCCTCTTCATTTTGTGTGAGTTATTTTCTTTATTTTGGGAATAGATATTGATATTGGAACTCCCATTTTCCTCTTCATCGTTTTTTCAATGCACAAAGCTGGATTGTCACAACAAACTTTCCTTTAGTAGTAGCTGTTATGAAATACTGCTTCATATGTAGAGCATTTAACTTTCTTGTTACTTTTTTAACCACAATAATTAAATATTTCATTCAGACCATTTAAAGCAACGTCCACTTCAGCCATGATAACATACTATCCTTAATTATTTTTTGGAAAAGTTTTCGTCAAGCTAAAATGATTTATTTTATACAGATTTGGCTTCTGTTATTGTGGAATATGTTAACAAATTAAATTGGATTCTTGGAATTCCAATCTAAATTCTGGAGTTATTATCGGTGATTATAATAAAACTAAGACCGGGAGAATTGTGTGAGGGATCAAAACTCACTTTGTTTGATGTCTTGAGTAGATTGAGCTCACTTCCAGCATTATTACACTGATAGTTTACGGGTTGGTAGCACATGTGCACTATAACAAATGTAATTCAATTAGCTGATAGGAATTTTCGATGTAACTTTTGAGACCCTGCATAGATTTCAACGCAGTTTTCACTAATTATCTCCTGATATCTACGTAAATCGATGTATGGAGTTTTTGTGAATATTACACCACTTTAAATCGGTACGCGAGCGATTTCTAGCGATAAACACAACAAAAGACCAAGCGAAAACCTTTTTTTTGAGTATGTTACACACTTATGGATTGGGGAACTTACTGTATTATTTCATTAATGTTATGTTTTATTTTTCGTTGTAGTTTTGTTTAGTTTTAGTTTTGTTAGTTTTAAGTTATATTTGTTGGTTTTGATTAATATAGGATAATTTAAAGTATAATATTTTGAGGGTATGGTCCTTTTTAGATTCTTTTATCCTTTCTGTAAAATAGATTATGGACATGTTGCTCTATGCAGGTTTGTATATATTTTATATAAAAATAAATCTAGTAATTTTCCCTAAATGCACGCACGCATAGAGTGAATATAAATATGTTTTCAGTAGGCTAAACTTTGGAGGTAGTGAATTGATTGTTTTCTATGAAGAAGATTCATGAAAATAAATAATAGATATAAAAATTTATCAAAAATGTAATCTGCTCATTTATTGATTCTATAAAATATGGAGAAACTTCCGCCGTCCTCAGTCTTTTAACAATCATTATTAGTGGTTAATTTCTATTGAAAATCTTCTAAATTTACAATTCTTTATTGACATATCTGTACTAATAAATAAAATCAAACTGTCTGTGTAATATCAAAAGGTACCGGCAATGAGGAAGTTAGGAAACGGAGAGCCTGGTCCTCTCTGACCAAATACATCCCATCAGCTAACCTTCCCAGTGACGAGATGATAAGGAGAATCAGCAAAAAAAAGCTACGATGTTAAGTAGAAAAGAAGATTAAGAAAGGGAGCCCACAATCCAATCTCTCAAAAGAATGCCATCAAATGATACACAGATGGTTCTAAATCCACTGATGTTGGATTTGGTGTATTCGGGCCTGGCACCAAATGCTTACTATCGTTAGGTCGCTGTCTAAGCATCTTTCAGGCAGAAGTGCTTGCAATCGAAAGATGTCTGAAAATGAACCTAGAAAGAAAATATTAGAAATGTGCTATACATTCTGACAGTCAGGCTGCGATTAAAGCACTGAGCTCTCATATCATCGATTCTAGGATGGTATGGTAGTGCCAAGGAAAATTCAACGAAATAGGCAAGAAAAACAAGGTCTGTTTAGTCTGGATTCCCGGCCACTCGGGCAGAAAAGGAGCACAAACTCCTTTCATTGGCCCCTGAACCTTTCTGTGGTACATATAAAGTAGCTTCAAGAAAGAGTTTCAGGAGAAGGAAAAAACCGAAACAGAAACACTCTGGCGGTATCTCCTTGAGTTGGGTAATTCCAAAAAGTCTCTTGGACGCTTTAATACTGCATGAGCTAAGAAGTTTCTGAATCTTAGAAAGAAGAAGCTACACCTAACCAGTGTATTTTTTACTGGGCACTGTTGCCTCAGGAAGCACCTAACGAGAATGGGTCTAGCAGAGAACGACGAGTGTAGAGTCTGTGGGGAGGAGGAGGAAACTCCAGATCACCTGGTGACAAAATGCCTCGCCATTGCTAGCCAACGCAAACAATGCTTTGGACAAGAAACCTGCAGAAATGAGGAAATAACCTCCTTGAAGCCATCCCAAATTCTGGATTTCATTAGAACCCAGGAACTGCAGGGCGAGCTGCAGACTACGTAATGGCGAGATCAGCTCTGACGGTGGCACAATAGACACACAATCTACAATATCAAAATTACAGATATTATTTACTTGCATATGGAAGTATATGTGTCACTAATAACAAAAAAGATTTTTTTATGATTTTTCTCTGTCTGTGTGTTTCGGTGAATCTCCTCAATGGCTGAACCGATTCCGACAGGACTTTTCCTGTCAGGTGGCATGGACGAAGCCGCCATTGACAGCTAGTAGTAAGTATAAAAAATGGGTCTGCGTCGGACTAGACGGTGGAAGTTATACTTCGTTGGCTATTCGCACACACCCACTCACACACACACAGACAGGATATATGAATGAAATATTTTTCCCTGTTATTCAATATATTTATCTTCAATATATTATTATGAGTGACTTCATTATTATAAAATAAACCTATATTTTATTATCATTATCCGTATTTTTTTCTATAATCATTCATTCATCTTGGTTATTTTATTGTGCCTCATTAGAAATCGCCCAAATATTTTAGATTCAAACCTCTCAAGATAACTACTAAATACAGCATCGATGGTCGTCCCGTATTTGGTCGTACTTTGACTCTTATCATTCTACATTGCCAAGTCTAGCTTGCCGTTTAAGAAATTTATCAATGGCTCTGTTTTTTCATCGGCAAAATTGATGTTGAAATCGCTGTTCATTATCATTGGGATTTCATGAAAGTTTTCACCGGGCAGTGTGGAACCTCTTCTAGTATAAATTAATAAGTTTTGGTGTATAAACTTCATGATCTGGTTGCCAGTTTTACCAGGCGAGATGTATTCGAATTCTCGACAAGTTTGTGGATGCATTTACTGATACAAATTTCTTCGATGGGTGAGTTGGTAGCGTGATCGACTTTAACCCGAGAGAGTAAATTAAATTTACTGTTAAGTAAATGGTACAATTCTAATAAAATTTTAATGCGCCTCTTAAAGTATGATAAACTAGTTATGCAAGCATAGAGAGGAAAACTACCGAGAACAATCTTGTAATCACACACAGACAGGCAGGCAGCTGAAAATCAATTCCATAGGAAGTATTACCCTTACGTATTTGTGTACCATGTTTGGTGTTGATCAGTCAAGTATTTTACGAGATATAGTGTTTATTGACAGACGGACAGTTAGACAGCTAAAAATCAATCTTATAGGAGGTATTACCCTTACGTATTTGTGTACCAAGCTTGGTGTGACCGCTCAAGTATTTTTCGAGATATAGTGTTGATTGACAGACAGGATGATCCAAACAATAACTGCCTAAAATAATCGGTAGTTAATAAGGAAATTTAATACATAATTTAATTATTAAAAATTTCTTAAAAAGGCATAACGTACAAAATAGTAAGCGAAAACGTATAATCGACGATTTTTCTCACTTTTAGCGTGACGCGGATTCTGGACCAACACGCTATCCCAACGAGGCCAAAGATGTATAACTTCAAAAATTAAATCACTATCATAAATAAGATACTCTCCGTTTTTGTACATTTGATGTCAAAATTCTTGTCAAATAATCAATCCCCAAAAAACATTTCCATTGTAAAAGTTTTGGAGATGAGAGCTATATTCTGTAAAACTCGACAAAAAAATCTCAAATCTTTCGCATACGCTCAGTAAAACTCCACAACCATAAAATTTTTAAAATTTCTTTGTATACGAATTTTGCTTTAATGGTACATTTTCATCAAGTGATTCTATCGCTTCTCACCGCCCCCAAAATTCCTTCCCTGAAATTACAACTTGACGTATTATATTCATAACCCATAGTTCCAGTAAATCTAGACTAGCATTTCCCGTCACTCACCTGCTCACTTTTAATGATAAAATTGTCACTGTCTTGCTTACTTACTTGAAATGAATGCACTATATTCAGTCTTGGAATAGAAGATGAAATGAAACAGAATTTGTATTTGAACTTTTATTTGTTATTACGAACTTTATTTTTGGTTCCTATAGTATGTACATTATTAGATTGTTGGTTTCACTTAGGTATTTATAAACAGGTAAAATTTTAGCACCAGCAACACCGTAGAGTCTTGAAAAAATAAATTCTGAAATCCGTCTATTTGGTTTTACATAAATTGATAATATAAAAAAATAACAGCTTTTTGAGAGTTGAAAAATTTTTCAAATGATTACTAATCATTGTATTATATAGAGTATGTCGTTAATTTCAAACCATGTTTTTAAATTAATCGGGAAAAACCATTACGGGACCTTGAAAATCCAACATTTTTCTGTAAAAATACTTCTGTAGGCAGAAGTTCGAGATACCGCTCTCACCTGTGTAAACTAGAGTTTGCATTGATAATTGAAAATCTCATCAGAAGAATTTTATATATACATATACAGTATCTCGTTAATTTCAAGCCATATTTTTAAATCAATCGGGAAAATCCAACATATTTCTGTAAATAATGCTTCTATAGGGAGTTTGGCGACCGCAACAAGTTGAGATAATATCAATAAAGGTGTAAATTATTTATTCGGAAAAAAGTTTATTCATCCAAAGCTTTAATTTTTAAGTAATATAGATAATATTGTCAGTATTTAGAAGGAAAGCCCAAGGAGGCCTGATATTGGAACTTTCTTCATGGGCGAGGGTGGGGTCGATAATATGATGGTATGTAAGTGAACTTGGGATTCACTAATTTTGGGTCCCATATTCTATGATGGTGTCTAAGTGCACTTGTGACCCCTTCATGGTCAGTTGCAGCATTTTTGGATCAGGGCACTATCTTGGATTTTGCGGTTTTTTCACTATAGTTTGAGAACGGCTTCATATTTTTCAGATGTTCAATTGGGAATCGGACACAATAGTGATGGGTTCATAACTGACATAAAATGTCAGTGATCGATACCGGCGGTAAACCGAAATACGAAGTTGTTTCGTTTTATACAAATCTTAAATTGTTACCACAAACATCGTGTCAGATGGATTGGCAAACGGTGCTGTTGGTAAATTAGTGCATATTGAGCAAAACTTTGGGCAATTCGTCAAAAGTTCTTGAAAAAATCTGACGAAAAGCTTCCGGTCATGTTGCGACGCAAAATATTGATAATTTGCCGTCCCAATAGAATGCAGAAAATCTACCATTTCCATTAATAATAATAATACAATAAACGTTAAACGAAATCATTTTCCTCCAGTACCAGGATGTGATATGACAATCCATAAATCTCAAGGCGGAACATTCAATGGAAAAATTGTTTATGAATATCAAAGGACTCATTCTCTACTCTCACTTTATGTTGCTCTATCACGAGCCTACAAAAAGACAGAACAACAATCGACGGAGTTTACTCCAGATATTTTTCAAATATGAATTCAAAAACATACAAATCTTATTTCTCTTAGCATAGGCCTATTGTCTTAGTCTTAGAATCCACAACTGTAATGACCGATGAATCAGATAATGAAAACAAAGAATTAAAATTAAAAAACAAATCTTCAATATTGATTTATAAAATCAATAAAAAACCATGCGATATTTATAAAACATATTATTAGTACTCATATATAATATACGTATGTAGCGAGTTATGTAGCTAATTTTACTGGACTAATCAGAAAATGTAACTCGTAAGCGTCTGGGTTCAGCCTAATATGCTGACACAATTTATCTCAATGTTATAAATACAGGAGAGGAACCTCGCCTCTCACTTTTACATGTAATCAATTAGTTAGCACCTCAAGTATTGTGTGTATTAGTCAGTCGTTTAAGGTTAGAATAAAGTTTTTATAATTTTTAAAAAACGAATTTCTACCCGGACCGACTTAAGTGGCGCAGTCAAAACGTAGGATAGTGTTTCCCGGAATTGTGGAAAAAACGTCCTACAAACACCTACACCCAAAGAGTAACCAGTAGCAGAATCTCCTAGACCGGCGACCCCTCGAAGCAGCCCCGAACAACGGAAGTCTTCTAGGGCAGCCACAACCCTTGGAGCAGCACTACCAGTCTTCTCAACAAAGGTTAGTTTCACATTCCTTTCCATCCATTTTCATTTCTTCCCCTGTGATAGGAATATTACATGCGAAAACGAATAACTTGTACAAAAAGTAACGAACGGAACACGGTTCAAGAAAATAAATCTCTATATTTATGAACATTAACGTAACTAAAATTGAAGATTTTGAACTTGAGTATAACTTTTCATTGAATTCATTGAACTTAAGTGACTTGCATACTGAAGAATCACTTCTGAACATAGAAAATTCAATTATTTTGAACATGAATACCGAACAATTAATATCAGCCGCCAAAAACTATGGAGATGTCATACCAAAATATGATGGACACCCCGATTCATTGGAAGTTTTTATAAGTCGAGTTGATAAGTTTATTGAAAAATACGGAAACACAGCGGACGCAACGTTAAACGATTATGCATTCTATCTAGTTTTAAGTAAGCTTAAGGATAAAGCAGAACAATTTACTAGCACCAGATCGGACATAAAATCATGGGACGATCTAAAAACTTGTTTAAGAAACAAATTTAGCGATCATATAGATAGACAAACTATAGCGCATAAATTTAAATTCTTGAAAATAGGTCAAAGAGAGAGTTTAATAGATTTTATTGAGAAAATTAAAGATTTGCAGACCAAATTAAATCTCAAAATGAATGCCGTTGATAAGATCACCGCAGCTCAAAAACTTGTACATCAACAAATTAATGAACAAACAGCGCTAGAGGTTTTATATAATAATTCACCTTCAATGTTGCAAACCATCCTTGAAGTAAAAGATTTTGCGACTTTAGGAGAAGCAGTATCGACTGTCAACAAATTTGTTTGTAAGCAAACAAAAGACAGAGGACACCCATCGTTTACAACCACTTCGGTTAATTTACAACATCATCAAGGAAATTCTAATACTGTTTCGAGAAATAGGAATAATTTCCGCGCGAATAATTTTACATCTAATATTAATGATCACCGTCCACCCCCTATTCTACAAACGTCTTATCAGAATCGCTCACAGGATATAAGCGCAAATTTTCAGTAAAATTAACAGGCTATCTAATGCTAATTCATTCAGCAGAATCAGTTTAAACAATGGAGAAATCCACAAGCACATATGGCGGAATTAGAACCAGAAAATTATTCTGCTAATTTTCAAGAAACAAATGATAGTGATTATTATGATTACGAGGAAACAACAGTGCACACCGATCTTCCAGCAAACGATTTTATTTATGAAGAAGAGTCACCTGAAAGTACGGGAAATTACGAAAATTTTCGCGTAACAGCCTCGGAATAAATATAGAAACAAACCATAACATGATTCGAGCTAGTTTACCTTTTATAGTATTTAATGGTTTTAGAATCTTAATTGATTCAGGTGCTACCAACTCTTTAATAAATCCCAACATCGCATATAAATTCTTCCCCGATAATATAAGACATGAGAAATACACTAAAAAGAGTATTCTTAATCAATCAAATCATAACGAAGTTTTAATAACTGACCTCATTCAACCAGGACAATTTCTAAAGCTGTACATAATAAATTTCCATCAGAATTTCGATATTCTTTTAGGATCTGAAGAGCTTGAAATTATGAATATGAGATTATTTTATGATCTAGGAATAATTATACTAAATGGCGTTGAATATCAACTTTGTCGTTATCAACCACCAGTAGTAAACTTTTATCAGACGCAAATTTTACCAGAACAAAAAACTATGCCGACGACAATCAAAAAGGGTACCGTCTTTATTCCTGAACAGGATATGGGACATTATAAAATTCTTCAAAATATAAACACCGCTCAAAATTATCGAGTAGAAGTTCCCATAATGCATACTGAAAGTAGGTCAAGATTAATCCGACTTGAGAAACCTATTAAATCACATCATATAGATCTCTCACAAACGAACGTGTGTTCAGCAATAAACATGACACCATCAACACTGGACGTGATTTTAGGCGAAAAACTCGCACACGTGCTTCCTTCTCACGATCGTATAATAATCTATAATGTATTAATTAAATACCGCGATACATTTTATGCTAACGATCAAAAACTAACATTTTCATCTATTACGAAACATAAGATCCCTGTAACATCAGAGAAACCGATATTTTGCAAACCATACCGTTTCCCACACTGTCAGAAGATCGAAATAGATCGGCAAGTGACGGAATTATTAGAAAATAATATCATAACAGAAAGTACTTCTCCATACTCTGCCCCTTTATTTCTAGTTCCTAAGAAGGAAGGCAAGGATAACAAAAAACAATGGAGAATGGTAGTTGATTTTAGAAAACTAAATTCAGTCACAAAAGAAGATAAATTTCCAATCGGAAATATTAGTAATATCATGGATACTTTAGGCAATTCAAAATATTTTTCTAAAATAGATTTAAAATCAGGTTATCTACAAATTTTAATTGATGAAAAAGATCGTTATAAGACCACTTTTTCAACAGAAAATGGTCATTACGAATTCTTACGACTACCTTTCGGACTTCGAAACGCACCCGCGGCTTTCGCTCGTGTAATGAATGAAGTTCCCAGAGGCCTTATAGGTAAAATATGCTTGGTCTATCTCGATGATGTTTTGATATTAGGAAAAATAAAAGAAGAACACCTCAAAAATATTGAACTCGTTTTAGAAAGACTTAGGAAATACAGACTCAAAATCCAAGTCGGCAAATCGGAATTTTTCCTTAAAGAAATAGAATATCTGGGACATATAGTCACAACTGAGGGCATAAAACCAAACCCCAAGCTAGTAGAAAAGATTAAAAATATTAGAGTTCCTACAAACCAGAAACAAATTAAAAGTTTCTTGGGACTGTCCGGATATTACCGCAAATTTGTGAAAAACTATGCCACCTTAGCGAAACCTTTAACATCCTGTCTCAAAAAGAACGCGAAGGTTGAACATACACAAACATTTTTAGAAGCTTTTGAAACTTTAAAGCAAATATTGTGTAACGAACCAGTTCTAGCCTACCCGGATTTTAATGAAGAATTTATATTGACTTGTGATGCTTCAAATACTGGAATAGGTGCCGTTTTGTCACAAGGAACTATTGGTTCTGACCGACCGATTGCATATATATCTAGAACACTCAACAACCACGAAGTTAACTATTCTACCATTGAGAAAGAACGTTTATCTATTGTTTATGCAACGAAACAGTTTCGACCGTATTTGTATGGAAATAAATTTACAATTGTTACCGACCATAAACCACTACAGTGGCTTTTCAACATCAAGGAGCCTAATTCCAAATTGGTAAGATGGCGACTAAAACTGATGGAATATGATTACAAAATTGTCTACAAAAAGGGCAAACTCAACACGAATGAAGATTTTCTATCTAGGATCGAAGCATACCCCCTACAACTCGAAGAATCACCCGATGATTTATTATCTCTTTTCGCACAACCTGGAGATATAGCTGAACGCGAGTTACCAGAGCTAAACGATCTAGACGAAATACTTGAAGAGAAGAACCAAGAAAAGACGAAGGATAAAATAACCATCATTTCGGATATACAAATTAAGCCACCAGATATAAACAACCAAGATCAGGACAAACAAGCAGTTGACAACGATACCATCCATACGCAAGACAATGATATTTCCGCAGAACTGAACATAAAGGAAAAACCACTTAATATGTTCAAGAAACAAATAATTTTCAAATTTGGAAAAGAACCGCGAATAAAGAATATCAATATTTTTAACAAGGAAAGAGTGGAAGTCCAAATTACGAGAAATAATTATGAGACCGAAATTATCAACGTACTAAGAGAATACATTAATCCAAATACCACCAACGCTATTTACTCACCAGAAAGTGGATTATATGAGAAATTAGCAACTTTGATTAACATAAACCTTAATAACAACCTTAAGTTCGTTTTTACCCGAAAGATACTTCGCGACGTCATTGATAAACAGCAACAACTAGAGATTCTAAACAAATTTCATAATATTAATCATAGAGGTATTATAGAACTACAAAAGGCAATAGAGAGGTTATATTACTGGCCTAACATTATGAAAGATTGCCAGAGTCATGTAAATAAGTCATGTAAATGTATTATTTACCAACAGAGCAAGTATGAAAGACATCCACCTAAATATAAGTTACAAACAAGCTATACACCAAAAGTACCGTTTGATATTGTATTTATGGACATATTTTCTTGCAATAAAAATAAATATTTGACTTGCATAGATAAATTTTCTAAATTTTTTATGTATGAAGAACTATCTTCCAATAACATGGTAGAAGTAGCTCAAAAATTCATTAAAATATTCTCCAGATACAAATTACCTAAAATTATAGTAACCGACAGACAATTTAATTCTGAAGTATTTAAAAAACTCTTAAAATCATATAATATAGAGCACCACATAACTACAGCCTTACACCCCAACGCGAATAGCCCAATCGAGAGAACACATAGCAGTCTAATTAAGATAATGAGAACACTCACACTACAACATCAAAGAGTATTGTCACAAAACCTCATAGAAAACGCAAGTATTATATAAAACCGTACCATCCATAGTGCAACAAATTATAGACCTACCGAGCTATTATTTGGGCATCTAGACAACAAAGATGTATTGGATATAGATGTTAAGAATCGATACAATGCCTATATGAATGATTTAAAATCAAGAATTAAAACTCTTTATAATCAGGTTTAAATACGCTAGATGCCTATATATCAACATTACCCCGTAATAAAATCTCTCGCGTTTATAAACACATAAAAGTAAAAAAAAAAGATTTAGGTAATAAGATTAAAACAACATAAGGTATCACGTATCATAAACAAGAAATGAAACCTTTAAGACAATATCAGAGAAACAAATTTCCATTTATTTCAGATGGATCTACGACAACTACTATTGGCCCTAACGCTGATAAGTCACACGTTGGCGAACAACCTTAAAATAAATCCCTTAACAATAACCCTGGTATCCTACCTTTAAAAGTAGGCCCTACCAGAATACAATACTCATATCACACCTTCATACATAACTATCCAATTAAACCCCTTGGATCCAAAATTATTGAACTGGTTTATCATATCATTAATTTTCATAAGGAAATTTCAATTAAGCTAGGCATTTCAGAAATGGTCGAAATAGAGTATATAAGAAATAAGGTACGACAAGTAAAAGAACAGCTGATTACAATTCATCCCGATGTTCTGAAAAATAATAGTATAATTAATAAAAGAACAAAGAGAGGATTGATAAATGCACTAGGTTCTGTTTTTAAATTTGTCTCGGGCACTCTTGACAGTACTGATGGAGAAAGATACGATAAGGCTTTAAACAACCTAAAGATAAATCAGGAAAATATAATAAAGCATTTTAATAAACAGATTTCACTAAATCACCGACTTTTCGAAAATTACCAACAAACAATAGAAAAAATCTCAAGCAACTTCCAGAGAATTGAGGAATACATCCACAAGGTAAAAGGTAAAGATCAACATTTCACAAACACGATCACCATGTTCAAGATAATTATTTTGGAGTTTTCTCACACAGTAGAAAATATTATTACTGCTATAAGTTTTGCAGCATTAAACGCTTTGCATCTGTCAA
This sequence comes from Crioceris asparagi, assembly GCA_958507055.1. NCBI lineage: Eukaryota > Metazoa > Arthropoda > Insecta > Coleoptera > Chrysomelidae > Crioceris > Crioceris asparagi. Next base: position 71,349,952 of record OY293827.1, on the reverse strand, counting down.
TTATAGATGAAAACTCAATGCAATCAATGAAAGGTGAAATATCCAAATATCACGGTCTAGATTATTACTACTCAAATGATAATATATTATTTTTAAGAACGGTTTCTGTTGAATATTACATAACAGAAGAGCATGTAGTATTTTTATTACATATTCCCATAATCAACCCAAAAACATACACCCTTTATCATCTCTATTCCATTCCTACCAATGAGTTTACCACTATTATCTCTCCCACCTCGTATGTGGCAATGATGGAAGCCGAGACCTGCTACCTCAAGGATAGATGTCAGAAGGTCCCACAGCAATACTTTTGCAAAATCTCTACCACTGAAAGAAATTACCAAAGAGATACCTGCGTGAAGAACCTCCTCCAAATCAAAGAAGACCCCCGATGTGTCCATGTTCCGATAAAACTCACGGAGACACTGGTCGAGACCATAAATAGCGAGAAATACCTGTTAATCGCACCCACCGAGACTCTCGTTCACGAGAAATGTGAAGGCGAAGAAGTTCACCGTCTAAAGGGCACCTTCCTGATAAGTGTCCCCTATTCCTGCCAATTCGTCACCAGAAGTTTCGAATACGCCAACCTGGAAAGCAGTCCATACGAAGAACCCGTTTACCTGCCCAAGATGCCAAACAGTGAAAGTGAAGTGAAAGTGAAACCAATCGAGTTGAATTTAAAATCTTTCAACCTAGATCAACATCACAAAATCACCTTATTTGAAGACGATGTCAAACCCATTTCTATAATGACAAATACTTGGACTCATTCAAATTTACCTGTTTTTATATATTTAATTATTATTGCCATGTTCATTTTATTATATTGTTTCAAGGGAAAATTATTAACTACATTTAAAATTAATAAGGACGTAAATGTAAGGGAAGCATTTCCTGATCCTAGTAAATAGTAAATTCTAAATATCGTTCAACTTTGGTAACCCCAAAGTTTCCTCTCAGGGTGGAGGAGTTATGTAGCTAATTTTACTGGACTAATCAGAAAATGTAACTCGTAAGCGTCTGGGTTCAGCCTAATATGCTGACACAATTTATCTCAATGTTATAAATACAGGAAAGGAACCTCGCCTCTCACTTTTACATGTAATCAAGTAGTTAGCACCTCAAGTATTGTGTGTATTAGTCAGTCGTTTAAGGTTAGAATAAAGTTTTTATAATTTTTAAAAAACGAATTTCTACCCGGACCGACTTAAGTAGCGTAAGTTTTACTTCATGTGTGTGGTCCACAAGCACACTCTCTTTTTTATTCTATTTCAGATTTAGCTGTGGAATTCAGAAAGCAAATAGAATATATAAATCTTTTAACTAATTATTTTAATACTAATTAGAAAGATAACTTAACATCAGCAACATTATTTCATATGACATCTATTAGTGCCGATAGGTGATAAGAATGTTACGAAAGGTATGTTACATAAATATTTATTTGTATATAAGCAATACATTTTTGTAGTCTTTGCGATGCATATAATCATAATTTGAGTGCTTAGAGATATAAATCTCAGATTGAAAATTGAATAATTAATTCTAGTTGGTTGATAATCACATATATTCCTGTATTTTCAAGACTTGAATCTTACTCTCCTGATTAAGAAGAATCTAATCTAGGAGCTCAAAATGATTTGTCACTTCCAATGCGTGTACCGCCTCTAACCTCTTCGGAAGACCTCTACCAATGGAATACATGTTTCGTAATTCCTTATGATGAGCAGCCTGGACCAGTATTTTCCCACCTATTCTATCTTTCAGGGCGAACACCCATTTCTATACTACTTGGCTACGGAAGCACTGGCAGATCACTGGGATAGACCATTCCATATTTTCTGCGTCATTTGATAAAGGATGAATAATTCTTCGCACTCGACCGCATAAAGGGTATGGAGTCGGAAATCTGTAGGCCCATGTTATGGGGGTCAATAAATCGCCGACCAAATCGAATTAAAGCCCTCCCAGGGATAGTCACATTCATGTTGAATTGAATGAATGTTCTTGAAAAATAAGTAGTTCCAGATATTTTACTCATTCAGCTTATCTCTTGTAAATAAGAAGTGCTCTGATAATTTATGACATTCAGTTTATATATTGATCTGTAGAAGCACCTTTTGGTGAATTACAGGGTGTTCTCGCTAAAATTTGGAATTGGTTGAGCATTTCTTAATCATTTAAAAGAGAAGTGCTGAAAGATGGTTTGATAAATTTAAAATCCAATACCTCCTTCTCCCTTAAAAGTTCCTCAAAAGAGATGGAGGAACGAATATCACTGATTTCCTAGTAAGAGCAAAATGAAAGTGCTGAAAGCACTTTGCTGTTCATAAATGAACGTTCATAGATTCTGATGATTATTGAAATACTAAAAAATGTGACTTAAAACATTTTTTTGCAAAAATCAGAGTCAAATTTATGAATTGATGCACTAAAAAATACAGAAAAAAATCTTAATTCTAATAATTATAACTGAACAACTTCGAAACTACCATTACCATTAGAATTCATACTCTTCTGTATTTTTTAGTGCAATAACATTATAATTTCTTTGGTTAAATTACATTTTATATCAGCTATCTTGTTTTATCATCCTGGATCTATTTCATTATCTAGTGTAAAATATCATAAAACTCCTCTTTTGTGATATAGAACAATATTATGATCTTTCTATCTCTTTTGCAACTATATCTGCCAGTAGGGCACAATTCGCACCTTCTGATACAATGATTAATAATTTACAAGTATTTTTGTTTCCCTGTCCTATACAGCGTGATTTATGTAGGCCGTGCATTAGAAGTTTTCCAACAGGCAGTCGAATTGGACCTTGAAATTTGATGTGCTAACATATTTGATTAGATCCGTTTAACCTAAAATCTCATTAGTCCTACAACTAGCTATACACAAATAAAAACCTACATTCGTTCCATATTTTTAGATTAGCATTATAATTCCATGTTGTATCAACCCAGGTTTAATTAACTTATCCAAGTATCACAGCTTTTGACATATAATTATTTCTGAAAAAATAACACTGTAGTAGTTTATGAAAAAAAATATCTCAAAAAATCTTCAAAACTACAAATCCAAATTTGGAAAGCTGTTAAGTGAAAGTCTAAGCTAACTTTTGATGGTCGCTTCTTGTACCGTAATGGCGCAAACGACTTCGACGACTTTTGTTTTCAGTTGTAACTTCTGTTTTTCCTTCAGCAAAAAAGGAAAAAAGCTATAACGATTTGAGTTCATTCTTAAATGAAATTTGTTCGAAAATGGAATATTTTCTGAAAGAAGTTCTGCTAAACTAGTTGAGTGTAATTTAAAATATCCCAAGTTCACGAGGAATGTTCTCACAATTAAGAAATAATTTTATTGATGGAGATAATCAAATCACCATTCTTGAATATTTCTCATATTCTGTCTGCAATGCAAAACATTTTACCCTGCTATAAGCTACAACTTTTTACATTCAAAAGAGAGAGAATTTATCATTTAAAATACAAAAGCACAACAGATTTTAAAGTTGTGAAATTACAATTAAATTGAAAACTTTTGGCACAACCCGCACCATTAGAATTAATATTATTTTGTATTTTTGAGTGCACCAACTAATAACGTGGGTCCAATTTTTTGTAAAAAATATTTATTTCACACTTTTGAGTGTAACATTAGTGGCGACAATCGTTGAGTGTTCATTAATACCATAACCCATAAAAATTCGTTGCTTGAATGTACTTGTTATGATTTAGAAATCTAAAAACATCGTTGCGGAAATACTCATATTTTAGACTTTTCACATAGCGAGAATGTGCATTTTTGAGATTTTTTAAAAATATTTTCTTTTTAAACGGTTTCGGATATTGTCCTTTCTAATTCTGTCGTGTCAGATTTTCAATTTTCGAGAAAAATTGCCCCCTTCAACTTTTTGAAGGGAAAGAGATTTCCGACTTGAGTTTTTACGAATATGGGACTACTTCTAAAGACTCCTCTTTCAAAAAAAAACAACCAAAAAAAATTTAGCCTCCGGAAAGGTAAATTTCTACAAATTCCGTGAATCGAAATTTGAACAACCTTTTCATTGGTATACCTACATGTCTTTATTTTTGTTTTGGCTGTTGAATATAAAGGAGATAGGGTTCGCGTTCCGTTTTAAGGCTGAATTTTTTGCCTATTACTTATCAGTAAATATACTATATATTTCTTTAAGCAGGGTCTATATCAAGATCTCTAGAAAATGTATAATTACATCAAATTTATAATGAGGGTTCATGTTTTATTAATATTTCTTATTTTTTCTGTGCGTTTTATGAAAAATTGCTTCAAACAATAGTTGTAGGTAATGATTATATCTATAACCCAAAGTCATTTTTGATGATATTTACGCTGCGGTCCTTTTTTGATAATTTTTAAAATGTTTGAATTGTCGTCATTTCGACACTACTTACCCGATAATGCCCAATAGAGAAATCGGCCGAGATATTCAAGAGATTGAGTTTTGTAGCAAATTTGAAGTTGATACCTCCAAAACCGTGTTAACAAATTTCGTAATTTCGTAATATCCCATATATATATATATATATATATATATATATATATATATATATATATATATATATATATATATATATATATATATATATATATATATATATATATATATATATATATATATATATATATATATATATATGAAAAGATGTAAAGATTTCGCTACTGAAAGAGATGTACTAAATGACTTCGGTCTTTACAGTAGATAGATGGCTATAATCACACATAGCCATAAACTACCAACGATGAAAACAACTACTCGGTGGACAAAAGCCCCATCCCGCATTGAATTATATAATCGTTGGCAGGTGCAAAGGATCGAGATCTATCCCGATACCAATTGCGGTAACTTCTAACACCTTTTTGTTTCATTATCTATGGAACACATCACTTTTGAACCAAGAACAGGATCACTGTGATTTCGACCTTATTAGGATCTCATCAGCTGAACATATGGTTCGGGAGACACATTCTAGCCTAGCAGCTGATGACGCACCCAAGGAGTGCCAATAGATTTTCGCATTAACAATTCTAGAAAAAATCACACTCCATGTTTTATGTAGATATTGAAACATCCTAAAAATCACTTATTTCCTCGTCAACTACACAACTATTTAGCCTGATCTTTTTACTATAGATATACACTCATAATTTACAGGAAAACCAAATCAAAAATTTTAGTTCTTGTATTACGCCACGTCAGCTCTACTCAAAATAGAAATGTGAGATTCTTAATAATGGAAACTTCGACATGCGATCCTTACTTGAAGGATTTTTTATGTTGATTTTATTCGGCTGCTGTCCTCAAATATTGTTAGTAGTAGCACAGACAATCTATTCCAACATAGATTGTCTGTGGTAGTAGTTAAAAAATAAACTCAAACGAAAAGCAATGGATACAAGAAAAATATTTCTCAAGCACTATAATCTTGATTTTTGAATTGAAATATTAATGTATAAATACCAATTTAATTTTGACCAGTCATCAAACATTCCCTAACATTTCCTCCTTAATGAGTAAATAATGATGAAACTCAATAGGTATTTGAAAAAATGTGAAATAGCTCTTGAAAGATTATAGATATTATTTGAAAATCTCATAAATCTAAACGCATGACTGAAAATTTGGAGAATGAATCACCGTTCTATACAATCCATTCCAGCTAAAAATCCATAAATCATTTGGAATATTCATAGAAGATGGATGAGTCTATTAATAACCCATTATAAAATTTGCAGTAGCAAATTGCATTTGAACTGGAATCATTCAAATACTGTCTAATGATACGGAAATTATTTGGGCTTTGACAGAAAAGTTCAGTATTAGTTCATTAGGATTAGGACGAACGGATTCGTTAGTTAGTTTTTGAGGGTAAGTGAATTTATATTCGAACATTTATCAATTGGAATTGCAGATGGGAGGCATTTGGGTGCTGGCGCTCACCCGTTAACCTGGACGATCGCGGTCTTCTAGGCATCCGCACTAGTTTGTTCATTATCAAATTAACAAAGTCCCTTAGCTTTGGCAATTTAGCATGATCCTATGTTAAATTATGTGAAATTTGACAAAAAAGCGATGGAATATATGAAAGTTTCGAATTAAAAATGAATATCAAACTTCATTGGAAATAGAGACCAGAATGAGGTTTTTACAAAATAATACAATAAATAATCGTATGCACCTCAAAGAAATTTCAAATAATGATATTTTTATCAAATTGAAAGAAATTGCAAGTGCTGCTCTAGATCCTCAAACTGGAAAATGATTGGTACGTGTAAATGCAAAGTACCATGGTCTATAAACGTAATTATAGACAATGCAAGTACCAACTAAGAAGAAGCAAGCGTGTATGGGATATTACTGATGCAGAAGAACAGCATCTAAAATCACGTCTGGTTATGGTACCCGGTTAATTCAGTGTACAAAATTTTAAGTTGAATTTAGATTCAGTTGTTATAATTTACAAATAAGAAAACATGGCCAACCTTATCAAGGTTAAATTAACGAGATAGAGCGCAAATCATTTTTGATCACGATATGATACGGATTCATTAATGATATGTAATAAAGGACTTTATTTCTTTTGAAGATGAAAATTTAAGACATCATCAACTGAAATATTTTATCCTTACACCATATTGATTTTCTGTGGTTATCTTACTTCATGTGAGACATCTTTCACTGTTGAGTATTCGAATTGAGAACAGAGAACGTTGTTCTTACGTTATCAAGGTGAGCTAGGTCAGTAGTGGGGAATTAATGGATGGAGGGGTAGTCACCGGCAGTGGGAGCCAGTGGGAGGACATTCGATGACCCAAATGAAGCTCTTACGTCTCCAATATAGCCGACAGCGATATTGCTTGGTCAGATTTATGACACTGACACCTAATTACCTGAACACAGAGAGAGAGAACCATCCAAGTTGAGGTTTTTTTATATTTTCACAGATGAGGGATTCCGACGCATACACGGCCACGACGAACGACAATTTCTATCCTTTGGGATTATGTCTGAGGCTGTGCGGCATTTCTCTCTCTAACAGAACAGTAGATGTAAGCGAAGTTTGCAGAAGAAGAAAATAATCCGAATGCTCCTCTAATACCATAACATGAATTTAAACATTTGAAGCATCGACTATTATTTTTTTATATTATCTGACCTATCAGAACTCGTCGCTGACACTTTGAGGAAGTAAAATATCGCTATTGGTGTTAAAAAAAATTGTTTGAAAAGAAAAAGATTAGAAAATGAGTCACGTTTTGAAATATATGTATTAAGTATGAGTTGATCTCATAGTCCGAGGGTTCCGTACATTTATATTTAGGTAAGGCATACTAAATACAAAGACTTTAGAGGAGAAATCAGGCTATTATTAAATAAATAAATGCATTTGCATACAAGTACATCAGGAGTCTGTTCTATTTATATCACTAAAATCATTTATTAAAGTTTCATAAAAAATGACTTAATGGGAATCGAACCCGGGACCTTTGGATTCAGAGTTGAAGAAAATATTATTAACCTTATGATTCGGACATTGCATATATGTATTTGTTATTGATGATTCTGAAACTTAAAGAAAAAAATAATCCATGTCTTTTGTATTTTTTTCGAAATTTGAATAAAAAGAGAAAAACACTAAAAATTAAATTGCTTCAAGATATGTGCGTTATAGCGCCCTGTGACGTAACAGTTCCCGCTCATCTGGCATTGGCTGATCTTATGTATTATGTCGGTAATCATTGTGACAGTGACAATTAGTTGTCAACACGTTGTAAGATTAAATTTTCGTTTTTTATTTGGTTTTGTCAACAACAAGCGGGATTGTAAATTTTATATCTGGTGGTTATGGTGGACGCATATTAGATCATGAAATTTGCAAAGCAAGTGACTATAATATAGTGTTGCGCACCCGAACAAACTACTTCTTCATGATTGGAGGCGGAAAGTATGAATATTTAAGCGGGAATTTGATCTCGTTTTTACATACGTGGACAAACTGAAATTAACATTTCGATAATTAAAATATGTCTGAATATAATTTTAATGGTGAATGGCTCGGTTGTGGTATAAACTGTATTAGTTAAAAGTTAAAAAAAAAAATAATAAATCCAATGCATGCAATGACCCTATTCGTCCAATTTAGTCTGTTTTCTATAGCTTGACTTCTTCCTTCTTAACAGTTCAAGCTCAGAGATAACGCTCACTGAGGTTCAGTTATAGCGGGCGTTTGAAATACAAGCTATTTACCTTTGTAATTTTATAGAGAGGAAAACACATTTTTTCAGAAGATGGGTATATAAAAATGTTAATTTATGGGTCCGGTGACGAATACGGATGTCGGAATTGCGAGAAATAATAAAAATATCATTCAAAAGTGCTTTTCAATAGCAAAAATCAATAATAAATAATTAATTATAGAAATTCAAAATATTATGCTCTGAGTGACATGATTTTTGGTATCATATAAGTACTGCGAAGATTCCAACTGCAACGTTGCTAAGTTCAAAAATATGTCTTAGTTTTGAATAATGTAAGAGTTACAAAACTACAAAGAAACGGGTGTATTAGGTTTTTTCATTGACATTTATTCAACATTATTAAGGAGAAAAACCTGTGACTAAAACAAAAACCTAGCCAACAACAGTCTTATAAATATCTTATATAAAAAATTACTTCAATTAACTTGGCAACATTGTAATCAGATAGATCATAAGACCACATATTAGTATGAAAATTATATGTATTCTATGACTGCAGCGTGATTGAGTAGTTCATATGCTCATGCTGTCAAAAATTTAATTAACAAATAGAAAGTTAGGCCAAGGAAGGTAAACGAATGAGGTCAAACTCGGTAAAGAAAAATAATTCCTCAGAAATGAATAAGTATGATTTTGATGAGCAATAATACAATGCTAATGAAAATTCTCTATTTATATTTTCATGTATTTACCTTTTTTTCTAGTCATTAGCTTAATTAGACTGTTTATAAACCGATGACAATCTCAACTTTGTTTTAAATCAATATTTGAAGGAAAATTTTTGGCGATTCTTTTGCTTGGAGTAGTTTTTTGGTGCATTATTTCAATTTCCAAAATTGACTGTTTATATTTTTGACTTGCTTGATTAATCTGAGTTTTATTTTTCGCAAAAAACGATGTCTTGATGAAAACGATCAATTTCTTTTTTTGCAGCTTTCAAGTCATTTGTTCAAATTTCAGGAACCTTCCTTCTTATTATCTATTATCTGCCTGCGGTTCCTTGTACCGTTGAGATCCAGAGAACCTCTCGATCTTCGTGGACTAGAGAATTCCATTGTGCTCAATACGTCTCGATATTTGGAGAGTGGCGAACTCTTCCTAGTTCCACCTTCCTTCCACTCCAGTTCCACTTTTAAGACAGGGTCGGCCACTTGGTCTACATAAAGGGCTTCAGTGCTCCAGTGCACAGCATTTATCGTGGTTCTCCTGGTGGCAGCATCCTTTTCTACGGCCTTTCTGCAATCCTCTGAGCATGATCTTCGAGACAATGCGTCTGCATTCGAGAGAGATTTAAAAGCTCGATGTTCTATATCGAAACGAAATTCTTGGAGTCGTACGATCCATCTTTCCACCTGAACCTCTAGGTACTTAATCTGAAGCAACCATCGAAAGGAGCCGTGGTCAGTTAATAATATTGGGAATACTTCGACCAGATTCTGCTGATGGTCTTAAAATTTTTGCCAACCGCAATTATTGTCAGCCAAATATTCCAAGCAAATCTCCCATGGCTGTCCCTTCAGCACGGTGTCCATCAGCCATTCAAAAGTGGCTGGAGCATTGCATAGCCCATAAGGCATTACGTTGAATTGTCACAATCCTGGTCCTACGGTAAACACTGTTTTCTCCTTGTCTCTCGGATCGATCTCCACGAGCCAGTAGCCGTTCTCTAGATCCAAAGTAGAGAATAATTTGGAGCTGGGCAGAGTGTAGCTGTCCTTTTTGTGATGCTATTAGGCTGCTTCAAAGAAGCGGGTTGAACCATCTTTCTTCTTCACCAACACTACCGGCGATGACCATGGGCAATTTGATGGTTCTACGACTCCACCCTTTGTCATTTCGTTGATGATCTTATTGGCCTCTTTACGTTTGGCCAGAGGTAGCTTTTCTCATTGATTACGTAAATGGTTATTCGTTTTCGGTATCAATTCGGTGTTGGACAATGTTGGTTCTTCCTTTTTTTCAACTGCAATATTGAAGACATTCTGGCTATGCCGCGTTCAAAGCCTGGAGTCCGCTGGTCTGGTCTCACTTCTTCAGGCACTGCATCCACCAGTTTACTCAGTTTCTTGGGCAGCTCGTACTATAGAGAAGACTGTGGAACAGTGACCTAGTAGAACTCCTTCTCTTATCTGCCTAGAATAGTTATTAGCATGCAGCAATCGAACTGGAGAGTCCCTTGCGCTTTGATTTCAATTTCAATTAATTTATTTTCCAAGGACATGTAAAATTATGTATAGGAAGTCTTTAATTAAAATTAACTCTAAAAAATTCAGAGAATGAATAAAAGCATCTTTCTTCCAAGAACTTTTTCAATGCACTCTTAAATTTGAATTCTGAACTGAGACTCATTACTCATAAACTTATCTCATAAGCTTATAATCGTGAGAATTCCATATTCAACAAAGATATTTCTACATATTTGAGATCTATAGATTTTGGCAATGCAACGCAACAAGCGTTTCTGTGCTATAAAAACAGAGCCCAAAAACGGGGAGTGTCCCCAAAAACATACCCCATATCTCAATCTGCTATCTATATGAGCATAATATAAATTTATTAGTTGTTGCTTCATTAAAATATGTCAAAGGTTAGGAAACAATTAATATGTTGAATTAAGTTTGTTGACAATATCTCCACAACGAGTTTTCCAGTTTAGGCAGATATCGATCTTCAAACCCAAAAACAAAAACTACACTGTTTACGGTCGGTAACTCTGAATTATTCACAGAAACGCTCAGATTGTTACAATGTTTTTTTGCGCTATGAAATTTTATTATCTGAGTCTTGCTAGTATTCAAAAATAATTGATGCCTTCCGAACCAGTCAGCAAAATTCTTAACTAGACTATTACATATTAATTCCAATTCAGTAGAGTGTTTACTTGAAGCCAACAAAGATAAATCTTCGGTATACACAGAAAAAGGTACTTGCAGATTAAGCGAAATAATGTAAATAATAAAAAGCAGAGGGCCCAGGATTGAACCCTGTGGTACATACATTTTTAATGAAACATATTCTGAATTGAAAGTTGAGCAGTTCTTAGAAAATTACCAATCCATTCTAGTGGTACACCCCTGATACCATAATCAAAAAGCTTCGACAGTAGTAATTCATGATCAACACAGTCAAATGCCTTGCTAAGATCACAGAAGATCCCAACAGGGTACTCGCCTACCTCTGTAAAGCTCATCAAAAAATTTTGAAAAACAGCTAGTGATAGTTATGGGTCTATAATATTCTAGGCTATTTGGATCTTTCCTTTTGAAGATAGGTACTACCTTACCCAACTATTTGGTAAATGGCCTGTTTTGAATGATAAATTGACCAAATAAGTTAGTTAATAGTTAAATCAGGTACTCTTCTTGAAAGAAATAAAGAAATCCCGTCAGGCCCTGAGGAGTTCTCATTCTTTAATTTGTATTTTGAAAGAGTAAAAAGCTCATTTTCTGAGAATGGCGTTAAAAAGAACGAAAACGGATTAATATCAGTGGGGTAAATATCAATGTTCTCATTTATTATTTTTATGTCATTAACAATACTATGAGGAGCGTCAACGAAAAAGTTATTAAACACTGATGCAATCCTCTCTAGTCGTGCAATCATCCCATCATTATTTTTAAGAGTAAAATTTTTATATTTCATGTTTTTATTTGATAAATCGGAAATTACTTTCCATGCCGTTTTATCAGAATCCACATTTTTTTTCTGATAATACGAACGTTTCGAATCTGCTAATAGAAGTTTATGTTCCTTTTTTGCAAGCTGATATAAAGAAATATGATAAGAATTGGATATTTTTAAAATTAATAAATCTTTTAGTCTAGAACTTGAATTCTTAACCTTTTCCGTAACTCATTTTTTGTTGCTGGAGCATTCAGTATAAAACCTTCTCTCGAGAATGAAAACGTTAATGTGAAAAATAAATAAATTACAGAAATATATGAATGCTGTGTGCACATCTGGCTATGTGAATAAAGATGTCCATTCCTTGGGCGTCTTCGAAACTTAAAATATTATTATCAGAAAAATGTCTCTGGATTTACTAGTGCTATTTGGAGATACACGGTAGCTCCATGAGAACCGTTCTGTAATCTGAAATACAATTATCGACAACCTCTGGCTACAGAAGCATTATTTACAGAAAAATGTTGGATTCTCAAGGTCACGTAATGGTTTTTCCCGATTAATTTAAAAATATGGGTTGAAATTAACGAGATATTGTATTTAATACAATCCTACAATGATAAGTAATCATTTGAAAATGTTTTCAACTCGTAAAAGGCTGTAATAATTATAATATCAATATATGTAAAACCAAATAGACGGATTTCACAATTTATTATTTTCAAGACTCTACGGTGTTGCCGGTGCTAAAATTTTACCTGTCTTTAAATACCTCAGTAATATAGATAGCGGAAAAATACCTAAGTGAAACTAACAAATTAATTATGATCATAATTGTAAAATCATTTATTATTTAAAAAGCATGCAAACTACTTCGCTCTTATTCGAAAGTGGTACATTTTTAACGCATTAATAATATTTGTCAAACGTATACTCCAACTAAATGGCAACAATCAGGTAGAGGTAGCAGTAGCAGAGAACAGAGACGTATATATATATATATATATATATATATATATATATATATATATATATATATAACATTTAATACATCTATTGACTAAGAGATGGCAGAGCGATCGTACGCTGTGCCTTAATAATTATTATTAATATTTGCCATATACCTAGGTATATTTCTTCTAACATTGCCTACTCGTGCGTACATTGTTTTGGTTTTTAATTTTGGTTCAGATCACACGATATAGCTTTTTTATAATTAGATTTGGACCGCTGTTGATAAATATCTAGGTACATTTCAGGTTATGAAATACAAGGTGGGAGATTAGTAGTGCGTAGGTATTCGCACGATTATGGGGTTATTGTAAAGATTATGAGAAAATGTTTACAACTGACCCAATCGTATTTTAAACATTCTACAACATAAGAATATTTTCAATTATACCGGGTGTTTCTAAATAGTTGGAACTCTACACAACTTTGTTTTTTCTTATGGAATGTTTATAGGTAATTTTAATTATTTTTCAGATCAAAATGGAAAAATAATGTCAGTTTATTAATATGACTTTATGTTTATAGCTAATATTTTATATATAGATATTAATTATTATTAATCCAAAGGATGAGAGAGTCATTATGTAGTTATTCGCGATTTCACATTTTTTTTAGTATATCTATATTCACAATAATGGTAATGTTGGTACCATTATCAATGTTCCGCAGATATGCTTCAAAATCTGTAACATTGCATTTCATTTCTTGGCAAGCGCTGAAAAGATAGATCGTTACGCTAGATACAAAAATGTTTAAAAATGAGTTTTTCTAAATGGAAAACCATGTACCTATATGATAAAATATCCTGAAAGATGCCTAAATTTCCTTCGATTTGATTATCATGTTCCTATACCTAAGTAGCCAGAATTTCGAGATAAGGTCAATTTTCAAAAAAATCTAATTATATTTCTCATATTCATCTAGGTTGATATTAAATGTCATCATAGTACATGACATAATGAAAATTTGACAATTAGTGCATTATTAATAATACCTTTGAGTATTTCTCAACGTAAATGACTTGAAATGAATGAAATAACAATACAAACAAAGTTGTAATAAAATTGTTTATTCCTCATGGAAAATGTGTAGAAACTATCGCAACAACGTGCAGAAAATTAAATGAAACGTACTCTGATTTACATCCAATGAACAAGAGAAAGTTTGTACGATCACAAAATAATTTCATTAATTATCTGTTAAAATTTAGAAAACGTTCACAATAAGTTTTCAAAATGTCGACCACTGGCTTTCAAACATTTCAATGTCCGTTTATTTGTAGATATAGTTGTAGGCCTCCTTATTTTACTGGCATCTAGTTCTTCAATGCAGTTGATTACTCGTTGGCGTAGATCTTGTTTGCTGTGTACTGGTGTCATGTATACTTCTGTCTTCAAATGACCCCACAAGAAAAAATCAAGTGACGCGAGATCGGTTGATCTCGCAGGCCAATGCCACGGACCCAAACGTCTGAACCAGCGATCGTCGAACATTTCAAACAACTCCGTTGTTACTTCCCCAGTACAATGAGCCGGTGCTCCATCCAGCTGAAACCAACTGCTACGATACTCTTCCAATGACAGATTGTCCAAGAAGTCGTTCACAACTGACCTTAGAATTTCCAGATATTTCTCAGAATTCAACGGTTCATCGTAAATAAGAAAACTTATTCGGTGATCCTTTTGCAAAATACGTTGAAACTAAACTTCTCCTGAAACCCCATTTCCTTGACAATATTTGGATTTTGATCAGCCCAGAAATGCTCGTTCCTTCTATTAAAAATTCCTTCTCTGGAAAATTTTGATTCGTCTGTCTAGATAATTTTTTTTTGAATTCAGGATCTTCTTGGATGCGATATAGGATTCTTTCGCAAAAGTGAACCCTACTTTGATGATATTCTGGTTTAAGAGCTTAAACTTTAGTAAACTTGTACGGGCGCATGTAATGATTTTGGATGATCCTTCCTACATACCCAGGTTCCAAGTCTAAATCATATTCGGCACTTCTAGTGTAAGCTTGGGGATCAGCACGGAAATAGGCCAAAACATTTATTATGTTGTCTTCATCTGAGGTTATTGGTTTCGGTAGATGTCGTTCCGCTTTTAATTTTGATCCATTATTAATGAAATTATTTTGTAATCGTACAAACTTCCTCTTGTTCATTGGATGTAAATCAGGGTACGTTTCATTGAATTTTCTGCACGTTCTTGCTATAATTCCCTCACATTTTCCATGAAGAATAAAAAACAATCATTAGTACCTCAAGTCACTTACGTTAAGAAACACTCAAAGGTATTATTAATAATGCACTTGTCAATTGTCAAATTTTTATTATGTCATGTACTATGATGACATTTAATAGCAACCTAGATGAATATAAGAAATATAATTTCATTTTTTTAGATAATTGCTCTTATCTCGGAGTTCTGGCTACTTAGGTATGGGAACATAATACATCAAATCGAAGGAAATTTAGGCATCTTTCAGGATATTTCATAATATAAAGGGTATTCCAACTAAAAAACGCATTTTGAAACCTTTTTGTATCTAGCAGTAAAATCACTCATTTTGAATGATCCTGTATAACGCAGGACAAATTTCTCTATTCAGAATCCATTTTCTCGATAACCTACTAACAAAGTTACAGCTTCGTAGGAATTGCAATAACGTAGAAATACACATTTAATTCGAGCTATGTTTTTGATCCAAAATATGGAAAATAATTAATATCTCGGGAACCGTTAGAGATAGGTGTAGGTAAGTGGGGCGGAAATATCAAGAAAGTGAGGACAGATGCAAAAACGCAGTAATACTTATATAAGCGGCAACGCTGCATCGCTGAAAATATATTAAATAGATTATTATTATTATATTATATTATTAGATAAAATAGATTAAGAGCAATTACTTAACCAAACTTTCCGAACGATCCTATGTCCCGTTCTCCGCAAACGTATAAGATACCATCGACCATATATATATATTTGTATTTAGAATTAATATGATTATTGAAAATTAAAGTTAGTTCGTGACAGCCACAGTATATCTACGCTGTAGTCCAACTCAACGGCGGCCGCCTTAGATGTTAATTTCGGAGCATCAGTTTAAGGTACGGGCACAGTATAGATAAACACAGACCCGCCTTTGCCGCCGTTTCTCCCTTACTTATAAACGGGAGACACGAAATCGCGGTGTCCTTTGACGAAATCGCGGTGGCCTTTGACAAACAGACGACCGCAAAAAATGATGCTCCCAAAATATCATCTAAGGCGGCCGCCGTTGATTTGAACTACTGGGTATATTTATACTGTGGGTACGGGAGACACGGCGGCAAAGGCGGGCCACATCAAGAAATGGCTTGAGTTGGACTATGGTGTTTATCTACACTGTGGTGACAGCTAACCATAAAAAATCCATATCCCCAAAACATTCCCAATTTAAGACTTTTGGAGGTGAGAGCTATATTCTACAAAACTGGACAAAAAAATCTCAAATCTTTCGCATACGCTCAGTAAGAGCTCCACACCCTTACAATTTCTTATGTTTCTTTGTATACGCATTTTGCTTTAATGGTACATTTTCATCAAGTAATTCTATCGCTTCTCACCGCCCCCAAAATTCCTTCCATGACGTTGAAACATAAGTTGTTCAATTTCTTTTTCAACTCATAAAGGTTTTATAGATACTCCACACCTTTCTAAGTCTCCTTAATACGGTGTTAGCAATTATTTTCATTAGGTTTAAATATACAGGATGTTTTATAATATATGCGCAGGACTTGAGGATGTGATAGCTCGTCCAAAAAAATGGAAAAAAAATATATTAACTCATCCTCTAGAATGCACCATTTTCGAGATACAGGGTGTTGAAATTGAAAGAAAAAAATTGTTTTTGTGAATATCTTGGAATCGTTTATCTTGCAGTAAACAGCTTTTGTGAGCATTTTCCACTCATAATAGGCTAAGTTTTGGGTCAGAAATTTTTTATGTTAAGTCATAATTGGTGAAGATTTTGAAGGAGTAGTGCGTGTTTTTCTCCCCAATTCCTACGCCAATGGAAAAAATACAGTTTTGATATGCCCATTTGAACCGCCAATGTTTTCTACACAAAAAAAACACTATTGGTCGTGAGCTTTGAAGTCGACCGTTTTCGAGAAAAATCATTTTTATGTTTAGAGGTTACGACCAACAGTACCTTTTTGGTGTAGAAAACATTGGCGCTTCAAATGGGCGTTCCAAAACCGTACTTTTTCCATTAGCGTAGAAATTGCGGAGAAAAACCCCCACTACTCCTTCAAAATCTTCACCAATCATGACTTAACAACAATGTTTTTCTGACTCAAAACTTGTACGATAAACGGTTCAGGAGATCGTCGCAAAACGATTTTTTTTTTAAATTTCAACGCCCTGTATCTCGAAAATGACGCATTTTAAGTTAATGTAAACTTTTTTTAATATTTTTGGACGAGCTAGCACATCCTCAAGTCCTGCGAATATATTTGAAACACCCTGTATATTAAGAAATAGATCGTATTGCACTTTTGTACGTTTGGTGTGTGTAAAAATATTGTAGAACAAAGTTGATTTTTTTCTCCCATATAGAACCCTTAGAACTTGACCATATAGTTAAATATACACATGTAGTTCGTAAAAACGAATAAAAGTTCAAATGCAATATTATTTCTGTTTTATTTCATCTTATTTTCCAAGACAGAATATAGTGCATTCATTTCAAGTATGTATGTAAGGTAGTGACAATTTTATCACTTAAAGTGAGCAGGTGAGTGACTGGAAATGCTAGTCCATATTTAGTGGAACTATGGGTTATGAATATAATACGTCAAGTAGTAATTTCATGGACGGAATTTTGGGGGCGGTGAGAAGCGATAGTATCACTTGATGAAAATGTACCATTAAAGCAAAATGCGTATACAAAGAAACATAAGAAATTGTAAGGGTGTGGAGCTCTTACTGAGCGTATGCGAAAGATTTGAGATTTTTTGGTCGAGTTTTGCAGAATATAGCTCTCACCTCCAAAAGTCTTACATTGGAAATGTTTTTTGGGGATAATAATAGATCAAACATTTTGTACAAAAATAAGACTACATGGCCAGAAGGCGATCTATGTCAATTTGCAATAACGACAGTTATTGGCCCGACCTTTCACGACACGGCACAGTATTCAAAAATCTGTTCAATACAGTCAACATTCACTTTTCTCATATAAGACCACTCTTGGCCCAAATTGCTACTCCTCCACATTTCATAGTAGGGCAACAATAAAAATTATACAAACTAAAACTGTCAAAATAGAGCATCTCAGATGCATCCTGTTGAATGCCAATTTCAACCACACATAAAAAGGTTAAATTATCAAAATCATACAAGTCATTATAAAGAAGAATAACCTTGTCACAATTTAATGAAATCATATTTATTATCATAATGTACTGAAAATTAAGGGTTCTATTCAATACCATTGAATAGTTAATTAGGAAAAACGAAAATTCCTCTATTTACAACAAACACTAAAAAACAAGAGAAGGAATTTCACTTGGAACGAGCATAGAATGCCAAGGATCTCTCCAGATGAAACCCATGTGTTACGGAGTGTGAGGAATAGTTAAATGCACTTCAAATAAGTGGAAAAAGGATGGATCAATCTAATTTCCTATATAAACTGCAAATCTCATACAACGGTCAGTTCATTTCTCCTAGAGACCTCGTAAAACAAAAATCATTGAGATTCGAAATCAAATTATTACCAGCTGAATCATCGAAGAAGAAGAAGACGACATTTGCAACCAGACCAGCCTTCACGTGGAATCAATAAAATTTGCTATCAAATTATATTGCCAGTGGCGTACCAAACAATTTTATTTTTGGGAAAATAAAATTCTGAAACCGGAAAGTTGTGTTTTCTTATTATTTTGACAAAGCCGAAAGGATACCGAACTGCAATTCAGTTCAATTGGTGTCACAAGTGGGATTTCTAGTCAAATAATAAAAACAGAAGATGCCCACAAGGAAGGCCGACATGGAATCCATTATGGCAACCCTTGCCGAATTGATGAAACAGCAAACAGAGCAAGCGAAACAACAAGCAGAGAAAGCGAAACAACAAGCCGCGCAGTTTAGCAGCATCTAAACCAAGTTAGCAGAGCAGTCCAGCAACCTCGAAGCCAAATTAGCAGAACAGGCCAAAACACAAGCTGAGCAAACCCTGGGATTAGAGGAGCTTATCCTGCAGGGTATGGAAGAACGGTTGAAAGTGGAGCAAGCCAAACGTCTGGGAAAGGTGCGAAAACAGGTCGATCGCCTTCATGATCAGTTGGGAGATCATAAGGACCTATGGAACAACAGTATGGATGCCCTGACCTGCAAAATAGAAGAGGTTAACGATAGGACGAACGCCGCCGTGACAACAGCTGAAGAGGCCATGGCAAAAACGGAGCAGCTGCAGATCGATGTGGAGAGCATCCAATGCAATGTTGTGGAGCGGCTCAACTTCTTAGAAAACCGCACC
The DNA here is from genome assembly GCA_958507055.1 of Crioceris asparagi. Classification (NCBI taxonomy): domain Eukaryota; kingdom Metazoa; phylum Arthropoda; class Insecta; order Coleoptera; family Chrysomelidae; genus Crioceris; species Crioceris asparagi. Next base: position 71,330,479 of record OY293827.1, on the reverse strand, counting down.
TGCTCAGGACATTCTAAAAGAGCTGAGAGTAAAATCCAAGCCCCTACCTACGACGGCAGCACCTCTTGGACAACCTATCTGAGGCATTTCGAAGCAGCCGCTAAGACGAATCATTGGAGCCCAATGGAGAAAGCTACGGCACTGGTATTGGCACTCCGGGGAAGTGCTATGGAGGTTCTGAGATCGTTTCCCGATGGCCAATCATAGAGTTTCTAGCAGTTGATTGAGGCCATGGAACTGCGATTTGGAGAGAGACATCAGGCAGCCATCTTCAACGCCCAGTTGAAACATCGAAGTCAACGCTCCAATGAATCGTTACAGGAGTTGACTGCGGTTGTTGAAAGGATGGCACATTTGGCTTATCCGGAGGGAGTCACCAGTGAGGTACGGACATGCCTTGGAGTATCAGCGTTCATCGATGCTATCAAAGATGGTGACATCCAGCAGGGTGTACGGATGGAGCGTCCAAAGTTGATTAGTGAAGCCCTAATCCATGCGCTGGAACTAGAAGCTGCTAAGAGGGTGGCCAAGCCAACTGTGAGAGTCAGAGAGGTTGGCGACATGGAGGAAGAAGGACTGTCAGTGCCAAGATGCTGGATATGCAGTAAACAGGGACATCTCATGGCCCGTTGCCCTAGGCGACGAAGACATTCGCCTGCTCCGATGCATTCGGAAAACTAGAAAAGGCCAGTCCAGAGGGGAGATGACTGACCTTCAATCCCTCATCCCCATCAACGAAACCTACAACCGATGGAACACGATTGTCGAGATGTCGTTGGTGCCGAAGGTTTGGACATGGGAAAGACCAAGCGACTGGAAAAGAATCAATCAGCTGCCATCATCGTTAGTAAAGTCGGGACCCAAGAACAAAGCTTAATGGTTGATGAAGAAATTAAGGGTATCACTTGCTCCCTCTTGATAGACACTGGAGCAGTACGAAGCATCGTCCGACCCGATATCATCAAGAGAGGATGGGAACCATTGGACAGGGCCTGTGTGATGTAAACGGCCTCAGGGGAACGCTTGCCAATCGTGGGACAACGTGAGGTAAGAGTTTGATTGGGTTCTAGAGAATATCAAACTGTGATCTTGATAGCTAGCATCAGGTATGACGCTATCATAGGGCTGGATTTTCCTGCGACATTTGACATCTTGATAGATCCAAAAGGGCGAAGGTTGAAGACCAAGAGTGAAGAGATCCTCTTAGACGATGGGTATAATTCAGCTGCCGTTCTCAGAGATTCCATTGAAGAGGCCCTGGGTTCCGGCACGAAGAGAAAAGGTGTTAATGACTGCTGTCACTGGTGATACTGGTAGACAGTTAGTGGGCGTGGTAGAACTCCAACAGCAGAATGGACAGCTACTGTTGGGACGCACATTGAACGTAGTACAAGATAGTCTCATTCTAGTCAGAATCATGAACTTGAGCGACCAGGAGGTGGTCCTGAAATCTGGGACGAAATTAGGGACGTGCCATCCAGTAAAACAAGTGATGTACTTGGACAAAGAACGAGGTACCAAGAGAGAGAGAGAGAAATTCTTTATTGTCGAAAAAATATAAATTTTGTAGACAAAGCAAAATAAAAATATCAAAATCAAAATCAAACAATATACATACAAAACAAAGTCAAAACTAAAAATTTAATTGAAATTAAATAAATTTATATAATATAAAACAAAAATATAAAAATATAAAGATGTAAAAATATAAGATAATAAGTTTAAGAATGTAACCTACAGCTGTATATTCGGTTAAAAAGTAAGTTAATATAGAGCTGTAAATTCATTCAGAAGGTAAACACTTACTAAATCACAAAAAACAAAAACAAATTGTGTACAAACAATAAACCAGTGCGTGAGCTGAGCAGAAACGTGCCTTAGTGAAAAAGTCGTTAACTGCATAAAAGGCATTATCCTAGGTAGTAGGTATTTAATTGAATCTGGGATAAGCCGTTATAGATTTAATTTTGTGTGACAGATGATTTTACATTACAAAAGACCCTTAGGATATCAAACATCAAATAATATTCACTAAACCAGTGGGTGTAAGAAGCTTAATATTAAGTATTAACAATTTTTAACAAAAATGTCGCTTACTGCATACAAGGCTATCTCCAGTAAGTGTAATTTCAAAACCTTTCGAAATTCAGGAAAAGATCTTATGGACTTGATTTTAAATGGTAGATGACTGTGCATTTTTTCGTTGTACAGTATAGAGCTTTTAACCAACTCTGAGCGAGGGGTTGGCAGATAAAGATCATGCTCCGTATTTCTAAGCGGATAGTTGTGAGATAGCCTCTCTGGAATAGAAGATACTTGCTTGCGGATTAAGCATACAGATTCAAATATGAATTGGGACGGAAGAGTTAATATTTTAAATTTTTTAAAGTAATCCTGGCAGTGAGTCTTACTGCTAAGTCACAGTGAATACCAAACAGCTCTCTTCTGCAGTTTAAAAATACGTTCAAGTTGAGTCGCACAACACGTACCCCAGAAAGGAAGAGCGTATCGGAGGTGCGATTCAAAAATGGCATAATAGACTGTTCTAGAAGTAGACAAGTTGAGCTCCTTGGAAACTGATCTCAGCGCAAAGCAGACAGAACTTAACCTTTTTGATAAAGCATCGATGTGCGAGTCCCATTTTAAACGGTTGTCTACAACAAGCCCCAAGAATTTCACAGACTCAACGGCCTCAATAGTGGTGTTATTAAGCACAAAAGATTGCAATGTACTTTTATATGACAAAACTTTTGTTTTAGAAACGTTGAGGCATAGGAGATTTGAATCGCACCAAGATTTAATCGTGACTAAGTCTCTAGATACAGTCCTATGAAGTGTCGTAATATCCGGGTTGCTCCACGTGAAACTAGTATCATCCGCAAAGAGGCAGATTTCACCGCTAATGTCCAGACTAGCAATATCGTTGATAAAAATCAGAAACAAAATAGGACCCAGTACTGAACCTTGAGGCAAACCATATTCAATTGGCTTGCAAGAAGACATCGACGTATCAACCCTCACGATCTGACTCCTGCTGTTGAAATACGATTTAAACCATTCAAGAAACACTCCTCTGAAACCGTAGTACTACAATGTATTAGTTAATATATTATGATCTACGAAATCACAGAAGATTGTTGCTATAGAGTGATGATTGACAAGGTTTGAATATACATTATTAAAGAGGGAAAACATGGCATCATTTGTGCATCTGTTACTTAAAAATCTAAATTGAGGGGTAGAGAGTATATTATATTTAAAGAGAAAAGATAGAAGCCTTTTTTTAACCAATCTTTCGATGATCTTTGATAATGTGGGAAGGAGTGCAATTGGGCGATAGTTCGAAGCTTGATCTTTATCTCCTCCTTTATGCAAAGGAACAATTATTGCCGTCTTAAGACAGTTTGGAAAAACTCCATTTTCGAATGATTTGTTAATTAAAGTAATAAAATGGTTCAATGTGCAGTCCGGCAGATTCGAGACCATTTTCAGAGTAAGCCCATCAGCCCCAGATGAGGATTTGTTTTTAATGTCATTAATTGTACTGTTAAGCTCTACAAATACTACGGGAGTAAAAAAGAAACTGTGTAAATTCATATTAGCCTTAGGGAGAAATGAGAGGGGGTCATCGGAAGGAGTTATGGTGTTCTTTAATTTTTTTGCTACATCTACAAAGTAATCATTTAGGTTCTCGGGTGAAATAGAGATTGTGTTAGATGAAGAGGTTTTATTTCTTAAGTCATTCACAATAGACCACGTTTCTTTAGCAACATTACCGGAATTGGCCAGCCTCCTATTATAATAGATGTCCTTGGCAGCTTTTATAGTCTTATGATAGATTTTTCTGTAACGTTTTACGTAATCATGGGAGAAGACGCTGTCCGATGATTTTTTCAGGTAAGATAATGTTCTTTGCAGATGTACGTAATCCTTTAGTAGACCAGGGCTTATGTTGTTGGATTTTTTGAGGCCTAAGAGGAAAGGATTTGAATGCCAAGTTAGATAAAGTTTTTATAAATCTAGGAAATTCGATATTGACATCGTCAGAGAGGACAAACCAGTCTGTTGTGAGACATAGGTTCTTGAAATTACGAAAATTTTTATCAGAAAAAATACGGCATAATTTGCGCGAAGCATTTTTGCAATTAGATTTAGACGAAAATTTTGTTAGTATTGCTTCATGATCCGAGAAACCTGAATTAAGGATTGTACAGTCAACGAATTTTGGATCGAAAGATGACACGACATAGTCTATAGTACTAGAACTAGTTTTAGTTATTCTGGTTGGGAGTCAACATGCAATTGGCAATTACGCCAAAAGAGTCGAAAATGGACTGAAGAGATTCTTGAGCAGCACACATATTGGAAAAGTCAATATTAAGGTCGCCACACAAAATTAACTTGCTTTTTAAAGGCAGGGATTCAAGCAAGCTCAGTAATTTTTGACTGAATATATGCAAGTCAGCGTCAGGTGTTCTGTAAATACAAACAATATAAAGATCATAAGCATTATGATAGAAAATGGAAAATTCAAATACTTTTTCAGACAATAGATTATCGAATTTAGTTACAGCCGAAAAATCGCTGTTTGTAGACATTAACATAGTACCACCATGAGATAAATTACTTCTATTAAATCTAGTTACTGTAGCGTAATTTTTGATAAACACAGGCTCATCAACATTTAACCAATGCTCAGTAATGGCAATAATTTCTGGAAAATTAAGTTCTTCTAATAAGAGAAATAATTCATCTGTTTTGTGTCTTAAGGACTGAATATTGATAAGAAAATCAATAAGCTTGCCATCGTCCAATTTTTCAGAGGGTGCTTGATCCTCTGTTTGCGTCAATTTAGTTAAAAATTTTGATTTCTTTTTAGAGTGCCAGTAGAAAAATATTTGCCATTACTCTCCCTAATTTTCTGAAGCTGTTGAAGTTTCTCGGATGTAAAGAAAGACCTGAAGGCAGCAAGATCAGCATTCACTTCGGCTGAGCCAATACCATATGCGTTGTGGTAGCGATAATACAACTTATGCAAGGTGTCCACGTCACTAGGAAGTCCCTCTGAAGCTAAAGTTAATTTGATGCTGGTGGTGGTATGCCCTTCAAAACATACACTGGATGGTTGGTCATGGAGATAGGCTAGAAATAGCCGAAAGCTTTTAATAAGGATGAGTCCCTCAGTCTAGCCAACAAATAACGACCATCAGCCGTATCCGAATTACGGGACAGCCGCACTATAGGTGGAGTCATCGGGTCAATATTTAGCAAATCATCTTTCCTTGTATTTTTTTCCATGACAAAGTCTACATTCTCCTGCGAGAGAGAGAGAGACTTACAGGCAGCTAAAGCCTCCCTGTCTGATCCAACCTTAACAGATTTGATCTCCCTTGCTTTTACAGGTGTTAAGTCAGGGCGTGGTGTTGGGCTACGGGTGTCTACAGAGTTTGGAATAAAATGACAGCCTGTGGTCGAAAAACTTGACGATGGTGGTGAAATCTTTAAGGGTGTAAAAGATGATTTTGCGATTTCAGTGCCTAGCGGTCACATCCTTGGGTCTTCTAGTTGCTTTAGGTGACTTATATTCTGCACACCAACTTTGAAATCAGAGAGCGAACTTCTTCAGAATTGGAAAGCGGATAAAGTCAGTAGTTCTAAGTTTTTCCTTCGCATAGTGTGCAAGGGGTGTATATATAGATGGGATTTTGGACACTAACACATAATACCATTCTTCTTTAATGGAGGATTTGAGAGGTCTGGGATTAATGCCTTCTGGAGAAGTAAAAACCTTTGTGTTTTGGTTATTCGTATCGTTGGTTTGAGTCGAAACGGACATTTTCACTATTGGTGGGTTACTTCTAGTAATTGGCTTATCATTGGCAACCAACTTTTCAATCGTGTGTGCCGTTTGGTTTATATTTTTCTTCATATCGGCCATTTCCTTCAATAACTCATCCTTTGATGAGTCATGAATCTGAACTTTAATAGATTCGTCACGATTGTCCATAAAAATAGATGACAGATTAAAAATATCCTGTTTCATTTCCTTGATAGAATGGAACAGAGATTCTTGTGTAATTTCCGCCAATCTGGTGTGTTGACTGTGAATCTCATCTATCTTTTGGTATAAAGTTTTCCATTTGGAATCATGATTATTTAAAATTTCGTACATTTCGGAAAATATTGGAAACAGGTCATTATTTTTCTTTAGCTTCAACATTTTCTATAGAAATTTGCGATTTATGTACCTGTGATATTTTGTCGTGAAGATATTTTAAAGTAGGAGAGTCACGAAAATTACAAAAAAATCTAATGTTATGGAACTTTTGATGGTAGAGCAATTTTGTTGTTGACTTATCCAGCCCAGTACAGGTAATACAAAAAATCCGGCGACATTCTCCACTGCAGCGAAGTTTGTATTTGTCCTTCTCCGAGACGATTGTTTGGCAGGAATAAGAGTACGTTACCCTAAACTTTAAAGAAGTGGATATCCGATGCCAGTATCCTGTCCAGTGGTGAGCAACGACAAGCTGAGACACTGCTACGAAAGTATCAGGACGTTTTTTCCTTGTATGACGATGATCTGGGTCATACTAATCTGGTGCAGCATTCGATATTCACAGGAGATGCCTCGTCCAAGGAATGTCTCAGAGCTTCGCAGTTTTCTTGGGTTATGTACCTATTACCGCCGATCCGTTAAGGACTTCAGCAACCTGGCTAAGCCATTACATCGGCTGACAGAAAAAGACCAACCATTCGAGTGGAAGCCAGATTGCGAAGAGGCTCTTCAGAAGTTGAAGGAATCCTTGTGTACGGCACCCATACTGACCTACCCACAACCAGGTTACCGATTTTATGTAGATACAGATGCCAGCAATGTCGGTATTGGAGGTATTCTGTACCAGGAAAAAGACGTTCAGCATAAGGTCGTGGCCTACTTCAGTCGGGTGTTGAGTAAGCGCACCATTTGAGAGGATAGCCGTCGACATAGCAGGGCCGTTTCCTACAACTGATGATGGAAACCGGTACATATTGGTGATAATGGTTTATATTACGAAATGGCCGGAGGCATATGCTCGACCCAATCAAGAGGCTGCCACGGTGACACAGGCTCTGGTTGACAACCTATGCCGTTTCGGCATTCCCATGGAATTGCATTCAGACCAAGGACGGAATTTTGAGAGCCGCTTGTACCAAGGGGTCTGCGAGATACTTAGTATAAGAAAGACCCGAACAACACACCTGCATCCGCAGTCCCATGGCATGGACGAGAAGTTCAACCTTACTCTCGTCAGTTTCTGAAGAAGTTCATGTCTGACAACCAACGTGACTGGGACCGATATATTCCTTTGGCCCTAATGGCATATCGTGCCGCGGTGCACGATGTTACTGAACAGACCCCAGCTTGCATGATGTCCTGGAGAGAGTTGAGGTTACCCTGCGATTTGCTCTTTCGATGGCCCTTTCTATCAACACAAGCCACGGATGAGTTCACCAGTGAGCTGCAAGAACGACTAGGAGAAGTTCATGAACAAGCCAGAAAACATATCCGTATATACGATCGACGAGCCAATTCCGAGGGTTATCAGGTGCAAGACCGGGTTTGGCTATTCAATCCAAGAAGAACGATTGGCCGTTCTCCCAAACTGCAATTCGATTGGGAAGATCCTTACACCATACAGGCGCGACTCATCGATGTCCTTTATCGCATCCAACGAATACCAAGGGAAAAGATGAAAGTGGTACATCTAGATCGACTCGCTCCATATCAGGAGGCCAACGGTGAAAAAGAAGTTACTCCACCGGATCATGCCTGAGTCAGGATTTTGTTCGGGACGAACGAAACTTAAGGAGGAGACAGTGTACTGAAAGTTAATGGTTCTATTCAATATTGAATAGTTAATTAGGTAAAACGAAAATTCCTTTATTTACAACAAACAACAAAAAGCAAGAGAAGGAATTTCACTTGGAATGAGCATGGAATACCAAGAATCTGTCCAGATGAATCCCATGTGTTACGGAGTGTGAGGAATAGTTAAATGCACTTCAAATTAGAGGAAAAAGGATGGATCAATCTAATTTCCTATATAAACTGCAAATCTCATACGACGGGCAGTTCATTTCTCCTAGAAACCTCGTAAAACAAAAATCAGTGAGATTCGAATTCAAATTATTACCAGCTAAATCATCGAAGTAGAAGAAGACGACATCTTCAACTAGACCAGCCTGCACGTGGAATCAATATAGTTTGCTATCAAATTATATTGTTAGTGGCGTACCAAAACAATTTTATATTTGGGAAAATAAAATTCTGAAACCGAAAAGTTGTGTTTTGTTTTTATTTTGACAAAGCCGAAAGGATCCCGAACTGCAATTCAGCTTAATAAATTTAGGATCAAAAATCACATGTCTTTCCTCTGCAGAGATCGAAACGACTTACACATGCACCGTAAGGCCACAAATCCGGATTTAAAATAGCTTTAAAATTTTGAGAAAGCACTGAGGCTTTAAAAGATGAGTATACATCAGGATGTTTTGGTGTCAAAGATTCACATTTTACTTCAGAAAAATTGAGTTTTAGCATATTAATTACATCACCACATGAGGTATTTGTCTAATCTATATACATGTATTGATAACCAAGAAGGTATACCCTTAATGGAAGAGGTGTTATTACTACCTATTACTTTCTGTTTTTGCCTACCGTTTTCTCTGGCAACAACAGACCAACCTTCGTTCTGACTTGAACCTCGCTTGAAAGATGTTTTCGGTAATTCATTACCAATATTGATTATCTCACTCAGTTTTTGTGCGGTCTGAGCAGCTGTTTGGTAACCATATTTCTTTTAGAGGAATTACTAAATTGTAAGCTACTCGTAGCACTTTTCTGCTGCTGCTTAATTTTGTGTTTCATTACACCATTATTTTCAGGTGGAATTTTCGCAGCTGCCCCGGTATTTATTGGATGCTTCGACACATTGTTAACATCCTTCAATATTTATTTTTTTCTCAATTCATTATCATTGCATTTGTTAGTATTTAATAAGGAAATAATCAGTTCTTGATTAGCAATGGTTTTGTCAAGTTCACTGACAATCCTCTTTGACGAATCCAACCCAATCGTTGCTATCTTTAAATCACACTCTAGATGTATTATTTTAAAGACACTAGCGTCACTTACATGTTTCTCAGAATTTTCAGCAAGATTTTGGGTTAAATTGTTATTTTCACTGCTTTCTTTAAAACTAATGACACTTTACACATTATTATTTTGATTAAATTACTTTTTCTAAGTTGATTTAGCTCAACCTCAACATCCTCTCTGCTCGCCATGTTGATAGATAAATGATGAGCCCTTTTCTAGTAGCAAGTCTAGGCCCAACCCACTGATGATTCAGTTATAGATCACGATGCTATCTTTAAGCCGAGCCATGACGATGCTTTCGCTTACCTCGGGTAAATAGCCATCTTCTGGAAGCAATACATGGCCTTTTCTTGACCCCCCCAATGAAATAAAAACTTCTTTGTCATTTACTCTCAAGATGACCTGACCCAAATTCAGATGAAAACCTCTAGACGTGATGATGTATTCTCAATCTGGATGTTTACTTCCACTTCTCCATAAACCATTGCCGTGCTACCAGTCGCTGTTCCAATATTCTAGCCGGGTGACTTTACAGCGGCAGATGTCGGTACAGCATCAGGTCGTACTATAGTCTTCGTCGCCCCAGTATCCAGAAGTAAGAATCTTGGTTTTCCATTCACCTCTGAGGTCCTTTGCCAGGACAGCAGCTTTCTTTCATCTATTGTTCTCCGATAGCTACTGTTTATACGGCCAAGCTGCCCACACTCATCTTTTGACCTTTGACTGCTACTCATTATCGCGGACAGTGGCCTCCGCCTCATTAGCGCTGTTCGCAGCTTCTAATCTACGAAAACGATCTTTGATTCAGTCTCGCGTCTTCCAATTCCATGGCCCCTGTTATCGCGGTCATCAGGTTAACATGATGTGTCAGATGTGTTTGTTTAATTTCTCGTTCATGAAATCCATCCAAGAACGCCTGAATCACTAGTCGTACAAATACGGCCTCAGGTGTTGCAGGATAAGAACGAGGCAAGCTTCATCGAATCCAAACTCTTTGAGAGTCTCATTATGCTTCTGGTAGCATATCTTTAGTTGGGAGTGGTTAAGTTATTCTATATGAGCCTGACCATACCTCAGCTCCAGAGGTTTTATCAATTAATCGTAGTTACCATATGCTGTGGCCATATGGCCCATGAGCATTTACCATTTAACTCAGGTGGCTTCATTCGAAATCTGTTCTATTCAATCAGGACTTGCGGGACTGACCTGGAAGTGCAGAGCTATGAAGTTTATTGAGCTTGCATCATATTCCTCAGCTGCCTTACCTCAGATTGCTGCTGTTGGACGCATTTTTCCTGCTCATGCACCTCATATAACCTAAACCTATGAGTTCGCTGCCATATTACCTCCAAAGCTCCTGAATTTTCAGTTATTTTCATCTCTTGAGTTGAGAACTTTCAACAATTTTAACTGCCATAGCTCGAGAACTTTCTGTCATCTATGCTGTTATTTCTAATATCTCCATATTTATTATTTGAGAATACCAGCACCATATAAACGGACAACAGCTAAAGAAAACATCAGAAGTCAAAGACTTGGGAGTCCTGTATGACTCTAAACTTTTATTGACTGACATATTAACCACATTGCAAAAAAGCTAACAAAGCACTCGGATTTCTGATCAGGACTTGTCATGATTTCAGATGCAATAACTCTGTTCGTACACTTTACATGGCATATGTAAATAGTCAGATCAGTTTTGCTTCAGTAATATGGAACCCCCTATATATCTCATACATTGATACTAGAATCTGTACAATGCAAATTTGTCACCTATATCAATAAAAAATTACCTAATCTAAATGATCCCCTACAAATTAGAATACAACTCAACCTGATATCATTAGCAGATAGACGCCAAATAGCTGATATCAAGTTTCTTTATAAAGTAATTAATAATGGTATAGACTGCAGCTCAATCTTGAACCAAATCTCAATAAATATACCTCTGTACAACACCAGAGGGATATACTCATTCCAAACAAATCTAAGTTAAACTAATTACATTTCAAATTCTCCCCTAAATAGGTGTTGTAAGTCTTATACCTAACTCTATTTCCAAATCAGTAGAAATTGATATCTTTTTTTAATTCTCTCGCAACCTTCTCCTCCACTCTCAAACGTCCATGTAACCATTTCTAGCATATTTTGCACGACACTCGATTAACAATTGTTCATAACACTATAGGCATAGCATTTAATATTATTTTTAACCGGCCATTTGTGAATACTTTCTTTGGATTCGTCCCGTTTTGTATTCCACTGAAATAAATAAATAATTAAATAAAATACCATAAAAAGAAAGTCGATAAAATAAACAACAAATAAACATCGACAATAATTAACTGCCAATAAAAAAACAACCATGAAATGTAACGTTAGCTTCCACTCCTCAACTTCACAAATCATCATCGGCTTATATTTTTTATATAAAACAGGATACCTAATGCCCTAACGTAAAATCGCTTTGGACATACTTGCAGAACCTCGGGACGTAATTTCTCGCAATCATCGAGGAACATTTTATTGCTATTTTCTTAATTAGTACACAAAATATCTATATATTCTGAAAATGGCTGTCTGCATAATTCTGAATATGCTATATTCAAACTAATTTACTTAATTACCATTAGAACTCTTATCGAAAAGGTCAATTTCTTCCTGAAATTTCATCTTCTGTCAGCTGTCTTTTTGACCGACTTCCAAGAAAGGAGTAGGTATACAGTTCGGTTTTTTTTTTATTGCAGTTCGCGTGTTTTGCATAGTAAACGTGCTCCGATTTTGATGATTTGTGATTCATTGGAAAGAAGATCCTTCCGTTTAAAAACCGCCACTGAAGGGGATGGAGGAGACCATTTTTATCTAAAATCTGAGACGGTAGAATTAAAATAAGACCATATCCGGAAACATTTCAATTGAAATTTTTTTTTTTCAAAAGAGCTACTGTTTTTGAATTACAGCTAAGGCAAGGAATGAGATATGTGTATTTCCGCTATGTGGAGGGGGCAGTTTTTTTCCAAAATTGAAAATATGAGACAGCCAAATTAAAGAAAGGATAATACGTAGGAATATTTAAGTTGGACATTATTCAAAAAAAGCAACGGTTACCGCATTAGATTACAAGCAACATGGGTAAGTAGTATCTTCTTAGGTATTAGTGAACGTTCAGCGATTTTCATAACTAATGTTACACTCAAAAATGAGAAATAAATATTTTTTACCAAAAATTGGACAGACTTTATTAGTTCCTGCACTGAAAAATGCAAAATATTATTAATTTTGTTGGTGCTGGTACTCTCGAAGTTACCAAATGCCTTCTATCGAATTACAACTACACAACTTTAAAAGTACTAGCACCAATAGAATTAATATTTTTATGTATGTTTCAGCGCAATCTTCGATAAAAATTATTTTATTTTATAAATATATATTTTCATTTATGACATTTTGTTTGATTTATGCGGTATACATAAATTTGTAACTATAAAACCAACAGAATAGATATTATGTAGTATATATTCTTCAGTGCCTCATCTGAATTCTGTTCTATTCTTTCGATCATATGTCATAATATCGCTCACTTATTATTTTTATCCAACTAAGACAATAAGATATTGTAGATATAGGTTTGCATCTCATTATCTATTTATTATTAATAATTTGTTCGGGGTGAGAATCGAGCAACCACGAACCACCGTTTTATTTATCTTCATAATAACTTTAACTTTCAGGGATTAAAAGATTTAATCAAATTTCATATGAGCTTTAATTAAAAAAATAAACTGGTCGTAACTTCTCCAGAACCGAATACTATATATGGTTTCGCATACGCAACAAACAGTATGCAGCTGCTCTGTTTCCATGGAATGTTGAATCGATATGACATTCCAATGTTGATTGTGAACTCATATTTGACATAACGCGCTTATAATTGAAATTCGTATCATGGTCACTTTGAATTGATTCAAACCTTCCACCACCCTGTCACGTTTATTGACTTACAAGGGCGCACAAAAATAATATTACAGAAATTACCAGAAAGTTATTCTAAAAATGAATTGCATCGATCCAGAGGGTAGACTTCTGCCTCCATTGCATACATCTGACTTTTATAGGACTTGCCAATTGCCGAAGAGATTCGAACATCCTTCATGGTTCTTTGGATATGGTAGTCAGAGAAGGCCAGTTGATCATCCATTCTACAGAACGACCTCCAGTGATTACGGCAGGTGAATTTATTTTTTGACATATTTACCGCTTTTCATTTGTAATAACTCTTTCATATCAAATTATAAGTATCTATCGAAATCTGCATAAGTCTGATCAGCAAATGGACGGTTTGTGTAATTTATAATATATTTATAATATTTAATTGGATTTTCAGTATAATAGGATTAGTTACTGCTAAATTCATAAATCCTTCAAATATATCCATAGTCACGGTTTTTGTTAATTGAAATTACAATTCAAATAAAAAGCAGCACGCTTATTCTCCCGCCGACATTGATTGACGTAGCATGAATAGTAAATTAGTTGATTTTTTTCGAGAAAACACGCTGTTTGTTCTCTGATTGGTCTGATGTATTACGAGATAAATAAGAAGCCCAAGCTGTTAAACAAAGGCTGGCGTGAGTCTGCAAAAGTCACATCTTACATCTTACAGTCGGAAAGCTAACAGCAAAATATAGATCCTATTATAAAAAATATTATTCCACACTTAATATTATTTGGTACGTAGGTATGAGTCAGGCATGCATTCTTGCTCGTACTTGAGTAATGACTTCTAGTACCAGTGGGTATTACACAAGTACTGAAAAAATTGTATAAGGAATAATAGAATATAAACATAATAGGCTGTCAGGAATAGTTTAATGGTAGAATATCATCCCACTGCATTAACATTATAAATAGGTATGCCTTACAGGAAGGTACCTATTCTTACATACGTGCGTTTGTCATTCAATAAGTAATGTTACCTTATAAGTAGGTAGATATGTTTATTTTCTATGATTCACTAAATACTTATATAACTATGTACCTAATTTGAAACTTCTTCTTAAATAAAAATGACATAATTGACATTTTTGCCATATCAATTTACCTTCTATTATTTAACATAGAGCCCAAATAATAAATAGTCATTTATTATAAAAGGGAAAAAAGTACTAGATTTTAGCACGAGAGCTACAATACAATATTTTTTCTGTGTATAATACATATTTTTTTCTGTGACGTGAATAACGATGATTTAATATTAAAAAAATATTTCAATATATTAAAGTTAGAAGATTATCGAAGTAAAATTTGAAGTTTTAGTGCTGATTTATAATGGACGTTAGGCATAGGACATGCGTAATGGATAAAGTTGAACACTGGAAAACAAGTGGGATCATTTACAATAAGCGAACGTTACACTTATGTGTAAACGGTAGACCCTAAGATCTTACGGCCGAACGTTAGGCGGACATAAAGTTGGACAATATTCAACTTTACGTGCGGCTTATGGGAAATTTAGGAATATTTTTAGAGGATATGGATTTCATGGGTTGAATTATTCGTCGGTTGGTAAGTATCGGTTCGAATTCTTGTATATTTGAAGAATCATTCTTCATCATGAAGTTTTAGTTCTAGTAATAAACGTCGGTATTCACCTTTCTTTTCTTGATCCCTGTTTGCACATTCCATCGCCTAGGTTTTTTAACACAATATCTTCCTTGTACTCTACGCATTGCTAATAACAAAAGCAATAACTGCATTTCCAACACTATGGCGTTGAAGTTAGTATACCTAAATACCTATGACCTATACCAGAGAAAAATCCCAGATGAACTATAGCCGTCAAATTATTTCACGCATGCGTAGCAACTAAGTTCTTTTTCATTATAAATAGAAAAATGTTACGTCTATCTTATGCGTTATGTAGCCCGACGTCTTACGTCCATTATAAATGGGTACTTAAAGTTATCAAATATCTGTCAGTTTAATTCTGTGTTCGGATTGATATTTATGTGTGTATATATCTACCCGGGAAAAATGTTCTAACTTTTTTCTCGTGGGGAAAAAATTATATCTTGTCACCTGTCAACAGAGATAAAATGTCAAACTTTTTTCCCTCTCAAAAAAAAGAATTATTCTTTGGCTGGATCGGGGCTGTTCATTTTCCAAATTTTTCTTCGTGTTCGATGAAACTATTTGGATTTTCATCCTGCTATATATCAAAGTTGTTAACCATCGGGGATGTACAAAAACCAAACCTCCAAATATAATTTATTAATTTCTGATACACAACTTATGCCCATGTTTATCAAAATAGTCTATTATTTAATCATCAAAGCTAATATGCAGTTCTAACCTATAATATTGAAAAATGCATTGGGATGATGTTTGATCGGGACGATTACGGTTATTATTTCTTTTAGAGTGTATTTGTTCTATCTTCATATTTCATAATTGTTGGTTGTATAGTTAATTAATTACTTCAAGAATTATTAGATCTATTCTCGATCCTACCAGAAACTATATGTCAATTTACGACAGTACATTTCACTATCTTTAATATTGCATGAACTACTGCGATTTCGCCTTCTTCCTCGGTCACTGCGTCGCCTCATGCGGTTTTTTTTATTGCGCCCAAAGCACCTTCTACGTCCAGCACCTCTTTGTCTGGTATTTCTTCGACATCTGGATATACTGCGCACTTTAAGAGGACTTTTTCTTCTACTACTTGATCTCTCTCTAGAGATACTGCGCTCCTTCGAACTAGGTATGTCAACTTCCCTCTTAACACCAGGCTTGACATCTGAGCTGTCTTTGTTAGAGTAATAATGATATATCTGTTGGGCGCAATTTTCTTTCTAACGTATTTCGAAGATTTCCTGGTACATTGGTTGTTTGAAAGTGTGAACAATTCTTCTTCATGTGTCCTCCTTGTCCACAGTTCCAACACACCCTCTGAGTACTATAACCAGTTGTTTGCCCATCAAGTTTTCGCAAAATTTCAATAATTTGCTTAATGATGCTACTTTTATGTATTATTCCTCTTGCACTAGGCGACCTCGTCTAATCTGTCTCAGATAGAGATGAGTTCTGGACGCCTGTTTAGCAGTTTCATACTCAAGTGCACGTGCAAGAGCATCTTCAATTCTTGTTAGTCCACTCAACCGTAAAGCCTGATGAATCTCAAAATCTCTTAGACCAATGAATGTTTGTACTGCTATCCTATCCTGGCGCTGTAGGGTATGCCAGTCGAACGAGCCGGACAACATCAATTTCATGTTTCGTCAAGCCTTTGTTGACTGTACTTTAACTTTGCTTGGTAATCTTGCTGTAGATGTTGGTCACCGTATCGCCTTTCGAGACTTTCCACTAAAATCTCATACGAATGTTTGCCACTAGTTAGGGTATCTAAGATTTCAAAGGCATCACCACGTAGAGCCAGGATCTTCATCTGATCAACCAACAGCTATAGCAGCAGCATCAAATTGCTTTTTATATTATGTAGACCAAGACTGTTTACCATCAAATTTTGGGGCTTCAGTTTTTACTGTATTAACTACACAATTTTGAATTTCATTGGACGGTCTTCTCAGAGGCACTTCAGGTTTCGTTTGCAACATCTATTTGATCAAAACTTTCTCGAACTTTTTCTAATTTCTGTTCAACTTCCTCTTGAACTTTCTCTAATTTCTGTTCAACTTCCTGTTTATCTTCTTGTCGCACTCTTGCTTGTTCATCTAATATTTGTCTTATTCTTGTTTCTTGTTCATCTTTTTCCTGCTCTCTAATTCTTTCTTGTTCTTCTTTATCTTGTTGTCTTATTCTCTTGTTCTCGTCTGCTTCTTTCTTGATTTTCTAGAATTTGACTTATTTTTGTTTGGTCTTCCTTTCTAATTCTTTTTTTTCTCGCTGTCTAATTCTTAATTGTTCTTCTTTGTCTTCTTGTCTAATTCTTTCTTATTTTCTATAAATTGATTCACTTTTGTTTGGTCTTTATGTCTAATACTTTCTTGATTTTCTAGAATTTGTGCCATTTTTGTTTCTTGTTCTTATTTTTCATTTTGTGTTATTCTTTCTTGTTCTTCTTTCTCTTGTTGTCTAATTTTATTTTTTCTTCTTTTCGATTTTCTATGTACTTCATTATTTCTGCAAAATTTGCCATTTCGTCGCAATCTTCCGATTTGGTATTCACCAATTGTAACGTTTAACCCTATGCTAAACATTGTGGGGTGAGTTCACTTACGTAAGACTCAAAAGTTTGCAGATTGCTTCCAATAGCTTATTTCGAACACTCTGTACACGACGTTCTGTTGTAGTACACCTGTCGCCACTTGTCACCTTGACAATCTAAACTGTCACTATCTCTACCGACTGAACTACTATTAACATCTGATTCCACAGACTGACTGTTATCAACTGCCTTTATAAGACTGACTGTGACCCGTGATCGACACGGCTTTATATATCTGAATCTAGACATGAGATTCATCGAGAATGTTCTATGATTATCTAGACGTACATAATAATGTTCTAGAGGCTTGTCAAATTGACAATAGTATGACAAACTGTACCTCACATATAGCTTCTGGAAGGATCGAGAATAGATCTACTAATCCTATAAGTAATTGATGAACACAACCACCAACTGTGAAAT
This sequence comes from Crioceris asparagi, assembly GCA_958507055.1. NCBI lineage: Eukaryota > Metazoa > Arthropoda > Insecta > Coleoptera > Chrysomelidae > Crioceris > Crioceris asparagi. Next base: position 71,312,684 of record OY293827.1, on the reverse strand, counting down.
AAGGAGATAGAACAAATAGATACTAAAAGAAATAATAAACGTAAGTACATGACTACCTATCCACGTTAAAATATAAATCTCTAAGAAGCTATTTTGCTACATAACCAAGTGTGGCCTTAGTCTTCATATTATGTCATCGATTGATGGAGGAATTGCCACATAGTACAAAATCACAATAGAGAAAAATCTCATTTCATAGATCTCTTTCACAATCCCAGTAGTCTCTCTCGAAGATAATCAGAGACGTCGTCAATGAATATTTCGAAAAATATATCATAGAGGCTCATATCTTTATCTTTTTTGAATCTTCGTTAGTGAGCACATTTTATTTGGTAGGTTCCATAAAAATACTTCCTGGCCATAATCATAAATCATGGACAATGAATGCCTCCTCTATATTCATTCCACTAAAATATGTATAAAAGTCATCCTCAAATAAATTCCGAAATTTGGTAAATTTTAATTGCGTTCCACCACACTACTACACTAAATTAGGGAAATAAAAGAAATGGCTTCAAATGGATCATGTTACACAAAAATTGAAAATCATATGACAAACAAATTTATATATTTTATGATTATTGTAAATGGTATAGCCTCGGCAATATTGAAGAAACTAATCGATAACTGACTGCTTCGGTTCATTATCACCGAACCCACTAAACCTATGACTTTGAACAAAATGTTCAATATAGTGTTTTGCTTACAGTTACACTAAAACCCAAGCGAAAATCTTCATGACCATGTGGACCCAACTCTCACTTTATAATTTCTGCTTTGTCTAACTGAACACTTTTCATTTCTTTCAATCTGAAAAGCGCTTTTGTTTTTATAATCGGCACTCCATTGCCACACTAGCCAAATGCGCTATTGGACCAACATAATATTAGGGGACCTATAATCTATATTTTCTAATTCTCTTTATAACTATATTGTACCATCTTGTCATTATTTTTCGAGAAATTTTAATACGTTTGCGTGAAATTAGGAAAAAGATCTCTCAGAAGGGTATTTGTATGGAGAAAAAATCGTGAAATTCTAATATATTTATGGGACAGTTTCTCAGCAACACTTATTCTAGTAATAGAAGAAATATCAAAGATCCTGTGAACTGATTAATTCATTATCCCATTGTTCGTTCCAACATGACTCGTGTTTGGCGGAGAATATGCACGTAAAACTCAAAAGTCTATCTGTGATTTCCAAACAATGATTGTTTCTCAGTTTTACATGGTTGCTTTAAGTTAGTATTATTAGCATTGATCTAGTAATAAATTTCATGACAAAACACTTTTAGCTATAGTTACACATTATTAAATTATTAGTACTCAAAATATAAAGCGAATATCGATCAAAGAGTTGGTCTCGCGATTTTCAATCACTCAACTATATCAACTGCATTGCAATATATTCTGCGACTATCTATCTAGTCGCGCTTATTATATTTACATTCAATTTCAGATACCCGCCGACTATTCACACGGTGCCCACGTCTTTCTTCCCCAACAATCAAGAATTCAGCAAGGCGCTAGCCAAGACTGGGATGTACCGAAATTACTCATTGAATACTGGCCTAGATCCGACTCCCTATTGACCCTAGACGTCACATTGTATTGCATTTGCGATCTGGATCCAAAATCATTTTTTGTTTTACCTATTGTCTTTAGAATAAATACTGAAAAACATAAATATAATATACCTATATTATCTTCTCCAATTATTATCATATTATATATTATTTCTCACAGGTGTTTTTTTGTCGGTTCGCCATATCTCCTATATAATTTTATCAAAATTATTCATTGAGACGTCATTTATCGCTAATGACGAATAAAAATGGTTTTAAAATGTTTCTCTTTAATAAATATTTCATACAAAACATTCGTCCGACGTTATTAGTTGGTGCACTGAAAAATACAAAATAATAGATATAAATTATATTAGTGCTGTTCCTTTTGAAGTTGTGCAAATGCAATTAGAATGATAACTTTTGGCACCAACTTCACCAGCTCCAGCACCAATAGAATATAATATTATTTTGTATTTTTCAATGCACCAACTAATAACTTTGGTCCAATTTTTTTAAAGAATATTATTTATTTCACACTTTTGAGCGTAAAATTAATCACGGAAATCGTTGAACGTTGACTAATACCAAAGAAGATAGTACTTGTCCTATTACTCACGTATATTCTTTGCTTGTACTTGTGATTATTAAGAGATTTCAAAACATAGATTTGAACATATTACCACTGCTCTAACTCAAAAACCGTAAATCTAAGGAGAAAATCTGGTGTGTCCACTCACACGACTTTCCTACCACTCGCAGGCAAATTCCAGTGATTGAAAAATTTTACTCTATTACAATACTTTCCTTACATAGCGACGATAATAACGGTACGAATTGGAGTACGTTTAATATGTTCAGCGCGTGCACAAAAAAGCAGGCAGTAGAATTGTATACCCCCTCGGTTTGGGTTCGTCGGTCAAAAAAATGTATTCAATACATTTGGGACAACTAGAACATGTTAATTTTACCATCTTTACTAATAATACATAGAGATTTTCCCATATTTTATTAGCAAGAATGGAATCTTTTCTAACAACTCAGTTTCAGCTTCTAGATTTAGATGTACTTAATTACATTATCACATAAATAAACTGAACTAGTTTGAAGTATTTCAAATCGCATCGAATACTTTAAAATCAAAGTTTGTTTTAAGAACTTTTTTTAAAAACGTTATTTACATTAAGAATGTATAAAGCGTCCGCTATTGACAATCTGTATTACCAAGAATACTTGGATGGAATTGATTAAATTATTAACGCAAGTGTGAATCTTCCATAGTAGGTATATCCCGCAAATATCCCGAATTGGGTGATTCGAGCATAGCGAATCTCATGTCGCTTCTGAAACTGGTACTAAAACTTAAAATGTTAATAAAGCCGAACCCTCTGCAATAAGGTAAATTTCTATGAAATTTAGCTTGAAAGGTAGGTAACACCCTCCTAAAAACCAAGAAACCTTTATAAATTATCTTTATAAGTGTTTAATTGTGTAAAAAAGCTAAGCCATAGCTTAAAAAAATAAAAATATAGTAATTTATTGGGACGTGATTTCAAATTTTACAAAAAGTCTTCCAAAGCAACTTTCCTTTATCCGGTATTTAATTTTAAAATATTAGCTTTCTAATTGTTTGACAATTGAACATTGTACCTATAATGTGATAACACGACTTTTTACAAAAAGGCTAATATTCTTTTCAAAATAAAATATGTCTCATGTACCAATACATCATTTACTTATTTCAACATTATTATATTCGCAACCATATTATTGTATAAAGCATTCGCATTCTCTAACGTGGGTATATTTCTCTTTAAACGATTTTGTTACGGAAAAGTTTAGTGAATGTTTGTATTTAGGGATTAATTCATTGATTAAAATATCACATTTGGGATAGAATCTGCGATACTCCGCCATCTAGGTCGGAAAAGTGAAACTGAGGGCCTTCATTTGAAATACATATTGCAGTGTTCGTCTCGGGAAAATGACAGCCAATGACTATTGTACTACCCTCTAGATAACAGAGGGAGGTAGGATATCGTTTTTTTTGATACTGATGGAAATTCATAGTTAAAAGAATAAATCAAATAAAGTTCCACTTGAAATTACAGAAAAATGTCAATAATTGTTCTGACACATTTAGCCGATGTCACTATCAAAACTCAGTAGACTTAGTAATTACTAAAATAGCATCATCTAAACTGTGAGATCAAGTGCAAGAAGAACTTTGAAGAAAATTGTAAAATCAAAATTCCACCGTCTATATGTGTAAGTAGTTACCGTTCATGAGATACAGACGGCTGTTAGACGGAGCTACGGATGGATGGCCTTAGTTTTTGTTGTGATAGCGGTAATAGAAATACACATTCTCTGCAAATTTAAACACTCTGCAAAGATACAGTTGGCTCACAGACGAACAGACAGACGGATTTAGTTTTTGTTGTTAAAGCTAAAATAGCAATACCTACACAGTTTGTCAAAATTAAGTTGGAAGACATGTTACTCAATTTTTTTGTTTATGGGTTCAATATTAGTTTGACAGAAGATTGGTTGATTTATCAGACGTTCATGGCAACTGCTCCCAGAATAATATTTCAATGTGAGTCATAAACAGAACCAAATCATTTAGAACTTTCTACATTTTTCAGGGAATTATCAGGTTTATGCCTCAGTCATTTTGTTTAGTCTCTGATATTGACATAGTATTTTTGGCCCATAAGAATTCATTGTTTGTATGTTTAGTTTTATAAAAACAAATTTAGATTTCTTTCTAACTAAACAACTTTATTGTTGTTTGACATAGGTAAATTTTCCTAGCTATCTTTTGATCGTCTTCGTCAACTACCCTCTTTAAAAAAATGACACCCACAGAGAAAGCTAATTTCATCAAAAACTATTTCATAAAAATAAATCAAATCATACTAGCCAAAATGATAATATGAAAATTGATTCATCTCATAGAAGTTTTTTCTTTTTCCAACCACTCCTGAGGAAATTGTTTCAATCATATATAAAACAGCATCTAAACCAGCAACAGGTATAGATGAAATTAATGGTAAAATACTTTGCTTCATATATTTCCAAGACCCTTTCCTACCTAATAAACGAATATTTTACGTCAGGCTTATTTCCTGATATAAAAGAATCCAAAGGTATCCCTATTTATAAACATAAAGGATCAGTAAAGGATATTGAAGGATATTGAAAACTATCGGCTGATTTGTATAACAAGCCAAATTACCAAAATATTTGAGTCAGCTTACTCTTCACGACTCACTGAATATCTCGAGCATTTCAATATGTTACCAGACGTTCAGAATGGATTCAGAAAAAATCGACTATCACAGCCATTGAAGTCTGCTTGGAATTCATTTATGAAGCCCTCAATAACAAGGAAAACACTATGATCTCAGCCGAGGTTTTGACACTGTATATCACAATCTCTTATTGCAGAAAATGATTAGAATGGGAAAACGTGGAAAACCTTATGATTGGACAGAATCGTATCTGTCAAATAGAACTCAAGTCATAATAAACAACAACGCTAAATCAGATCCATTTCAGCCTTTAATGGGGGTGCCACAAGGTTCGGTACTTGGCCCACTATTTTTTATCATCTTTGTAAGTGATATTAGTAAATTTTGTTTCACCCCAAATCAATTCATACAATATGCTGATGATACCAATATATTTATGGCAAATAATTAAATCAAACAATTTATTGGTAATAGTAACAGGGTATCTCATGAGTTCAACAATTATTGCAAGAAAAATGGTCTCGAATTAAATGCAACAAAAACTAATTTCATGTGTTTTCTGCCGAGAAATGTTTCACCTGATTGTGAATTTTACCTACATATAGATAACAAATCCATCAAAAGTGTGGAAACTGTAGAAATTTTAGGCATAATACTAGATTCCAAACTTACCTGGGAAGCTCACATAAATACAGTAATTATAAAATTTGATAAGGAGCATAAGGAAAACCGTATCTCTTCATGTATTGAAACTAATTTATTATGGTTTAGTACAATCAACCCTTCAATATGGTTCAATATTCTGGGGTGCACCGTCACACTTAGATAGAGCCTTCATAGCTCAGAAGAAAGTTCTGAGGACTATGTATAATATGCCACCAACAACATCTTGTAAGTTATTGTATAAAAAACCAGAGATACTAACATTACCTAGTCTTTTTATAAGTCAATTTATTTTGCACACAAAACAAAATGAACATTTTTAAAGAAGAATAAGGACATTGATTCCTACAATAGAAGGAATAAAATAAAATATTCGTCAGCCATTTTAACGCCTAGAAATAGGTCAACATTCACCAATGCACATTGGAATCAAGTGCCTCAAAAAGTTCAGTAACATAATCCCATCCCAATAACATCAATAGCTTTAGAAAGAAGGTCCAGTCATCCTTAGCAGATCATACATTTTACAGTTTAGAAGAATTTCTCAATTTTTAAAATAGTGTTAGTCCAATATGTCCTATGTACAGGGTGGCCCGCTTAAGAGGGGCCTATACCTTATATCGCAACCTAAGGGAGTTACAAAAAAAATCTAAATAGGATAATTGTTTCTACTAAAATGATCTTTATTTATTTCTAATTTTTCTAATCGTCACTTTGTTATATACAGGGTGGTGTAACAAAGTTACATTTTTTTAAATGGAACACCCTATATTTTATTACATTTTTAGACATTCCTTTCAAAGACAAATTCAATGATGTACATGACTATGAGTATTCGATGCACGGATTCGAACTTATTAGCGATCATCTTCAGAATTCAGGGTATGTTTAAACCATCATTGTTGGGTTGCTCATAAACTTTTAAAACTTTTATCCACGTATTATTTTTAAGAAAATAATGCTTTTCTTTAGGCAATGATCAAATTTGAAATATTTTCCTCAAATACGCGATGTTGCCACAATTCACAAAATGATAATTTTCTCAATTTTCTTAAAGAGACACCCTGTATATTATTGGATTTTCGAATAGCCAGTTTATTGGCACTTTCAAATATATAACATAATACGGGTCTCTGAGTTACTGTTTTAGCTTAATTGGCAAGTAAAATTAAAAATTGAGGATACCTAAGATTTAAATTATTCAGACATGAAACTGGGAATTAGCTCATTATCAACTTGTTCACAATCGTTTTAGGGCGTTGTTGAAGTCCTGTTATAAACAGAATATCAAGCTTTGCACAATTTTATTTTTACATCTAAATGTCTACGTGACACGCGAACTCGTTGCTGCGCTTCCAAAACACTTGACGATTTATCTTTGTAATCCATATGTTTGAATGTGTCCCACAAAATAGTCCGCTGGGGCAAAATCTGTTCTCCCTGCTGGCCAAGAGATGGTTCCATCGTCACTTCCGCTCCAGAAGCGGCTTTGTATGTCTACTGAACATATTTCCAAATATCATTTGGATCGATGAATAATATTTACAACGTATACGGTGTTATTTAATAGAAAAAAATACGCATTATTGGAGTCTGGATCTACAATATTAGGACCCACATTCTACCAAGAAAATTTAACATTATTACTATATTTCAACTTATTAAGGAACGAAATTTGGCCACTTCTACATAATACTATATACCGAGAGCATCCAAATTTAATTTGGCAGCAAGATCGTGCTTCTTACCATCGAAGTGCTGCAATCATTCGCTTTTAAACGAAAATTTCAGAGAGCGGATTGGATAAAACGGAACCATCTCATGGTCACCGAGGGGTCTACATTTGACCCCAGTGGACTTTTTTTGTGGGGCACATTGAAAGATATGGGTTCCAAAGATAAACCGTCAACAGTTTTGGAAGTGCAGCAACGAGTTCGCGCGGCAATAAACTATCAGAATGAAATGAATTAGGCCTCAAATGTCATACACCATTTAGAAATAGCATAAACTTGTAATCTTCAAACCGGCGGAAATATTGAAAATCTCATTTAAGTAGTTTTACTTGTAAGTAATGTTACGTGGGTAGTTTATCATGTACTTACTGTTATTATTTCTTTTAGTTTGTATTCATTCTGCTACCTTGTTTGCAGTAGTGTTGCTTGTGTATTTCATTGTGTAGTTCTGGAATTGTAGTAGATTTGTTCTCGATCCTTCCAGAAACTGTATGTGAGGTACAATTTGTCGTGCTATTGTCACCTTGACAAGGATCTAGAACATTAATTATGTTCGTCTAGATAATCATAGAACATTCTCGATGAATGTCATATCATGATTCAGATATATAAAGCCGTGACGATCATGGGACACAGTCAGTTTATTGTATCAGTCAATTGGAGACATAAGTCGAAAGTAGTTGGAACGCGATAGTCAAAGTGACAAATAGTGACAGTTGTACTACAACAGAAAGCCGTGTACAGTGTGTTTGAAAATAAATCATTGGAAGCAATCTGCGAATTTTGAGTATTCCGCAAGTAAACTCACCCCACAACGTTTAGCACAGGGTTAAACGTCACAATTGGTGTCAGAAAAAAGGGATCATCGCATTTTGCTGAGAATATATGGTGAATACCAGATCGAAAGATTACGACGAAATGGCAAATTTTGCAGAAGTTCCTAGAAAATCAAGAAAGAAGTAGACAAGAACAAGAAGCAAAAATAACACAAATTCTAGAAAATCAAGAAAGAAGTAGACAACAAGATAAACAAGAACAAGAAAGAATTAAACAGGAAGTTCAAACAAAAATGAATCAATTTCTAGAAAATCAAGAAACAATTAGACAGGAAGACCAAACAAAAATAAGTCAAATTCTAGAAAATCAAGAAAGAAGTAGACAACAAGATAAAGAAGAACAAGAAAGAATTAGACAACAAGAAAAAGAAGAATGAGAAAGAATTAGACAACAGGAAAAAGAAGAACAAGAAACAAGAATAAGACAAATCTTAGAAGAACAAGCAAGAGTGCGACAAGAAGATAAACAGGAAGTAGACCAGAAATTAGAGAAAGTTGAACAAAAATTAGAGAAAGTCCAAGAAAACTTCAGAATTTTCAACTTATAGATGACAAGATGTTGCAAAAAGAAGAAGTTGACCAGAAATTAGAAAAAGTTCAGGAAAATTTTAATCAAAAACTTCAAATAATAGAGCAAAAGATGTTGCAAATGAAATCTGAAGTACCTCTGAGACGATCGTCGAATGAAATTCAAAATGGTGTAGTTAATCCAGTCAAAATTGAACAGTCTTGGTCAACATATAAAAAGCAATTTGATGCTGCTGCTTTGGCTAGTGGTTGGTCAGATGAAGAGAAAGCCACCGCATTGATCTTGGCTCTACGTGGTGATGCATTGGAAATCTTAAATATCCTAACTGGCGGCGAACATTCGTATGCGATTTTAGTGGATCAACTTGAAATGCGATACGGTGACCAACATCTACAACAAGTTTACCAAGCACAGTTAAAGAATAAGCAGCAACAGTCTGGAGAAACACTACAACAATATGAAATTGATGTTGCCCGGCTCGTTCGACTGGCATATCCTACAGCACCAAAAGACTTTCTTGATAGGTTAACAGTACAAACATTCATTAATGGTATAAGAGATATTGAAATGCAACAAGCCCTTCGGTTAAGTAGTCCTACAAGAATTGAAGATGCCCTTGCACGTGCACTTGAATACGAAGCTGCTAAACAGGCGTCCAGAAGTCATCGCAGACTGCGACAGACACGATGGGTCAATTCAACCCAAGAGAAGTCTTATGGCAATGGTAACTCCATAAAGCACATTATTAAAATGTTACAAAAATTGGATGGGCAAACAAATGAACAAAGAACTAAGACTTTGTGTTGGAATTGTGGACAAGAAGGACATATAAAAAAGAATTGTCCACAGCCTCAAAATAGCAATATGCAGGAAAACTCCAGTTAGCCAGTTTTGCGGGGCGAAGACTGGCTTACTCCAACCAAGCCCCAACATCATTAAAAATCAAAATTTCCCGACTGTCATGAAGGATCCAGCTTGGTTGTGAAAGGAAGAATATGCGGTCGGGATTGCAATATTGTTATTGATACTGGTTCATGTTCTACCATTGTGCGAGCTGATGTTATTCCTGCTTGCAAAATTGACCATTCCAATAGAAGTTATATACTTGAAACTGCAAATGGAGTGACAATACCCGTCATTGGTACTCACGAGGCAGATATTCAGCTGGGAAAATCAAAATTTAGACATAAAGTATTTGTTGCCGAGATTTTGGACGAAGTTTAATTTGGGCTAGACATCATGAATAAATTTGGCTTCAATCTGAACCTCCAAGACCGAATACTCAAAGTTAATGAAGAAGAGTTGTTTATGTCAACATCTGAATCTATAATAAGAAAAATTAAGGTAAAAAGGACCATTACGATACCTGGATGGTCTGACAATCTAATCCATGTTAAAATAGAAGGTTCTAAGTGCAAGGAGGCACTGGTACTGGAAAGTAATCCAGAATGTCTGCTAAAGGAAATGATTATAGAAAACGCATTAATAAATCCATCAAGTGAGTATCCAATTAAGGTGAGAGTTTTGAATCTGCCCGAAGAACCTAGAGTTTTAATGAAAAATGAAGTAATTGCCTGTGCGGAACCTATAGTATCTGTTAAAATCTCAAGCAGTCAAGGGAAAACCATGTGCCAGAAAGGAAGAGAGCTGAAAGAGAGAATCATTTCTCAACTTCCTAACCAACAGAAGGCGAAATTTGGTGATTTATGGGAGAAATACAAAGAACTATTTTGTTTTTCGGAAACAGATCTAGGACGAACTAATATGGTACAACATCGCATTAACACAGGCAACCAACAACCAATAAAACAAATTCCAAGAAGGGTACCATTAGCAAAACAAAATGAAATGGAAATACTTATAGATAACATGAGGAAACAAAAGGTAATTGAACCTTCGAACAGTCCTTGGTTGTCACCGGTGGTCTTAGTCACAAAAAAAATGGCTCGACTAGGTTTTGTGTTGATTATAGAAAATTAAATGAAATCACAAAAAAGACAGTTATCCTCTTCCCAGAATAGACGATACACTTGGTTGTCAGGAGCGAAATGGTTTTCTACATTGGACTTGAAAAGTGGATATTGGCACGTCGAAATGCATCCTGAGGATAAAGAAAAGACAGCATTTTCAGCCAATGGCAATTCACTGTAATGCCATTCGGATTGTGCAACGCTCCAGCGACTTTTGAGAGATTGATAGAAAGAGTACTACGTGGACTCATTGGAAAGAAATGTTTAGTATACCTTGATGATGTAATCGTTTTCAGTGAAACATTTGAGGAACACTTGAAAAATCTAGAAGAGGTATTTCAACGATTCTCACAAGCAAATCTTAAACTTAATCCCGAGAAATGTGCTTTCCTAAGAACTGAAGTGAAGTATTTGGGACACATAATATCCGCAAATGGTGTAAGAACAGATCCGGAAAAGACAGAAGTGGTTCATAATTGGCCTGTACCAAGGAACAAAACAGAACTGCGAAGTTTCTTAGGCCTGTGTTCATATTACAGACGGTTCGTAAAGAATTTTGCTAGTATTGCCCGTCCATTGCATCGACTAACTGAGAAGGAAAGACCTTACAATTGGACTCCAGAATGTCAGAATGCTTTCGAATATCTGAAAGGTGCTTTGTGCTCCTCTATTGTTCTGGCTTATCCCCAGAGAGAAGGAGAATTTATCCTAGATACTGATGCCAGTAAAACAGGAATTGGGGCAATTTTGTCCCAAAGAATAGAAGGAGTGGAGTATGTACTAGCATATTACAGTAAGAGTTTATCAAAGGCTGAACAAAATTACTGTGTGACGCGGCAGGAGTTACTAGCTGTAGTCAAGGCAATAAGACATTTCCACAAATATTGATACGGTCAGACATTTGTTCTACGGACCGATTACGCATCACTTAAATGGCTGTTCCAGTTCAAGAGCCCAGAAGGTCAGATAGCGCGCTGGCTCCAACAACTTCAAGAATATGACTTCAAAATTGAACATCGTCCTGGTATTAACCACAGAAACGCTGATGCACTGTCAAGACGGCCTTGTGCAGAGGACTGTAAAAACTGTTCAAGATTTGAAAATAATGTGCCAGAAATTCTTAAAGTCAAACGAACTTTGATAAATGGCGACCCAAACTGGAGTTCGGAAATACTCAAGCAAGACCAACTGGATGATAATGATATTGGGTCAGTGATGAGGTGGAAAATGGATGGAGCAAGACCTACTTGGCAGGAGATATCAGATTTGTCTCCTGTCATAAAAGGATACTGGTCACTTTGGGAATCTTTAGTAATTGATGATAACGTTTTAAAAAGAAAATGGGAAAGTAATGATGGTAAGACTGTTCATTTGCAAATAATTCTTCCACGGAAAAGAATTACACAAGTACTGCAAGAGATTCATTGTGGAGCAAGTGGTGGCCATTTAGGTATAAATAAAACTTTATCGAAGATTAGAGAGAGGTTCTACTGGTTAGGAAGCCGTGCTGACGTAGAGGACTGGTGTCGGCGATGCGATACCTGCTTTACCAGTAAAGGTCCAAATACCAGAACCCGCCATAGGATGCAGCAGTACAATGTGGGTGCCCCATTTGAGCGAATAGCCATCGATATTACGGGGCTATTTCCAATAAGCAGCTCTGGAAATAAATATCTCTTGGTTATCATGGATTATTTCAGTTAATGGCCAGAGGTAGTCGCAATTCCAAATCAGGCCGATGCCCTAATTGAACATTGGATAAGTCGGTTTGGTATGCCGTTAGAAATTCACTCGGACCAAGGTCAAAATTTTGAGTCGGAAATCTTTCAGAGTGTGTGTAACCTAATGGAGATTAAGAAAACTCGTACAACTCCACTGCATCCACAATCCGATGGAATGGTAGAGAGATTTAACAGAACACTAAAAAATTATTTGAGGTCAGCAATCAATGGACACCAAACAAACTGGGATAAGTATATACCGCTCTTCCTACTGGCCTATAGATCTTTCACTCATGAATCGACCAGAGAATCTCCAGCTGGCATTGTGCTTGGTAGAAATCTGAAACTTCCGTCTGACATCTTGTTTGGTTCACCAAGCGAACCTCCCACATCTGTAGATGCCTACATTCAGAGTTTGACGCGAAGACTCGAGGAAATACACAATCTGGTTAGAAAACAGTTGAAGATTTCTAGTGATCGAATGAAGGCCCGATATGATATTCGTGCAGAAACCGGACAATTTGAAATTGGTGATAAAGTGTGTGTTAATTACTCTTTCAAAGTAATTTTTATTCAAGTTTCCAATTGATAACTCATATTTCAGAATATAACAGATTAGTTTATTCAAATAAACGTTTTAACAAGCACGTGCGTCTCAGATCTTTATACATCAATATCAAACAATCTCTCTCTTCTACTTCGATCTAGCTTCTCTTGACTGTGTGGCTCGGCGCACGCATCACAGACAGACAATACTTCCTGTGCAGATGCAGCGCTGTTGCCATTCTCACAAAATAAAAATATAACAAAACCACTTACAAAAATAAGAATACTAAACATGCCGCCCACCTTGAAAGACTAGTCTTTCAACGACATCTTATTACAAAGTCATGAAAATAATTACAATATGGCTCTGAAACATAAGAAATACAAAAACAAATAACAACAAACAAATAACCTATATACAATAAATAAAACATTTTATCAATTTACAGGCAGTGGACATATCTTTGAGAAACTTCGTTCTATTACACCTGATTCAGTTTTTATAAGTGCCACTCGCGCAACACTGTCCTTTCCAACAAACACACTCAGGACTCTTCCCATTTTCCACTTCATGGGTGACGCATTGTCATCTTTGATTAGGACTATCGCACCTTCCTTCAAAGTGTCATGATTTTGTCTCCACTTGTTTCGCTGCTGCAACTCTGAAATGTATTCTTTGCTCCAACGAACCCATATATGTTGCTTCATCTTCTGTAAATGCTGATACACTGACAAGCGATTACATGGTAAACTTCTTACTTCTGCACTAGGTACAGGACTCAATTGACGACCAATCAAAAAATGTGCCGGTGTCAATGGTGTGAGATCATCAGGATTAGAGGATAGGGTAGATATAGGGCGAGAATTCATTGTCGCTTCTATTTCCGAAAGAAGGGTATATAATTGTTCAAAGGTAAGCGGAGTATTACTGACAACGCGCTTCGGATGATGTTTCATAGTTTTAACCCCTGCCTCCCAGAGGCCCCCAAAATGTGGCGACTGAGGTGGTATAAAATGCCAATCAATTTCTTCCTTGCAAATCCTGCTAACAATGGATTCCTCATTATCACTAATAAAACGGCCTAATTCACAAGCGCCTACAAAATTACATCCATTATCAGAAAAAAATGTGGACGGCTTACCTCTACGAGAAGAAAACCGTCTTGATGATAAAATAAAAGCTTCTGTTGTAAGATCAGTCACTAATTCTAAGTGCACTGCCTTAACTAAAAAGCAAATATAAAGAGCGACATATGCCTTTGATAACTTAGCACCTCTGCCTATACGATTTTTTACATAAAAAGGCCCTGCGTAATCTACGCCCACAATATCGAATGGATGTTTTGGAATAAGCCGTTGTTCGGGTAGGTTACCCATTATAGGAGTCAAAACCTTTGGGTTGTATCTTCTACATTTAACACAATTACTTACTATTTTTTTACATAACACTCTGCCAGAAATCGGCCAATATTTCTCGCGAATAGATGAAAGTAAGTGTTGCGGCCCACAATGGTGCATTTTGAAATGTTCATGTCTTAAAATTAATTCTGTGAGAGGATGGTTAGAAGGCAAAATTATTGGATGCTTTTTCTCAAATTGAAATCTAGCATTCGATAATCTTCCACCAACTCTCATAAACTCATTATGATCTAGAAATGGACTTAAACTAAGTATTTTGCATGACTTCAATTTTTTGGTTTTTATTTGACTTTTTCGACTTAAAAATATTCATGCTGAATATGTTTCAAAAGTAAATTGAATGAATACTCAATGTCACCTTGTAATAACGGTCCTACCTTTCGCACTGTAGGATTTTTACAATTATTTTTATCTATTGATATACTTGCGTTGCAATTTATTTTATTTTGTTTCACATCTGGTAAACAAACATTCTTATTCGGAATTTTTGGCCAGAAGGATTCATTCAAATGCAAAAAAGTTGGTCCATGCCACCACATCTCCATATCCCTTATTTCCGAACTTTTTACACCACGTGATAAATAATCTGCAGGATTATGTTCACTTGGAACATGTCTCCAAACATCATTGCTAGTAAGATTTTGGATTTCAGACACCCTATTTCCTACAAATGTCTTCAACTTATTAGGAGGTGTTTTCACCCAACCCAATACAATAGTGGAATCCGACCAGAAATATCTTTTTGCCACTTCAAGTCTTAAAGCCTTTGAAATTTTATCTGCCAGTCGGGCAGCCACAAGTGCGCCACACAGTTCCAAACGTGGTAACGTTACAGATTGCAATGGCGCAACCTTTGCTTTAGAAGCCATCAAATTAACAGTGACATTGCCATACTCGTCAAACGATCTTAAATAAATATATGCACCATACGCCTTTTCAGAACTGTCAGCATAACAATGCATTTCAATATTTCTAGAATTTTTACACAACACATGACGTTCTACTTTCAAATTATTTAAATCAGTCACCTCAGATACAAACTCTAACCAAACAGATACAATATGTTGAGGAACCTGATCATCCCATGACAATTTTTCAATCCACAGACTTTGAAGTAACATTTTGATTACTATAGTACAAGGACTAATCAAACCTAGGGGATCAAAAATCTTTGAACTATTCGATAAGATTAGACGTTTAGTTATACGTTTACTCTCTGACATAGGTTTAACCTTAAACATTAACTGATCCTGGGATGGCGACCAAATTAGACCAAGTGTCTTTTTTCTTTCATTTTCACCAAATTCAACAATTTTAGACAAATTGTCATTATCAGGAATACAATCTAAAATCCTCGGAACATTTGAAGAAAATTTTCTAAGTATTAAACAGCCTTCTTTCAACACATTAAACAGCAACTGAGTTATACGTTTTGCTTCTTGAGCTGACTCTGCACCTGCCAACATATCATCCACGTAGAAGTCATTTTTTATAATATCGGAAATAACGGGATAGACAGATTTGACATTCTCAGCTAATTGAACTAAACACCTGATTGCAAGGAAAGAAGCCGGACCCGTTCCATATGTTAACGTATTTAACTGATAAGTATCTAAGGGACTTTCACTATTGAAACGCCAAAATATTTTTTGAAGCGTCCTATCTTCGGCTGCTACCCACACTGACCTATACATTTTTATGCAATCAGCAGTAACAACAATGTTATGCTGCCTAAAGCGAGTTAAAATAGAGAACAAATCTTGTTGAATAGTTGGACCAACCATTAAAATATTATTCAACGAGTAACCTGTGCAACTTGGCAATGAAGCATCAAATACTACTCTTAATGACGTAGTAATAGAATCTTCCCGATAAACCCCATGATGGCTCATGTAATACCCTGATACCATATCACTTTCATCAACGTTTATTTTGGACATATGACCTAACTGAATGTATTCTCTTATGAACGCATGATACAATTTTTTGTATTCTTCATTAGAGTTAATTTTTCGCTCCAAATTACAAAATCTCTTTTTTGCTTCGTTAAAAGAGCTACCTAAGTTCGAAATATTCATTTTTAATGGTAATTTAACGATAAATGCACCATTTTCATTGCGCTTAGTATTTTTTATAAAGTGATTTTCACAAACAAGTTCTTCTTCTGATAAACATTTATTTACTGCATCACAATTTTCCAATCCCCAAAATTTCTTTAAATCATTTTGAATTTCTTGCTCTATCGTAAGACTAACATTGCTAAACGATATCCTATTTTTACCCTTATTATACAAAGGACCAGTGACAATCCATCCTAAATGGGTTTTTTGCAAAATTGGATTTCTGTAGCCTAATGAAACCTTTTCTTCACAAATAAGATTTCAAACCAAATCAGCGCCAATCAACATATCTATCGATTGTGGCTGGAAAAAACAAGGATCCGCGAGCTTATAATCTTTCGGGATATCTAATTTACTTACATCTACCTTTGAAATGGGCAAACTGCCAGTAATGTTCGGGATAATAAAACAAGAAATTGATGTTGAAAACCCATTATTTTTTGAATAAATTTTTGTATTGCATCTATAGTTTATCGTCGAAACTGAACTATTTATGCCATTAAGAAGAATCTCAACTTTTTCTTTTTCTATACCTAATTTGTTACATGCTTGATCAGTATTAAAGCTTGACTGTGATCCACTATCAAGAAGAACTCTAATTGTTTGCTTCCTATTGTACCTATCCAACACGTCAACATTTGCAGTAGAAAGTAAAACTTCACTTATTGTACAACAAGCAGAATTGCTTGATGTAGCACTTAAATTTCCTAACTGTGATGCAACGTCATTATTTTGAATATCGCTATTATTTTTATTTATATTATTATTATATTATATTATATATATCAGAAAGTCTTATTTTATGTAATAAAACATGATGCTTACCATTACAAACATAATTTTAGCTGCATAATACTTTCCGCTCTTTTCTCAACTGGCATTTTCATCAATTTAGTGCAACTTTGAATGAAATGTTCACCTTTACAAAATAAACAATTTGAATCTACATAACCTGAAGGATACCTAGTGAGTTTATTATCTTCATTTGTTAGTACTAAACCTTTCGTATTATGGTGCCTATCAATAAATGTTTCACTCCGATTTTGATCCAAGTTATCTAACAGTTCTGCTTTTGATGTTAAAAATGATCCAACGTAGGAAAACTTTCACTTCTTGATTTGAAAGATTCCTACTCTCTGGACGTAACTTTGTCTAACTTTGTGCTAATTAGATACACCATAGGTACATCCTACTCACTGATTGGCAAGCCTACCTGATTCAAAGACCACATCTGTTTTCATAAATGAATAGCCCGCTTCAAAGTACTTGACAGTCACAGTTTCTGGGCCCCAGTCCGCATTGACAACTGTGCATAAAACAACATAAGTTTCCAATTTTTGCTCTGAGCGAAAGGTATAATGCTTAATATGAGCAGGTGTCCTTTTAATAATAGCACAATAAGTAGAAGCTACTTCTTCTGCATTCCTACCACTTATAGCCTCGTGTCATAATACACAAATATTTTCATGGGCTTGTTTAGAGCAGCAAATGTTTCATTAAATACCAAAAGCCTGCTTACAAAAACAGACAATCTTAGCGAAATTTTAGGTAGTGACAAGATTTTTTGCATGTCTACAAAAAGCATCAAACGACTTTTGTCGGTAATTTTGTCGCGGTCTTCTTGATATGTAGCTCTTTCTTGTTTATAGAGTTCATGATGTACATCAAAACCAATACAAGAAGAACACGCTTCATTACAATTTACTCTTCCCGAATTAATACAAACTTTTGCATGTTCCTTTGAATAACACATACCAACGTTACAGTTATCCTGATTGGGCTAATCAAACCCAATATTTTCTAATAGATCTTCGTATCGGTACCTTTCGTAGGACACATTATCTACTTTCTCATATAAATCGTTCCATATATCTGTTAGATATTAGGTAGATATCACCTGTTTGGAGCATGCACAAGATTTTTAATGGGAAACTTGTGGGTTAAATTATTAATTTTGTTTGTGAGTGGTGGAGGAGATCCTTCTTATGGACATCGAGTGGACCCTACCCAGTCGATAGTGTGAGTCTCTCCAGTCGGTCGGTCTGGTATACTTACTAGAACCACCAAACCGTCTAGGTTTGTCTGACCTCTAGTGGTCTCCAGCGACACTTAGGCCAGTTGGCCCATTGTATTTAACCATCTTCGCAGCGCAAATCCTGACTGAGCCCAGTACCACAGACCGATATTTAATGTACCTAATCCAGAATAACTGTATCTTGTACAGGCCTGTACAAGTCCTATGCTGGGTATGACCTTAATGGTTCTGGATCACCTTTCCTTTCCGCATAGTCTGCATGTGAAGTCACCGTTGTACAATATCGTTTTGTTGACTTGACTGTTCGTCAGTCCCCCCGTTACAATTTTGCTTTCTTTTGACATTGGCTTGGAATATATTATTTCCCGTTTCTGTTACCTGGTGTGTTTCTCCAGTCTTGTTTGTGTTTCTCCAAAACTCACTGGATGACGGATAAATGTACTTGGGTTTAGGCACTCTTATTATCATTCTTTGGTTTTGGTTGTTGTCTGCCCCTCTTCTCCCAAGTTTGTCGGCTGTCGTTGCCTGTCGTGCTCTGATGTCCTGGCGTCCAGATTACTTTTACGTGATTCCGATTTACCAGAGTTTTCAGTTCCACCTTGCAAGTCCATACCAGTTGTGACGTCATCTTCTGACTTTTTAACCCTTTCAGTCATGTATTATTTTTTTCTCTTAAAAAATTTTAGATAATGCCAAACATTTCTTTGAATTAAATTAAGTTTTTTATAAATAAGATATTTCTAGGAAAGCCCTTAAGGGTTCTATGAGGTGTACCCAAGAAAAGACATCGTGGCCATAATGTTGCGGTGTAACTAGATAAATTTTCTCAAAATAGGTACTTTATTTAACAAAAATATAAACATTGGAGGGTATATAAAATTTTAGTTATGGAGTAAACATAAAAAATTTGAAGATTTGTGATAATCGAAAAAACAAATTTTCTGTCTATCTAAACATAAATGTATATTACACTTTGAACAAAAATATTTAGTTTTTGCTTTACAATTTGATTTCTTACACCTGTCGAATGAAAGCCTGCGAAACAAAAATTTGTAGTAAATAACATAAACACGCATATAAAAGTTCTGATATTACCTGTGGCAATAGCTTCTTGTTGATATTCTTCGGACGAATTATCGGATAAATCTTCAATTTCTGATAAATGCTCCGCAAAATATAGAAGTTCTTGTATTTTTATTCTCCTTTAAAATCACATTTTTTTTTCATGGCCTTTCAAAATAATTTATAAATTGCAGGGAGGCAAAAATAAAGTTCAATAGAGTTTTCTTCAATACATCTAATCAAGGTGGGTTTGTGATTACTTCATTGGAAACAAAATGTCACCACTAGCTTCAAATTGAAAAATAGTTTATCACTGTATGAGGACAACGTTTACAAGCGGGTTAATGTAATTGAAATAAGAGACATCAGCCTTAATGTAGTAAGGCCTCATATGAGGACGCTATGACCGAAAGGGCTGTTTGATTAGTTCTTAAATATCCAGACAAATGTCCAACAAATGTTGAGCAAATAATACTGCCTGACCATGACCAAGACCGTATCTAACCAACTGGGCAGAGATATAAGACTTTTGGCACGAACTTCAAAAGTACCAGATCCAATAGAATTAATATCATTTTGTATTTTGACGTTCCATATTTATTGACGATTTAAATGTACCTATAGTTAGTTATGCCTGAACCTACAAATTTTGAAATCGATTCAGATTTTTCTAAAGCAATAGAGAGACACAAACGATTTCATTAGCATATTTGTGTTTCACGAACGATTTCTGATAAATTGAGTAAAAATAGATAATGTAAGGTCTATTTTCAAGACTTGTTGGCTAATCGGTGTTAATTATTTAACAATCTAATAACTCATTAAATACTGAGTTACAAAATAAACAAACGCCTCACATACATTCACAAACGATGTGTATCAACAGAAATTTAAAAATAAAAAATTTTCGAATTGGTATTGGCTATTCGGTATATGATCAGAAACCATGAACCGATTATCAACACGAATTTGAAAAATTTATATTCTTAAATTTCTTTTGATACACATCCATTTTGAATCGTTTATGAATGTTTGTGATGCGTTTGGTTTCTTTGTGACTCAATATTTAATGAGTTATTAGATTGTTCAAATAATTAACACTGATTAGCCAACACACGTCTTGAAAATAGAAATTGCATTCTCTATTTTTTACTCAATTTATCAGAAATCGATTGTGAAACAAACACATATATATTAATGAAATCGTTTCTGACTTTCTACTGTTTTAGAAAAATCTAAATTGAGTTCAAAATTTGTAGGTTCAGGCAACTTACAATACATCACTGTTAAATCGTCAATAAATTAATATAGTTTGTGTATGGAACGTTACAATAAAAAATAATATTAAATCTATGAAATTGTGTAATTGTAGTTAGATATAAGACTTTTGGTACCAACTTCAAAAGTAGCAGCACCAATAGGATTAATATTATTTTGTATTGTCGGCACAATACAAAATAATATTAATCCTATTGGTGCTGCTACTTTTGGAACGTCTTCCTTACACAAATTAATAAATATTTAATGACGATTTAACCTTTATGTAGGTAGGTATAGTCACAAACGATTTCGATTTGATTATTATATTTGTGTTTCACAAACGATTTCTGATAAATTGAGTAGAAAATAGAGAATGTAAGGTCTATTTTTAAGACGTGTTGGCTAATCGGTGTTAATTATCTAACATTCTAATAATTCATTAAATATTAAGTCACAAAAGAAACAAACGCGTCACTAACTTTCATTATTGGTCTGTATCAACAGAGATATAAAAATATAAGTTTTTCAAATTCGTGTTGGCAATTCGGTATGTGGAAGTCAGATAACATGAAAATATACTTAAAAAAACTAAGGCACTTTCCTATCATACAGAAAACAGAAACAAGAGAAGCACCAACGCATACCACCAGTTAATCTTTCGTCGATTACAATCATGTAAGCGTAAGAATTGTGAATTCCAAGAGTAATATAATTAAAACGATTTAACAATTATTAAAGGTAGGAATAGAATCCAAGCCACACAAAAAAGTTTTTCATGTCAATAATGTTTTGGATTTTGGAGCTCACCGCAAACTCATGCGAAGGTAAAAATAACTACATCAATATGATAATTAGATTAATTATCAATATTCATATATTTTATAGCTCAACTTTGTTTTTTTTATAATAAGAGTCATGTTTAAACAATAATAAATCTATGAAAAAGACGAGGAGCTCCCCGTCCAAACTTTGAAAAATAAAACAAAACTAGAAGAATTTTATAACTATTTCCACTTTAACCTAACCAAAACTCAATCAAAAGAAGATTTATCATACAAATATACAGTTTAGAGAACTCCATATTTTAATATCGTCTGGGCTCCAATTACACTTGAACAATAGCAACTAAGACAACTTTATCATTATAGATAAATCAATTTTATTGCACCAATAAAGCTTATAAATTAAACAAAACTTC
The DNA here is from genome assembly GCA_958507055.1 of Crioceris asparagi. NCBI lineage: Eukaryota > Metazoa > Arthropoda > Insecta > Coleoptera > Chrysomelidae > Crioceris > Crioceris asparagi. The sequence continues at coordinate 71,290,768 of OY293827.1, read as the reverse complement.
ATAAAAGTGCATACCAAGAGTATACAAAACATAGTTACTTCTCATGTAAGATTATGATGACTAAGCAATCATTTAGTTCAGTTTCGATACCTACTATAGATTTTTCACTTGACGGGAAAATAAAATTTCAAATAATGTGTAAAGAGCGCCTTCAAATGTCAATAATACATTTACAACAGACATAATATGCAATGTTAGATATGACTTTCGTTTTTACATTACTTCACAATAATTAGAAAACTTATTCATGTCCATGATAAGATAAAATTAAATTTTGGAAGTGGTAAACTTGAAACCCTGACCTATATTCCATCCAGCCTTGCGGCTCTCCACTGTGTTCGCGGTAGGTACTACAATAGCGAATACAAATTCAGATAGAGTAGGTTATGTCGGTAGTGAGTTAAGTGTGTAAGCAGCAATAGTCATTTGTAAACATCATTATCTGTGCTCATTTGTAATTTGTATCCGAACATAGACAGATTTTTAATAATTGCGATATTAATCGTAAAAGAGAATTTGTTTAAAGCACAAAAGTGATTCTGTTTTTTAAAATGATTCTAAAACGTGATACTAGGAATACACACTAATTGAGAGCATAAGTCTGTTTGATAGACGGAGTATGTATTATATTTATTTAACCATAAACCGATTAGCCAGCACGAATATGACAAAAATAAATGTTATTAAATTTCTGTTGATACACATCGTTTGTGAATCATGTGTGAATCGTTTGAGAACGTTTGTGACTCAATATTTATTGAGTTATTAGATTGTTAAATGTTAACACCGATTAGCCAACACGTTATGCAAATAGACCTTACGTTCTCTATTTTTCTACTCAATTTACCAGAAACCGTTCGTGAAACACAAATATAATAATGAAATCGTTTGTGACTATCTATAGTCTTAGAAAAAATGTAAATCGATTTCAAAGTTTGTAGGCTTAGGCAACTAACTATACATAGTGATGAAGCTTCAATAAATATAATATCTGTATGGAACGTCACAATAATAATTCTATTGGTACTGGTACTTTTGAAGTTGATGCCAACAGTCTCATATATAACTACAATTGCACAACTTCAAAAGTACCAGCACCTATAGAATTAATATTATTTTGTATTGTGACGTTTCATATACAAATTATATTTATTGACAATGACGTAGGTATATATATATATATATATATATATATATATATATACATATACATAAAATAATAAAATAAAAATACATAAAATGGACACGAAAATATACGATGTTACATGGTTGGTGGTAAAATAAGAAAAAAATAAGCCCCAAATCAACTCCGCAGAATTCCCAAATTCTCTTTGAATTACTGTATTATATAACTAGTACTGCCGTACTTCCATTTTCTATTATATATATATATATACATATATATATATATATATATATATATATATATATATATATATATATATATAAATATACCTACATCCCTGTTATATATAGTTAGTTGCCTGAACCTACAAGTTTTTAAATTAATTTTTCTAAAACAATAGAGAGTCACTAACGATTTCATTATCATATTGGTGTTTCTCAAATGAATTCTGATAAATTGAGTAAAAATAGAGAATGTAAGGTCTATTTTCAAGACGTATTGGCCGATCAGTATTAATTATTTAACAATCTAATAACTGGATCATTAAAAAAATATTAATTTCTTTTCAAATGAGTGTTGGCTATTCGGTATGTAGTATTTATTTATTTATACTGTTGTGACCCGTTTGTTTTTTTTGTCACTCAATATTTAATGGGTTATTAGATTGTTAAATAATTAACACCGATTAGCCAAAAAGTCTTGAAAATAGACCTTACATTTTCTATTTTTTACTCAATTTATCAGATATGGTTTGTGAAACAGAAATATAATAATGAAATCGTTTGTGACACTCTGTTGTTTTAGAAAAATCTAATTTTTTTTCAGAATTTGTAGGCTTGGGCAACTAACTAAACATCACTGTTGAAGCGTCATTAAATATAATTTGTGTATGGAACGTCACAATACAAAATAATATTAATTCTATTGGTGCTGGTACTTTTGAAGTTGGTGCCAAAAGTCTTATATCTATGATTGCAGAACTTCAATAGTACCAGCACCTATAGAATTAATATTATTTTGTATTGTGACGTGCCATACACAAATTATATTTATAGACGATTTAACAGTATGTATAGTTAGTTGCCTGAACCTACAAATTTTGAAATCAATTTAGATTTGTCTAAGTCAATAAATAGAGAGTCACAAACGATTTCATTTTTATATTTGTAATTTAATAAAAAATAGAGAATAAGGTCTATTTTCAATACGCGTGTTGGCTAATCGGTGTTAATTATTTAACAATCTAATAACTCATTAAATATTGAGTCTAGAAAACACCAAACGCGTTACAAATGTTCACAAACGATCCGTATCAACAGAAATTAAAAAACTCAGATTTTTCAAATTCGTGTTGGCTATCCGGTATTTGGTCCGAAGCAGAGTTCTCTGTACAAGCCCTAGTCAATAGTTATGTGCCAAGATACTGTTGATGAAATACTGGGGCAAGTCGGTAGATGGGGTAGGTTCCAAGTGATCGCGTATACGTGCCTGGGTTTCGCAGTTATTTTCTCAGTGTTTCCTATGAGCTATATATTTACAGCGAGGGATATAAAATACAGGTAAAAATGATGAAGGTTCAATTTTAAAATAAACATGATAGTGTTTTTAATTTTATATATATATATAGCAAACTTCTTTATTTTTTTAACTACGCAATCAGCCACTGCTTCAAGGAATCGATTATACTTTTCAAAGATAAACTTTATATTGTAGGTCCACATTATCACTGAATCATATACCTAGGTACAAGTACCTAATGATTAGATTACGTTTATTGAACTATTGTATGACATTCCATTTGTAATATTAAATAGACCCGATATTATAGAAATATTTAGGTGGCTGATAATCAAATAATTTCATACCTATAATTTATGAGTCAGAATGAGTATTTTCTACTTTTTACCTTGTATAATATTTTATTTCTTTGAAACTCAAAATCGCTTATAATAGGTAGGTATATTATTTGAAAAAGTGATATCTGTGTCAAAATTGAAATAGGCGAAACATAATTATAGTGAATGGAATAGAGAGAATATGAAATAACTAACTATTCACCCCCTAGTTATGAAAACTCCTACGAAGCACTAATCCTGTCATCCATTTTTTATAAAAAAATTCTGTAAGAGTATCTGCAGTACTTTCATTCTATTTTTGATAATAATCAACCAAAATAGTTATTTTTGTATTAAATGCGTGAAATGAGTGCTTTTTTAATGGCCCATGACAGTGTGACCGAAAATTCTCTCCAATGTGCCATGAAAACACGAATTTTATACACGAAATACAAACAACATTTTTTGTACAACAGTCAAAAAAACTTGACATTTTTGCACACAATTTATGTTGGAAGTAATTTTACAAACTTTACTATCAATTATTATTCCAATAAATGAAATTGTTTTATGATCAATAATTAATAAATAATTGACTCTGTTAAAAATAGATCCTTCAAAAAGTACTATTTCATATTTATTTTGTGAATTATTTTGGCAGTGTAAAAAATATATTTTTTTCACGGTGAAAAAAAGACTTTTTTTCTCAGTGAGAATACTTTTTCACGGTGAAAAAAGTAAACATTTACGCATCAATAGAGATGCAGAAATGTCAAGTTTTATTGACAGTTGTACAAAAAGGTATTTCAGGTAAATTTCTTATAGAAATGTACCTATTGCGATCGTTCACACTTTTGAATTTCGAAAAAATTTCAACGGCATGTTGTTATATGTCTATAAGTTAGTCCAAAAACACATTTGGTTCAAGAACATGAACACTCAATATAAATTTGATGTAATTGTACATTTTCTGGAGATATTAATATAGACCCTGATTAAGAAAATATATAGTATATTTATTGAAAAGAAATAGGCGAAAAAAAAATGTTGCCTTGAAGTGGACCGCAAACCCTGTCTGCTTTATATTTTACAGCCAAAACAAAAACCTCTAACCGCAAGGCTATGACACATACGACAATTTTATGTAATAACATGTAGGTATACCAATGAAAAGGTTATTCAAATTTCGATTCAATGAATTTTGAAACATTTACCTTTCCGCTGACTATAGGCCATCGGGATTTTTTTATATTGCGATCAATAAAGATTGCAGCGCCATCTGCTATTGCAAAGATGAACTAAGTTAAGGTATTCGTCTTATAGAAACTCTACAGAGATCTATAATGATTTCTACTTCTCATGTTCAAAGTTTCTCTGGATAACTCAGAGATGGAGGCCCAATTGAGTTATTTTCTTATAATTACGGCTGCCGGCTGCATAGTTTTCTTATGCTGTGCGGTGTGCCAGCGTCAGAGTGTCAGCATCTTGCGTCTTTTTTGCCTCCAGCCTGCACTATGTTGGAGATGGTTGTATAGTTTTCTCGGTCAATATGTGTGCGACACTAAAATTCTCCCTATGAACTTCCTTACTATAGATTTGCTTTTTGACCAACGAACCCCGAACGGAGGAGGTATACAATTCGACTTTCTGCTTTTTTACTTTCCTATGCTACTATATATAGTAGCTGTATAAGGAAAGAATTGTAATCGTGTGAAATTTTCGGTATCGAGATTTTTACAAATGTTGATGTTTCAGAGTTTTCTTAGTATAATAAACATATTTTCAGCCATTGGTTTGTCTGTCTGTCTGTCCGTCTTTCTGTCTGTCTGTGACAGCATTATCTCGGAAACGGATCGGTGTATTTTGTTACTTTCTTTTTATTTTGTTTGTTACCAATATCACTCGCCGGTGACACGGAATGAGAATCCTGTATACACTGGGTGTTGAGCTATAGCCAAAAAACCTGATTTGCTCAATACTATAGCGCGAAAACGGCTCTAACGATTTTGATTAAACTTGCCTAAAGTATTCTTCTGATTCTGGCTAAGGGTTTCATTTTGCGAAAAAATGTTACATGATCATTGTTGTTTGCTTGATATGCTGAAAATAATTAGTGGTAGCACGATTTCACCAGATGATTTTTACTTCACTACCGCTATTATCGTCGCTATGCAGGGGAGAGTATTGTAATAGTGTAAAATTTTTCATTCACTGGAATTTGTCTGCGAGCGGTAGGAAAGTTGTGTGAGTGGACACACCAGATTTTTTTCTTCTTTCTTTTGTTTGTTCGCCTGTTGTATTATATAGTAAACGTACTCCGATTTTGATGGTATTTAATTCATTTTAAAGAGGAGACTTGAGAAATGGTTCCATATTCGTAAAAACTCAAATCCGGTATCTCCTTCCCTCCGAAAATTAGAGATGACAGAATTAAAGATAGGGCAATATCTGGAAACGTTTAAATTGCATTTTTTTCAAAAGAGTTACGGTTTTCGAGTTACACATCTCACATATGTGTATTTTCACTATGTGGAAGGGGCGATTTATTTCGAAAACTGAAAATCTTTGGATAACACATGAAAATGGTTAAATCTAAAATACTTATGCGTATTACCGCAGCGATGTTCTGAGATCTCTACATAGTAACAAGTACAAGCAAAGAATATACGTGGGTAATAGGATAAGAACTATCTTCTTTGGTATTAGTGAACGTTCAACGATTTTCATGACTAATGTTGCAATCAAAAGAGTGAAATAAATATTTTTTACAAAAAAAATGAACCGACGTTATTAGTTGGTGCAATGAAAAATACGAAATAATATTAATTCTATTGGTGCCTGGTACTTGTGAACTTGGTGCCAAAAGTTATCAACCAATCAAACTGCAACTGCACAACTTCAAAAGTAACAGCACCAATAGAATTAATATTCTTTCGTATTTTTCATTGCACCAACTAATAACGTCGTTCCAATTTTTTGTAAAAAATATTTCAAGTATCGATATGAAGAAGTACCTAATGAGTGTTGAAATTCAATATTAATACTGAACTATACTAAAACGTTCCACAAATACTACGCTTGCAAATGATACCTTGCTCGAAAAGATTGGATAAAATTTGTGGACTTACCGCCTTATTAATATATATATATTCAACATGGCCGACAATGAAAGGTCGTCAAAGTTAAGTGATACGAAACAATCGTGCAAATACTGTAAAAAAAACATTGATAAATCAATTTCGGAATGTGTAGAGTGCAAAGCAACATACCATACCTCGTGTGCATTGAGGATGGCAGGATTGATTGCAGTGGGAAGAGATAACCTAGTGAAGTGTTGTGTGAAGGTTAGAACTAATTCTGAACAAACAGACATAAACCTCGAAGAAATCACAAACACGAACCAAGTGGAAATTGATTTATTGAAAAACCTACTAAATACAAAAGAAGAAATTATTTCTGAGCTGAAGCGAATTCAGGAGTTATTATACAAAACGATGGCTTTGCTGGAAGAAAAGATAGCCAATCTTAAAATTAAGAATGTAAACATAAGCATACCCATAAATACAATCAATAACAAGAAACATATGAATGAATCACAAACACCAACAACGGACGGGAATATTACAGGGGAAACTCAAGAAGTAGTAAGACCACTTGAATATGAAAAATTAGAAAATGCGCAGCGGAAAAAAATGAACTCAATAATAAATTTGGAAGTAAACCATGGGAAAATTTCTGAAACACAAAAACCGTTAAATAATGAAAATGATGATGGATTTATATTATTACAAAATCACAAGAAAAAAAGATTCCTCAAAAAAAGGTTAGGTACTGGTAATGTTACGAATTCAGAGTCGAACAATGGTTTTGTAGGAGAAGATCGAAAGGCTTGGTTGTATATATATCGAGTTAAATCACATGTACAACCCGAGATGGTGGAAGCGCATATCAGAAAACAGCCTAACTTTGAGAACGAAATTCTTAAAGTGAAAGAATTGCAAACAAACAAGAATGGTTTGAAAAGCTTCGTAATTGTAGCACCATTAAGTCGAAAAGATGAACTATATCAGCCGGAATTTTGGCCTCCGAATGTAGGAATAAGGCGGTTTAACTTTCAGTTATACAGAAAAAATCAACCAAGTGGAGATTTTTTATGAGTGAATCATCCAACAACAATCATTACAATAATAAAATGGAGACGTTCTCACTAATACACCAGAATGTTCAGTCCCTGGGTAACTCCATAGATAAATTACAATATTTTCTAGAAAAACATCGTACATGTAGATTCCTTTGTATTACTGAACACTGGAAGTCAGAGGAACAATTAAATTTAATGAATATCCAAAACTTTAGATTAGCGTCCAAACTATGTAGACAAGAAGGCAGACATGGAGGTGCAGCAGTTTATATACATAAGGACATTAAATATATAAACAGAAAACAATTAAATGACCTCTCTATTATTGGTGAGTTTGAATGTGCAGCAGCTGAGTGTATGTTGAATAAACAATCTTTTATAATTATATCAATATATAGGCCTTGTACAGGAAATATAGACATATTCTTTCAGAAACTAGAAGAAAAATATTGCTTGTGTAGAAAATAAAATAATATTATTGGCAGGAGACTTTAACATAGAATTAAAACATGATAATGTTCATAAATCTGAATTACTTTCCATAGCACAGTCATTTTTACTTCAGCAGTGTATTTTTGATTATACAAGGATCACAGATAGAAACAGAAGTTGTATATATAATATTTTCACCAATTTAGATATGCAATTAGAAAGTGAAATTTATGAAAACTATGTGTCTGATCACACTGCACAAAAAATATATTTTAAATTAGGTAAAGCGAGACAAGAAAAATGTCAAAAATATGTTAGATTTTTTACGGAACATTCTAAAAAGAATTTTCTAGCTAGGTTAGATGACCAGGATTGGAGCGAGATATATAAGGTTAATGGGTCTGATGTAAATAAGCAATGGGATTTGTTTATAAATAGTTATCTTTTAATTTTTAATGAAAGCTTTCCGTTAAAACTTCTTAACAATAAGAGACAGCAAGGCAGTAGCATTTATAACGATCCAAAAATCAAACTTTGTAAAAATAAACTAGATTTACTTTTAGTGTTGAGTAGATTTAGCAATGAATACAAAGATCAATATAAAACAGCAAAAAAAGAGTATGATTCTGCGCTAAATCTTGCCAGATCAGAATATTACGCAAACAAAATAATATGTTCTGATAATAAAATGAAAACAATGTGGTCAATTTGTAACAAATTAAAAAATAAAACTAGCAATAAAGAAGAATGTCAAATTAAAGGAGAGCCATTACATATTGCCAAAAACTATAATAATTTTCTTATTGAATTAGTTACCAAATTAATGAAAAATATAAAAACCTATCCATTCAAATGTAATATTCCTGAAAATGATAAGTCACTATTTCTTAAACCAGTCTCTACAGATGAGCTACGTCAGATATCTCAAAAATTAAAAAATAAATGTAGCAGTGGAGAGGATGAAGTTCCAACTTGTATAGTCAAACTAAGTATTGAAAAGGTCATGACTGTATTATGTCACATAATAAATAATTCTTTCAAATTTGGTATTTTTCCGCAACAATTAAAGATGTCACTAATTAAACCGCTATACAAAAATGGCGATCATGATTTATTAGAAAATTATAGACCAATAAGTTTATTACCTAGTTTCTCTAAAATTTTTGAATTAGCAATGTGTAATAGGTTGTTATATTTTTTTAACGAATGTGATTTGTTTAACCATACTCAGCACGGTTATCTGGAAGGTAGGTCTACCCACACGGCGATCTTCCAGTTCACGAAAACTATACTCGAGTTTTTGGAAGATAGTAAACTAGCCACCGGTTTATTTATTGACTTGTCGAAAGCATATGACTGCATCAATCATGAGTATCTTCTTAAGAAGCTCGAGTGCTACGGGATTCGGGGGAATGCAGTGGGGTGGATCAAATCATACCTCTCGGATCGTAGGCAGAAGGTAGTAATTAAGAAAGAAGGTAGATGTTTTGAGTCAGAGCCTTTAACAAATACTGTGGGTATTCCGCAAGGCAGTATTATGGGTCCAATTTTATTTTTAATATACATCAACGATATAAACTCCATAATTGATAATAATGATATTGCAATTACCAGCTTTGCGGATGACACAAATCTGCTAATAGGAAAGAAAAAGATTCAAGAATTGATCGAGGATAGTAACAATCTATTTATAAAAGCAAAACGGTGGTTTGAAATAAATAAACTTGTAGTAAATGATGAAAAAACAAACATTATTACCTTCAGTACCGACAGAACAACAAAAGAAAAACCATCTATATTCTCCATTAACGGTAAAGATGTCAAAACTGTAGGAGAGACTAAATTTCTAGGTATTACTATCGATGAATTCTTGAAGTGGTCTCCACATATTGAAAAATTGACAAAAAACTTGAATCAAGTATGCTATGCAATTAGGATTACTAGTAAATATTTAGAAGAAAAGATTCTTAAGATGTTGTACCATGCCAATTGCGAGTCTCTGATGAGATATGGAATTATTTTTTGGGGAAATAGTTCTACTGCGCAAATAATATTTAAGGTTCAAAAAAGAATTCTACGTATTATTTTCAAAATAGGTTATAGGGAGAGTTGTAGAGGGATTTTCAAGTCGAAGGGTATCTTAACTCTTTATGGCTTATACCTACACGAATGCCTAATGTACTTATTTAAAAACAAAGAATCTTTTCTTATAAATAACACAAATATTAAGTATAATACTAGAACTCTAGATATAAACTATCCTATTCATAGATTGGCAATGACAGAAAAACACCCGTCCTATATGTGTATCAAAATATTCAATAAGCTACCTCATAAACTGAAAAATATACAAGATTTTAATCAATTCAAAACAAAATCAAAGCAATTGTTATTAGATTTAGAACCTTATTATTTAGAAGATTTCTTTAGTTTGTAGTTTACTGCTGTTCGGACGCCATTTCATTTGTTGTTTTTGTGATACTTTGTTAATATGTATTGTAAAGACTTTATATGAAATATAGCTATATTCTATTCTATTCTATTCTATTCTATTCTATACTTACCTAATCTAAGTATATCTTTTTTAAAACAGTGTATAGAGAATGGGGACAGGAATATAAATGGTTAATGTGGGTTATCCATCGCAAACTATTCTCTAGAGTTTTTGAACTACGATTCATTAATACAACACTTGGTCAATGTGTAGACCAGGTCACCACATATATCGACAGTTTTGCCCTAACAGCAACTTCAGAACATTAAATGGAACTGTTCCCACCTAAAATTATATCGCCATCACTTCATTTGGCCAAGAAAAAAAATCTAAAGTTGACTATTTTCAACTCAAAGCCCGACTCATATGGCAGGCATCACCACGCAAAAAGCAATCTTCCATTGGTTATTTAAAATCTTTCAAATAACAAATAACGCGAGTCCCTGTATTCTGATGGTGACCAATAGTTTCTTTCGCCACTCAGAAAGCAGTACAATGTTGCCAGGCGTTCAAGTTGTTTTTGTCGAGATTTTGTATCCACCAAAGAACAGGATCGCCAACGAACGTTACATAAGTTGTATATCTCAATTTGACATTTATTAGATACCTATGTTGTCATGTTTATTATAAATAATCAACTTACCTACTTCATCGTATGTTCATGTCTCTTTTGTACATCTGGCCTTCCACTGAGATTACGAATTATACCAATTTGTAGATATGTCATATTTATTTCTCATAATCCTTGAGATTTTACTTGCCTTTAAATACTCTTTCGCATTTCATTATCGTCCGGTAAGATGTTCACGGCCACGCAATCCACTATCACAAAAATTTGTGTCACTTTTGCAACATTGCCTTCGCGATTTTACCCGTTCCTACCAATTTGATTCCATGTCTCGCTCGTCCTTAAATCTGTTTCATTCCGGCAACATTGCGAATTCGCTGCATTCTCTCTCGAACTAGTGACCGGATAACAGCAATGGTTGTGCGCTTGTTCTCCCTATTTTAATTATTTTTTGACCGACGAACCCCGAACGGAGGAGGTATACAATTCGACTGTCTGCTTTTTTTTTTTTGGTTCGTGCGCGCCTTTTATATAGTAGACGATCTCCGATTTTGATGATTTTGGATTCATTTGAAAGAAGGGGATTGAGAAATGGTCCCATATTCATAAAAACGCAAATCCGAAATCTCCTTCCCTCCGAAAACCGCCCCCGAAGGGGTGGTGGGGGCGAATTTTCTCGAAAATCGAAAATCTGAGTTGGTATAATTAAAGATAGGACAATATCCGGAAACGTTTAAATTGAACATTTTTTCAAAAGTGTTACGGTTTTCGAGATAGACGCATGTTAAATATGTATTATTGCTATGTGGAGAGGACAATTTCTTTCGAAAATTGAAAATTTTTCGATACTACATGAAAGATATAATTATTTGTAGCAACATTTATAATGAACATTTTTTCCTTAGAATTACGGTTTTCGAGTTAAATCGGTGTTAAATGGTAACAACTAAAATATTCAAGCGTATTTCCGCCGCGATGTTCTGAGATCTCAATAATAACCACTACATGCAAGGAATATACGTGGGTAATAGGATAAGTATTATCTTCATTGATATGGTATAGTGAACGTTCAACGATTTTCGGGACTAATGTTACACTCAAAAGTGTGAAATAAATATTTTTTACAAAAAATTGGACCGACGTTATAGTTGATGCACTGAAAAGTATAAAATAATATTACTTCTATTGGTGATGGTACTTGTGAAGTTGGTGCCAAAAGCTATCAATCTAACTGCAACTGCACAACTTCAAAGTACTATCACCAATAGAAGTAATATTATTTTATACTTTTCAGTGCATCAACTATAACGTCGGTCCAATTTTTTGTAAAAAATATTTATTATGGCTCCGTTTTCGTTAATTGCAACGAGTTCTTTTTATTTTTTTATCATTAGCCAAATTACTACTTAAAAGGTATCATTGAAGCCCTATTTTTCCTCACACAGGACTCCAGCACCCCTCTCTACTACACCCTCCCGTGAGCTTGTTAGAGGTTGCCGTTGTAAAAATTAAATCGACACGTCTTTCTATAATATATTTCTATATATATCCCATTTACCCAAAATTTTGTATCTTCGAGGCACCAAGGTTCAGCCAACATTATACACTTTATTTGAATGGAGCGCTTTGAATTTTCGTTACCATATAACAAAATAGTTAGAATATATGGTGAAATCATTTGTAAAAACATCTAAATGGTAGTGGAAACCGTAACCAAATCCGTTGCGGGGCTTCGAAGATGTAACCGGATAAACATATATGAGGACAAACAGACACAGATAAGAACTTTGTCTCACACCATTTACACATACATTAAGCAAAACTATTTTATTAACATCTACATAAGAAACATTGTCGGAATTTTCTTTCAAGATCTACACAGCCATCATATTAAAACTAATTTGTACAATATTCATCACGGCCATCAACGAAATAAAGATTACAGAGTTTATTCATCAATGGGAACCATGACGACGTTGAGCCAAACTGAACCAAAAAAATCTCAAACACACATAGGTACATTCATTTATAAAGGGTGTTTCAAAATCTATGAACTATTAGACGTTTATGGAGATCTACAAGACATGCATACCACAAACCATTGTATCCCAGTTATCAGCCTTTCAACACATATTCAGCGATGCATCTTAATCAAATGGACGAGTAGCATGTGCATTTGTTACTGGAAACGTGATCCAGAAGTTTAAACTTCCAGTAGCCTCTACTATTCCAACAGGGGAGGTTTTTGCAATCTACAAAGCCCTACGTTACACAAAAACAGGAACTGCGCAAGGATTTATGATTCTAACAGACTCCTTAAACGCTCTACGTATTATAACACAAACATATGCCCACCATCCTTCAGTAAAATTGATAAGGGAGGAGCCGAAATCAATCACTCACACCAAAGCAATATTTTTTCTCTGGGTGCCCTCACAAACTGGCATAGAAGGAAACGACCTAGCTGATAAATGTGCGAAGGAAGCTTTGGAAGATCCAGCCTTATCTTCCATCACAAGAACCCTAGCACAGATTTGAATTCATTCTTCCATTCTAAAATAATCAAGGAATACAATAAAATATGGAAGTCAAGAACATCAAAGCTGAAAGAAATAAAACTAAACTTGCAACCATGGTCAATAAAACAAAACAGCCGCTTTCAACAAGTGATCATCACCCGGCTTCATCTAGGGCATACCCGCACACACAAGAACACTTAATAACAAGATCCCAACCACCAGAGTGTTATGTATGTGAAGTGCCACTTACCGTTAAATATGTTTTAGTGGAGTGTCCGCGTTTTGAATATGAAAGAACAGTTTTCGAAATCCCCAGCAATCTAAAGGACACACTAGTTATTAGCTGGTGCATTGAAGAGTTACAAAATAATATTAATTCTATTGGTACTGGTAATTTTGAAGTTGTGCGGTTGTAGTTAGAAGACTTTTGATAACTCGTCTTTTATAACGTCCCTAAAGCTATCAGTGCAGAATCCAAAATACATATTTGGTGCTTGTGGAGCTAATTAAGTGCTGTATTCCGAAATTAATTGCTCTTATAGTTTATTGAAAAATGGCTGCTTTGCTAGCTTTATATCTAAAGATAGCAGAGCAAACTTTAAAAATCAATTTTTTGGGGAACTTATTTTTTAGAGCTTGTAGTGATAATTAAGTGCTGTATTTCGAAATTAATTGCTCTCATAGTTTTTTCGGAAAATGACTGCTTCGCTTTTAATAATCAACATTTTGAGAACGTTCATTCAAGACAAATAAAAAGGACAATTTTGCTATTGTGGGGATATTTATAGCATTAAAGATACAACGAGAAACTTGAAAGACATTTAGGTAGATTTTTTAGGATAGTTTACCTATCTACCTACTTAATTTTATGTAATCCATTTTTAAACCCAGTTTAAATTTGAGATTTTAATGAATTTAAATTTATTGTCTCACCCAATTAATAAATGTACAACTCTGATACTGGAAAGCTAAGAAAAAAAACATAATTTTTGTAGGGCCGGACTTTTTTCGATTGCTAAACAAATATGATCCCTTACAGCACTTAATTAATTAAAATAAAAAATACGTAAATTTTATTGATTTTTTTTGTAAATTACCTCAAATAATAGTTACTATTATATTTTATGTACTGATATTTGTGCTCTGAGAGCGACAATAATAATAACTATAACTATATATATAACTATAAGATAATTTAATTTCAGAATGCTGTGCTTGCTTCAGATTTAAAGGTAGCAAAGTAGCCATTTTCCAAAAAACTACACGAGCAATTAATTTCGGAATACAACACTTAATTAGCTCGACAATCCCCAAATATGTATTTTGGATTCTGCTCACTTTGCTCTGCTAGCTTTAGGGACGTACTTTTATACGCAATATCCCACTATATTTTCCCTTGTCTAAATGCCTGCAGATCAATGAAAAATCTGCTGCTCTAACACTAGCAAATGTATGTTTTAAAATTAATAATAAATAAATTGTTGAAATGATCAAAAAGGACATTATCTTCTATATAGTAAGGATCAAAAGTCCGTCACCTTCCCAGAAAAAGGGTTTCACTTTACTATCTAAACGTTTGGGAAACTTAAGTTTAGGGTATAATAGATGAAATTTGCTGAGAATATTATGAAGAATCTGCCTAAATCATGCAAGAATTCGAATGAAATTCTGCAACTATAATATCTAGTATTGTATTTGTTATAAGCAAAATAAGGAAGCTGCAATTTTTTTATTGAAATAGAGGTCGTGCATTCTAGAATTGAAAAAATTATTCTGTCTGTGTTGGAAACCATATCATTATCTCCATGTTGCTAAAACTATGTGAATATCTGGAACCCTCCAAAGGGAGAACACCTTCTCTAGCAGGGGATCAAACCAATTACTTTTTTTAATTTTCTGATTATTCAAATATTTTTTGTTTATTTATAGTCTATAAACATAACCCACCCATAATAAATAAAATGTCCTATTCTTTCAGATAAGTTATTGAAAATATTCTTTCCATTGCGACTTTAATTTCACATGAGACTACCTCCATTAGGTATCTGTTACTTAAAAATAAAATTGAATAATAATAATATTTTTCAAATACTTGTAAAGTTATTTATAGTCATATTTAAACAAAAAAACTAACTTTAATTAAAATTAACGCAAAAAAATTAGAGAATGAATAAAAGCATCTTTCTCCCGCGAACTTTCTCAATGCACTCTTAAATTTGAATTCCAAACCGAGACCTGAAATCTCCTTACGTAAGTAATTGAAAACCTTTAGCATACGTACCAAATTGGGAGACTTTGATGTCAATGTTAACCTACAGGTAGACACAAATCATTCGTATGTCTAGTATTTATAGAGCTGATTTAATTGGATGCAAATTTCTACTTGGCGAGTGCCCCCAATAACATATCCCATATCTCAATCTGCTATCTATATGATATAATATAAACTTATAATTTGTTGCTTCGTTAAAATATTTCGGAGGTTAAGAAACAAGTAATATGTTGAATTATGTTTGCTGACAATTTATTATGAGATTTCTAGTTTAGGCAGCTATCGATCTTCAAACCCAAAAACCTTACACTGTTTACGGTCGGTAACTCTGAATTGTTCACAGAAACATTCAGATTATTGCAGTGTCTTTGTGTGCTATGAAATTTTATTATCTGAATTTTGTTAGTATTCAAATACAATTGATGCATATTATTCACAATTTTTGACCGTCTTCAAAAAAAGGAGAAGGTATACAATTCGGTTGTAAGATTGCTTTTTTTTGCTGTTCGCGCGTTTCGCATAGTAAACGTACTCCGATTTAGACGAATTTTATTTCATTTGAAAGAGGAGAGTTGAGAAATGGTCCCATATTGAGGAAAATCAAATCCAAAATCTCCTTCCCTCCAAAAACCTCCCCCAAAGGGGGTGGAGGGGGCAATTTTTTTCGAAAATCGAAAATCCGAGACGATAGAATTAACGAAAATTCCATATCCGGAAATGTTTAAATTGGACATTTTTGAAAATAATCATACGCTACAGTCTGAAATATGTGTTTCAGCTATGTGGAAGAGGCGAATTTTTTTGAAAATCGAAAATTCGAGATTTGAAAATTAGAAAGTGGACCATATCCGGAAACATTTAAATTAAACATTTTTTTCAAAAGAGTTATGGTTTCCGAGTTTCGCAATGGTAAAGTCTGAAATATGTGAAATGCGTATTTTCGCTAGTAGAAGCTAAACCTACCTATATCTTTTTGGGTATTAGTGAACGTTCAACAATTTTCATGACTAATTTTACACAAAAAAATGTGAAATAAATATTTTCTACAAAAAATTGGCCCGACTTTATCAGTTGTTGCACTGAAACATACAAAATAATATTAATTCTATTGGTGCTGGTTCTTTTGGAGTGGGTGCCTACAACAACAAACTACAACGGCACAACTTGAAAATTACCAGCACCAATAGAATTAATATTGTTTTGTATTTTTCAGTGCAACAACTGATAAAGTCGGTCCAATTTTTTGTAAAAAATATTTATGTAAAGTGCTTACTTGAAGCCAAAAAAAGATAAATCGTCGGCATTCAAAAAAGGTACTCGCGGATTTAGCGAATTATTTTAAATAATAAAAAGCACTGGGCCCAGGACTAAACCATGTGGTTCATCCATTTCTAATGAAATATATTCAGAATTAAATTTTGCAACGTACCTACTGTTTTCTAAAACTTTGAAAATAACCAACCCATTCAAGTGGTAAAGAATGTGTTTGTAACCCTAGTCGACCACCGTACAATAGATTTCAAGTTGAAATTTGAAAACAAATAACACAGTTTATTATAATGGACATTTTTAAATAAATCCAAATTTAAATCACCACATATAATAACGTTCACATTGGGCTTAACAATAATATACAATAAATCAAAAATGTTGTCGAAGAAAAAGACTACATCGCCAGAAGGCGATCCATAGCAATTTATAATAATGACATTTTTTGGCCCGACGATCATACAAGTCTTTATATGGAAGATTAACCTTGTTACAATTTAATGAATTAATATTTATTAACAAAAATTTAGGATCGAAAATTACATGTCTTTCATCTGCAGAGGGCGTACCGATAAAAATAGACTTAGGTACACATGCACCGTGAGGCCACATATTGGGATTTAAAATAGCTTTAAAATTTTGGTAGGCATACCAAGAAAATTCACCAGTGCCTTAGGAAACCAGCCTATCTAAATATTTATTTATTAGGAACTAAGTTCCGAAAGAATTCCTCAATTGAATTAATCCCTATTTACATTTCGCCTTCAGGTGCCTTATATCAGAATGCGGTGAAAGCGTGGACAAACCAACAATGTACAACCCCGAGTGGCTGACTGAATTTGTGCCGTTCAAAGAAAACATACCGAGTAGCTGTCAACGTTATTCCACCGTAAACGGAACGTGTTCAAACAACAATGTTGATGCTGCTACAAGAAATAAGACCTTCAAGTGTGATAAGTTTGTTTATCAGAGAAGAGAAACGACCATTGTGCAAGATGTAAGTGTATTTAAGTTTTATATAATATTTATTCTATTCTCTCTATCCTCACGATATTTCTGTTTCTTGCTCGGTACAGATCCTAGAGAGAAGAGATAACTGGAAATATGTTTGCTACATATAATAGAGTCACTCTAATGGATTTCTGCTATGGAAAAACAAACTATTGTTCCTCCAAGTAGATTGGCTAGCTCTTCTATACTTTATATATGGCCTATTCAAATAAGCAACGCGGCTCTATCATCTAGGAACTTTTTACTGAATCTATGGTCACCTTTTACAGTATTTTTACAAAGTTACCTAATTGTTTTATTACTGAAATCTATTGATTTCTGAAATTTTTGTAGGTGAGGTTGAGTAATTGATCACCAGTTCTTAGTTCTAGTTGTTAAAAAACAATCAGAATCCATTTGAGTATTATTTATCTTTCTCTGAAATGCACTTTTGTCTTTCATCCTGTGAATGTCCTAACTGATATGTGAACAGACTGATTTATTCTCATTTATTTCAAACATTTTGGATGATATATATATATATATATATATATATATATATATATATATATATATATATATATATATATAGATTTTTATGTAGATTCTTGAGCTTGGATATATTTTTTTCTTAGGTTTTCTTGGGATACAGGCTCAGTGGTTTGATTAACTTATTTTTATTTATTCTATACCATTATAATTAATTTTTATAAGAACAAAACGTTTCGACCATATGTGGTCTTTTTCAATTGTTAAAAATTAAGATTAGCTGTAATATAAAACAAAAATTTTTAATGTAATTTTTCTATGAATTGAACTAAAACTTACCTAAAATGCATAGTTCGTAGAAAACCAGATATATAATAAAAATTAAAATATAATTCTGTTTGGGTCGACCATTTAAAATTGAAAATTAAAACTGTATTCTATATAATTGTTGAGAGTTATATCATTTTAGCATCTTCTTCCAGTTTCTTTTTTCTTTTTTTTTTCTTCTTGTTCATTTTTTTGGAAAAAACTTTTTATATTTACTTTTATAACTGTTGTCTTTCAGCGTGTGAATAGATGTTTAATTTGGAGCACGTTGCGAAAATAAAATGGTGTTGCCGGAAATATGTGGCAGGAAATTAAAGTTAATATTTATTTTTGACTTTTGACATTTGAGTAGACGAGAAAATTTTTGTGGATTCATCTCGTTTTAGGTTTTGTGCTTTATAGAATATTATTATATATGGTACTTAAATTTTTAATATCGGTTTTTGAATTTATTGTGTTTGAATTATTTTTTATATATATCATTTCTAGAATTTTTCAAACATTTTTCAACAAAAATGGCCAACTCCAAAAACAGAAGAAATTTCCTACTTAGATGACGCAGCGAAGGAATTTTCCCTAATTTTCTCAATTTAAATTTGAAACATATCACTTTCCACTCTGTAAACCTAATGCAGAATTTCGAAAACCAGATACTATATAGTTTTAAGGTAAGATTACTAAATACAATTATATCAGACACAATAAAACACCTTTTCTCATTATCAAAAGAAATAAAAGCTCAATTAGAGAAACTCAAAAATAAAATATCCATAGACCACTTCAACCTTTTTTCACAATTTCAAAACCGCAAATACAACAAGCTATTCAATAAAACTAAAGTTAACAACATAAAAAAGTTCAATAAGATAAAACAATCCTCAACACAAAATAATAATCTAAATATACCAAATACTTGGACAGAAAACATATCAGATACCGCACTACCTGACTACGCAATCAAAACTCTTGGTCTTGGTCCTAATTTTGCAATACCTTTAGAGAATAATGAAAATATACCCATTCCTGAAATAATAGCAAATATCGAAGCCTCTATACAAAAATTACCAAATTCAGAAAAAGACGAGATCAGAGCTACATGTTGCAATATTTTAACGAATTTCCGAAAAACAAAAAGAAAAAACCAATGCCAATCGCAAGATCACATAAATAAAAAACTCATATCAGATTTCAAAAAAACCAAACATTTTTTAAAAAACAACCCGAACCTTATAGTTCTTAAACCAGACAAAACAAATAAAACAGTAATAATGAACTCAGATACTTACGATACTAAAATGAATGAACTACTATCTGACAAAACAACATACAAAGAAATTAAATCTGATCCAACAAAAAGATACCAAAATAAAAACAATGAGTTAATTAAAAAATGGAAAGAACAAAATTATATATCTCCAACAACAGCACAAAATTTAACAATAAACAATGCCTTACCACCAAAGATTTATGGTCAACCAAAACTTCACAAAGCCGGCTATCCTCTAAGACCAATTGTTTCATCCATCCAATCACCATTTAACAAATTATCAAAATTTTTGAAACAAATAATAAATAAAATAATAAACAAAACCGACTCATACATAAAAGACTCATGGCATTTTAAAGAAATGATGAAAAATAAATATATTCCCAACAACTATATCATTACATCCCTCGATGGAGTCTCTTTATATACAAATATTCCTATAGACCTTGCACTGAAAATCATCGACAAAAAATGGAATGAGATTAAACAATACACAGACATTCCCCAAACATAATTTAAAAAAGCTATTGAACTCACACTTAAATCGACATATTTTAAATATAAAAACAAATTTTACCAACAAATTTATGGTTGTGCTATGGGTTCATCCATCTCCAGCTGTATTGCGCAATTGGTACTTGAAGACTTAGAAAATGAAATATTGCCGACCGCAAATTTCCATATTCCTTTCTTTTATAGATACGTTGATGACTGTCTAACAGCTATCCCCCAAGATAAAGAAAATGACATCCTTAATCTTTTCCACTCATACCATGACAAAATAAAATTCACCATTGAAACTGAAAAAAACAATAAAATAAATTTCCTTGATCTAACACTCCATCACAAAAACAATAACTTACAGACAGAATGGTATACCAAACGTACTTGGTCCGGTAGATACTTGCACTTCAAATCAAAACATCCCATGTCACAAAAAAAAGCAGTAATCAACAGCTTGGCTGATAGAGCAATAAGACTTTCTGACCCACAATACCGTAAGAAATCGATAGATAAGGCAAAATTAGTACTTAAACAAAACTGTTACCCAGAAAATCTTATAAATAAAACTTTCCGCGCCAAAATTCATGCAACATACAATACAAATAAACAAATGAGAACAAAAAAAGACGAAAACCATAACTACCTCACACTCCCATATATAGACAAACTATCAGAAAACATCCAAAAATTATTCAAAACCCACAACATACCCGTCAGTCACAAACCTCACAACCTATTGAAAAAAACATACACCAAATTAAAAGCCAAAACAGACAAAAACAAAATTACACATTCTGTCTATGAGATACCATGCAACGATTGCAATAGCACATATATAGGAGAATCATGCCAATATATCGAAAATCGAATCAAAGGACATAAATATGACAAGAAAAATAAAACCGCCCTCACAAATCACGAAGAACAAGAGAAACATAAATTCAATTTCAACGAAACTAAAATATTAACCACTGAAAAACACACATTTAAACGAAAAATTCTAGAAATGATATATATAAAAAATAATTCAAACACAATAAATTCAAAAACCGATATTAAAAATTTAAGTACCATATATAATAATATTCTATAAAGCACAAAACCTAAAACGAGATGAATCCACAAAAATTTTCTCGTCTACTCAAATGTCAAAAGTCAAAAATAAATATTAACTTTAATTTCCTGCCACATATTTCCGGCAACACCATTTTATTTTCGCAACGTGCTCCAAATTAAACATCTATTCACACGCTGAAAGACAACAGTTATAAAAGTAAATATAAAAAGTTTTTTCCAAAAAAATGAACAAGAAGAAAAAAAAAAGAAAAAAGAAACTGGAAGAAGATGCTAAAATGATATAACTCTCAACAATTATATAGAATACAGTTTTAATTTTCAATTTTAAATGGTCGACCCAAACAGAATTATATTTTAATTTTTATTATATATCTGGTTTTCTACGAACTATGCATTTTAGGTAAGTTTTAGTTCAATTCATAGAAAAATTACATTAAAAATTTTTGTTTTATATTACAGCTAATCTTAATTTTTAACAATTGAAAAAGACCACATATGGTCGAAACGTTTTGTTCTTATAAAAATTAATTATAATGGTATAGAATAAATAAAAATAAGTTAATCAAACCACTGAGCCTGTATCCCAAGAAAACCTAAGAAAAAAATATATATATTTATATATATATATATATATATATACCTACCAAAATGATTCACACTTGTCTACTTATTAGTGCCTAAAGAGTCTATTTTCCAGGTAGATTTTCTTCATTAGGTAAATTTCTTATAGAAATATACCTATTGCGATCGTTCACACTTTTGAATTTCGAAAAAATTTCAACGGCATGTTGTTATATGTCTATAAGTTAGTCCAAAAAAACATTTGGTTCAAAAGTTTATATATATATATATGGGATATTACGAAATTTGTTAACACGATATAGGTCGCAGTTTTGAAGGTATCAAGTTCAAATTTGCTACAAAAATCAATCTCTCAAATATCTCGGTCGAGTTCGTTATTGGGCAATATCGGGTAAGTAGTTTCGAAATGGCGACCATTCAAACATTTAAAAAAATTATCAAAAAAGAGCAGTAGTGTAAATATTATTAAAAATAATTTTAGGTTATAGATATAATCAGTATCTACAACTTTTGTTCAGAGCAATTTTTCATAAAATACACAAGTAAAAAAATAAAAATTAATAAAGAAAAATAACAAATATTGATAAAACATGAACACTCAATATAAATTTGATGTAATTGTACATTTTCTGGAGATCTTAATATAGACCCTGATTAAAAAAATATATAGTTTATTTATTGAAAATAAATAGACGAAAAAAAAAAATCTGCCTTGAAGTGGACTCGAACCCTGTCTGCTTTATATTCAACAGCCAAAACAAAAACCTCTAACCGCAAGGCTATGACAATTTTATTTAATAACATGTAGGTATACCAATGAAAAGGTTGTTAAAATTTCAATTCAATGAATTTTGAAAAATTTACCTTTCCGCTGACTACAGGCCATCGGGATTTTTTTTGATTGGATTGTCACCAATTGTACTCGTATAAATTAACGGTTGGAGATCTATTTCCCATTTATTTTTATTGCTGCTAATACTCTGAAATCTATTAAAAAATAAGAATCTATGTATTATTATTTTTCATTTTGCTTTATTTCACTTTTTATTAATTCGTATAAAAATATCATGTTTGCTCAAATTAAATAAATTCTTTGAAGTTTGATATACACTGTGATGAGAATCTCTGGAAGCTGACCATAATTGGAACTCTCAATGTCTTTGGAGAGCTAATTGGACTATCATATACTGGTTTCATTTCCGACAAGTGAGTATCTGTCTACAAAATAATGAACTAGTCACATAGGAAAAAAGGTTATAATATGGATCCTGACGGTGTCCACTTTCCAGATATGGAAGAAAAACTTTGCTTATAATTTGTAGTCTACTCGGTATGATAGTGGGCATACTAAGATCATATTCCGTAAATTATTTCATGTATGCTGCCTTGGAATTCCTGGATACGGCAGTCAGCGGAGGCATATATGGTGCAGCATTTATTATAGGTGAGTTAATCAACCAATGTAAATGCACAATAAAGTAAACTGAGAAGGTAACTCAGATAAATTAGTATATAAGTTATGTGACTGTAAAGAATCAAAATATAACTCTACAATGCTTACAAATCCTATTATTTGTTTGCCTATTTCATCGTAGAGACAAACCAAATCGACAATAATCATCTCAAGTAGACAAAAATGAAAAATTTCTGCTTATTTTGATGACATACAATTACTTAAAATCAGCTTACATTATCAAAGCAGACACCGCTACAAAAAATAACTTGTATAGGTGCCTTAAAAAATGACATTATAAGAACAGTGCTTTATCTGAGATATTTGTTGATTAAAGTCACTGAGAATATATTTCTCATAGTATGAATTACTGCCAATCTCCTAAAAAGCAGACATCGCTAATCATAACGTTGATTATACCTATAGTATATCACATTCTCTTTCCACTAATCGTTGCTTTGAAGGTCGTAATGATATGTGTCTAGCTGAGAGAATTACATAACTCATTCCACACTGGCAAGCTTAACTGTGGAACGGTTTCGAGAATAATCTTCTCCATTTATCCGTTACTCAGTAATAGCACAACCTCAATCATGGCAGCGATTTAATTCTAGAGTGATCGACAATTTTGTTGGAATCATTTTGTGCCACTCCCCATCATATGGTGTGGCACATAGTATGGTGAAGCTTTTGTAGTTATGCTTCCAGACTATAAATCTTCAGAATGCTCAAATACTTTTATTATAGTATATTTATAGTATTAATTTATTTTCCATTTTGACAAAAAAACATTTCACGGATTTCAGAATAATACATTTCTAAGTCCCTTTTCAAGAAGGTTTTGAAAATGCATTCAGAAAAGCTCTATTGTCATTTATTTCTAAGCTACAGCATGTAACTTTGTCATTTCTTATAGTCGCCATATTGGATTCTCTCTCTCTATTATGAGAAAATAGATATTGATTTGGAAGAGCATTTCGAAACGAAAGACTATAAAACTATCTGTTAAACTCTTTTTGGAAAAGTAGGTACTTAGAAAATTTAAAACTCCTATCTTTTTAGTAGTTAGGTAGGTACTTCAGGTGCTATAATGAAGAATATGTATAGTTGCCAGAAAAGTATTAAAAAAAAAAATGGGTCAGTAGTTTCGGTGGAAAGAGGGACACTAGCAACTATGGCTCTTGCCGTCTCTGCTGGTGGAAATAGCGTGCAACCTTTTCTGTATTTGCGCATGTCCATTATAAAAACATTTTGACATAAATAGTCCTCAAGGATACAAAGGAAATGCAAATCCTTCGGGTTGGATGATGGAAGAAAATTTTATAAATTGTATTAAAAATTTTCCTTTGGTGGGGCATGTTGTCGTGTTTGTCCGAACAGAATGAAAAAAAAATCATTGTGATTTTGCTTTTTTAAAAATAAATCCAAACATTTGAAGGGATAGATAATAACTAAAATAGAATAGAAAATAGAACCTAATAAAAAAGTCAGAAATAAATTTGCAATATATAGCTTCGGTTTCCCCTTCTTTATCTCTAATTTGGGATCGAAACATTTTAAAACTGATAAACTTAAAATTTTATGCAGATTTCAAGTATGAAACTTGGGCATCTCTTTAAAAATATTTTTTTAATTTAATTCTATATATTTGCACTTCTCTTTATAGTTAGAATATTTGTACTGGGCCCGTGCACAGGTATATCCTTACCTCCTCGGGAATATGTATTCCAGTTATAAAAAAAAATATTATTTAACTGCTTAACATTTTTTGTCATATTTCTTAAGGCAAACCTTGAATGATTTATTGATATATATGTAACGATCATTAAGTTTTATTGAATTTATTTTAATAGCTTTCAGGCTTTTTTGTAAAGCCCTTTCACATCATGCAGTATCTTCAGAACGTACGATACTCATATGAGACATTATATTACATCTAAACATTAACATCTGATAACTTTTTGTCCATCCTATTTTCAGCCATGGAGATGGTGGGCTCGGGTGACCGCAACTTGGGCAACATCATAATCTGTTGCCTCTTCGCCCTGGGACAGGCCCTGTTGGGTATTGTGGCCTGGCTAAGTCCGAACTGGCGAACTATGCTACGCATCTTGTACAGCTCGGGGGTCTTATCCTTTGCCTATTTCTGGACAGTGCCGGAATCTATCCGTTGGCTCATGACCATCAACCGGCTAGAAGACGTCAAGAAAATGATAACTCGCATGGCTAGACACAATAGAATGGACATTCAGCAAGAGCTGATTGATAAGCTTTTGAATGACAGAGAAATTATTGAAAAGCGGATTGAAGATAGTAACGAGGGTTTTCTAGATTCTTTGCGTTGTAGAATATTGTTTCTTAGACTAGTCCATTGTTCGTTCACATGGATTTGTTGCACATTTGTCTATTACGGTCTAACGATGCACTCGGTGGCTTTATCGAATGATATTTATTTGAGTTTTATTTTTGCAACAGCGATCGAAATACCAGGTTATATAATTTATTATTATGGAAATGAGAAATATGGTCGCAGACCGATGTTGTGCCTATCACAGACGATAGGTGGTTTGTCGTGCGTTTTGGTGGGATTCATTGCAGAAGGTAAGATCTTCAAAGATTAGATAATGTTAATTGACTTAATATATTTTCACTTCCGTTTAATTGTCTTGATCATGTGTATTGAAATTTTAAAATAAAAATAGATAAAGAAAAAAGTGTTCATTAGAAAGAGATAAATAATGAAATTACAGGACCACTGTCGTAATATTTGACACGCAGTCTTCTAGTTACAATGACTATAGATAAAACAATTATCTCATGGTATTAAAAATACTTGATAACTTTTTAACGAAAATAAATAGCAGTAGGAGTTAGACATTCCAAGCAAAGCCCACAAAACTGGAGTTCTATTCTTAAAAATTCCTTTGAATCTTCTATCGACTTTCAATAATTCAATGCCACCACTTCCGTTCCATAGAATATACTGGCAATTTTACATTGAGTTCAACAAGAAATTATCATCTCTATAAAATCATTGAGAATTTTTCATGGATCTCTATGCCCAATATCGTCGGTACTCGCAGCCATAATATAATATATATTACAATATGGAAATGAAAAAACGGACAGAGATTAATGGTACGTTTTTTTCTCTCTCTCTCTCTCGCTCTAATATCCGGTTGAATTTCTTGCTGGCCTGTGGGATTTATTTATGAAGGTAGTAGTTATTAAATTTTAAATGACTGATGCATCGCCCAACCAGCCATAACGTTTGTATGTCGACTTTTTGGAAATGTTAAAAAATGTAAAGTCATGTTATTATATAAGATAAAAATTGTTAATGTAAATTTTATTCTCAGGAAATTACATAGCCGCGGGAATCTCTTTCCTTTTTTAATTATTATTATAAGCAGTATCAAATCTTCACAATGGTATCTAGTAGTGTTTTTTGTATCGCAGCGTCAGCCATTTAAATTTGCCTAAAAATATTAATTGAACTCAATACAGGGTGTGATTTTGTTTTGTAATCGAAAGATTACGGCTTTATGGATAAAGATATCAAAAATATGTTTTCACTAACTATATCTGATTTTTTAAGCTCTATTTTCCAAATATATTCTCCATTGTACCAGGTGCGCACAAATAGTCGAAATTGCACATAACTTTATTTTTTCTTATGGAACATGTATATTTTTATTGATTAATTATATTCTCCATAAAATTTTAATGTCAGTTGTATAACTAAATTTTTTGACTAGGTATTGTTAATAGATTTCAAGATATAAATGTAAAATTTTGGCAGAACAAAGGCACTTTATAAAAAATAGTATCTCAGAACATGTAGAAGAGCAGAGAATGAAATGTTTATCAGAGTCACACATAATATTGGAGATTATTATGAATTGGTTAAATTCCCTTTATATAATACAAGGCGTGAACAAAAAGTAATTTTCTGAAAGGTTAAAAAAAATTAAAAAGTCATTTTTTTTCATTTGAATTGGTTTATTTTTTATTCTCTCACTGGAAAGAGGAGAAAATTCTTCATCTAATCTACCAAAAATATTTTGATGTCTCATAAGAAAAATTCTATAGAAAAAAAATATATTATAATTTTTTTTATAAAGCACATGTAGAATTTTCTCCTCTTTCCAGTGAGATAATAAAAAATATACCAATCCATTAGAAAACTGATTTTTTCAATTTTTCACAACCTGTCAGAAAACTATTTTTTGCTAACGTCTCGTATGATATGAAGGAAATTTAACCAATTCATAATAATCTCCAATATTGTGTGTGACTTTGATAAAAATTTCATTCTCTGCTCTTCTACATGTTTTGAGATATTAATTTTTATAAAGTGCCTTTGTTCTATAATTTTTTAACAATTATATCTTGAAATCTAATAACATTAATCAAAATTTTGTCATACAACTGGAATTAAAATCTTATGAAGAATTTAATTAATAAATAAGAATATATATGTTCGATAAGAAAAAATGAAGTTGAGTGCAATTTCGACTATTTGGACGCACCTGGTACAATTGAAAATATTTTTGTATTATAGAGCTTGAAAACTCAGATATAGCTAGTGAAAACATATTTTTGATATCTTTATCCATAAAACCGTAATCTTCCGATTACAGAACAATATATATAACCACGGAGTGGGGGGGTGGCGGTAATTTTGGGCTTAGGATAATGAAAACTCTTTTTCAAGTCGTGGCTATCTTTTTCAAGGCTATACTTAGAAAATAAAATTACAAAATTGTACTTAGTAAAAGGAAACAACATCAAAATCACAATCCTTTTTCTTCATCCTTGCTGGAAGAAAGATTATACTATTGATGACCAGCTTTTTTCTCATGTTGCTCTGAAATTATAATTCATTTAATATCAATAATAAATAATTAAGTAGAATTTGGTTTTGATTCTGACATTCAAAGAAATAAATACATTCCTACAATGTACCCTCTTCATTAATACTCAAATCAAAGTAAGTCAGATTTATCTTCAAAAAGTTTTAATTCATTTCTATTCTTAGTATATTTTTCTTTTATTAAGTACAATTTTGTAATTTTATTTTCTAAATATAGGCTTGAAAAAAATAGCCACCGCTATCGAAACGTTGGTAATTTAAAAAGAGTTCGTACTATCTGAAGCCCAAAATTGCAGCAACCCTATGATTGTTTAACTCCTTGGTTATACATTCTCGGCAGGGAAAACATAGAATCAAATTATATATATATATGTATACAGGGTGGGGCAAAGTCCTGGGGATGGACGATAGTGGCCACAAAGTTATAGTTAGAAAGTAAAACTAATAGCACACCCTATCTCATTTCAAAAATTCTGTTTCATAAAAAAAAAATTCAAATATATCAAATAGTTGGAATTAGGAACAACTTTATTTTTTCTTTTTTCAAATAAAATAATGTGTTATTTCTTATGGAATGTGTATAATTTTATATTTTTCCGGCTTCAAAATAATAATTTAACGTGACTTTGATAATATGATTCTATGTATATGGTTCTTGAGAAATACATTTTTTCCCGAAAATTTTGACAGATAAACAGTATATTTTAAAAATTTATGTCCCGAAATTGGTAGAAGAGAATGATTTTTTCGCCGCTTATATTGCGTAGTTTTTGACAGGTTTGTTGAATATTATTTATACTATACAGGGTGTTTTCAAAAAATGTTTTCTAAAACTGCCGAAAAAACATCAAAAAGTCGATTCAAATGGAATGGTATATTTTTTCTTACACTAGCTAAAAGAGCCCAAAATTTTTAATGGAAAAGGCCAATATTAAACTAATGTTACATAGTGAAGTTTTTTAGCAAAAGCCTGTTTTCTTCAATTTTATGTAAAAATGAGGAATTGTGAAAATATAATTTTCTACGTAGCGATTCTTTCTGGTAGAGGCGACCATTGTTAGCAATGATATTTACTTACCAAAATTATAACAATAACGTATTTTCAGATTGATAAGCAATAATCATCAAAGGCAAATGATATTTCACGATTCCCAATTTTTACATAAAATTGAAGAAAACAGGATTTTGATAAATTTTTAAAATGTAAAAAATTATTTCTCCTGAATCATTAACAATAGACATAGAATAAATAATATTATCAAAGTCACATTGAATTATTATTTTGAAGTTGGAAAAAAAAAATTATACATATTACATAAGAAATAACAAAGTTGAACCGAACTCCAACTATTTGGACGCACCTTGTATATTTGAAAATATTTTTATGAAATAGAATTTTTGAAATGATGTAGGGTTTGTTATTAGTTTTTCTTTCTAACTATAACAGTATGGCCGCTATCGTTCTCCCCAGGAGTTTGACCCACCCTGTATATATCTTATATATCTTAACAATCTTGGTAAATTAATTTGGGAAATACAGCTTGTAAGGACAAAGAGAAAACTCTTTTAAGTTAATCTGAGGTTTTGGAATTTATAAATGCCATCTTCAGGCCATTTATAACAAATATAAATAATTGATGGCTATGAAATTCTTCCTGTTTTTAGCTAATTTATTCTAAATTCACAACTTTTACCCTGAAGAAGAGAATAAACATTCTCGAAAGCTCAGCTTTAATCCAAGAATTTTATTAATTACATGGCTGCATCCCCAAGAACATCTGAATCTTTATTCCCATCTTTAGTGCTAAAATACACAAAGAGGGTAGAATTTCAGTATACAATACAAGAAAAACACAAAATAATTACTTAAGCAGGGACATAGACAGGACTTCCTTCATCCATATGGATGGAAAACAGTAAACATTTAGGACATTGCACAAATTAAAATATTTAAGGTTAATTGTTCAAAAAGCACACCGTATAGTTATGACGATATTTAGGAAATATTTATATCTACTCCATTTGGAAGTGGGGGTAATAATATTTGAAATTTTCAATATTTGTATGGTTAATGAACAAGACAAGTGATTGGTCTGTCTTGAATCATTCAAGGAACTAAAACAAAAATAACTAGACTAGAAACCGGAAACAGGCAATTCTCAAATCATTACAGTCGTTGTTGTTATCCTGTAGAAAATTTTCAAAATATCATTTTATCGTTGGCCTCTACACAAGTGTGTTTGTTGAATATAGTTTTTTATTTTTTGATTGTTGTAGGTAAATAATTGTGCTTACTGATTTTAATATGTCGTCATTTTGTAATGTTTTTTAACATCTTTTTCTATGAACAATCTTAGTAAAGTGTGAGTACTAGACATTTATAACCATTTATTAGAGAATATTGATTTGTATGTTTCTGTAGTATCCCTGAAGATGGTAATAATTAATTAATTACGGAAAGCTTGGAACTTTAAAGAGTTAGTAAAGACTCGTTCATATCACATTATAAAAAACATTCAACAAAAAAAACATTTTAGAGTAAAAATTATGGTTCAAGTAGTTAATTTTTGGTTTCAACTTCAGTACTTAGAATAAACAGAGTAAGATATAAAGAAAGGAGGAACAACAATAACATTATTTGCTATAGTAATCACGATTTTTGCCAGATGTCGATAGACGCAATGGCTAGGCATTACCATAGCCGCTGAGAAGTAGTCCCAATCTTTATTTATTTATTATTTATAAAATATAGCCTATGTCACCCGCGCAGATATAGAAAATTCAATAAAAAAAGATTTATTTAAATCGGATAAGCAGTTTTCGAGATTTTACTTGGGAAATGGGTCTACGCTAATAGTAGATAGGGGTGACGTAGCTGGTTCTAAAAAACCTATATTTAATGAGTCTCTGATTCTTTATAATCAAGATACAGGGTGATTTATCCATTATGTCCTTTTTTTCATTTAGTCATAACTTCCGAACCCCACTGTATATTTTTTTCATATTCGCAACAAATACTCTTCATCCTGTATGGTACCGAATACTAGACAAATAAAAATTAAAATCCAGGTACGGACTTGGAAAAAAAAATAAAAAAATTGAATCAGTTTCAAACAACAATCTGTATATCAAAATTTTGAAAATTTGTAATCAGATTTGGAAAGAGCAGAGAAAATTATGTCGGAGCAAATGTGTTTGGTACTTCCGCATACAATTCTAGTACTTGTTAATTTGAGTCAAAATTAATATTTGCCATGAATGTGTGGTACAAAATTGAAAAAAAAATCATTTTCTACTATAAAATCTAATCTTTCAAATCTAATCGATAAAATCATCAAGCATTTCATAATCTCCTAATGTTTGGATCCCAACATTTTTGTAACATGAGTCGACAGGTCCGTATTTAGGACAAAATGCTAATTGCAAGGATTAAGTAAAAACACCCTGTGTGTGTAATACAAATAATAATAATAATAATTTTCTCTGCTCTTTCCAAATCTGCTAACCAATTTTCAAATTTTGGTATACAGGGTGTTGTTTGGAAGTGATTCAATTTTTTTAATTTTTTCCAAGTCCGTACCTGGATTTTCATTTTTATGTATCTGGTATTCGGTACCATATAGGATGAAGAGTATTTGTTGTTGATATGAAAAAAATATACTGTGGGGTTCCGAAGTTACGACAAAATGAACATGAACATATATATATATATATATATATATATATATATATATATATATATATATATATATATATATATATATATATATATATATATATATAAGATGAAGCTCTACACCTTTATGCTTTTGTTTAGTCGGACACAACCACTAATAGATCTCTTTAATTATATATATATATATATATTCATTTATTTCACCGCCTATACAGACCACTTTCGACATATGCAGACTGCGTTACTAGACCAAAAGCGACGTTACCAGACCAAGAAAATGGTCTGAAAACGTTTTACCTATATATGTGTTCAGAATGGTTTGGAGATGCAAAAAAACATAATTAGAAAAATTTTAATTTGGCCTCAAAAGTCGGTCAAACATCTCCGAGATATACATTTCTAGTGTGAACCTTATTAGCTCAGATGGCGCCAGAGTCAGATACAGATTCATTATATATTGAGACTGAATAATGTCACATGAAATAGATGTTATTAGACCAGAAATATGGCAACAATGGCAAATGCTACATTCCTTAATTTTCAGGTAAGCTAGAATAGTTTTCAAATAATATATTTTGCGTTTCCGATCGGTAGGTATTCAGCGAGTCCAAATTTATGAAGTGATTTGGAAAGGTACTTATTTTCGTTGCATAGTACAATGCGAATATGTGAGCGAGAAAATTAAAAATTTGCTAGGAACAACCCAAAATTAGCTTTATGATTATTTTATGTAAAAAATTAAAAATAATAATGTATTAAAAATTTGCTCTCTTGGATATTATGCTACCTCTCAAAAACTCAGATCCAATTACATAACGATCAGGGATGCGAATATCAAATTGGGACGAAGGCAGTAAATAACTACTGAAACGAACATTCTATGCCACAACAATGTTTCGGTGCAAACATATTAGTATCTATAGTATTTTTTAGACTACCAAACACAAGCATTAGCTTTTGTCCACGTGTCTCTTTATATCGATATAAATCCGATAAATAGTAACAGATTCAAAATCATGCCGAACAAGAAAACTTATTTTGTATCTAGGTATACACGCCAAGCTTCTGAATATTGTCTGATGTCATTGTCTCGTCATCCATCGATAGACAAAATTGTTAATTTTAAAACTCATTGGAAATTCCATGAAATTGTCAGATTTTTGTGGAATTATGAAAATCTTCATGATTTCCTATTGGATTTTGAGGAATATTTTTATTCGTAGGTATTTGGCTGTCCAGTATAAGATTCTCTCTCTCCTCTCTCCTGTCTCTGAAACTATGGGATAAGCAAAAAAAAGTATGTAGATAAAATCTTTGTGAATTTCTTTGAATTTTTTATTTTTATTGCTGTCATGTTCACAGGGTGTTTGGTATTTCTTGTACAAATATCCACTTTCTTATTTTAAATAGAACACCCTACATATTTTTAGATTTTTGCACTTTGCAAACAAACTAGGTTACCTTTGTGTAACAAACCCTATAAGTATTTATTGTTTTCGAGATTTTATCTTTTTGATAAACAAATTACAGTTGCAGATAAATGAATGATTCATCGTTAGTAGTAATTTATATAATAACTTAAATGCCATTATCATAAATCTAACAAGAGATGTGAAAATTTGTCATCAAACCAGAAACAATATCTGGCAACATACAGGGTGAGTAGGAAAGCGATAAGAAATTTAAATAGTGTATTATCAACTAGGTATCTCGGATTCTTCAAATAGTCACACCAACTTTTTGAAGTGAAACTTTTATAACGAGGGTAAATTCACTTCAACATGTCACAAAATAGTGACACAAGATTGGTACATTTTAATTTCGAAATCTAGGGTAAAAAACTGTCTCTACCGTGTTCTGAACCCGCTAGCTCGAGCATACCAGTATTATAAGTTATCCTTAAGCCAACCCAACTATATTTGCAACTTGGGTTCTTGTAGCATTCACGTTTTCAATCAACTTGAATTTAGAACATCTACTCTATCAAATATAAATAGACCAATACTTGGGGAACTCAAGCAGTTAATTGGAAAAGTTATTAAAATTTTAAAAGGAAGGAAATGACATAACCCCTTATGAGAATATTATAATAGGTTTTTTCTGTCTACGTTTATTTCATATTCACGAATTTATTAACATGTTGGCAAAAATTGTTTGCTCTTCGTATCTTATATAAAGGAGAATTCCGATATTTAGTAGATTGTGTTTTCCCAAAGTGTTTCGATATGGCAAGACAAAAATGTAAAAAAATATTGATGATTCCCAGGGTGACAGTGAAATGCACAAACTGGAACCAAAAACTGTGGCTGAGCGGTGTCGTGACTATCGAGCCTGGAAAAAACTTTTGAATAATGTTACTTTCAAGAATGATGCACGACGTCATTTTTTTGTCGAAACAGCTGTAGAAAGTGGTACTCCTTCTGATTATTTTGTCAAAATAGCTCTACAAATTGATGATGAAGAGTACATTACTGTAGCGTTCAAAAATGTTGGTAATAATACCAAAACAACACGTCAACAAATTGAATCTATCGATTATATAAATAATTGCATTGAAAGTAACCTTGCATTTCTCCATTCCATACCTAATTCTTGGTCTTGGTACTTGGCAGAAAGTAAACGTGATCTCATTGCAATGATTAGGTAGCTATGCAAACCTACAATATTCCTCACGCTAAGTTGAAATGAAATAGGATGGAATGGTTTGCTGCGGATACTTTACAAATTTGAAAATAAAGGTGAAGAAACTTTTGATAAACAAGCTTCTGAAATGAATTTCATTCAAAAAAACGCGTTGGTCATTGAAGACGCAGTCACATATGCTATTTATTTTAGTAAAGTACTCAACGTACTAATAAAAATACTGCAATCAAAAAAAAGTCCATTTGGGGGATTCTTTGTCAAAAACTATTTCAAACGTATGGAGTACATACAACGTGGCAGCCCCCATGCTCATATTCTTATGTGGCTTGACTGTGCACCAGAGGTTTAATTAGGGGCTGATTATCAAAATGCAATTGAATTAATTGATCAACTAATTTCAGTTTCATCCACAAAAGCTTCAGGGTTCACACAATTACAGACGCACTTTTACTTGCTACAGGAAAACATTCGCTAATGCTCCGTTTATGCCTTGCCGATCGACAGTTATCCTGACGCCAATTCAAAAAACGCATGCGGATGCGTATGCTCAACGATACAAAAATATAAGAATTGATCTTGAAGCTAGTGACTACACAGAAATAGACATACTCTACTATAGTTCCGATAAAGATTATATAAATAATCTAATAGTAGGAATAACCCGTCCAAGAATTTTTATAAAACGTGAACGTGAACGTGAACCTTCCAAAAAATTAGTATACTTGTCCGTTTAACAGTTCGATCATATCTTTTTTGGACTACGAAAACAGAGATGAGAATAATAAAATTAAATAAGATATTATTTTCAATAAATAGAAATTCTTCTCTGCTAATAATTTTAGTTATCATATCACTAGCTAGCTAAATACGTTTAAACGTCATTTTTCACGCACCAGTTCTTTGTTTCTGTTTCACTGTACGACTCAAAATAAGGGTACTTCATTTATACCTACCTACCTATTATTAAGAGTTTCTAAAAATTTAAAATTTCTGCACAATCTTTAACCTAGTGATTTCTATGGAAAGAATGGCTTTCTGTTTGTTTGAGTAAATATCAGACTGTCAGTTGTGGGTGCTTTTGTAGAATTTCAGCAGTTTATCATAGTCTTGGAAAATGCATTCTGAATAAGGAACGTTTGATTTTTTTGAACACATTATTAAAAGCAATAGAAAAATTACCTTAACAATCAGACTACTATCGACGAAACTTCCCTATAAGAATAATTCCGGTCATATATTTTTTTCAGCAAATCGAACAAGACTTAAGAAACCACTGTGTTATTAAATATGTTGGAATGAGGAAACTATCTTTACCCCTGCGGGGTGTTTTAGTAGGAAGAATTGTCATTTTCTGGTCGCGAGCAAGTCTTAACTCTTAAATATTTCAAACTCTAGGTAGACAAAGTGTTCATGTTTGTTGTGGAATTCACAAGGGACATATTTTAGGACCTCTATCTTTGGATCAAAATTTAAATGGGATTCGATATCTCAATCTATTGCAAAATCAACTAATTCCTTAAATATACAATGAGGAAGAAAATATTATTTTATTATATACCTAATAGATGGAGGTTTGTTTCATAATACAGCATTAGTCTCAAGGATTGGACCAAATGGAAATATTGCATAGCTACTAAGAAGTTCGGATTTGACACCTCTTGACTTCTTTGTGTGAGGTACGTCAAAAGATCGTATTTACAAGTACCAGACCAATGACGTAGCAGATCTAAAAAATAAAGTAAGATTGAAAATAGAATCCTTCAATTGGACAAACTGCGAGATTGTGAAAGAAAATTGCCGTCTGTAAAGCGGAAAATGGAGGACATTATTTCTTAATTTTGAATGAATGTTTTCTATATTATTTGAGTAAATCAGATATTGTCCTGGAAGACATTATATTTTGCTGAGCTTAATTTATTAAAAGTATATTTAACAAGGGCACCTTATTTTCAAGACCTACTATAAATTTTGCAATTTTGTATAAATTTTCTATAACAATACTAGCTGTTACTTCGACTTCGTCCGCACTACCTAGCATTGAAAATCATGTGGCAAACGTTTTAGCAGTGACGGAAATTCGCAGGAACAGACAGACAATAATTATAAAAATTGCGTTTTTCTTATGTGACATATATACTTCCAAATGCAATTAGTTAAAACCTGTTATTTTGAAATAACAAACATACACTTCGATTTTATATATTTGTATAGATCTTTCTCTCTAAAATGAAATAGCCTAAGTTATTACATATAACATTAGCTACCTGCCAATGAAAATACCATGCGAATCGGTTCAGCAGTTACGGAGATTAACCGGAACAAAAAGACATACCTACAGAAAGATAGTCAAACATTATCAAAAAACGTGTTTTGTTATGTGACACATATACTTCCATATGCAATTAGTTCCGTTTCTTTGATATTACAAACAGACACGTCGAATTTATTTATTAGTATAGATGATCTTCAAGTCCTGTTCGATTAGTCGAAAAATTGATTGGTTTTGTACTCGGTTCTGTAAGTTTCGTCGATGGTGTCTAATTGTTAAGCCAATAATTCTGTTGTTTTTAATAAACACAAATGAAACCTTTCTTGTTCAGGTTGCAATGTTTAATAAAACCATGATAAACTGCTGTGATTCTACAAAAGCACCCACAACTGACAGCCTGAGAATAAATTAAATAAACAATTTTCCATTTTTTAAATAGTAATCACTACGTTAACGAATGTGCACCTCAAATTTTACAGAATTTTCAACATTGGATTATATTTCAGAAACTCTTGATATACGGTATATGGAAGTAAATAAAAAGTACTTAGAAGAATACAGTGAGATATGAACAAATAGGGGTTTGAATTTGAGAATTCAGTGATGGTTGATTATGTTCAATTCAAAGTTTTTATCGCTTTCCTTACACACCCTGTGTATTGCCAGATATTGTTTTTGGTTTGGTTACAAATTTTCATCTCTGCTTAATACTAGGGTTTCTTTCGCAAGGCTAACTTTTTTTTGTAGAATACAAAAATCTAAAAATATATAGGGTGTTCTATTTAAAATAAGACAGTTGATACCTGTATCAGAAATACTAAACACACTATGATCCAGACAGCAATGAAAATAGAAACACATAGAAATTTACAAAGATTTATCTACATTTTTCTAAGATATTTGGTTAGTGAATCTTATTCTTGACAGCCTGTTGTACATAAATTTTTCATATTATAGTTTAAAAACTTCAAAATACGATACCTTCCGTAATTAAGTTGAATCAATATCTCAATTCTACATTAAAGTGATAACCTCCCAAATATGTAAATTAGCCAGCATTTTATTCACCGACATCGAAAAACGAATTGGAAAGAGCTTGTTCATTCTGTTAATCCCATCCATCCAAATGAGTAAAATTGTTTAATTTTACACCATATACCAATGTTGAGAGATCATAATCTTTGAATCATACCTAGTTATAATGGTAATATCAAGTAATATGTCTTACTCAATTTTCTCAAAATCGCAAAATCAATATAAACATGAAAAATGTATAATTTCAATATTCATATTTTTGTTCTCAAATTCAAGCGAAGAAAAAAAATATGATTGTAGTAACATTCTCTTTACAGATAAACAATCACCCACTATAAAAAATAATACGTGGAGAGTTCATTGAAGTGAATAGGCAACATCTTCAGAGAATTATTATTTTATATTCTCATTTGATTAGGTTGAAGTTTCACTTAATCTAGAACCACACTTTACTGCTTTATCTATCCAAAGGACTAGTCAAAGAAATTAGACTTGGCAATATCGCCTGGTCTATAGTCCATTCCAATGGAGTTGATAGCTCGAGTACCTCATTATTAATTCAAACCAGTGACCTGGTGTGTCAACAAATTTTACCTCTCAAAGGACCTTTTTACATGCATTCCGCAAAAAGATCCAAGGATTATAGGTCAGGCCACCCTGTAACAGGTAGTCGAACAATAGAGGCATAAAATGCAAATGAGGAAGGATGTATTGAACCGGGAAACCAGTGCCGGAGAACGGACGGTGCTTAGTGAAGTTAACGAAAATTAATACTACTTTTAAATGTCGTTTATTCTAAAAATACATCGTACAGAACATATTTAAATATATAACAAAAAATTTGTAAAACTATAATTAAATATTCTTTAAAGAAAATGAAAGAAGAAAATTTGCTTATTAGAATTCCATTAAATCATCTTCGGAAAAATCTGAAGAATCGTCATTTACATTTATTATTAAAGGCTCAATTTCTGTACTTTTGTCGATTACATCGTCAAGTTCCCACATTCTTTGTTCCTCTTTTATTGTGTGTTCTATGGCGTTTTTCCAATTATCTGCAGATACATTTGCCAATGAATTTAACAAGAGCGGTCGAACTTCTTGTATCTTAAATGTTTTATTGTGTCTAGCAACATCGCCTTTTACCTGTGTCCATATCAACTCTATAGGGTTCAGCTCACAGTGATATGGGGGTAACCGGAGTACAGTGATACCTCGATCCTTTGCCATTTCATCTACTATATATTTTTTAAACTGTGAATTTTTCTCCCTGACCTTTTCCAACAGCTCTTTCTTAACTAAGTCCTCCACACTCTTCTGATTTAACCATTCAATTATTTCCGCCTTTCTCCATGCACTTGTTGGAACCTTTTCCACTACCCTAGAGTGATAGCTGGCGTTATCCATCACTATTACTGAATTTTCAGGAATATAATTTGCCATTTGCATAAAGTATTCCTCGAAAACATCAGCTGTCATCTCTTCGTGGTAATCTTTAGTTGAATTTGATTGGAATTCTAATAACCCTTGATCTAAAAATCCATTTTCACTTCCTATATGAGTAATGATAAGTCTGCGTCCCTTCCCAGATGGCGGTCTCAGTCCCGTTGACCAGCCCTCCATAGTGGCTTGTCGAGAACTATGAATGTTTTTATCCTGCCAGACCTTGGATACGGTGTGCCCTTCGTTCAGCCAAGTTTCATCTAAATAGAAGATATTTTTGCCTTCGCTGCGGTATTTTCGTACGGACCTCAAATATTGTCGTCTCCAGCAAACTATTTCTGGTCTATCAATCAGAATAGATTTTCTATTTACCTTCTCCCAACGAAAGTTCATATCTCGTAGAAGTGTCCACAGCTTAGTTCTTGACTACGGAGGCATGGTTTCGTCATCCTTAGTGGCTTGTAGAATCTTGTCCATTGTTGGTATTTCCTTGGCGAAATATAGACCATGCACTTTTCGTCTGATGGAATTTTTAATATCGTCGTCAATTTCTTGTGGTTTCTTCCCTGGATGAGGTTTTGGTTCACTCAGGATTCTGTTTCTTCTCTCCTGCAAGAATCTATAAATAGTTGCTTCTCCAACTCCTACTATATTAGCACAGGCAGTAATTATGTCGCGAACATCATTTGTAGGTTGCTGGTATACAAGAGCATCATGAACGTTTAATATGAGAGTTTTTTCTCGTAAAGAATATGCACTCTTACTTATTCCTCGAAGAGGAACTGGAGAAAAACTTGAAGACATTATAGCACTTATCACTTACTCGTCGAACTTGAAATAAATTTTGCAATAATGGAAAAGTATCGAATCTGTCGATCGTCGATAACTAAGCACACAGTTTGAGAATCGCACAGAAAGTGATATATCACGGGGTGATAGATTCCACCTCAGAGCTGACGGAGCAGGTAGAGCGCTTAAGGATTAACTACTCCTAATCTCTGTCACGAAGGCACTGTGTAGTGAAAGTGCTTGAGAAATATCGGTTAAACAAATTAAATGCAGGTAGGCAGTGCCAGAACGCCTATGGTTTACGATAGTTTTATTACTCTGACCCTCGATTTGTGCTATCAACTCCATTGGAATGGAGTATAGTAATGTTCATTCAATATGCTTATCGCGTATATGTTGGTCTGTGAAATCGGTATTATATCGTTGGTTCAATAACGTTTATTGAATATGTGAAAAAAGTATTTAATAGGTGGTCTGGGCTTGTATGACCAACGTATGTGGACTGGAAACGTCCATATATATATATATATATATATAAATATATATATGTTAAATCCCTTAACTTGGAATTAACTTTTTAAAAACAATTATTTATTAACAAAAAATTAAAGTACAAATATAACTTAACTTTACATGACTGTATGAATCTAGACTCACAAGTGATGCCATTAGCTAGAGATCTAGTATTTATACAATCAAAAATGTTTAATCATCAAAAATATAAAAAGAAACGTAAATTAATACAATGGATCTCTTCTCCTAAGGTTGAATCGAAACTTCTAGAAATATTATAATTAAAATACATAGTAATGTCTTTTTGGAGGCCGAACGGGATAAACAATTAACAATGGTCTTTATGGTAACTTGCTGACTACTGGTCTGCATCTCTGGCACGTAAATATCCTTATCACTTTTGTTATCTTCTTAAACTGCGTCTTGGAGATGTAATACGATATGGTGAGATACTGCGTCTTGCGGATGTAATATAATATTATAAAATAATATTTAAAATAATACTTTGTTATTGTTATTATTATTTGACTAAAAAAAAATAATTCAATTATAACTTTATATAACAACTCCCCCATTTAAAAAAAGTTGGTGGAGTTTGCAACAACTTTTTGAGTTAATGATTTATTTGGATTTAATTCGATATTCTCTTCTATGGGTTCTCCGACATGGATACTTGCTCTTCTTTTCGGAAGAATTCTTCTTATACTTTGCTGGAATGAAATACTGGAACCTGGTCCTGGTGGTGATGGTGGGTAATCGTTGGTTAAAGCTATTCCAATTCGATGATGCTTTCTTCTACATTTACAGGTCACATAAAGTATTACCAATAAAATTATTACTACAATGGTTAAAATGGTGAACCAATGTGTATATTTACTGATCGGGGATTGTTTCATCATTTTTTCTAATTCTTCTGAATACTGATTTAGTTTGTGTTGTGCAATATTCAAATCTTCGGAATAAATTTTGTTCAACTTAAGAGGTTCTAGTTCAGGAATTTGTAATTTTTCAGGAATATCTTTGCAACAGTCAAATGGAATTGTGACTGGATGACTTCGATACTTGATTTCTTGGTATGTGTCAATTGGGTATTGAGCATGAACTCTTGTACTTCCAATAAAGGCACTACACTCAGGTTGTAATTTCAGTAAATTATTACTTTTAATAATTTCTGATTTAATTTCCCTATTTCCACATTTAATCGTGATTGGCAAAGGGTCCGAAGCAGTGATTAACCATAGATTTAAATCAATTTGGTAGACATTATAATCTTTAACAAAAAGAAGAGATGTTTTACATGTCTTGGGCATCTGAGTTAATCTTCTTAATAGTTGTGCTTCGCAAATTGCATCGTTGTCAATTGGATATGGGAGGAGATTAGAACAGATTTTTATGCTTCTTTCAGGAGTCTTGCAATTATCCAGATTTCGCAATGACAAATACAGCAGTAAATCATCATCCCGCGCAATATATTTTTGTGTAGTTGGTAAAATATGATAGATACCTGTTCGATCATCTAATATTGGTATTGGATAGAGTCGATATAGTATATAAGCTTCTGGATCAATGAGAGGAATTTTGAGAACAAATATTATTTTACTTTCTGATTGATATGCCTCTAATTCAATAATATTAAGATAATTAGCTATATTTGACATATACGGTTGTAAAGGTAAATTATTTCTTACAAGAGATTTTGCTATATCTTGTAAAGAATTGATTAAATCTGAAGGTGCTATTATTGAGCTATGTAATAATCTTATGCGAGCAAAAGTGATAGAATTTAAAATAGTATTAAGGGAATCTTCTAAGAAAATATAGCTTTCCATTAGTGATTCACAAATATTCAATATCCTTATTTGTGCTACATAAAATGCGACATCATCAGCAATATCCATCAGAGTATTTTGAATTTCTTTTATATCTTCATTAAAAGTCTTCTCATCAATTTGTAATTTTTGTATAGTATTATTAAAATTTTTAATAACAGAAGTTGTAACTGAAATTTGTTTTTTAAGAAGATTTTCCAACTCAAATTCATCATGAGATAATTTGTTAATACAATCATTATAATATTCTCCATCTGATGCATCTAAATTACCAGTAATAGTTTTCCAAACAGTTCCGATTCCATTAAATATACCTCGCTTTGCCCTGGAGTTATATGATTTAGTTTCTCCTATAATTTCTTTATATTTTTGACCTATTGAATTCGAAATTTGTGATAATAAACTTATGTGTGTTTGAACTTCAGACTTAAAAGCTATAAACCTTGGAGACGGATCTTCTAGAGTATCCAAAATTTCTATAAGTATTTTATCATTATTTTCCATTGTTTTCTTAATTGGGGCCAGATCTTTGTAAACTAAAAGTGACCATTTTTCATTCGTAATTTTGATAGTACAGAAAAAGATTCCAACGGTGTTATTAACAGGATTAAGTGTGTATTGAGCTGATATAATATTTATCAGCACGAAGAATCTGAAACCAAAGAAACCTACTCATAGTAGGGTTTCAGTCTATCGAAATTAATTTTTGATTTTTGATTAGTTTGTGGATTTAAAACTATTGCAGAATTATCTAATAATTGCACAATTTTAAAAGGACCATTAAACAAATTTTGACTTTTATCTTTAATTTGAGATTCTTTAAAATAAACTTTATCTCCTATTTTATACTCTGGAAGCTTTCCTGAAATATTTTTATCAAATCTAATTTTTGCTTTTTCTTTCTGACTTGCTGTTTTTGCTCGTGCAATTTTATAATAATGTTGCATTCTGTTGTTCAAATCACGTATATATATAGTAATAAGAGCCTTCTCATTATATAAAGTTTCAGGTGGTCTACTAGACGTATGACCAAAAATCAGTTCATATGGGGTAAAACCAGTTGTTTTGTTTTTAGTATTATTATAACATATAACTGCATGGCAAAATATTAAACGGATATTCGTCTGGATTTTCTGTCTTATGTGCACGGATCATTTCCACAAGAGTTCCGTGAAATCTTTCTAAAGAACCATTCGATTGTGGATGGCCAACGCTAGAAAAAGTGAGCTTTATGTCATAAAGCGTACACAAATCTTTTATTAATGAATTATCAAATTCTCGACCATAATCGCAATGAATTCTCAAAGGTGTTCCGAAATGTTGAAAGAATATTAATAGTGTATTTACAACTGTTGAAGCTTTTTTATTTGCAATAGGATAAGCTTGAGTAAATTTAGTTAACTCATCTCGAATCGTTAAAGCGTAATTTCTTGTTGGATACTCAAAAATATCAATATTAATTCTTTCAAACGGAGTTTTTGGTGTTTCTGTTATTACCAGAGGAGTGCTTAAATTCTTACGACAGATTTTTACTTTTTGACAAGTTTCACAGTTTTTAATAAATTGTTCTACATCTTTTGTTAGTCCTGTCCAGTTATACTTAGATTTTATCCGTCGTATAGTTTCATTTATTCCGCGATGTAAATTACTTTTGCCTTTATGATATTGGTCCAATATGATAGGTATTTCATCTCGGTCAGGTGTTTTAACAATATTTTGACAGACTACAAATTTTAAATC
This sequence comes from Crioceris asparagi, assembly GCA_958507055.1. NCBI lineage: Eukaryota > Metazoa > Arthropoda > Insecta > Coleoptera > Chrysomelidae > Crioceris > Crioceris asparagi. Next base: position 71,246,610 of record OY293827.1, on the reverse strand, counting down.
AACATTAGCAAAAATAAAAGAGAATACTTCTAAAATAGGTAACTCAAGATTATTTTCTATATAATAAGTTTTTGAAGGATCAAATTTACTTTGTTCTTTAAATAATGTATAAAATAATTGTTGAACTACAAACTCTGGATCGTAAATAAGAGGTATTATAAAATACTTGCGATCTTTCACAGTTTTACTAGAAACAATATTTTCTAAATTCATTTGAAAATCAAAATTTTCTTCAAAAATATCTTCAATAATTTTATAATGTAAATCTTCAAGTTTATTTTGCCAAAATAAAGTGACAATATTCTTATGAGTCTTATCCAGTAACTGGTCATTTGATGTTTCAATTTTTGAATAATCGATTATTGGTTTTGTTTTGTAAAGGTCAACAAATCTATTAAATTCGTCTGTCATTAATTCATCCTGTTCTTCTATAAGTGTTTCATTTTTTTGTGGTTCTATAGGATCATTAGGGTCTTTACTTGTTGATGGTATAACCTCATTAGTTTCATTATTTGCCAAAATTGTAATTTTAGATTGTAGATTTGCACATTCTTTAAAATGATTAATTTTAATTCTTGAAAGTGCATCTGCATTTTTATTAATTTTGCCTGGCTTGTACTCAATTTTGTAATCATATTCTTCCAATTTGAGTCGCCATCTAGCTAGTCTGCTTCCGGGATCTTTAATGGAAAAAAGCCATGTTAATGGACGATGATCAGTGACTAGCGTAAATTTTCTTCCAAATAAATAAGGACGAAAATGTTTTACTGCCCATACAATAGCAAGGAGTTCTCGTTCTATTGTCGAATACCTTGTTTCTGCACTACATAATGTTCTCGAAGCATAACTTACTGGTAGATCTTTACCAATGGGACCTTGTGATAGAACAGCGCCAATGGCAAATGCACTAGCATCAGTTGTGAGAATAAATGGTTCTTCAAAATTTGGATATCTCAAAATAGGATCTGAAGTAAGTGCAGCTTTTAGATCATTGAAAGAATTTTTACATTCATTATTAAAAATAAAAGAAACATCTTTTTGTAAAAGTCTTGTAAGGGGTTTAGAAATTTTGGCAAAATTTGGTATAAAGCGACGATAATATCCTGCTAAACCAAGGAAAGATTTTACATCTTTAGGATTTTTAGGTTCCGGGAAATTTTTGAGACATTCTATTTTGGCTGGATTTATTTTAACACCATCTTGGGTAATGATATGTCCAAGATAAGCGACTTCTTTTCTAAGAAATTCGCATTTATCTGGTTGAATTTTCAAGTTGGCTTTCCGAAGTCTGTTGAAAACTTCAGTCAGACGAGAAACATGTTCATGAATAGTAGAAGAATAAATTATTATGTCATCCATATAAACAAGACATCTTTCATTTTGAATGCCAAGTAAAATGTTGTCCATGACGCGTTGGAAAGTGGACGGGGCATTTTTGAGTCCAAACGGCATTCGAACGAATTCATAGTGACCGTTATCAACTGAAAAAGCTGTTTTGAAGATACCTTTTGGTTCAATTTCGATTTGATGGAAACCTGAGGCTAAGTCAAGAGTGGTAAAATATTGACATCTTCCTAGTTGATCAAGGAGATCAGAAATGTTGGGTAATGGATATTTATCATCTACCGTAATTTCATTTAATTTACGATAATCAACAACCACACGCCATTTTTGTTTTCCTGAAGCATCAAGCTTCTTTGGCATAACCCAAACTGGGGATGACCATGGTGAAATAGAATGACGTATAATACCTTGTTCCAACATTTTGTTCACCTGAGTTTTTACCTCTTCTTTATGAATTTGGGGGTATCTATATGATTTAGTAAATATAGGTCTCGCATTATATGTTTAATTTCATTAGTAAATGTTAGTTGGTCTCCTTCCAAATAAAAAATATCAGAAAATTCTAAACATAAATTTGTGATAATTTCTTTTTCTTCTTCGTTGAGATGATCTGTACGCAACTGATCCAAAATTATAGTGTTTCTATCAACAGGTTGATTAAATTTAGTTTTATTTTCATTAACGCAATTAAAATTTAAAAAACATTCGAAATTCGGAATGGGATCTAGATTCAAATTTGGAAATTCAACAATTTTTGGAATAGCATTCGAATTAATAATTGAAGTAAAGAATTCACCTTCATCATTTACATGTACCAAAGCATTTGGAATTCTAACATTTTCTATTGCTTGTCCGAAAAGTAGTGCATCTGTGTTCGTTAATTTACATTTCAATTTGAAATTTTTTTCAATTCTTGGCTCAATAAAAATTGGATTTTGTATCTTTGGCAAACAAATAACAATTTCAACACTTAAATTTCTAAAAAGATAAGTTATCATTTTTTTAACATACGTCCAATCTAACTTGTCCAATCCACACCCTATTTTTGGCATAGCTAATTTTTGAACATTGTTTTTACCAACATGATCTCTCAATTTCTTTAAAGATGACCATAAAGTCTGATAAGTGGGTTTTCCGGTTGAAATTTCTTTTGTTACAAGATAATAAATATATCTAGTTGTATTTGCATTCTTAATTTTCAAACCTGCTAAACCACCTTGTTTTTGATTTTGATTTAATAATTTTTCTATATTTCCAAATCGTTTCTTAAATTCCGCGGCAATGCCTTTTTGCATTTGCATATCTTCCGCCACGCAATGAGCTAATGAATAATCATGAGGCATGTCAAAAATATCAATGTTTTTCTCAGCTATTTTTTTATGACAATTTTCAGTATTTTGTTCAAATTGTAAGAATTCAGAATCTTGTTCACAAATTTGATTATTTTGAGACAAGTGTGATGTTTCGGTAACTTTAAATAGAGGTATAGTTTTGAAATTAGTTATCAATTGTTTTGAATTCAAATCAATTATACAATTATAATGTTCTAGGAAATCTGAACCCAAAATTCCATCAAAATCAATATTAAGATTATAAATAAAAACTTTATGTGGATCTTTTGCAGAAAATGGAATAAGTACAGATTCTTTTAGTAAAATTTTTTGATCAGTTATCCCTTGAATAGTTACATATTCAGTAAATCTTTGAGGAAATTTCTTAACAGTATTTTCTTTAAAAATAGAAACTCCTGCACCTGTATCAATAAGCAACTTAAACTCTTTAGAAGCATCTTCAATATAATAAAGATTTTTGGAATTAACAGTCAAAAATGGATTTAAAGAAAATTTTGTTCGGGAAAATTTACATACGGGTTCATCTCTTCGAAATTTAATGTTTGGATTCTGGTAACTGTTTCTGAAATTAAATTCTCTGTTGTCGGACAATCTGGGGGATGGTCTTTGACTGGGGCAATAGGAAAATCCTGAAAATTTGAAATTACTTCAGCAGAAACAAAATTTTGAGAATCTCTCTCAAACTCAGAAAAATGTTCTTTATTTTGAGCAATTGGCAATTCTTGGAAATTTGAAATTACTTCGGCAGACATAAAATTTTGAGAATCTTTTTCGAACTCAGAAAGATTATCAAATGAATAGTTATTATCATCTTCCTGGAAATTATTTCCAAAATTATCTTGAATATCATAAAGATTATGATCCAGATCAGAGCCTAAGTATTCATCATAATAGTCAGAATTATCGCTCTTAAGGCCAATTAAATGAGCTCGTTGTTGGAAATTAGGATTCTTTTGAATCACTGAGGGTCTTACTTGAGATTGTCCCTGTGGTTGAAAAGGTCTTTGCTGGGGAACATTACTATTTGGTCTATTTTGTAAATTATTTTGTGGTTGATTTTGGAAATTTAATGGCCTTTGAAAATTTTGGTAGAAATTCTGATTGGAGCTTGGAGTAAAAGCTCTTTGCTGTTGAAAACGACATTGATTAGAAGTATGACCATTTTTACCACATGAAAAGCATTTTACAGTTTGTATTTGGGGTTTTCTAACATTTAACATATTTTGAGGTTTACTTACAATATTAGAAGCTGGCTTATTATATTTTTGGTTCTCAAAATATGATAATTGCAATTCTCTTCGTATGCGAATTTGTGCTTCTAACAAGTTTTCAGGCTGACTAGCACGAATAAGTTGTCCTAGACGGGGTTCAAGTCCAGTTAATAAAGTATTAAGAGCCATAGTATTGTAACGTTTAACCCTGTGCTAAACGTTGTGGGGTGAGTTCACTTGCGTAATACTCAAAATTCGCAGATTACTTCCAATGATTTATTTAGAACACACTGTACACGGCTTTCTGTTATAGTACAACTGTCACTACTTGTCACTTTGACTATCGCGTTTCAACTACTTTCGAGTTATGTCTCCAATTTACTGATACAATAAAACTGACTCTGTCCCGTGATCGGCACGGCTTTATATACCTGAATCATGATATGACATTCATCGAGAATGTTCTATGATTATCTAGACGAACATAATTAATGTTCTAGATCCTTGTCAAGGTGACAATAGCACGACAAATTGTACCTCACATACAGTTTCTGGAAGGATCGAGAACAAATCTACTACAATTCCAGAATTACATAATGAAATACACAAGCAACACTACTGCAAACAAGGTAGCAGAATGAATACAAGCTAAAAGAAATAATAACAGTAAGTACATGATAAACTACCCACGTAACACTGCCCCCTTCTTAGCTTTGATCGTCCCGATCAAATGTCACCTCAGTCCCTTTGTACAGTGAAAGTCTGTCGATATGAACCACTTTCATTTTACTGCGTGGGGATTTCTGAATTCTATAAACCACGTCGTTTATCCTCTTGATAACGGTATATGGTCCCTCCCATTGTTTGTCAAACTTTGGAGAACGACCTTTTCGTCTTTGTGGATTGTACAACCACACTTTATCACCAATTTTTAATTGTTCGGTTTCTGCACGAATATCATATCGGGCCTTCATTCGATCACTAGAAATCTTCAACTGTTTTCTAACCAGATTGTGTATTTCCTCGAGTCTTCGTCTCAAACTCTGAATGTAGGCATCTACAGATGTGGGAGGTTCGCTTGGTGAACCAAACAAGATGTCAGACGGAAGTTTCAGATTTCTACCAAGAACAATGCCAGCTGGGGATTCTTTGGTCGATTCATGAGTGGAAGATCTATAGGCCAGTAGGAAGAGCGGTATACACTTATCCCAGTTTGTTTGGTGTTCATTGATTGCTGACCTCAAATAATTTTTTAGTGTTCTGTTAAATCTCTCTACCATTCCATCGGATTGTGGATGCAGTGGAGTTGTACGAGTTTTCTTAATCCCCATTAGGTTACACACACTCTGAAAGATTTCCGACTCAAAATTTCGACCTTGGTCCGAGTGAATCTCTAACGGCACACCAAACCGACTTATCCAATGTTCAATTAGGGCATCGGCCACTGTTTTTGCCTCCTGATTTGGAATTGCGACTACCTCTGGCCATTTACTGAAATAATCCATGATGACCAAGAGATATTTGTTTCCAGAGCTGCTTATTGGAAATGGCCCCGTAATATCGATGGCTATTCGCTCAAATGGGGCACCCACATTGTACTGCTGCATCCTATGGCGGGTTCTGGTATTTGGGCCTTTACTGGTAAAGCAGGTATCGCATCGCCGACACCAGTCTTCTACGTCAGCACGGCTTCCTAACCAGTAGAACCTCTCTCTAATCTTCGATAACGTTTTATTGATACCTAAATGGCCACCACTTGCTCCACAATGAATCTCTTGCAGTACTTGGGAAATTCTTTTCCGTGGAAGAATTATTTGCAAATGGACAGTCTTACCATCATTACTTTCCCATTTTCTTTTTAAAACGTTATCATCAATTACTAAAGATTCCCAAAGTGACCAGTATCCTTTTATGACAGGAGACAAATCTGATATCTCCTGCCAAGTAGGTCTTGCTCCATCCATTTTCCACCTCATCACTGGTCCAATATCATTATCATCCAGTTGGTCTTGCTTGAGTATTTCCGAACTCCAGTTTGGATCACCATTTATCAAAGTTCGTTTGACTTTAAGAATTTCTGGTACATTATTTTCAAGTCTTGAACAGTTTTTACAGTCCTCTACACAAGGCCGTCTTGACAATGCATCAGCGTTTCTGTGGTTAATACCAGGACGATGTTCAATTCTAAAGTCATATTCTTGAAGTTGTTGGAGCCAGCGCGCTATCTGACCTTCTGGGCTCTTGAACTGGAACAGCCATTTAAGTGATGCGTGATCGGTCCGTAGAACAAATGTCTGACCGTATAAATATTTGTGGAAATGCCTTATTGCCTTGACAACAGCTAGTAACTCCTGCCGCGTCACACAGTAATTTTGTTCAGCCTTTGATAAACTCTTACTGTAATATGCTAGTACATACTCCACTCCTTCTATTCTTTGGGACAAAATTGCCCCAATTCCTGTTTTACTGGCATCAGTATCTAGGATAAATTCTCCTTCTCTCTGGGGATAAGCCAGAACAATAGAAGAGCACAAAGCACCTTTCAGATATTCGAAAGCATTCTGACATTCTGGAGTCCAATTGTAAGGTCTTTCCTTCTCAGTTAGTCGATGTAATGGACGGGCAATACTAGCAAAATTCTTTACGAACCGTCTGTAATATGAACACAGGCCTAAGAAACTTCGCAGTTCTGTTTTGTTCCTTGGTACAGGCCAATTATGAACCACTTCTGTCTTTTCCGGATCTGTTCTTACACCATTTGCGGATATTATGTGTCCTAAATACTTCACCTCAGTTCTTAGGAAAGCACATTTCTCTGGATTAAGTTTAAGATTTGCTTGTGAGAATCGTTGAAATACCTCTTCTAGATTTTTCAAGTGTTCCTCAAATGTTTCACTGAAAACGATTACATCATCAAGGTATACTAAACATTTCTTTCCAATGAGTCCACGTAGTACTCTTTCCATCAATCTCTCAAAAGTCGCTGGAGCGTTGCACAATCCGAATGGCATTACATTGAATTGCCATAGACCAGTATTGGCTGAAAATGCTGTCTTTTCTTTATCCTCAGGATGCATTTCGACTTGCCAATATCCACTTTTCAAGTCCAATGTAGAAAACCATTTCGCTCCTGACAACCAATCCAGTGTATCGTCTATTCTAGGAAGAGGATAACTGTCTTTTTTTGTGATTTCATTTAATTTTCTATAATCAACACAAAACCTAGTCGAGCCATCTTTCTTTGTGACTAAGACAACCGGTGACAACCAAGGACTGTTCGAAGGTTCAATTACCTTTTGTTTCCTCATGTTATCTATAAGTATTGCCATTTCATTTTGTTTTGCTAATGGTACCCTTCTAGGAATTTGTTTTATTGGTTGTTGGTTGCCTGTGTTAATGCGATGTTGTACCATATTAGTTCGTCCTAGATCTGTTTCCGAAAAAGAAAATAGTTCTTTGTATTTCTCCCATAAATCACCAAATTTCGCCTTCTGTTGGTTATGAAGTTGAGAAATGATTCTCTCTTTCAACTCTCTTCCTTTCTGGCACATGGTTTTCCCTTGACTGCTTGAGATTTTGACAGATACTATAGGTTCCGCACAGGCAATTACTTCATTTTTCATTAAAACTCTAGGTTCTTCGGACAGATTTAAAACTCTCACCTTAATTGGATGCTCACTTGATGGATTTATTAATGCGTTTTCTATAATCATTTCCTTTGGCAGACATTCTGGATTACTTTCCAGTACCAGTGCCTCCTTGCACTTAGAACCTTCTATTTGAACATGGATGAGATTGTCAGACCATCCAGGTATCGTAATGGTCCTGTTTACCTTAATTTTTCTTATTCTAGATTCAGATGTTGACATAAACAACTCTTCTTCATTAACTTTGAGTATTCGGTCTTGGAGGTTCAGATTGAAGCCAAATTTATTCATGATGTCTAGCCCAAATAAAACTTCATCCAAAATCTCGGCAACAAATACTTTATGTCTGAATTTTGATTTTCCCAGCTGAATATCTGCCTCGTGAGTACCAATGACAGGTATTGTCACTCCATTTGCAGTTTCAAGTACATAACTTCTATTGGGATGGTCAATTTTGCAAGCAGGAATAACATCAGCTCGCACAATGGTAGAACATGAACCAGTATCAATAACAATATTACAATCCCGACCGCATATTCTTCCTTTCACAACCAAGCTGGATCCTTCATGACTCAGTCGGGAAATTTTGATTTTTAATGATGTTGGGGCTTGGTTGGAGTAAGCCAGTCTTCGCCCCGCAAGACTGGCTAACTGGAGTTTTCCTGCACATTGCTATTTTGTGGCTGTGGACAATTCTTCTTTATATGTCCTTCTTGTCCACAATTCCAACACAAAGTCTTAGTTCTTTGTTCATTTGTTTGCCCATCCAATTTTTGTAACATTTTAATAATGTGCTTTATGGAATTACCATTGCCATACGACTTCTCTTGGGTTGAATTGACCCATCGTGTCTGTCGCAGTCTGAGATGACTTCTGGACGCCTGTTTAGCAGCTTCGTATTCAAGTGCACGTGCAAGGGCATCTTCAATTCTTGTAGGACTACTTAACCGAAGGGCTTGTTGCATTTCAATATCTCTTATACCATCTATGAATGTTTGTACCGTTAGCCTATCAAGAAAGTCTTTTGGTGCTGTAGGATATGCCAGTCGAACGAGCCGGGCAACATCAATTTCATATTGTTGTAGTGTTTCTCCAGACCGTTGCTGCTTATTCTTTAACTGTGCTTGATAAACTTGTTGTAGATGTTGGTCACCGTAACGCATTTCAAGTTGATCCACTAAAATCTCATATGAAGGTTCGCCGCCAGTTACGGTATTTAAGATTTCCAATGCATCACCACGTAGAGCCAAGATCAATGCAGTGGCCTTCTCTTCATCTGACCAACCACTAGCCAAAGCAGCAGCATCAAATTGCTTTTTATATGTAGACCAAGACTGTTTACCATCGAATTTTGGGGCTTCAATTTTTAGTGGATTAACTACGCCATTTTGAATTTCATTGAACGATCTTCTTAGAGTCACTTCAGCTTTCGTTTGCAACATCTTTTCTTCTATTAATTGAATTTTTTGATCAAAACTTTCTTGGACTTTCTCTAATTTCTGTTCAACTTCTTCTTGAACTTTCTCGAATTTTTGGTCAACTTCCTGTTTATCTTCTTGTCGCACTCTTTCTTGTTCTTCTAAGATTTGTCTTATTTTTGTTTGTTCTTCTTCTAAAATTTGTCTTATTTTTGCTTGATCTTCCTGCCTAATTCTTTCTTGTTCTTGTCTACTTCTTTCTTGATTTTCTAGAATTTGACTTATTTTTGTTTGGTCTTCCTTTCTAAGTCTTTCTTGTTCTTGTCTAATTCTTTCTTGATTTTCTAGAATTTGACTTATTTTTGTTTGGTCTTCTTGTCTAATTCTTTCTTGATTTTCTAGAAATTGATTCATTTTTGTTTGGTCTTCCTGTCTAATTCTTTCTCGTTCTTCTTTTTCTTGTTGTCTAATTTTTTCTTGTTCTTCTTTTTCTTGTTGTCTAATTCTTTCTTGTTCTTCTTTTTCTTGTTGTCTAATTCTTTCTTGTTCTTCTCTTTGATTTTCTAAGTACTTCATTATTTCTGCAAAATTCGCCATTTCGTCGTAATCTTTCGATCTGGTATTCACCATATATTCTCAGCAAAATGCGAAGATCCCTTTTTTTCTGACACCAATTGTAACGTTTAACCCTGTGCTAAACGTTGTGGGGTGAGTTCACTTGCGTAATACTCAAAATTCGCAGATTACTTCCAATGATTTATTTAGAACACACTGTACACGGCTTTCTGTTATAGTACAACTGTCACTACTTGTCACTTTGACTATCGCGTTTCAACTACTTTCGAGTTATGTCTCCAATTTACTGATACAATAAAACTGACTCTGTCCCGTGATCGGCACGGCTTTATATACCTGAATCATGATATGACATTCATCGAGAATGTTCTATGATTATCTAGACGAACATAATTAATGTTCTAGATCCTTGTCAAGGTGACAATAGCACGACAAATTGTACCTCACATACAGTTTCTGGAAGGATCGAGAACAAATCTACTACAATTCCAGAATTACATAATGAAATACACAAGCAACACTACTGCAAACAAGGTAGCAGAATGAATACAAGCTAAAAGAAATAATAACAGTAAGTACATGATAAACTACCCACGTAACAGTATCAATAAGAATTTCTTGTGCAACCTTTTGTTCATTTGATAAATTTGATGTTTTTTGTATATTTGCATGCATTTTAGCATTCAAGACTTGCACTCTATTGAAAAATGTTAGAGCTGACTCATTCGATAATTGTTTTAATCTTTGTAAATCATGAATAAGAGAAGTAAGGTCTCTTGAATCACCAAAATGAAGATTTAAAAGTTGTCTTATCTCTGCGTAAGTCTGAGGATTTCGCGAGCTGATTAGTTGAGCCGCTTTTCCCTTTAATTTATTTTTAATGTGAATCACTAACAAAGCCTTTTGGTCTCTGGTAGACATATTATAAGCACAATCACATGCATTTAAAAATGTTCCGAGAAATATCTGATCACCTTCAAATTCAGGTACGATACAAAATATTTCCGAAATTCTATATGGTTCAAGCTCAACCTCTTGAGCTGGATTTCTTTCATTTGCCATTTTGATTTAATTAAATATAAAGTATCAAATATAAAAAAAAAATTATAAAAGAAAATCGAACAGTATAAAAAAAAATAAAAATTAATATACGTGATAATTCACTTACAGTAAGATGTACATTGCTTTGTCTTGTTCTCTGCGATGTGGTTTACAGAGGAGTGAGGACGCCTCGTTGGACCTCTTCTGTAAATTGTTGAAGAATCTTATTTTTCTTTCTTCAGAGTTACTGGTTTTTTCCACCGTTGATAATGAGGGGATACTTGTTGTTGAAGTAAGCCTTGTTTTACCAACGTTGAAATATTTCTACTCTTCTTTCTTCAGAGTTGCTGGTTCTTTCCTTTAAAGGTTAGGAAACCACCGTTGATAATGAGGGGAAACTTGTTGTTGAAGTTAGCCTTGTTTTACCAACGTTGAAGTTATTCTACTGACTGCGCCAATTTGTTAAATCACTTAACTTGGAATTAACTTTTTAAAAACAATTATTTATTAACAAAAAATTAAAGTACAAATATAACTTAACTTTACATGACTGTATGAATCTAGACTCACAAGTGATGCCATTAGCTAGATAACTAGTATTTATACAATCAAAAATGTTTAATCATCAAAAATATAAAAAGAAACGTAAATTAATACAATGGATCTCTTCTCCTAAGGTTGAATCGAAACTTCTAGAAATATTATAATTAAAATACATAGTAATGTCTTTTTGGAGGCCGAACTGGATAAACAATTAACAATCGTCTTTATGGTAACTTGCTGACTACTGGTCTGCATCTCTGGCACGTAAATATCCTTATCACTTTTGTTATCTTCTTAAACTGCGTCTTGGAGATGTAATATTATGTGGTGCAATATTACTGCGTCTTGCAGATGTAATACGAACGATATGGTGAGATACTGCGTCTTGCGGATGTAATATAATATTATGAAATAATATTTAAAATAATACTTTGTTATTGTTATTATTATTTGACTAAAAAAAATAATTCAATTATAACTTTATATAACATATATATATATATATATATATATATATATATATATATATATATATATATATATAGATATATATATATATATATATTGTGAAACGATGAAATTCCAGTAATAGCTTTATAAATACGTCTTTCTTAGTTATTATTGAAGATTTTCTTTGTATGTGTGTATGTATTATACAGGGTCGCTCAAAATTCTTGATCTTTCCATCAGATCTATAAAGACCCAAAAATGCGTTTTTTCAAATAGAACACCCTAAATTTTATTATTTCTTCAGATAGAGAATCAACATACCTGAAAAATAAAAAAAAATAATATATCATTTTCGTATACCAAAATGGTCAGGTTTTCAAAATATAAGCAACTATCTATTAAAGAGAATTGTTTCTACTATTTTATGGTAGGTATTTGCTGGTTACCATGGTGATGGAAACTAGTAATTATCGTGAGGAAGAGTGAGTGTTTGTTGAGTTGTTCATTCTTAATAGATAATGTGATCAAATTAATGCAAAAACATCCAGAAAGTTTAATGCAAGATACCCACAAAGTACAAAAAAGACAACAAGAATAAACCTATTCACAGAACAAATAAGTAATTTTCTGATTCCTAGAGGCTAATTCAAAATGTTGATTTACGAAACAGTTTCATTACTCATCTTTGGGATGATAAGTAGACTGCTGAAACGATTCGTTTACCGTGCTCTGTAAATTCCTTTAAAAATAATAATAAACTTTCATAGATATCATACTCAGTCTTGGCAAAAAAATAATGAGTAAGTAGATTCATCAAAACCTGAACTCGATTTCATGATAAAATTAGCAATAACTATGCATTGACTGATATTGGGAAAATGAATCCAGTTCAACGATATACTTATGTATTTTGTGATCTTTTGTTAGATTATTTAGGCAATAGACTTTATAAAAACAGTATATATCGAATTAATAATTAATAACCAAGTGATAAGGACAGAGGTTTTAATAATAATAATTAGTGAAGAAACATAAATAATTAAACATTTATAATACATTCTCAAAATGAGAAGCGTTTCTTTCCAATCATCTAAGAATACGTTTCTCCACCAATAAAATAGCTTTTCTTATTTCACGTGCATCTATCTCATCAATGCAATTAATTACGCGTTGACACAGTTCATCTTTACTTTGTACTGGTGTTGAATACACTTTTTTCTTCAAATTTTTGCGTTTCAGATAAATTATTTTAAGGAATACCTCAAATAATGTTTGTTAAATAATAATTTTGTTTTATCACCTTGGTAACCAGCAAATACCTACCATAAAAATGCTAGAAATAATTCACCATAATAGATAGTTGCTTATATTTTGAAAACCTGACCATTTAGGTATAGGAACATGATATATCATTTCAAAGGTATTTTGATTCTCTCTTTGATGAAATAATAAAATATAGGGTGTTCTAATTTTGAGCGACCCTGTATAACATAAAGAGAAAATCTTCAATGAAAACTGAGAAAGAAGTCTTTCTAAAGATATTACTGGAATTTCATCGTTTCACAATTCTAAAATTCAGAGTAATGGGCTATTGAATGGACTTCTGTTTTGAACAAAACAAAAGAGAATTGATTAATTCTCTGGAAACTGTTAGATATAGGTATGGGTTTCTTATAAAAAAAATAAACAGAAGGCGATAGAGAATCTAATAAATTGATAATATATAGGGTGTCTCATTTGAAAAATCAAAGTTGTTAATACTTTTTGATATAAGTGGCAACGTCGCAAGGCTGAAAATATTTTCAGTCGATAGATCTCTATTTATTATTTATTATTATCTACATAATACAGTTTTCAGAACAATCCTACGAATAGTTTTCCTTAAACGTCTAAGGGACCATCTACCGTGAATCACCCTGTATATATATTTTTTTCCATTCTCCATTATTTTATTATATATATACTCTTTTATTTTTGAAATACAGACATCTTTAAATTACATATGTACTTACGTTAAACGTAATTAGGCTCTCGATACCTAGGTGGCGCGAAGTGTGTTCCGCTGGTAGATCAGGTCAGAAAAGTTTGACTATCTTCCAGTTGCTTTTGTTTCGTCGGATACAGCTTCCACTTATGTGGCGCTGATGAAAGCTAACAAGCTTGAAATCACGTGATCCGCTTCTAGTGGGTGGCTATGTCCGACTAAATAAAAGCACAAAGTTGTAGAGCATCTACATTATAATATTATATATACACTCTTTCATTTTTGAAATACAGACATCTTTAAATTATATATATAATTCGATTCTATGTTTTCACTGCCGATAATGTATAACCAAGGAGTTAACAATCATAGGGTTGCGGTAACCCTATGATTGTTAACTCAGGGTCTACCATATAAGTAGTTTAAAAAGTACTTTTTCTGTGACGGGAAATAGTTATTTTTTTATTAAATGCGGAAGATTTGTGTTTTTCTTAATGGACATGAGAGTGTGAAACTCCTTCGAATGTGCCATGAAAACACGAAACACAAACAACATTTTTTGGACAACTCTCAAAAAACTTGACATCTCTGCATCTCTTTTGATGCATAAATTTATGTTGGAAGTAATTGTTCAAACTTTACTATCAATTGAAAAAGAAGAAACTCCAAGTCATATCCACATTTTCACCAACGAAAACAAAATGTAGTGTGACACATTTTTTTATTTTTCTTTTATTTTTAGTTTTTTAGAATTTTATTTTATTTTCAATTATTTAATTACTTAATTTGGGTATTTTTGGGGTATTATAGACAAACGTTAATTTAATTTTTGCACTTTATTAATAAGGAATTTCTGGTATATGGATTAAAATTATAACAAAAACATTTATTCATAACCTTTATGTGATTGATAATGGTGTTGTACAACACCGAAACATGTCTCACAACTTAATTTAAAATACAATAAAATGTGGAGATCACTTGGAGTTTCTTCTTTTTCAACTTATATTCTACTCCACTTTGAGATCATGGACTTTTACTTACAATTTACTATCAATTATTAGTCCAATAAATGGAATTGTTTTATGATGAGTAATCAGTTAATAATTGACTCTGTTAAAAATAAATCCTCCAAAAATTGATATTTCATGTTTATTTTTATTTTGCAGTGAAAAAGTGAACATTCACGCATCAATGGAGATACAGAAATGTCAAGTTTTTTTGACAGTTGTACAAAAAAGCTATTTTATCTCTGTTGACAGGTGACAAATTATCACTTTTTCTCCACGGGAAAAATGTGAGTATTTTTCCAGGTAGATATATATACACATAAATATAATTCAAAAAACAGAATTAAATTGACAGATATTTGATTACATTAATGGTTTCCTTAGCAACGCAGTTCTAATTATCGCTATAAGTACAACAGACTACCAATTTTAAACTTAAAATTTCATTTCTATAATATATTGTTATATTTTGTCAATATTAAATCATCGTTTTTCCCGTCACAGAAAAAATAGTGTGTTATACGCGGGAAAAATATTATATTTTAGCTGTCGGTTTTCTGATTCCGTCCGCTTCGGTTCGGTCGATAACAGAACCTCGAGCTAAAATCAAATACTTTTTTCCCTTGTATAATAAAAAACTATTTTTCTGTATACCTAAAAGTAGATGTGAGTCCATCTGTATTCGTTGGAGATTGACAGACTTTTTTATCATTGCCTTTAAAGTTTTTAGTTTGCGGCTACATAAGTCCAGAATGAAGATGGATAACCGGTTACGATTGAGAGAAATTGGAAACCAAATTACGGCCACCTTTTCAAACTATTTGTTTATATTTTATATCTTCAGGATATAAATGTAAAGAATAATAATGATAATTTATTTCTCTGACAACAACACTAACAAGAAATACTGAATCACTAATCAGCTACATATTTGTTTTACTACTATAAGAAGAATTAGGTTAGGTTAGGATAGGTTATGTTTTTAGATTCTTGAAATATTTCTTACAGCTGATTAGTCACGAGACTCCCAACAATATAACGTATAACTTTTTTGTGAAATAAAAAAATCTATATGGTCAGTTTACATGCCCAAGAAGTATATACCATAACCCAACTTAGATTCTTGATAAGCTCTTCAGTTGTTAGAATCGATTTCAGACTAAGTAGGTAATAAATAGAACTGAACTTCGAAACAAGTGCCTCACAATTCACTCTCCAATCAAGACATTCATCGATGTATAGGCCTAAAATTTTAATTTTTAAGTATTGGTAATCCTTTTGTCATCGAATTTCATATCTATGTTTTAGAATTGTCTTTGTATATAATGAAAGAGAAATTGTGTGCGTCTCTTCGATATGCGTGAAAAGAGTTATCACAAAACCATTGATAGAGTCCAGTCAAAAAAACTTCACACTTGTTTTCTAAAATTGGAGATTTTTCTGGAATTACGATGGAGATATCATCGGCATACCTATATCGTGAAATGTGCAGAAGGTGATAGATTCTATTGAAATATCGTTTACATATACAGGCTGTTTCAAATTCGACTCTCACCATTGGGATCTCGGAAACTATAGGGAATACGAAGATGGTTAAATTGGGGCAACATTACGCCATTTAAAAAATCTGAAAATTTTGAGTAGTTCCGGAGATATCCGAAAAAAAAACGAATTTTCGGAAAATTATTTTATTTTTTTCTGGCCTTGTCCTAAAAATCCGAGAAATTAAATAAATTACTTTTATAAAGTAGTTGGCTATGATTTTTCCAATCGGTGACACGTAAATGACATTCTGTATTATTGTCAACTGCTGAGTCGTTGAAAATGGAGTTCCCCATTGAAGAAAAACCATGATAAAACTTTATTACAAGAATACATCGGAAGTGTATCATCTTACCATGTAGGTATCCCGAGAGACGACAACCCCACCGATCTCTATTCAACTTATTGGTTACAACTTTAGCTGAGCATGGTTCTTTCAAAAAACCCAGACAAAAATCTGGAGACTGGATTGATAAAGAAACTAAAGAAATCATTATTAATGAGGTATAATTAATCTTAAATTTGTCAAACGAGCCAAACCCATCGCGTCCATTAATTTGGACAAATTTGGTTGTGGTTGACGTCTCTCGGAATACATCTTAAGATACACTTCCAATGTATTTATTCACTGTGTTTTTATCCTTATTGTAATAAAGTCTTATCATATCTCGTTTTTCTTCATTGGAGAACTCCATTTTCTCAGCAATTGACAATAATACACAACGTCATTTACATGTCACCGATTGGAAAAATCAAAGCAATCTACTTTTATTCAATTTCTCGGATTTTCTGGTCAACCAAGCCAACTTATGATACATCATCAAAAAGGTAATAAAAAGGGCTATTCAAAATTGTAGAAGGCCAATATGGCTCCCATAAGAAAAAAAAAGTTCATGATAGATTTTTAAACGGCGTATTGTTGAGCACATAAATGCGCAACTTTGCCCCAATTCAACCATCTTCGTATTCCTTATAGTTTCCGATATCCCGATGGTGAGAGTCGAATTTGAAACAGCCCGTATATCACAAATAATACTTATCCTTCAGGTACGCCCATGTTGATATATAGGTACATAATAAGATTTGTATAATTTGCCTCATTTGTTTGGAGGCTGACATATAGTCGAGGTGAAAGTAAATATGATCTGACCCACTTCGTGACTGCCCTCGAGTACCGATATATTGTAATTTCCTAATTAAAATTTTATGATTAACACAATCAAATGCTAGACTAAGATCACAGAATAAACCAACTGGATATTCACCTGAGGCCCAATAATTTAGTCATAAAAATTAAAGATGGCAATATTGGTTGATTTCTTACCTGGAAATCCATGCTGATTATGAATGATCGTAAGAAGGTACCTTTGTATGATAATGAATATTTATAAGTACTCGATAAAATTGCTCTTTTTCTTTTTTAATTTGAAAATATACTCTAAATGGGTTATTAAGTACCAGACTCAATAAAATTTGTGAACAATTGATAAATTAAACTACGTTCAGATTTTTTATAACCATGGAGGTTTCAAACAATTGACGTCAGTCCAACTCTGTTACATATTATAGTATTTCTCATTATTTCAATTTTTGTTTGACGTCAGTCTAACTCTGTTACATATTTTAGTATTCCTCATTTTTTCAATTCTCATAATTCCAAGAATATAAGTAGGTACCTAATCTGTTAATTATAAGATATAATTAAAGCTTCCATAATAAAATTTCTTGTATTTTCGATTCAGTGCTGAATTAACTTTCGACAGTGAGATCTCGACCCTTGTCCCTTTAATCAGTTATATCAAGATAGGTATCCATCTGAATTTATTTAGTTTTTAAAGAAATTACATGGAAACTAGAACATTATCATTTCACATTAGTCTTTTTGCTCTTGACCCGGCCTTTTACCTCTGTTAACAACCTCTTCTTGCGAATGAAACTACAAAAAAAACAAACAACAATAGCTGTATACGCCTTCTCTCGTCCTGCTTTATGTAGTTCCATAAATTAACACACTTTTTTGTTGCATACAATAGCCAGCTCAACTCCAACATAGTATTTTTTATTCTACAATTAATGACTCTAGATTGTACTAGAATATTCGGCTTTGACTTTCATGGAATCAAACAATGATTTTAATTGACTACATCCAATTTCCTGAACTGTGTTTTGCATTAGTAACTAATTTTTTTATTAAATTGATATCCGCATAAATAACGTTAATCTGAACTCTAAACATGACACACACGTGATAGTGTGAACACTACTTTTAGTTGATACTCACATTTGACAAAGGCACAGTGTGCCGGAAATAACTGTCATTTTTAAGCAATATATTAGTGGAAACTCATTAATATTTTTATTTTAATTTAGAGATCTAGTATTAAGGTTATATAACCGACTGCGCATGATGCTTTTCCATTTTTGACCGACTTCCCAAAAGGAGGAGGTATACAATTCGATTTTGATGATTTTTGATTCATTTGAAAGAGGAAGATTGAGAAATGGTCCCATATTCATAAAAACGGGAATCCGACATCGCGTTCCCTCCGAAAACCGCCCCCGAAGGGGGTGGAGGGGGCAAATTTTGTCGAAAATTGAAAATCTGCGTTGATATAATTACAGATAGGACAATATCCGGAAACGTTTAAATGGAAGATTTTTTCAAAAGAGTAACGGTTTTCGACATAGAGACATTTTAAATTCTCAAATATACCTATTTTCGCTATGTGGAGAGGGCGATTTCTGTCGAAAATTGAAAATCTGTTTGCAGTACATGAAAGACATAATTATTTGTAGCAACATTTATATTGAACATTTTTCCCTTAGAGTTACGGTTTTCGAGTAAAATCGGTGTTAAAATGGTAACAACTAAAATATTCAAGCGTATTTCCGCAGCGATGTTCTGAGATCTCAATAATAACAACTACAAGCAAGGAATATACGTGGGTAATAGAATAAGTACTATCTTCATTGGTATTAGTGAACGTTCAACGATTTTGGTGACTACTGTTACACTCAAAAGTGTGAAATAAATATTTTTTACAAAAAATTGGACCGACTTTATTAGTTGGTGCACTGAAAAGTATAAAATAATATTAATTCTATTGGGGCTGGTACTTGTGAAGTTGGTGCCAAAAGTTACCAATCTATCTGCAACTGCACAACTTCAAAAGTAACAGCACCAATAGAATTAATATTATTTTATACTTTTCAGTGCACCAACTAATAAAGTCGGTCCAATTTTTTGTAAAAAATATTTATAGTCTACACATTCGCACTCGCATTCACACATACTAACAGTCGTAAATAATAAAGAGAGAGAGTTAAATAGAAATGGAGAGAAAGCACCGGCGAAAGAAAGTCGCATGCAGAGAGTGTAACGCTTTTTCTTTACTTGATTTTTGCTAGCTAACTCCTACCGTAGGCCGCGTTATGGAACATTGTGTAAAAACTTATATAGTGCATAGTACCCAAACTACGTAAAGTTCTATAATGATGAGTTTACTTGAATTCACTTTTATCAATCACAAAACAACGTTGTAGGACATTTCAAATAAGTATACTTATCTAACATAAATCTGTTCTCAGAGTCTTTCTGGCCAAGAATAACGACGTATTTAATTGGGAAGTGCTGCTCCACCGTAGCTTATACAGTTCTGTATGTCTACACAACTGAAATGTTTCCGACTAACTCGAGACATTCGCTGTTCGCGATTTGCTCCATGTTTGGTCGATTTGGATCTATGACTGCTCCCCAAATTCCTCTTCTGGTAAGTTGTATTGAAATTATTCATTCCAAATCATGAAACTGGAATATTCAGTTTTTGGGATACTGGCAACCTAATTGGCGAAATACAGGTTGTAGATTATCTGCTCAAGAGGGACTACCGTTCACAAAATCGTTAATAATTGGAATATTATTGGAATAGCTATGAGAAATATTTTTTTATTCATTTACTTACCTGGAAAAACAAAGTCCCGTAGGAGGTATAGGTACCTGTGCACGGGTCCAGTAAAATGAATATCAAAATATGTAATAATATACATATAAGGAACTTAATAACAAAAACTTATGTCTAAGGAGCATTATATACCTAATTATCGTTTTAAATCAACCTACAATAATCATATTTTGTATTCCTTATTAGTATTTACTGTTAAATATGATAACTTATCCACGATCTGATCTTACTTTTAATTAAAATTGAGTTATCAGATAATTGCTT
Organism: Crioceris asparagi; assembly: GCA_958507055.1. Classification (NCBI taxonomy): domain Eukaryota; kingdom Metazoa; phylum Arthropoda; class Insecta; order Coleoptera; family Chrysomelidae; genus Crioceris; species Crioceris asparagi. Next base: position 71,226,266 of record OY293827.1, on the reverse strand, counting down.
AAATTTATTTGGTAATCTATTGAAGTATAAGATAGCATTATGAATATTTAATTATCTTCCAATTTCCTTATTAACTTTGGGAAGACTCAATTTTCTATAATTATATGTTAACACCTTTAGTATATAGCTTTGATTAATACTTAACATTGTTATATTCTCAGTATCAACATTATTACAATTTGCCGAACCAAATATAATTTTCAAAAGTTTTTTTGGTATAGAAATAAGTGAGAGTAAAGCATTTTCATATGCACAACCCCAACAGATAATACCATATGTGGCGATACTATGAAATAGTACATAATATATAGCTAATAAATAGTAGATAGTTACAGTTCCTAGCTTAGCCAATGTATAAATTATATATTTGGTTGTGTTACAGACATTATTTATGTGTTCTTGCCAACGCAGATGCTAATCGATTTGAACCCCTAAGTATCTAGTGCTAGTCTGAGATTGTAGAGTTGAACCATTCAAAAAATATTTATAGTTTTTGGTAAAGTATTAACACTATTCGCAAATGTAATATACAGAGATTTTTGAATATTTACGTTAACTGATTATCTGATATCCAATTAGTTACATATTCTAGATTAGCATTCATAGCTGTCTCAGACTAAATCCATGTGTTTTCAGAGCATAATATTACTGGATCATCCGCGTAAAAAATAATAGAACAATCAGGAACACTATCGAGTAAATCATTAAAATATACTAGAAACAAGAGCGGGCCCAGAATAGTTACTTGCGGAACGCCCACATTTAAACTTTCATACCTACTAGTATAATCACCAATTTTCTCTCTTTGTATTCTGTTATTTAAAATGTTTTCAAGGATTCCAAGAAGCATGCCCTATACCTATTCTATGAAGAATTCTATTCTTCTATTCTATGGAATAACGTGTAGTGATTATCGAATGCCTTAGGCAAGTCTATAAATCTAGCCATTACGGGTTTATTTGAATCCAGATTACTATATATAATCTCAGTTATACAAGCTGAAAATATGTTTTAAACATTTTCATACAATCATTTAAATATAGTTAATATTAGACTACCTACATGTTTCTGCCTAAGCTAATTATATTTACTAAAAATCATCAGAATCTATCTAGTAGCTTTACAAACCTATGTGGGTTTTTGCTGCAAGGACGATCTGCCTCCATTGCTCTCTGTCCGTCATAGCTTTTCTACAGTTAGTGATATTTATAGTCCGTAGATCTTTGATTATATTATCTCTCCAACAGAGTCTTGGTCGTCCAAGGGGTCTTGTTCCTATCGGATTCTGGTTCTACACCACGTAAATCAAACGCTTGTTGAGGGATATTTGGACGTATCCTGCCCATCTTAGGCGCTGCGATTTTATTGTTTTTATTATATTTGGATTAGGGTATCATCTTTCCAGTTCAGCATTTGTTCTTATACGATATTTTCCAGTATTTGCGTCCTGTACAGGACCATATATCTTCCTTAGGATCCTTCTCTCAAAGCGTTGGAGTATGAGTTCATTTTACTTTGTGAGGGTCCATGTTTCGCATCCATACCAAACAGCTGCTTTTATTATTGTTTCATATATGATTATCTTTGAAGATCTTGGCAGTATTTTTGATTTTATTATGTTTTGCATGGCGAAGTAGCATCTAAACCACTGTGTATTCTCGCTTTTATTTCTTCTGTCATATCATCATTCCCTGTTATGATGGCTACCAAATATTATAACTTTTGGACGTACCCGAAATTATAGTCGTCCATTGTTATGTTTTTTCCAATTCTATCTCTGCGAGGGTTGCATGTTACATGCATATATAAAATCTTCATTGATTTTAAGACCATCTTTCTGGCTCTCTTTTTTCCTTGACGGTCCCTGATTTGTGAAGACTTCTGTTTTGATGTTAGCGTTCCTAATTACCATGGCGATTACGATATTGAATTGTACTGGTCTACTGTCTCCCGGTTTCAGCCCCCTTTACTGTAAATGTGTTGGAGATTTGGTTGCCTATTCTTACACATAGTTCAGTGTTGCTAACGCATAATAATTAATTTTTCGGTAATTATCTGAATCGTTATTATCAAAATCATAATGTCTTTTGTCCTATATTTCTTCATTTTAATGCTGACTGAGAATTTCTTCAACATTTAACGGAGCTCTTGCTCCTTCATGCCACAATGGTTTGAGTTTATTATATTCTTCCATTTGCAACCCACATTCGGTTGGTTCATATGAAATACAAATTGGTTCATTAGCATTTTGTCACATTTTGTTTACAAATATTGTGTGTAAAATCTGTGATAAAATTCCCCAGCATAAATGGAGGTTACTAGAATTGAAATTTATCATGCTTTTATAAAACTGTTTTTCGACCGACGAACCCAAACGGAGGAGGTATACAATTCGACTACCTGCTTTTTTTGTTTGCGCGCGTGCTGTGTCTAGTATACGTACTCCGATTTTGACAATTTTTGATTTATTTAAAAGAGAAGTCTTGAGAAATGGTACCATATTCATACAAACTCCAATCCAAAATTTTCTTTCCCCCAAAAAACGCCACCGAAGGGGGTGAAAGGGGCGATTTCTCAAGAAAATCGGAAATCTGAGATGGCAGAATTAAAGATATGACAATATCCGGAAACGTTCAGTTTAAACATTTTTTTCAAAAGAGTTACGGTTTTGGAGTTATAGCGGTATTAGAATCTGAAATATGTGTATTTCTGCTATGTGGAACGGGGCACTGGTATCATTGGATTTGTTATCATTTTTACTTTAAACGTATACAAATCAAGCGAGTTACGAACCATTATGCAAAAAACATACTTTTAGGATGCAAAGAAAAATATTTGGGTATTTGTGCTTGAATATGAATTTTTTACCGACGAACCTCTTCGGAGGAGATATACAATGCGACTGTGTGCTCTTTTTTGGTTTGCTGTATATAGTAGTCATACTCAGATTTTGATGATTTTTGATTCATTTGAAAGAGGAGACTTGAGAAATGGTCCCATATTTATAAAAACTCAAATCCGACTTCCCTTTGAAGACCGCCCCAAAGGGGGTGGAGGGGACAATTTCTCTCGAAAATATAAAATCCAAGGCAGAATTAAAGAAAACAAAATATCCGAAGCCGTTTGTTTCGTGTTTCAGCCATGTTAAAATTTGAAATATAGGTGTTTTCGCTATGTGGAAGGAGCAATTTCTTTCGAAAATTGAAAATCTGAGAATGCCGAAATAAATACCAGATTATTTGTATCAACATCTACATTGAAATTTTTTTTCATGGTGTTACGGTTTCAGAGTTACAGTAGTAGTAGTCTGAAATATTTGTAGCTACATGAGTATTTCCGCCGCGATGTTTTGAGATCTCCAAATAATACTCGTAACATGTACAAGCAATATATATACTTGGGTTCTTCTTTGGTATAAGTGAACGTTCAAGGATTTTCATCGATAATTTTACACACAAAAGAGTGAAAATATTTTTTACAAAAAATTGGACCGACGTTATTAGTTGGTGCACTGAAATATACAAAATAATATTAATTCTAGTAGTGCTGGTATTTGTGAAGTTGGTGACTAGAGTCTTCTATTTAACAACAATTGCACAACTTCAAAATTACCACTACCATTAGAATTGATATTATTTTTTATTTTTTAGTGTACCAACTAATAACGTCTGTCCAATTTTTCGTAAAAAATATTTATGCAATATTTTTTGAAGTTTTTTTTTCAAAATATTTTTCTTATTGTACACCGGAGCTGTTGGTGACATTGTAAACTGTATCCCAAATTTGTCTTGGTTCCGATTGTCGGGAATTTCTAAATAAGATGAAAATTATAGTTTTTATTATTTCAACGATTTTCGGATCACTTTTAACCACTCTGTAAAATAAGCAGCTACAAAAGTTGTTCTCGAATTATTCACGTTAAATGGTGATATTGGGTCTGAAAACGAACTTTAATCTCTGCGTTCAATAATGCAGCTACTTCGACTTTCCAGGAACTTTGTATAACAAAATAATTATTCAGTATTATTGGAATAAATATCATTAAAATACTGTTTCCGTTTTCGCTTTTATAGTCCCATGATGATTGGGGCTCGATCGGTAATTCCCCATTTACTTGATGGAATGGAAAGTCCAAGGTTTGTTGATGGCTTTTACACATGCTATCGTTTTATTTTTTCTCTAGTTTCATGAAAGAGATTGTTTCACAAAGTATATAGTCAATATAAAAAGTGACTCAGTCAGTTAATCTACTTGACTTGTATACACAAGGGCTCCGCATATCGCCTCAAATTTGTATGGCTTCAAAGTTATAATGATAATATTTATCGAATGAAATTGAATCTTCAAGTATTTTCGGTCGCAGCATAAGTACACGCAAAGACATCTTCCTAAAACATTTATATTATAATTTTCTCCCCTTTTCTTAAGAGTAATTATCATGAAATAATATGCGTATATGTACGTTTTGAGGAGGACCTAACTTAGTATTTCTGAAGTTTTGTTCTATTTCACACGCATTATTTAAGTGTCCAAAAAATGTTATATGGCCAGTTGTTTTAAGAATTAACAATAATTTAAAAAAATATAGGTACTTAGGTACCTATAACACCAATTTAGAGAATATTTCATAATAATAAAATATCTATGCCAGAATATGTAAAATCTACCTACATGTCATTATAGTTTTTGACAATAATCCAGCCAGCCATATTTGTATTAAATAAATTTCTCTTTCTCAATTTGACGTGATCGTATTATATTAGTTAGTAAATCTTAGTAAGCTTTAGATATAATAATCAAAGCAACCTTTAAAAATCAGTATACTGGAAAATTCTTTTGTGTGCTTGTTGGGTAAAAACAGTTTAATCGTAACCAAACTATATGATGCTTGTAAGACATTTTAATTGCTAATTTATTGCTCTATTGCAAAATTTATGAGTTCAATGTTTTTTAGATTATGGTTACTTTGCCATCTATAGATGAACTTAGCAGAACAACCTTTAAAATATCAGTCAGAATAGAACTTGTTTGTGTGCTTCTAGCATATTTAGTGCTCTATTCTACTACTACTACTACAATCAAGGAAATAATTATTATGACATTAAATATTCTCTACATGCACCAACTCTTTTTCGTATGCAGCAGAGCACTGCTAACTCTTTCTAAAATTGACAGACCAGGAATTATCTGTTTTATTTTTCACAAAAAACTAGGACAGACTTTCATAGTGGGGTACTCAAAAAATAATATTCAATGTTTATTTTACTGATGTTGAATTTTTTTAAATATTGCAGTTATAGGTAGATAGAAGACCCAGCACAAATTTCAAAACTACCAGCACCAGAAAAAAATAATATTATTTAGCTTTTTACTTCCCTCAATAAGGGGGGCTCCTAGATCACGAAAATCATGGTATCTCAAATCCGTCGGTCTGTCTGTAGTCTGTTGGCGGTGTAGCTCAATAACGGCTTGACCTAGGACCACGAATTTTGATATGTATATTGAGGGACTACCGGCGACGCAATGTAAGGGTTTTCGTTAATCATATATACAGGGTGTCGAACATATTAAGTGTCAATGTAAGAACGGTAGAAGCGACGAGGTTGTTTCCATGAGCAAAAAGATGTAAGTTATTCAGGTCGATAAAGATACATTCTTGAAGCGGGGTGGTTTGTCGAGGGAAGTCATAGATAAAGGCTTTTACCAATTTTTTTTAGTGCACCAGCTACTAAAGTCCCAATTTGTTTCTATATTTCACATTTTTTAGTCTAGGTATCATTAGTTATCAAAATCAGAGACTTGGAAACATAGCAATACACATATTTCATTTCCTATTGCTGTAACAGAGAATTCGTTTTTTTTTCTTGAATGTCCAATTTCAACTTTGCTGGGTGTGGTCTCTTTGTTGATATCACCTTCTCAGATTATCCATCTTCTAAAAAATGTCCCCTCCACCACTTTTGCGAGTAGTTTTTGAGGGTAACGAACTTCCTCTTTCAAATGAAAAATATACGCGCAAACGAACATAAAATTCTCACAGTTGAATTATATATATATATATATATATATATATATATATATATATATATATATTGTTTGATTCTGAATTCTTGACTGGTTTATTATTTGATAAAATAGATGTTTGTTGGGGATGCAGTCATTTAATAAATAAAATTCTTTGGATTATGCCAAGCTTTCGAGAATGTTTATTCTCTTCGTCTGGGCAAACTAAAAATCTTTACAAATTTTCTCAACCCCATAATAGATTATTAATTAAAGTACTTACATTCGTGAATTTACATAAAATTAACCACAAAAAGGAAAGATTTCATAGTCATCAATCAGAAATGTAATTAGTTATTTATAAATGTCATGGTAACGGCATATCTAGAGTTGAAAGTGTCTAGATTCAAGTTTTCTTAGAAAAGATCATATAGGAGTTATCTTTGTGTTTGTAGCTCTTTTTTAACAAGTCACACATTAAACTTGAAAATATTGAGGCAGATATAAGTTTAGTAAAAAAAAAATTCATTCAATTATTTAAAAAAAAAATATATTTATTACAGACTTAGAAACACATAATATAAATAAATATATACCCGTACACAGACTAGACTATCTAAATTCGTAGGTATTGCAGTATAAACTCAAGTTTATTATGTCAATAATATTATTTACTATTTTGTTAGGCATTCAGATTATTTGTTAATTATATATAATCATATTCTCTCACAATACGACATACATAATTTTAAAATGAAATAATGGAAAGCATTAATTACATAAAAAAAAACAAAAAAAAAACAAGTCAATCTCTCTCACAAATTAACCTGAGAAATTTATTAAAATAGCAGATATATCTAATAGAGAAATATTAACATATATCATCTTCATCGTGTTCTCTCACAATACGATATATACACAATATGAAATATCCTGAAAAGCATCCATTCATTCAATGAAGCTAATAATAATAATAAAATATGATAAGCTGATTTCTCTCACAAATCAACATGTAAGAATATTTTAAACATTGTCCATGTTATTTAATATATTTTAAATAGTGATATCAAAAATATAATACGATGATTTTTTTTCCTTCCTTGTGTTTCGCCATTTGCTTTTTTGAAAAATAACATGGACAAAGTTTAAAATATTCTTACATGTTGATTTGTGAGAGAAATCAGCTTATCATATTTTATCATTATTATTAGCTTCATTGAATGAATGGATGCTTTTCAGGATATTTCATATTGTGTATCTATCGTATTGTGAGAGAATACGATGAAGATGATATATGTTAATATTTCTCTATTAGATATATCTGCTATTTTAATAAATTTCTCGGGTTAATTTGTGAGAGAGATTGACTTGTTTTTTTTATTTTTTTTATGTAATTGACGCTTTCCATTATTTCATTTTAAAGTTATGTATGTCGTATTGTGAGAGAATATGATTATATATAATTAACAAATAATCTGAATGCCTAACAAAATAGTAAATAATATTATTGACATAATAAACTTGAATTTATACTGCAATACCGACGAATTCAGATAGTCTAGTCTGTGTACGGGTATATATTTATTTATATTATGTGTTTCTAAGTCTGTTATAAATATTTTTTTAAATAATTAAATAATAACTTTTTCTTTTTACTAAACTTATATCTGCCACAATATTTTCAAGTTTAATGTGTGACTTGTTAAAAAAGAGCTACAAACACAAAGATAACTCGTATATGATCTTTTCTAAGAAAACTTGAATCTAGACACTTTCAACTCTACATATGCCTTTACCATGACATTTATAAATAACTAATGACATTTCTGATCGATGACTATGAAATCTTTCCTGTTTGTGGTTAATTTTATGTAAATTCACGAATGTAAGTACTTTAATTAATAATCTATTATGTGGTTAAGAAAATTTGTAACGATTTTTAGTTTGCCCCGACGAAGAGAATAAACATTCTCGAAAGCTTGGCATAATCCAAAGAATTTTATTTATTAAATGACTGCATCCCCAACAAAAATCTATTTTATCATATATATATATATATATATATATATATATATATATATAGCGCCCGCGTTTGTGAAGTGAATCGAGAAATATAACAGCAAATAAAGTCGGAAAAGAGCAATTATTATTTAGTATGCCCTAGAAGCAAAAATTTTTTGTATATTAAACTTTTATTGGTATTTATTATAGTTAGCAAATAAGCGGTTTTGGCACACTCAGACAAACACTATGAAGTTATTTTTTGCTGAGATCTGAGGTTCATTTTGATCGAAGATGCTACAAGCAAAACATGATTTACCCTTTCTCATGACTTCTTTTTGATACATCTTATCACCACTAATATTGGCCACAAGACGCTCAGCACAGAAAACAAACAGCCGCCTTAGAATGGAGTTCTTCCACATGCTAACACGCCCCACTTGCCCTCTCAAAAGGCCCATAACAGCAACGTTAGGTTGAATTCCGCTCCTATACATGAAACCAGAATTCATGCAGGCATTCCATATAATGCCTTTAGCGTAGCTCATAAGGTATTCAGGCTATCTCACTTCTCTCTATATATACATATATACTATAAAGGTATATAGGCGAAACGAATTAATTGTGTTTCCAGGCGAAGGTGTCCAAGATATTGCCCTTAATGATGTTCGGGATCTTGGCACTCACCTCCGGCTTGCTGTCCCTGCTCTTTCCTGAAACTTTAAACACCACACTTCCCAATACCGTTCAGGAAGCCGTCAATATAGGCAAGTGTGCGAGAAGAAGAACAGAGAACAAGGAGACTGGCGAGGATAATACATTTCTCAATATCATCGATACTAATACATAAGATATTTCTTGGATTGAGATTGTTTTAGAGTAATTATGAATAAAGTATTTGAGCATGAGAAATAATATTATTTCAATAAAAACAACAAACCAGGACATATTTTAGCTTTCTAATCGGATGAAAGTTCAAGCTGTTTGTGTGTTTCTCCCCGATGTCGTGAATACTTGTCAATAGAGTCGATAATCATTTTAGCGCAAATTATCAAACATAATGTGTCAAATCTTATTATTTTTTTGATATCTAAGTATCTATAGGAATTAGCAACACTACTATTCAAGCAAGACATCCGTTCTATAATGCCGAAGAAGAAATCAAATCAGTATCTTTAATGTGAAACTCAGAACTGTTGTTCATAATCCATGATTCTCTATAAAGTCATTGTACTTAATATGCTTTCATCTCTTTCGAATGCCCCACTCGCATTCGATAGTAGGCGAATTCTAAAGCGACATACAGTTTAACGTGGATTTCGAACCACCAATATGTCTCAAGATAAATAATCCAGAAAAGCTGTACTAGCGAAATCTACTCTCGCTGATTATCTGTTTCCTTGCGAGAGGAGGAGAATGCATTGCGACAGCGAGGGATTTGAACACGCGCCTGCATCACCTGTCACTCGTCCAAACCTTCTGCCCCGCACTGCGCTGCTTGAACGAAGACGGCTACTGTTAGCTCGCAACAAAGTGCTCCTCATTTAATCTATCGTTATTAGTAATATTGGAATTTTGCAAGAAATGAGGAATCAGTGATATGAAGAGTCTTGTCACATTAGAAATATTAGTTGTATATCAGTAAATATCAAAAAAGTGTTCTTTAGTTATTTAATTAATTTAATTTTTTAGAAGACCTAAATTTTAATGCGCATACTTCTGGCTGTTTGGGTTCTGTTTGAATTCCTGCAAGAATCATGACTGATTTCAATTAGAAGGCTATTATTTGTGTAAACTAACCAGCAAATGGATAAGTATATTCGGGTATTTGTTCCAAGGATGAAAACTAAGCAATATTTGACCGATAACCATAGCAGCAGTTCAATATTCATAGAAGTTAATATCCCTAAATTATTTTTTACAAATGAAATATTCATTTTGAATTATTGCTTTTCTCTTCTACAATATATCCCAATTAGCATACTTCAAAAGATAAGAGCGATAAAATTAGTTTATTCAGAATTTATATTATCCATGTAATATATGTGAGTAATAGAATGAGTCACTTTCTAAAGCACATTCGGGGTCGTAAAAAATGTAACCGTTGATGTATGATAAAGCGTTTGCCAGTGGCGTGGATTTATTTGTCCTAACTCAAATTCAAGCTAGGCTGTTGAGATGGTTCAATTAATATATCTATAACTTAAAAGAATATAAATTTTGGCCAGCTGGAATGGTAGATATGATCTTGTTTTACTTACAAAAGATAATAGAGGAAATCTAAATACTAGCCTTGCAAAAATTTCGTTGTTGCTCGTTCTTTATGTTCACCATTTTAAATTTTATAAAATGCTTATTCTCATGAATAACTCAGTCATTTTCAGTTTTAACTTAAGAATATAGCGACAAAAATCAATATCCTACCGACAAAATTTTTGCAAAATTAACGAGAAAATGGTGCAGTAATGCATTGCAATTGCATTACCACATCTATTTTATATTCTAGGGCATAAATGACACTGTATAAATTTGTAAGGAATAACAATTTTGGTCACAACATTTTTCATACCATTATTATTTAAGGTCGAACAAAGCAAGATTAGCAATGACAGGAGAGTACCCTGACTATGCCAGATTACAAAATCGGTTGAGATCACAGAAGTTGCATATCAGAGACCTTCTCTGACTATGATAACCAAGACTGGTTTGCTGCACCCTTATACCTGCTCAAAGATACATTTTTTTCAGGAAAGACATATATAATCCATATACCCATTCTACCATATATAATTGTGAACGGCTATCGGAGGATATGTGAGCTATATTTTACACGATTTTTATGGCAAGTTCTATCTTCTTATTCTTGCTTCGTGGTCGTACGCCTATGGTTTATACATATAGGGTTGAATAAAAACTCATCGCACCCACCTCGAAATTTCTGTTGAAGACGTTTCATGCAAATGTAGAATGAATTTCGGAAATGTATTTATATATAAGACAAGGTTGAAATATTATGTTTTATGCCATAACTCCAGTCGAGAAAGTTACGAAAAGTCCACTCAATTGTGGGATCTTCTTGATGAAGATTATAATGATAATGATATTGTCGATCCTTAAGAACCTAAAATCAATATAATAACTTTTGAAACTGGAAATTTGGGAGAGATAATACCGAGGATGTAGCTCAGGAAGAAGCAGGAAACCAAATATTTCTGATTCTAATATCACATCATATAGCACTTGCACGGTTGGAATACACCTAAAACTAATCCTGAATTATTATTATAAATGCGAATGCCAGTTTGTTTGTTACTTAAGCTTTCATACTTTAACTACTCAACCGATCATCATGCATACACGTTACAAGGGGTATAGTACGACCAAAAAACCAAGAAGGTTGTAAATCACCAAACACTTGAGTTATCAGCATGCAGTCTACGCAGAGTTGTACTTGCCCTAGCGATTACATTTTGTTTTATAGGTAGGTATAATGGGTTAAGATAACTATTCATACTTTCAGTTATCATTATCATTGCTGCATTTTCATCTTCCCAAATTATTGAAATATTTTTTTTATAATAATAAATAATTATTTGGTGGATGCGTTTAGGATAATAAGTATTCCACGAAAAATATCAACGATGAGAACCTACCCGATTTGATTTTTGATTCTTTTTCCATATAATCTAATACGGGTTTCATTGTTAATCGGTACACTCTATTAGTCGCTAAATTTTTCCAACTACCACCCATACTATATATACTTTAACAAACATTCAAAGTACTGTTGCATGAATTTTCAAACAATACCAACCAACATATACAAACACACCATTCTCTCTCTAAAATGTTGTGTGGAAATGGGAAAAGTTAATATTTGTCGATAGAGATTTGTGATGGAACTGTCAAACGGAAAGTAATTCATCACTGAAACACCAGCCTGCCTGTCAGCTTGCCAGCAGGAATTCTCGCAAACTTGGTCGCTTGGTGTACGAAATATTTTATTCTTGGATTTCAATTTTTTCTTATTGCTTCCGGAAGTCATATGCACGCCCTGTATTTCGACATGGAGAAAAAGGAGGAGATTTACACAAGTAAATAAATATAAATCGAAAAGTCGCTCCCTACTGTTCAATGCTGCCGTAGGTAGATATATCACTATTTTGGAATTCAGATTTAAGTATTTAAGCGTATGATGCACTCTCAATGTTTTTATGAACTTGTAAGATAAATAAGGTATTGTTTGACTTTTCTGACTATTTTCGAACAATTAAAGAAGAGATAACTATTATCTTCTCTAATTCCCCTCAGAAACTATTTATGATGATATGTTACAAACACATCTAGTAGTTATCTAAAATACCTTAAAGTATCTACCGTTATGCCTGATATTGCAAAATTGCAAAATTTAGAAAAAGTTAATAATTTATGTTATGGATCAATTGAAATCTTTAAACGTATTCAATTAGTTTCTGAATTATTAATTTCAAAATCGAAACAGCAGACTCAATTTTGGGTACGTTTGGATTATTTACGACCAAAATGTGCAAACATGCAAACGCACTGATAGGAACTATATTACAGCGGAACGACACGGCATGTTACATTTCTTCAAGCGATGAAAGACACGGAAGGAAACTTAAGGTGATAATTTCTAAACAGTCTGTAATGCCCCCTTCTATAACGGCAATTGTCAATGTCGCATTAGATTAATGCGATTTTATCGAAATTATTGGCAATACAAGTAACCCTGTTATTTGATCAAGGAGGTCGTGATTTCGTGGGATATTACTATACACGACATAGGAGAATTCAGTGAATCTACTCATTCAAACAGAGTTTTTCCAGAATATGAATTTTATTCAAGTAATATATAGATACATGCTCATTTAACAAAAGCAGCCTAGTCTTCTTCGGGAACTTCATATTTAAAATCGAAAATAAAGATATGTTTTACAGGTTATGTTGAATTTTTATGTTAATTTGAAAATCCTCAATTCAGACGTTTAAGAAGTCAATAAACGAAAATTAGGTTATGATCTTGACATTTAGTAAGTACGTTTGTATATCTATATATAAGGTTTATATTCTGTTCTGTCAGATACGTGGTCATATTGACGTTCATTTGAATGAATCATCATGAGTGACGTTTTACCTAAAACTTATATTGATTCATGATTTTAATTATGAAGCACACAAAAAAGACTACGCTGCTTTGGTTAAATGAGCATATGTATAAATATCACTTGAATAAAATTCATATTTTGGTTAAACAATGTTTGGATGAGTAGATTCACTGAATTCTCCTATGTCGTGTATAGTAATATCCCACGAGATCGCGGCCACCTTGATCAAATAACAGGGTTACTTGTATTGCCAATATTTGGCCGTGTCGTTAAGTTTTGAGTGTTGTCAAGCCTAGCTAGTGCTAGGGAAATGCTTTATAGGCTATAGTAGCTATATAGTTACTTACTACTGTCTTTTTTATTTTATACATAAGCAGGTATAAATATGCTTAATTAATGTTTCATTATTAAAAATAGAAAAAAGTAATTCATATTTCATTATCTGAAGTAGAGAGCCACCTACAGTAACGCCCATTACGTTCTCACTCTATTTATTATATTAACTCTATGTTGATGAATCGTAGTTCTGTGAAGTGTAAAGGTTAACAAAACATAACGTTGAGCTTAATGTCAACTCATATATTCAATACTTCTTCATTGAAAGTTGGGTCTAAGCAACGGCCTAAAACGACATTGCAGACTTATCTTTGTCCTTATATCTATACCAACAGTATTTCGGTTACACAGGGTGGTTGGTTGTGGAAGCCGGGCGGATCGGGACCGTTCAATTCATCATTTTCGCATCCCTGCTGCCAGAACTCGGTGCATTACCCACATATTGAAGTTTTATCGAGAAAAAGAAGAGATATGTAGATCGCTGCGATCAAGAAGGAAGATTTAACGGAATCGACTTTAAGAAATCAAAGATAGTTTGTAGGAGACATTTCATTACAAGTAAACAAATCTGCAGACATGTTTCTGCTCAGTTTAAAACCCATTATGTTGTTAATATAAACATACCCTATATCTTGACACTGTTGTAGGAAAACCTAGCGCTTTGAACAATGAGAATCATCCCTCATCACAGCACATAGGCCATATATCTCAAGCGCATCTGAAGCCAAAGTCTGATGAATGAAAGTTGAGATCAACAAAAGTAAATTAAGTACAGATGCATGTGAAAAAAGAGAATTGGTAACTACCTAAAAACATTTTTTAAGAACTAGGGAACTTCTGTGTCTATTATTTAACAGTTATAGCATAACTTAGCTGTAGTGAATTGGACGAACAGCAAAAACTTTAGTGGAAGTGGCAAAAGAGCTGGAAATTGGAATATTTATCTTTCTATAAATCTACTAAATAATAATACTAATAAACCAAGTAAACTCAAAACTGTACCACTTACACATTATAACATAATATTTTTTTATTGCCTGCCAAGTATAGTTGTTATTGTTAATCAAGATGAAGTTATTTGTAAAATATTTAAATTTACTATTTATAGTCTAACGAAGAATGTGTTCTGGAAGACGGAGGGCTGCAGCAAGACATGGAAAAGACTGACTGTGCCTCACAAACAGCCCTATAATATTAGGAAAGTACTTTACCAACAGGTTGAAATACTTATTTTATGTTATATTATGTTATTTTGAAGATTTTCTCTTATGTATTGGATATATTTGTAAAAAAGTATTTGTAATTTTAGGGGTAGTAAAAGTAATAATAATAAATATTTATTTATTGATTGTCTTAGAAAATCACCGGAAATATTCACATGTATTGTATAGGACATTGAATGTTCGGTATATTATGTATCTAATAAATAAAATGTCTGACAAATTAGTATTTGTTTCATTCCACATTATTGTTATTCAGGGCCTATAATAAGGATTCCAATAATGTACAGATTAAAACATGTAAGTAAATCTATTTTATAGTGCTACTCATTACGAGATTAACATATAACGACTGTGTTTTCATGCCATAATTTTTTCAAATGAAAACTTTGAAAACACTAAATACTATTTGCAAAAACGTCGAGAGGTAGAACAAAAACGAGAAAACTACGTGAACGCGGTACTGAGCAATACAAAACAATAAGAATATACAACCTTGTTTGCCAACCAGACGCCATCTTCACAGCTGAAAAGTCACGTTGTTTGGATTGCCTAATTATTACCACCACTATAGTGGAACATTCGTTAGGCCGCGCCCATATCGTATGTTCAAAACATTGAGACATACAGCAGATCCGTTATACCTCCTCTAAGGCGTTAGCAATATATAAGAATTAAATAATTTTTTTTCTGGAAATAATAGGCTAATAATATCTTCAATTCTGATAAAAGAAAATATAGCTGAAGAGTAGATACCTACCTATAATATTTTTTGTTTAAATAAATTTGCTTCAAAATTTTTAATTTTTAAATTTATCAAGAACATTATAGCTCTTTTTTATAATAGATAAAAAATAGGTACGCTACTGACTGGATAATGATTTATTATCGTCCTGGGTTGAAGGGCTGACAGGAGAGCACTGGGAGCATCATCTACGCTGCACACACACTCAGTGGTGTCCAAATATCAGAAATGTTACTTTTCACCATCTGTCAAAACCTAAATCTGGAGACCTTTGTCTTATGGGAAACCATTTATCAAAAAAAACAAATGAATATCATACGACTATCTCGAAATCTTGATATGTGAGCCTAGTGATGGAAAATAATGTTAAATTTTGAATTATGACAAGCTAATTTATATCTATCCATTCTAGTAAATAAGGACATTGAAGATAATATCATTTCAAACATAACTTTAGATATTCAGTGATACTCATTTCAATAGCTATATTAGCTATTTTATTTAATATTTTAACTAAAGGTTAGTATATGAATCTAAGTTAATTAATGAAAAAATAAGAAATTGTGATGGTAAAAGATATAGAAACTAATGTTTAAAAGAAATTCAACCCATTCTAAGAAATCGGAATATTTGAGCTAGTGTAAAGAAGTCATAAAGAATATTCTCTTTAATCTTTAATCATGGGCATAGCAAATTTGAAACGTTGTTAAGTTCTGATTTGTACGAGCTTTAACTACGTAATCAGATATCGCTATCCAAATAACATATTATCATGTGCAGATATGAATTTCAGTCCTACACTCCATTGCATTTGATTTTTCGTTGGCAAAGTGTTGAGCAAAAACTGGTTTCATTGAGGAACAAATTTAAAACTTTATTATATTATAATAGCATGTCAATTAATTTATAGAAATCCGTATCTGCATGAAAATGAAAAATGAATTAAACAAGTGATATAAGAAAACTCATTCGAAGAGTGCCATGTAAAATTGTGAGAATGTCAACGCATACCTTGTCTTGAATACTCCGAAATTTTTTTATCACTTGTCAATTTTTGAAGCAGTAATATTTTATTGATCAAAATTGAAAGAAATGTAGAAACCTGCCTCTGCAAGGTCTATAAAGTAAACGAACTATATATCTGATATATTTACCAGAAACGGCTGATGTTATATAATCATCTTGATTATTTATTTATTTATTTATTCACACTAATAAGATACAATCCTTAAAAGCATTAGCAGAGGAGTAAAGTTGGCAATCTTAACGAAATAAAATACATATTGCGTGGAGTTAATAAAACATAAGGATGGATAATGAATGAAAAAAAGAAAAAATATTAGCGGTCTTTTAGTTTAAGGCAACGTCTGAGGTTGCTGAAGATCTTCTTCACGTCCGGGGAGGTCTCAGCACCAAGAAATTAACCAAGGAAGTCAGTATTGAAGCCATATGTATCGTGAGCAGATCTTCAGAAAGATTCTCCCAGCGCATTATAGAATGGGCAAACAATAAAAAAATGAGTAACGCTGTTTTCTTTGTGGAGATGTTAGAGAGAACAGGGCATAGTCGATGAGAACTAGAACTGGAATTGTCAATTGTGATAACACAGGCATAATTGCTAGCCAGTCTCATCTGGATAAATGGCTTAATTATAGGTGCTGGGGCGACGACATAAGCAGAAGATGGTGAAAGATCGCAAGCAGAGTCGAAAGTAGATTAGCAGGCAGTAGACAACCTATATCCCTCCATGTTCGCTTCCTTGAGATGATTATAGAATTTGTCCAGCACAGAGATCATCTTAGATTTCCAGATTGCCGGGTTGATGTTATCTAACAGCTAGCCTTCATAAACTTTATCAAGTAGAATTTGAATGATGCACCCATGCAGATGTTGCAGATCTTAGGTAACCGCGAGTCACACATCTTCAACACTTCAATACACCAGGTGATGGCTTGTTTTAAAACATAAACGTAAATACGGTTAAGTTTAAGTTCGAGTGTGATTGCGTAGTGTGGTGTGCAGGAGGTTAAGGAGAACAGCCTTTTGAAGAAGTTGAAGAAGCAAGCTTCTAATTCCTGTAAGCTTCTCTCTCGGCGACCCCAAATGTGGGCTAGATAGAATATTACGCTTCTGGATAGGCTATTGTAGACTTTGTATTTACCCTGCCATGAGTCAGCATTGAGCCTGGAAAGTATGCTGAAGACTGCACTAGCAGCAAATTTGCCCTTGCTGACGAAAGCTGCGTTGGTGGAGTTGCTACCGACAGAAGAAGAGAACCTAATGCCGAGAAAGTCAGAATGAGTTACTATGTCGACGGTTTCATCCTTAAAAAAGAATTTGTCACTCCGTTTGCCACTATCACTGACACGTATGATCTTTGTCCTGACACGTTGACGAATATGTCGTTTTGATCACAGTACTCCTCCAAGTGTAACAGGCTTCTAAATATGTGCACTGCGGTACGGGCCAAGAGAGCAATGTCGTCAGCATACATCAGAACGTCAGTATTAGCACAGATGGAAGGTCCTTCAACGCCTTTATCTCTGAAGAAGGATACCATATCATAGGTGTATAGAGAGAACAGGGGACGGCTAAGAACTTCACGCTGAATGACCCCAAATAGCTGTTAATAAAGCACTATCAGTCTGACTTGCATACACGTTTAACCATAGTAGTTCATTAGCAAGCTTAGGAATCTAGAGCTTAAGCTGATGTGGGCAAGGCTCATCCATGATTAGTCGAAGGCACGCTTAATGCAATGAATAGGGCGTACGTCAGGATATTCTTGAACATGAACTGCTTCTGCAATGTCGATTGTAGAACGAAGTCTTTATCACCACAACTTCTCCTGTCATAGATGCCGGCTTGCTCTTTGAATATGAGCTTCCAACTCTCCACACAACTCTTCAAGCGATTGTTGAGGATCTCTGTACAGAACTACAAAAGTGGTTAAATAAATTAATTGTATTGTTACTTTTGAAGTTGTGCAGTTGCAGTTAGATTGCTAACTTTTGGCACCAACATCACAAGTACCGGCAGTAATAGAAACAATATTATTTTTCAGGGCACCAATTAATGTCGGTCCAATTTTTTTTTATTTATTTCTCACTTTTGAGTGTAACGTTAGTCTCGAAAATCGTTGAACGTTCACTAATACCAAAGAAGATAGTACTTATCCTATTACCCACGTATATTCTTTGCTTGTACTCGTTATTATTTAGAGATCTCAAAACATCATGGAGGAAAGTATTTAAGTAAGTAATTTAGATTTTACCACACGCAATAAATATCCATTCGAAAAAAATTAAAAGTTGATTCCAAATTGAAAACCGCAAGAATCATACTAAAATATGGCAATATTGAATAGGTCCATCTAGCCAATATTAAAAGCCCGAAAAAGATAACTGATTCCACAAAACCTATTTCAGGTTCCTCGCAATCGGGGAAGAAACAGAAATAAGAAATATTACTGGCAACCCTGATTAACTATCTATAAAACTAGGACCAGCAAATTTTCAGCGGACTGAACACACCTTTATCTACTTCCACGATTTAGGAATATTATTTGATGAGAACGAAAGACACTTATTACGAAGATCTTAAGTTATAGCAATAATACACTTGTTTATAGTGAAATAGACAACTATAATAATATATTAAACTATAGTAGAACTGAACTTTTTAACAAGATAGAAAATATAAAAATAAATAACAAAGTACTCCCGAAAAAAACTTTAATATATGGTATTATTAAAAGCGTCACTGGAAACATATACGCTACAGACAGTCGAACGATATACACCGCCTTAGATTAGTTGAAAAGGAACAAGATTAATTTGCAAAATCAATTAAAGTCTCAATATTCTGTTGATACTCAACTGATAAATAATTTCAATAAGACCATTCAGGACTTTCAGCATAATGAACTGATGTTATGATCAAAGATTATGTAGCTGACCCAATTTATTATAGAAAGAGTCGATCATCAAACCATTCTCATAGATAAAGATCTATTTAATCAATTAATTATTAATATCTTGGAGACCGAGCTTCGCTCGGGTAAAACAGGATTTAAGATGGGTCTATAAGAGTTACTAAGGATATTTAAACTTATTAAAAATTGTGCATATTTCTGGTTAAAATATATTACATTCGGTAAATACTGCTTCTATTGTTCACATATTCGTAAGTTATAGATTTCAAAATAAATATGAATGTGTAATATGAATGATAAATATACCAAAATTCAGCGGTATCACCAATCGACTTCTCAACCCCCAAACACTATACATACTGAAACTTTTACCTGCGGAGCCATTCTTGAAATAGCTAGTGTGAACCTCGAGGGTCACACCGATTAAATATGAAAGTATCGTCAATCGATTTCTCGACTCCGAAAACCCCTTTTTTGCTAACTTTTACCAAAATCTGCTAACCCTTCCTTGAAATAGCTTATGTGTACCTCAAGGGTAGCAATATATTAGATATGTACAAATTTCCATTGAACATTTCATACATACGGTTGTTGTTCGTTTTTGTCTCTATTTGTTCTACTACCGTGTTTACTGAAATGAAAGACCTTCTCCGTATGTTACCTGTACCAGCAAAACATGAATCAGAACATCGTAAATAATACCAAATCCAAAATTAATTTTAAAAGCCGAAAATGATGGCTTTTAAAATTAAATTTTCAAGAAACTAGTTATGGTAAACCATTAGTCCTCGATAATATCACCTTCCTACCAAAGCTAATAAACGAACCAAGAATCAAAATGCAACTGAAACAGCTGAACTTCAAAGAAATACCCACCAACTCAATGATACAGATTGAAGACGTATCTAGTCAGCATTAATACATTCCGAGTATCAGCATCAGTCAGCAAACATGAACTTTGATTACATTGCTCAGAGAAGTGAAACAATTCCAGTTGATGATGAGCTTCAAAATTGTTCTGCGGTAGTAACCGTCAGCGTGAATGCAGGAAATCCTGAAAATGAATTTGCACCACAAACTGACCGTCATGCTGCAAATCAAAAATGTTCTCATACACGATTCCTCTGGTCAGCTATCCGAACTGCAAATGTTTGTGACTGAGAGTATTTTAATCTGGGAAAAGTTATTACTTCCATTTGTAAAAATCAAAGCCGCAAAGATAAACTTTCGATCTCCATTCCCATGTACTCGTTGGATAATGTTCAGAGCTTGGATTTAAAAAAAGACCAGTGGATACACAAACATAACTACGTCATAAATAACTTCGATGATCTTGAATTAACTATCAGTGATGGAGTCCGTACTATGATAAACGCAAATTGGAGCATTGTCTCAGGTTCTGAAATCCATATGCGATTCATCAAATTCTTCCGACGAGTTCAACGCGATAAATGATGAGAGAACTACGATAGTGTGAATTCAACTATCTATGATAGCAATGATGATACGTTCAATATCACGAATGAAGAACAGGACGACACGCTTACGAGCGGAAAATTTTCTGAATCAGATCAGAATCTTTCATCTTATCCAGTGAAGACTGGTGCAATCGACGATCAAAAGCTGTTTGTAGTGTCAGGTGTTTTGAGAAGTAAAATGAGTTTTTGCTTATATTGTAAAAAACTACAAATAATCATTAGACGTCATTTGAAGGCAGTCCATCGAGATGAGCCGAAAGTGAAGAAATTCGCTGTTCTTGAAAAAGGTGGTAACGAAATATTGATTTTTATTGTGGATTATGATAAATAAAAATAAATAAGAAATAATATTCTGTAAATACACTAGATATAATCTATAAATTATATTATGTTATGATACATTATACATCATTTATTATCCAACATTATTTAAATTTTAGGAACTGACGAGAGAAAACAAATTAAAGAAATGTTAAGAAATAACGGCAGCAATATTTACAATACCGATGAGAGATATAATAAATCTGTAGAATTGCTGGTATCTCGAAGACCTCCGTAGAACGGGCACAAAGTATAGATCTTTTCACAACTGCAAGGGTTGTTTCTCCCAAAACACGATCAGACGTCAGTTCAAAAGATATGTTGAACCATCAAATAAACAAAAACGCCACAATATTATTCTTTCCTGACGAATTGAAGGTCTACGCCACAAAGAAGCATGTGAACGTTTAGTAGAAATCTTCATAGTATTGAGAGAAGATGAAATCTTCAGATTAGTTCGGTATGACGAAATGCTGATTAAGTTTGGCAATGCCATGTGCGACAAATACAAAAAGCCACAACGGGACGCAATGAACAGGAAATAAGTAAATCCACTTATAAAGTCAATGTCAATTTACCATCTTATCCTCTGCAAAACGATGATCACTGCCATGAAGATTCTGTCAGATTTCAACGACAAAAAAGGGCGAAGATGAAAACTCTCCTCTTGACATTAGCAGTGGTATTTGTGTCACAGCTGTTGGTGAATTTTTGAAGCTCATCAAACACTTATAGAGAAATACTTATTCTTAATACACTGTACATGTTAACCGAGTCGCTCTTAAAGCGCCAACCAAGAATCATCGAGAGCTGAAGAAGCCTGTGTCGATGACGGATGACAATAAAAAAATGTCTGACTATACAAACGAGAACAGGAGGACTGTCTACGAAAAATTGAGAAAATGATATGCCTATGAAGACTGGTTTAAACTTTTCCAATATAGCCTATTATCTATCCAGCTATTCAATCGACTTCGATCAGGAGAAAAAAGCGAGCTGAGATTAGTGACTTGAAGATGATTGAAAAGATCAACGTGAACACGAATCTGGAGCTATACAATCAACTCAGGGAGGAGCAAAAGACTACCGTTTCACTTTAGATGAAATTTATAATTAACGGTAAATTGTAACCCGACATTCCTGTTTTACTCTACAGATAAATGGAGGACTATTTGAGCCGATTAATATCCTACCGTCAAGTTGCTCGAATTCGAGCAAAAAAGCCTTATATTTTTGGTATCCCTAATTTTGAAGATGGTCTCCTTAAATATTTGCGAGCATATCCGCTCATGCTCATGAGACAATACGCACAGGCGTGCGGAACCGAACATCCCGAGAGACTTTGGGGTACAATTTTGAAGATGCATATGATAACTATATACGCAGCCCAACCCAAATGAAATTACTGATATTGTCAATTCCATGAGCAGAGGCCAATCACATGTCACATTACGGATAATCAGTGATCTCGCAAGATCTAACTGGCGTATCAAAACTTTTGCTCTCCGTAATACGCCATTAAATGATGACGCCAGTGTTCTGAAGGTCAAAATTAAAAAAGTATTAACAGAAAAAAAAAGTAATTTACCTGCTTCATTCAAGTGAATCAATTGATTCATACGTATTAACTCCAAAGAAAAGGAAAAAATTCATAGCTAACGAAAAAAAAAATTGAAGTTTGAGTCCAAAAAAATTAAGTGACACAAAATGTAAAAAACGTTGGACATAGCAAGAAAAAGATACTGCTTTTAATGCATACGGAACATTGACAAGAAAAAACTTCAACGAGTGCCATTAAAAAGTTTTTAGAGGAAAACAAACAAGTTGAACGAACGAAGATATGGTTTGGCAAGATGACTTTTAAATTTTATTTTTGATTTTTCTATACTAAAAAATATATGATGGTGTTATCAAAATTTCAAAAAAAATACAAAGGCCTTGTATAATGAAAAATAAAGGTACCTAAAACTTCACATAGCCACAATATTGCTAAATACCACTATAAATTCTCAGATTGATTAACAAACAAAGCAGTGCCAGCAAAAAAAATACCATGATTTCATAGTTGATGCCTATCTTCAGTTTGCCCCATAGCGTCGAAACTTATTTTGAACTCATATAAGTATCAATCTTCATAGTGGTATTATGCAATATTTTGTTAATCTTGCAAATGTGTTATTGATATTGCGGCCGTCCGACCATGATAAAAGTGAAGATCCATAACCCGGATAATAGCTAACTCAACTTACATTTTTCTCTCTCATTCTGTTTCATCCATGTGATATAATTTATTGCCCTTGCATCACTCTAATGCGATCAAACAAGTTTCACTTCAAAAATGAAATTGGATTACTTATAACTTATAAATGATGATTTCTTCTGTAAGCTCTCTTCTTCACATATTATTATATTATTATTTCTTATTGTTTGAAGAAAAATACAGAGAGTAGGTACGTGTATATGTATGCAAAGAATATAGAATGAAGCTATTTCAATATTGCGAAAAAAAAACTATTTGATTACAAATTTATATATCAGCAATTTTTCCGATCTTTACTGAAACGAAACGATATATTTTATTATACATCGATGCAATGATAAATTCATGGAGTTCAATTATTAACTATTTAATCGATTCAAAACAAATTACCTACAACTCCTATCATATCTTGTATTTGATAACATGTGTATAAATACGAAATCGAAATAAAAAATGTATTTCACTTGTATTCTAAAAATATTGCATTGAATTCCCACACGCAAATCAACTTCTATATTCAATTACATCTTTCTCGACAACAAAAGCCAGCTCCACTACCGGAATTTACTTGTTTTCAAATGTGAAACAAAAGATGAACTTCATATTGGTTTAGAGGATATTCGAGTCGATTTTTGTACGGTGCGTTCGATTTATATCGATAATAGTTTGATTCGTAGTAAACTTTTGAAAAAAGTTTGCTATTGTGGTGAATTCATTGGTAGCGTCTCTTTCTAGAGATTATAAATTGTCATCCTTTGCGAGATATTTGAAATCACGAGTGAAATTCAATTATATTTAATACATCACTTATTTATCTTAGAGACATTTTTTTTATTGTGCAATATTGAAAAAATGCACAAACCTGAACTAATGTAATAATCAATTTATGTTTTTGTTAATATGAAGCTAGGTTCGACTGATCTACTCATTCTGTCAATTGGGTACTCTGTGCAATGATGTTGATCTAAAAAAATCTCATTTATTTTGTTCTAGGGCAATCTCATTAATCTGGTCCAGCGAACAGCGGAAGAAATCCATCTGTGCCCACCTGTACAACACTCAAGAGGCGCTTCCTCGTGGTGGACCTGGGACCGTTACCTTGATAATGGCTAAGTTCAGTTGGGAATATAGTTGCTCGGGGCAGATCGATTCCTTGATTTACCTATTTACGCTATACGCTGATAGAAAAATGAGCAGAGAGGCAGATGGAGAGATAAACAGACAACAGTGTGATATCACAAGGTTTACGAGTTTTTAAAAGATGAACAGATCTCTAAAAGAATGCTAACATACAAAAGAATTCTATATCTCCTTCTTTTAGACATCCATAAAAAATAATATAAATCGTTCTTGCATCAATAAACCATAAACAGTATAGAATGACTCATTATTTGATCAAAGAAAACTCAACCATACCCACTAATTGTAAATCTATTTATTTAACAGAAAATATTTGCATATAATTAGGGTTAAGGTGTTTTTACAGTCAATCCAGTATGCCCAAGAAATAATTTGATTAAACATATTTTTTTCAAAATTGATGTTATACGATGATAAACCGATTTATTCATATGAAAAAGAGAAACAGAAAATTATACACTAATAATTTTGATCCTTGAGATTCAGTACATCATCTACTTAAAAATGGAGTTTAAACGAAATAGGTGTTTGAATCCTTCTAATATAAAATATTCGAATGTCACTCTCCCTCTAAATCAAAAAATTCCCTGAGATAGCATTTACTTTCGAATTTTATAAAATATATCGACACAAAAGAGAATTGATAGAATACCTTTTCCTGTTTGAGTTACATTATTGAATAAAACGCTTTGAGGGGTATATTATGATGTCTTTGGAATGTACCTTTCAGTATTTGAGAGCAACGGGATCGTTTATAATATGTTATTATTAATTCCAATGGAACACTAGCAGCTAACTGAGCTCGGGGCATTTTGTATGCCATCCTTTTCATTGAAGCTGGTATTGTTTGTCGATTCAGCTAAGTAATCAAACGACTGAAGACATTTTCTATAGCAATCCAGGTTGGACTAGTTAGTCTTGACTCTTGAGCATGAAAATTGTCTGGAACAGCTGAAAAAATATATTTCTGCAAATTAATTACTTAGCCATCAAGCCTTCACGCCCTTTTTAATTGCCAAAGCAATAACGAACTCCCTATTCCTTTGCTTAAAAGGAAATCTCGACTCATTTTGAAGATTTATATAAGTGCTCGATTTGTGACAGCTGAAATTGAGGGGAAAATTATGTTGAGAAATATTTTGTGAATGATACGATTAATTATACATCTGTAACGAATAAGGCATATTTAAATTATAAAAATATGTCAAAATTTTTATCCTAGCAGATTTTTCTAAAGGTTCGTGAAATATATAGATCCACTGGTTTCAATGGTATCAGAGTTAGTAGATTATCTTCTACAGAAAATGTGTTATAAGAAAGCCCTCTGGGCTATTTATCCCACACTTCTACCTTCATTCGAAACAAATAATAAGTGCTGTACCTTTTCTTATATTGGCCATCTAACAGAAATTGTGACAAAACACATAAAGAAAAGACATGATTTGAGAATAGCTTTTAAATGAAATAATATTATAGACTAGGATATTTATTTAGAACAACACACAAAAACTCCCGATAATTGTAAATCTGGTGTCTATCGACTAACTTTTGGAGATTGCTCGAATGTTTATGTAGGTCAAACTCGCAGAAATTTTCATTCATATGAAAAATAAATAAAAATATTACTTAATAAATATACCATAAACCCAATTCTCAATATGCATGACATCTCATTGACAATAATCACACGTTTAATGAGTACTTCAAATTATTACATATCTTAAAGAAAGGATTAAAATTAAATCTACTTGAATCATAAGAAATCAATAAACCTACTTTAACTTTAAGGTAATCTTCTCAATAATCAGATCGATGGCCCATTACTGAATATTTAATTAATAAGTACCTACCTAAAAATATGTAATAAAAATGAATGGGCACTGTTCTCTGGGAATATAGTTTCATACTCACATTTGATAAAGATACAGTGTACAGTCACATTTAATAAAGATTAAAATTGTTAGGTGTAGTAGAATTTTTTATACAGGGTGGTCCAAATGAACGTATTTCCCGCATAACTCCGTAACCCTTGAAAATATGAAAAACTTTCTTATACATAAGTTGTCCAGATTTTTAAATAATTAAATTAAATAATTTAGAAGATAAGCCACTTCCGGTTATATCGGAAACTGATACCAACTTCATTATTTTATATGGAACACCCCATATATTATTGCATTTTTGAAATTCTAGCATAATTTTAGGGCCATTTTAGTAAACATACATTGTGTCCTTAAATGCACCGTTTTCGATAAAATGGGCACTAAATAAAAAAATCAACGATTGCAGTAGTCTGCACCATCTTGATTTTTTTGAAACTAGGGCACTTAAGAGAATTCAGTTTTCGCACGTCGCTTTGTTAAGAAATCAACAAACTTTTGCAGTTACGAAGCTGTAACTTTTGAAATTCATTAGGAACACTGCTTTGAAAATGCAAATTTTCAAACATCAAAAACTTTTTATTTTCAAACGGAACATACTACTTTTTTTTGCAATACTGAATGCAAAATTCCATTTCCTTTCCCCTGGTATAACATTATTGCTATCTGTTTCCTACCGTTCTCGTGAAATGTTTTTTTATGTTTATTTCCATTAATTTATCTTTATCGCCTTAGACTTTTGAATTTCAAACAAATGTCACTTTTGTCATTTTATTCCTGTGTTCGATAATTTATGTTAGTTTTTTATAAGAAAATTGATGACAATGTCTTTGACACAAAAAGAATTGACCGACATGATTTTCATATAGGGTGAATGCACAAAAATTCATTGTTGGCGTCAAGAATTTATTCAGAAAGATTCCGCGATCGGCAGAATCCACAGGAAACATCTTTTCGAAGATTACTTCAACGGTTTGTTAAAAATGGAGCTGTGAGATATGAAAGAAAGGCTGTAACTAAGAATGTTATCACCAAAGAGACTGAATTCTTGGTACTCGGTTCAGTTGAGGAAAATACAAATTTGAGCCAGAGGGAAATTAGTCGTACGTGTGACCTCAGCAAAACGTCAGTCCAAAGAATCTTACGGAAAAATAAATATCATCCTTGCCACATTCAACGGCATCAAGAATTACAGAATGAAGATTTTGAAAAAAAGACGTGCGTTTTGTATGTGGGCCCTTGACAGACTGTCTGAAGATGATTCTTTTTTTTAAGTTCTGTTTTCAGATGAATCGACCGTCCATCGGAATGGTTTTGTTTATAGTCATAAAAAACCCACATCTATTTAAAACAAAAAGTCAACATCGATAGTCCTTAAACTTCTGGGCAGAAATTTTAGGAACTCATTTAATAGTCCCCTACTTTTTCAACGAACATTTAACTGGTGAAATTTATGTGAAATTTTTACGAAATCAACTCGACAATTTGGTTCCAGCATGATGGGGCACCTACACACAGTGCAAGACAGACCGTATCATTTTTGAACGATAACTTTCCCCCCAAATGGATAGGACGAAGAGGTCCTGAAAAATGTCCAACAAGATCTCCAGATATAACAAAGCTGGACTTCTTTTTGTGGGGCTTTGTAAGAACCCAGGTCTACCGCACTCCTCCAACAACTGCTGATGATATGCGCAATAGAATAAAGTTAGCATTTCAGTGTGTCACTCTACAGATGCTTCTAAGAATTGAGCAGTCATTCCAAAAGCGACTTCGATTGTGCATTGAACAAAATGGAGCTCATTTTGAATATTTACTTTCTTGATCGACGACAGATAATGTACATGATTGAATAAATTTCTGCCTCTTCAAACTTCATTTCGTTTATACGGACGAAACATTATTTTGGTAATGGGTCTTAGCATAGTGTCCACCTAAACATGCCATTGTTAAAATGTGAGAGATATGCTAAAAATGTGCGTTTTTAAGTAATACATATTATCATTATCTACTAGTAGTGGCTAAATTTGTTTTTGTCCGCCATTTGCACTGTAAGTAGAAAAAGTTCTGCATGAGCGTTTTAGGACAAAAAATCAAATTTAATAACTTATGAATGTTTGTTCATCACCCTTTTCCTCTTGCACCATTTATTGGTTTCTTTCTGCACACGCAATTGTCACAAAACAAGACAAGTCATGGCTAAGGCGATATAGAAAAAATAATCTAAATAAACATATAAGTGCTCATTTCACGAGAACGGTAGGAAACAGATAGCAATAATGTTATATCAGGGGAAAGGAAATTGAATATTGCATTCAGTGTTGCAAAAAAGTAGGATGTTCCATTTGAAAATAAAAAGTTTTTGATGTTTGATAATTTGCATTTTCAAAGCAGTGTTTTCAATAAATTTCAAAAGTTACAGCTTTGTTTAAAAATGAAAAAGTTAGTTGATTCCTTAAAAAAGCGACGTGCGAAAACCGCATTCTTTTAAGTGCTCTAGTTTAAAAAAATCAAGATGGCGCAGACTACTGCAATCGTTGTTTTTTTATTTAGTGCCTATATTCTCGAAAAAGGTGCATTTGAGACACAATGTATGTTTACTACAGCGGCCCTAAAATTATTCGAGGATTTCAAAAATTTAATAATATACGAGATGTTCCATACAAAATAAAGAAGTTGGTATGGGTTTCCGGTATAACCGAAAGTGGCTTATCTTCTAAACTATTTTTAAAATATGCAGTTCAAGAATCTGGACAACTTTTGTATAAGGAAGTTTTTCATATTTTCAAGGTTTACGGAGTTATGCGAGAAATACTTTCATTTGGACAACCCTGTATAGTGTATTGAGGTTTTTCTGTTAAAGAGTAATTCTCAATAATTATTGGATATAATTTTTTATATTTTGTTTATAAAAAAATGCAATTCAAGGAAAATCCATCTCAATGCAATATATATGATCTAATTTAAGCTTTTATATCATGGGACAGTTGTATACTCTGATGAATATTTTTATGTCTTTACATTATGTATATTTTTAAATTTCTTTGTACTTTGTATTTTTAATAATTTTATATTTCCTTATTTAAACATTTCTCATTATTATATATCTATATCGTTATATATTACTTTTTATATATAACACATTATGTTTTGTTGTAAATCATACACACAAGCAGACATACACTGCTTCGTGAGTATTTTTAATTTATTCACCATCCACAATTCCAAGAATGTGATAACATTGTAAATTCTAAACTTCAGTGAATAAATTATATTATTATTATTATAATTATATAACGTTACTGTAGAAGTGTGCTTTCCGTATAACGTTCCTACCGCTACACCAAGTAGCTATGTAGGGAAACTGTTGTAATGGTATTACTATTGTAATGGTATCACTTTTTCCAGGCCCAATTTTCACTCGGTACGAAAATTTTATAGCAAAAATCATTTCTAAAAGTCGGTACCAGTTAATATATAAATATTTGTCAAAAACGCTTGTTATTCTGGCATCTGCACGTGTCAGCTGAGAGCTGTCAAGCCAGGGAAATTATCAGTAATTAATATCGGGACCGAAAAAAATTTCGGAGAATTCAGGTTGTCATCATAGCAACCTGTCAAAATTAAGGCATCTGATTGCCTTAAAACAACAGGTACAAAATTTTCTATAGATATTTACTTTTCAATGTATCCAAAAAATATATTTTCAGCCATTGGTCTCTACCAATATAATCCAAGGAACGGATGGATGGTTGCTTTCTTTTTTGTTTTGAAGGGTATCGATACGGGTGATACATAGGTATTGGACATTTTACTTGTACTGGTTGCAAGACAATTTCTGAAAATCGTGTTTAGCTCAACGGTTCAAACGATTTTGATGAAACTTGTCTAAAACGGCTTCTTAAAATGAATTCTGGCTAGAGAATTTTTTCTATGAAAAAAAATCAACAGTGTCATTGTTCTTTGTTTTGACTGAAAAAAAATAAGGGTCACATGACCTTATCAGAAGATTTTTATATGAAATTTATTTCAGAGTGGTAGAAAAGTTGTGGGAGTGGACACACGAGATTTGTTTTTCTCATGTCATTTAATATGACCTACTGAATTATAGAAGCTTCATTTTAACTGTAAAACCGATAGTTGTCACTTTAGTCACTTTTATGATGGTGGTTATTACTATTGAGCTACAACCAAAAATATAATCAAAATAAGTGTTAATCTAATGAGCGCAATAAAACAACACTTTATCTATTTAAATCGCCAAAGATGAATAATGGTGATCTTAAATAAAATCAGCGTCCTCCCCTCGTAATGCCATCCTTATCTTTACCAATACAATACAACACTAATTCATCTGTGTGCGTCCCTCGACTTTCCTCTATTAAAAACAATCCCTCGAAAGCGAGCATTGTCTTTGGTCGTTTCACCGTTTTACTCAAACTTCCTTCAGCTTCCCAACCCCTCTCTTCACGGACCCAGCTCACATGTACTACATATAACTCTAATTACCCGACGCCCGCTAGAATAGAAACGACGCGGCATTGTGGTGATATAAAATAAAGTCGGGAGAGAGAACATTAGGTTACGTATGACGAACGAAAGGCGGCGGCTATTCTCTCGCATGTTCACACACAGAAAGGTGTGTGGAATACGAGAGGCTCTCGTAAAGTGTACCCAATAGTAAATCGCGTATACACGTGGACGCCCGCGTGCCAATGGCAATTATTACAACGAAAAAACAATTGAAAGTTGCAATTCCCTACCGGTTTTCTATAGGTATCATAGACCTCTTTTGTTGAGCGAAGTGAAGGATAGTGCTTGTATTGGTCGTATTGTGTTGTGTTTAAAGTTATTTATTAGTGCTGTGGGCTTTGATCCTCGTTTCGACAACATTGAGTTTCAAAGTAGGTAGGTCGTCAATTATTTATCTAGTAGTCCTAGGGTTAGGGTTCATAGAATGCAACATAATTCTTTCTGACCAGCAACTGCTATGTTATTTTTATTACAACTTGTTTTAGCGGCTAAAGTTCGGTGGAGCGCCTGCCGAATTTTCCAAAAAAAATATGTCAATCACTTCTAATAACGGCGTTTCGGGACCATGGAACGGTAAAACGGAACGGAACGGAAACGTCCATTTTGAAGAATATATTTGCTTCTGTACTACTATTTGCAGATAAGAATCCGATTTACCTATAATGTACTGAAAAATGTGTAAAGATTGTACGTCAACTTCATGATAACCAAGCATTGTTATTTTTTGCAGATATTTGTTTTTTGCTATATCTTTTTTCGACTGTTAATGTATTGAATGATTGAAAGTGATAATAAATTTATCATTAATCTGAGTGCTTTTATTTAATTTCATTAGCTTGATGAATCGGACTCAGCATGGTACTTCTTCACAAAATTTTGATATCCACTAAAATAAATATTTTTTACAAGAAATTGGACCGACTTTATCAGTTGTTGCACTGAAAAATACAAAATAATATTAATTCTATTGTTGTTCTTTTTAACAACAACAAACGGTACAACTTAAAAATTAGCAGCACCAATATAATTAATATTATTTTGTATTTTCCAGTGCAAAAACTGATAAAATCGGTCCAATTTTTCGTAAAAAATATTTATTTCACATTTTTGAGTGTAACATTAGTTATGAAAATTATTGAACGTTCACTAATACCCAAAAAGTAAGGTAGGCTTAGCTTGTACATGTTATTTATTATTCAGAGATTACAAAACCTCGCGGCGCAAATACACATATTTCAGAACTTACTGCTGTAACTCGAAAACCGTAACTCAGTTTAAATGTTGCTACATAAAATCTTTTCTTTAATTTGGCCGTGTCATATTTTCAATTTTCGAAAAAAATTGTTCGTCCACATAGCGGAAATACGCATATCACATATTTCAGACTTTACCATTGCAAAACTCGGAAACCGTAACTCTTTTGAAAAAATGTTCATTTTAAACGTTTCCGGATATGGTGCCATTTCTAATTTTTCGATTTTCGGAAAAATTTGCCCCTTCCACATAGCTGAAACAAATATTTCAGACTGTAGCGCGGAAAAGTATGATTATTTTTTAAAATGTCCAATTTAAACATTTCCGGATATGGAATTTCCATTAATTCTGTCGTCTCGGATTTTCTATTTTCGAGAAAAATTGCCTTCTCCACCCCCTTTGGGGGCGGTTTTCGGGAAAGGAGATTTTGGATTTTAATTTTCTCAATAATGGACCATTTCTCAACTCTCGTCTTTCAAATGAAACAAAAATCGTCTAAATCGGAGTACGTTTACTAAGCAAAACGCGCGAACAGCCATAAAAAAAATTAAAAAAAGCAAACATACAACCGAATTGTATACCTTCTCCATTTTTGAAGGTCAAAAATACTATTATTTCAGTTTTAAACGTCATGTTAACTTTGCCAAATATATAAAAACATATCTTATTAGTTATTTAAATAAAATAATATAAATAATTACATTCTGAATTGAATATAGCCGTCTGTGAGACGTGTGATTAGTGACAATGCTACAAATAAGTTACGTTAGTAGTCACGGGATAAAGCTCGGTTTAAAGTTACTTTACGATACCAGACATAGCTTTATATTACTGTGCCTGCAATATACTCATCATCACAAAGATAAGTAATTTAACTATTTGTAAATCAACACTGTGAATTAGTTATTAGGAATCTGAAATGGATTAATGTTTGTTCTCATTTTTGGACTGGGGGTATCTTTCAATATAGTTTCTGCGTGTTCTTGCAAACATTTGATAACATTGTCCATGATGAACAAACAAAAATTAGTTAATATCTTGAAAACCTTTCGAGCTTGGAAAAGTATCTTGTGGAAAAATAACCAATAACTGACAACGTCGCAGGACTAAAAATATTATCGCTCGATAAATCGCAGGTAAGATTTAAATAACACAGTTTTCTAGTTATCCGTGTTCCTTAAACCTCTAAGGTAAAGATGACCGTGAATCTAAATTATTCAACCGTTAGATAGTTCAGTATAGCTCTAGAATTGTGATAAGCAAGTTAAATTCGAACAACTACCTAATAGATCTTCTTCTTCTTAGTTGGCCCTATCCGTTCCGGATGTTGGCTATCATCATGGCTATGCGCGCTTTGTTGGCTGCAGCGCGGAACAGTTCAATAGAAGTCGCGCTAAAACACTTTCGTAAGTTGGCGAGCCAGGAAATTCTCCTTCTACCTGGTCCTCTTCTTCCTTCTGCTTTACCTTGCAGGAACAGTTGTAGCAGACGGTATTTGACAGGGTTTCTCATGACATGGCCAAAATATACTTACAAGTTTGTGTTGTTTTATGGTATTCATAAGGGTCAGTTGGCAGTTCATTCTTCTGAGGACCTCTTCGTTGGTGACTCGGTCAACCCAGGAAGTTCTTAGGAATGTTTGATAAATCCACTGTTCAAAATTTTAATCCTTTTTTCTGTCGCATCGTACAACGTCCAAGCTTCGACTCCATATAGCAGTATTGAAAAAATATAGCATTTTATCATTCTGTTTTTGAGTGTCATGCTGAGATCTCGGCAGCAGAGAAAGTGCTTCATTTGTATAAATACTGTTCTAGCTTTCTCTATTCTACACTTTATTTCTTTGGAGTGGTCCCACGATTCATTGATGTTACATCCAAGGTAGGTAAAACTGTCCACTCTCTCGATAGCTTCATTTTTATAATACTGCACACCATGTTGATCAGGCGACTTATTACAACCATGTATTTTGTCTTCTTAATATTCCGTTCCAGTCCGTATTGTTCACTTGTGTGAGTAACCTTGTAGCCCTTTTAAGCTGTCAGTTAGTAATACAGTGTCGTCGGCGTATCTGATGTTAATTAACTCACCATTCACCTTAATGCCATTTATGGTGTCTTCTAGTGCCATCCTAAATATTTTCTCCCAATAGAGGTTGAACAACAAGGGCGATAAGATACAACCCTGTCGGACTCCACGATTGATTTCCAATGCGTCCAACACTATGTTTTCTAGAGTTATGGTTGCTTTGTGATTCCAATAAAGATTGGCAATAATCCTTATATCTTTCCCATCTAAACCGGTTTCATGTAGAATTTTTACCACTGTTTCGTGTTGGCAACGGTCGAAAGCTTTAGCAGAGTCTATGAAGCACATGTGAACCTCGCAATTCCCTACAACGCTGTATAAGAACTTGTGTGGCAAACAATGCCTCTCGAGTACCTATGCCATTGCGAAATCCGAACTGTGACTCACCCATATGTTCTTCACAATTGTTCTATAGACGGACATGAATTACCATAAGGAGTATGACATAAGGCTGATGGTGCGGTAATCACTGCAAGATTTGGGTCTGGTTTTCTTCGGTATGGTGATAAAAGTTGAAACAAGTCAGTCAGCTGGAATCGTGCCACTGTCATATATATGGTTAACTAGCGACGTCAAGGTGGTAATACAATACTTATCCATAATCTTAAGCACTTCCGCTGGTATATGGTAGGGACCAGGAGATTTTTTGGTTTTAGCAATTTCAATGGCATGTTTAACATCGTTAACTGATATGACTTGCCCTTCCGTATTGTTTGTTTGATCAGGTTTTTCGTGACGCTGATCATCCTTGAAGAGTTCCAGTGAGTATTTCTGCCACGTTTTTAGTTTCTCGTTCACCTCGTGGACAAGCCTGCCCTGTTAATCCATAATGACTTCTGGTGTTCTTTTCTTATTTCTGCCTGTGACTTCTTTGATCTTCGTGTACATATTAAACGTGTCAGGTTTACGCTCAAGCTCTTCAATTTCTTGACATCTCTCACTTATCCATGTTTCTTTAGCTCTAATTTTTTGCTTAATGGCACTATGAACTTGTCGATAAGCTATGTGGTCGACAGTTTTTGCGTTCCGTCTACTATCCATCATCTCTAGGATTTCGTCGGTTATCCACTGTTTTTTCTTTTGTTGATTGTTGGTAGGCGTCAAAAACTGCTCACAATCTTGGGTCACCGATTCTTTGAAGGCTGTCCACGTGTTTTCTATCTGTGCATCTTCTTGTGTTGTGTTTTGTAGTTCCTTGCTTATAATCCTCTCCATTGTCTGTTGTATTTCTTTATCTTGCAGTTTGTCGATATATTGTAGTTTAGTTCTCAGTATACAGACTACAGGAGTGTGGTCAGATGAAACATCTGCCCCTGGGTAAGATTTGGCAGAGATTATGCTGTTTCGAAACATCTGGTTGATTAGTATAAAATCTATCTGGTTTCTTATGATGTTATCTTGCTTATCCGCTGGTGCCGTCCAAGTGTACAAGCATCTGGATGGCAGTTTGAAGAATGTGTTTGCTATTACCATGCGGTCCTCCCTACAGAACTGTACCAGTCTATCTCCCCTTTCATTTCTCTGACCCAGTCCAAAATTACCACTATGTCATCTTCTTTAAATCTTATTATATTTACTTCTCTTCATTCAACACTTTTGAGTATTTCTTTTATTTGAGCTTAAAAGTCTTCCACTACTTCTTCGTTTTAGTCCGAGGTGGGGGCATATATTTGGATAAGATTTATGTTGAAAGGTTTTCCTTTGAGATTTAGTAAAATAAC
Organism: Crioceris asparagi; assembly: GCA_958507055.1. Classification (NCBI taxonomy): domain Eukaryota; kingdom Metazoa; phylum Arthropoda; class Insecta; order Coleoptera; family Chrysomelidae; genus Crioceris; species Crioceris asparagi. The sequence continues at coordinate 71,190,226 of OY293827.1, read as the reverse complement.
TGTGTCAGAGTATGGCAGACAGCTAATAATGGAAGGTTTTAACTTCTTATTTATGATAAAACCAACCCCTGTAGGTGGTGTCTCTCTTCGTTCCCAGCATAATATACTATATGATCTCCTATTTTGCATTCTCCATTTCCTTGCCATCTCATTTCACTGATGCCCTTCACGTCAATACATAATCTGTTAATTTCCCTTATTGTGTTATGGATTTTTCCAGCTTCAAACATACCTCTGATATTCCAGGTACAAAGTTTCAGTGCTGGCCGGGAGATTCTCCGCACCCTCTGACCACTGAAGGCCTGCCTGGGACTGAGGGCCGTTGTTGTAGTTTTTCCAGTCATGAAAATTCTTCCTGGGAAGAGTTAGTGTAGTGGTTTTCCGTTGCCTTCTACACCGCTGTGCAAACGCCGTTACAGTGGTTGCCACCACGCCGTTTGCTGTTGAAACATAGCCAAATAATGTTTCTAAAACTTTTGCCTCTGGACAGTTTTGTGACAGCCAGCTGCCGCTGTTCAGTGCTAGTTTTGGTCAGCTCCGAATATTTCATTTCCTTGGTACCACCCATATCTGGGAGGAATCTCCCTATCTGCCACCTGGGGAAGCGCCCGATGGGGACTAGCAACCCCGCACGGGGTTGCTAATAGATATTGCTTTTTATTAAGTGAAACTTTAATTCTGAGGATGCCATCTGTATGTGGTGGTATTAAAATTTCTAATACCAGCTGAATCTACAACAATGGTTCAAGGATATTATTTTTTTTTTATTTCGCGTACGCGAAGTATAGAGTTTGGAAACATGCTCATCCATCATTATATTTTTGTTATGATCTAATTTATTATAGAACAAAATAAACATTTTTTATTATATTAATTTCTCAATTAGTTAAATAAGAGCTTTATTTCATGAGGAAGATATTACATATACATTTAAAATCAACGTTAGTATTTTGTATGAATAATCAAGAATTTTGTATACTACGCTCTCACTGCTTTTCAATTCCTATAACTCTCGAGGGAATGACTGATGGTAGGAGGTCTTATGTCTGTTTTTACTTTTTTACACCTACACCAAGTAGTAAGGAACGTATTGTAATCAAGGTAAATTTTCGGTGTCCGGTATTCAAGGTTCTTCGAGTCAAAAGAACATATTTTCAACCCTTTTCTCTTGAGATGGACCAAAGGATTATGTTTCATGGCACAGGCGAATGACATCGATACCGTACGATGCCACTCGCCGGTGACACAAGATGGGCACCATGCTTGCAACAATTACTGTGCAATAATAGCTAAGGAAAACGGATATAACTAAGGTACCTATTATCCTAAAATTCCTTAGCCATGTGCTATTAGTCACATTTCTGAGGAAAAATTAAAAAGAATATTCTTAACAACATTTCATATTTTTTACCTGTTTATTCAAATTCTATCTACAAGTTTTTTCCTATATCAAAATTGAAAACCATTGTTTTCATATTGACTCTCTCAAAAAATTAATGAATGCACAATTTGATGGAACGATTTTTACATTTGATGAAGTTCTAAGAGCGGTAGGAAAGCCATTTGAATGGCAACACCAGATTTTGTCTGTATTGTTTCAAGGAAGCAAAAAAATTGTGAATCATTAAGTAATTGATAACGCAGAATCTCTATATTGTTTTGTTAATATCATAAGAGTTTAAGTGGGGATTCCACTTGGCAATCCGAATGGTTAAATATCGCGACGCGCTGCTCCTGCTTTGAGCTGTAAACTTTTCGAAGCTGAAAATTTCGCGAAGCAACGCGCCGCTTCTCGTCGCCAATTGAGAATCCTCAGTTATTGTCAAAAAATCATATCCAACTATCGAATGATCGAAAAACATTCGTTTTGTTCCATGTAAATATGTCTTCTCTTATATCATATGAAATTGCGTAATATTGGAACATCACATTTTGAAGCAGAAATATTTCAATAATCAACATTGAAAGAAACTTACAAACCTGGACTTGTGTGGTGTGTAACAAATATTTCCAAGATGTCTTCTTATTATAAATACGACTTTTTATGTTATTTATAAATTTGAAATTATACCATATCTCAATAATCTTCGTTCGAATGAAATAAGAATATTATCAAAATTGGACCACGATTACTATACGAAACGCCCGAAGAGATAAAAAGATCTCGATGGTTCGTAGCCAGCAGATTAAATTTATTTTTAATTTTCTTTCACTTCATCACTTTTAGGCAAAAATGTTTCAAATAATTTTTTTGGGACATATATTTATCTTCTTAATGTGCCACCTCCATCAGTGGTTTTTGGAAATCACTGTGGTAAACTCTTCTCGGTTTTCATTGGTTTTTATCAGTTCCTCGTAGTCTAGACCAGTCCGCTGGCGTAAATTTCTCAGCCATGTCTGTTTCTTCCTTCCCAGCCCACGCTTGTCTTCGATCTTTCCCTTCACAACCAGCTGTGCATAAGGATATTTTTCGTTCCTCATGATATGACCCAAATATGCTGTTTCATGGACCTTCATGAGTTTAAATAGCACTTCTTCTATTTCCAACCTGCGAGAAACTTCTTCGTTTGTAGTATGTGACATCCATATGGTATTTTGAGGATCCTATGATAGGCTCACATCTCAAACGCTTCCAATTTATTGATGGTTTGTACTTTGAGTGTCCATACAAGAATGTATAACAATCGTACCATTTTGAAAGTCTCCTCTTGAATTGCACAAAGAAGTTTCTGGCTTGCTCTATATCTCTTATTTCTTAGCATCCCAAGTACTGAAACCAATCCGCTTGCTCTAGCACCTCTTCGTTTATCTGGCTGTGGGACATTCTTTGATTTTTTAATGACCATTACTTGGTTTTCTTTACGTTTATTTCCAAACTCCCCACAAGTCGTGTGAACATTATTGAGGAGTCACTGCAGACCTACATCCCAGTCAGCGATCAAGACAGTATCGTAGTGTGTCTGATGATGTCATATATCTTCCAAAGCTCTGTTAAATATCATATATCTATAACATGAAAATATTTCTTATGAAATTCAATCAACAGTTATTTTTTAGATTTTTTGTTAAAGATTGGTCGGCCGCCATTTTAAAACTACTAATCTGACATGATCGCATTTACGACATTGATCGATATATCTTATGAATTATTTTTGTAGCCAATATGTGATCTCAGTGTCGTATTAAAAATTTCATAATATCTCATGTATACAAGCTGTCCCATTGGATGTGGGCTAACATGGCTATGTTTATTAATCGTGGAGATAGAGAATCATGCCACCATGTAAACGAAAGAATTCCGACTTGTTCCGAAGTTATCGAGAAAAATCGAAAAACGTCTATTTCGAAATATTGCTCCAAATTTTTCTTTTTAGATTTATCAAAGAACTTTTATAACAATTTTTGACAACTTTTTCTATTCTTTCGAAAAGTGTACTTTTGAGCTTTTTTCATCCTATGATTTTCGCGAGGATTTCCATTTCCATATTGGATTCTTCCATATTTATTGAATTAAGCATTTTTTCTGATTAATTTGATATGTAACATGAGGCATTTGCCTAGTGTGCCTTGGAATAACAGAAACATATGACGCACAAATCTATCAGTATTTGTATTTCACTGACTGCTATTGTATTTGCAATTAGTCAGAATGGCAGAAGAATTTACTGTCCGTGAAAAGTATGTTTTTATTTACTTTCATTTGGTGCAACGATAACATTTTATTGAATTTCCGAAAAGGCTTCAACCAAATTACAATGCCTTTCGGCGTTTGGAAGCAAATTTAAAAGAACATGGTGTATTTTCGACAAAAATCTAAAATATAGCATTAATCTTCTGTACAATCACTGGTATTGAATCTTAAATCAATTAATTTAGATTCATAACAAACTACAAATAATTTTCAAAGATCTTGCGATTACGATTGATGCATTTTTGATATCGCTTCTTGATACTTCTCGTCGCTATTAGTGATGCGCAAAGCAAGACCAAGACCAAAACTGATATGGTCTTGGTATTGGTCTTGGTCTTGCACCCTTAGTATTGGTCTTGGTCTTGCATCAAATCCTTAGTCTTGGTCTTGGGTCTTGGTCTTGCATATACGGTCTTGGTATTGGCCTTGGTCTTGCTGCAAGACTGCAAAAATTTAGATCTTTTTAAAAAGGTGAAAAGTTGGCGGGATTCTAATCCGTAATTACATAATTCAAATGATGAAGAACCCTGCAATATGGATAGGAAGTATTTAATTTATAATCTTATAAGATTGCCTATAACTATATTATTATTCTAAATGGATAAATATCGACCGTATACAAAAAATTTAGGCATTTTCCAGAACAAACACGCCTGGTATTGTAATGGTACCAAACCATTCTAGAATAAGTACTGAGAATAAAACTGGATGTGTAGAATTAAGTTAGGGCAAGGAAGATGTCTAATTAATTAATAAATTTTATAAATTATTATTCACCATTCACACATGAGAATCGTATCTTACTAGAGCGACTTAGACTGCTTGTGTTTTCTTGGTATCTTTCATCGCACCTGAGCACTCATTTTACTACATTCTAGCCATATTCTCATATATAGGCAATGGTTTCCCTGGCCCTGCTTTATGTTTGTGCATCATCGACAATACGGGAGCTCTAAGATTAAATTAATTAGGTTATTTACTAGCATTTCTAATCTAAATATTGATCAAAAAAATATGATTCCTACCAATTTGTTGTTTGGTTACTGAACTGCGAGAGTCTTGCAAGTCTTGCAAGTCTTGCAGCAAGACCAACCAGGTTAGTCTTGGTCTCGATCTTGTTCTTGCAAAATTGCAAGACCAAGAGCAAGACTGCAATACCAAGACCAGTCTCGCAGCAACACTAGTCGCTATCCTCATTATATTCTTCTTTTTTAAGACCGCTTTCTGTAGTTCTTCCATGCTTCCGTTGTTAACTACGCCATACACTTTATTTTTAACATAACCCCAGAGGAAGAAATCTAGAGGTTTAGGTCCGGTTATTTTGCACAGCGGTAGAATTATGCGCAGGAGCGCCATCCTGTTGAAATCATAGCCGGTAGTAGCTGATGTTAGTTCTTCGAAAAACACTTCTATATTATTTGCATGAAAATTTAAGTATCTATCGTCCGTTAAATTTCCATTGTACAGTATTGGCCCAATGATCCGATTGCCCAAAATTCCACACCAAAACGATGTTGGACTTCTTTATATAACACCATGCTTTTGAATTTTTTACGAACGATCGCAGTTGGATCATTTCTACATTCAATTTACCTAAAATCGGATTAACACTCGAATTGTAAACCTCCTCCGTTTGGAAGTCAGTCAAAAATAAATCTTTGCCTTACAGTGCTGCCCGCCCTAATATGCAAGGGACTTATTATTCTTAACTAATGTTGATTCAATGTAGCATTTTTGTAAGCTAATAACCCATTTTGATTCAATGGAGCATTGTGTGGAATGTAGTTTTATCATCAGAAAAAAGTTCATTCGGAATTACTGTCGTCAATATACTTTGTTCATTACTTTGAATTTGTTCCCATATTCTTTCTATTTGTTTCAGATATTCATATTTTTTGACCGACGAACCCCGAACGGAGGAGGTATACAATTCGACTGTCTGCTTTTTTTTTGTTCGTGCGCGCCTTTTATATATTAAACGAGCTCCGATTTTGATGATTCTGGATTCATTTGAAAGAAGGGGATTGAGAAATGGTCCCATATTCATAAAAACGCAAATCCGAAGGGGTGGTGGGGGCGAATTTTCTCGAAAATCGAAAATCTGAGTTGGTATAATTAAATATAGGACAATATCCGGAAACGTTAAAATTGAACATTTTTTCAAAAGTGTTACGGTTTTCGAGATAGACGCATGTTAAATATGTATTTTTGCTATGTGGAGAGGACAATTTCTTTCGAAAATTGAAAATTTTTCGATACTACATGAAAGATATAATTATTTGTAGCAACATTTATAATGAACATTTTTTCCTTAGAGTTACGGTTTTCGAGTCAAATCAAGTAAGGAATATATATGGTATAGTGAACGTTCAACGATTTTCGGAACTAATGTTACACTCAAAAGTGTGAAATAAATATTTTTTAAAAAAAATTGGACCGACGTTATTAGTTGGTGCACTGAAAAGTACAAAATAATATTAATTCTATTGGTGGGGGTACTTGTGAAGTTGGTGCCAAAAGTTATCAATCTACCTGCAACTGCACAACTTCAAAAGTAACAGCACCAATAGAATTAATATTATTTTATACTTTTCAGTGCACCAACTAATAACGTCGGTTCAATTTTTTGTAAAAAATATTTTTTTTTATTTAATTTGTAAGTAGTTAGGGATGTGGTATATGTTGTCAGCTCAAATGACGTTCAGTTTTCTCAAAGAGACCTAGTTTAATATCAATTTCGTAAAGTCACAGTTTACCCCTGAAGATGCTAACAAGACATTGTATTACTCTAGTGATTATTAGTGGTGGAAATATGTTAGTTGAATTTAATTTCTTTCACGATCGGGCTTTTACATGACATTGATAAATAGACAAATGTTGTCGATATGACAGTTGTAATTCATCTAGTTATTGTTTTGTCTAACAGTAATTTTGTGTTGGTGTAGATTGATCTCCAGATGCTTCTGTATCCCCTAATACCAGTATGCTCAACCAATTAGATGTTGATTATTTTCAGCATCTCTTTCTTTATTTTCCATAGCCCTAAAGTGATAATAATGCTTGATAATGAGCCAGAATTGAATTGATTTTATATGTGTGTCATTAAATCCAAAGAACTATTTTTGATTGCTCAGTTTATTTTTTGAAACAAGTCAACTCTTTTCATTGTCACAATATTTAGAGGAAAAACTTCTTGATGTGCTGTACTGTTTTGGTTCAAGAAACTAAAAATAAACATTCCAGACTAAGGAGAAATCTGGATAGAAATATATAAATTAGTGGTTTTTATGTTGAAATAAAATTTTATTTGTTTATAATTTTGACAATCATATTCACATTTGAAGCATATAATTAAATATATCTTTCTCCTTTAGAAGCGATTAGTTTAATATACATATTGACAATGAAACACTCAAAAATGTGAAATAAATATTTTTTTTTACAAAAAATAGGACTCAATATTATTAATGAGTGCATTTAAAAATACAAAATGTTATCTATTTATTCTATACATCTATCTATCTATACACATATTATACATATATATGTATATAGACAGACGCGATAACTTGTAGCCTATATTTTAAGTTAGACCTCTAGTAAAACATCGGTGAAAACTGCACTCAATTCCATTCAGTAGCTTTTTGCGCATACAAACATACAGACAGACAGACAACTATTCTAAAAACTGTTGTTTCGGCGTCTGTTGCTCTAATAAGGACCCCATATTATTTTTTTGTAGATGTATTGAAGTGTATATATATATATATATATATATATATATATATATATATATATAATAAAATTGTAACAGGCCAATGTCTGTACAATAAAGATGTTTCACAAAAAAATAATATGGGGACCTTATTAGAGCAACAGAGGCCGAAATAACAGTTTTTAGAATAGTTGTCTGTCTATCTGTATATTTGTATGCGCAAAAAACTACTGAATGGAATTGAATGCAATTTTCACCGATGTTTTACTAGAGGTCTAAATTAAAATATAGGCTACAAGTTATCGCGTATGTCTGTCTTTCTATATGTATGTACATGCATCACGCAAAAACCACCACATGGAATAATGCAATTTTCACCGATGTATTGCTAGAGGTATATCTTAAAATATAGGTTCCATTTTACCGCGTCTCTCTGTCTGTATGTTTGTGCACACATCACGCAATAACTACCGCAGTTGGTTTATTAGGACGATGATGGGCGAGCACACACGACTAGCAAGTCGTAAAGTTTTACGTGCATTGGACAAGCACCGTACTTCTTAACTTATAAATAATATACAAATTGTACAAATTTTGATTACATAAATGGAATCCTAATTTCAACCCCAAATTAGGAAAAAAACTGTCAGATGGCTGGGTGGCGTTCGTAGCTCCCCTATTCACTCACCCTTATAACCCCAAGATAATAAACAATATTTCATAGTCCTACTAACAAGCGAATGATGGGCCCTTAATTTATTTGATGCACTAGCTAGCACCCTCCAGACCATGACCCTCTCTAATTGACCGTGAACCCAGCAATAGAAACGGTCTTACATGCAGTTAAATTTTATACAGTCAACTAAGAAATTGAGGCTATTTTAATGAATATTCTGGAAGCAGATAATTTGTTTTCTTTTGAGGTATTTGAATTTTGATGTGCTAATAATACTGTAATCTATCTTTTTATTCAATATTTCCTTAATTTATTTATGATCATTCCAAGGAATTACTTTTATCACTTGTCTTAGCATTACATAGCTTTGCTTGAATTTAAACAAATACTCATTTTATTTTATGAAGAAATTTTTGACCGAGATCTTTGTTTGAGCACTGTACAAACTTTATAAAATTTTCAAAAAGTGGCCGCTAAGTGAGTATAAGTAAAATATTTACGACATATCCATAAACTGTCATAAACCATGCAACAAACCCAATCGAACTAATTTCCTTAAGCGAATTCCATCAAATATAAAAACTGTATAATTTCATCAAGTATAAAAATTGTCTGCTCAGACCGTGTGAGCATTAGTTTTTCTAGCGGGCCAAGACAAACAAGAATGGTTATATTCAATTTTGACGGAGGAGTTTTTGATTTGGCATAGTTAACAATTATACGGAGTAGTGCATATTTCTACGTTCTCATTTATATTCTAGCGAAACGGTTCGTCCGTTACAGCCCCAAAACCACAATAACCAAAAATCTTGATTCACTTAATAACAACGAGTAACACTTGATGCTTTCAACGCTCATTTACGTAATGATGTAAGTTTACCAAGAAAACAAAACTGCTCAAAAATAATTAGTTTGAGAATCAAAAAATATATTTTTTTTCTAATCCCGCTGAGGTTAACCATATCGGGTGTAGCGACATACCAGATATTTTTAAATTATTTAATGTGCGTCGGATCAATTTCAACACCACATTGAATTATAATATATATACTTACTTTACATCCTTTCTTTGTTTAATTTGCAGTATTGCATGGCCAAACCGATCCCGAAGAAGATCCATAACTGATAGTGAACTGCAAACGTTTAGACACGTGCGACTAACAGTAGTGCTTGTGTACTGTGTTCCTATCTGTCGAGAAACAGACGACATTTTTTTCATCTTAACAAGGCAATATATGTGTTTAATTTCTCTAAATGGACTGCAAGCACCCTATTATTGTTCGCAACCCTCCCTTTAATTGACAGGGGATCTAGTCACAAAGACTACCGGAAAGGGCACCACAGCGGCTTCGCCATCATCATCTATTCTGTCATCGTCATACGCGTTGATAATAACTAGTGCCGTGACCTCGGCGATGCTTTCTGGCTTTCAGTTGTGTTGTTGTTGTTGTTGCTTGCTTTGCAATTTTGACGATAATGAGTTATGCTCTACAAAGCATCGTCGGTCGCCGTACTTGAAACGTTTGAACATGAGTGGTGCTGTTGGATGTGGATTCGCTGTTGCAGACTTGAGTTTGTGTCCAAGTGTGGCTCGAGTTTGGATTGTCCTGCTTGCTGTCGTTGTAGCTGTTGGCAGTCCGGTATTGCCCGGTAAGTTGCTATACCATAAACAATTTGAGAAATAACAGATAGATTATGATATATATAAATGATACTCGTCAGAAATGATTGTATATAGTAAAATGACTCTTGATTTCTATCTCATCAAGTTTTCGGGTTTGTAAGGTGAGGCATAGAAATTCATAAAATATACAGGTTTAATTTCTTCAATAACCATCGGACACATCCATTTTACCGCAACATGCGTTAAGAACTAAATATATCTTATGAAAAATATGTGTAAAATTTTCAGGAGTTCCAATTACGGATCAAAAACAGATAATTTTGAATAAATTTTATGAACGCACTTGTGGCGGTTGTTCGAAAGTTTACGTAGGTCAGACTAGCAGAAATTTTCAAATTCGTATCAATGAAGACAAATGCTCCACCATCATTGATAATTATCACACGTTTAGTAATAATTTAAAAATCTTTCATATTGGAAAGAAAGTAATAAAATTGAATTAATTTGAGCCATTAGAAATTAATAAACTTAAACTTTCGGGTAAAGTCTACTTAATTATTTGATTGATGAAATAAAACACTTTGTGTCAAACAATAGCCAAATAAGGGATAAAGAGATTATTTTCATGTATTTGCGTAGACTTGGCGGAACTATGTTATATAAATGGACAATTTTCTCCTTTAATTCATGGAGAAATTCTTAGCTCTCTCAAATTCTTGTCGATAAGAAGTCTTTTATTGAAACTAAATTTTCATATTAATAGCAGGAATTTGCTGAACACTGAATAATTTTGGATGACGCCTAGGTTACCAACGATACAGAATGAACCTGATCATACACTAGCATACCTGTTCATTAATCATTAATTTATCTCATGTAATGGAACGACATAAGTTAGAAGCTAATGCAGTGGTTAATATTTCAAAAAAGCACTGAGCCTAGGCTTGCAAAAGTGCGTGACTCCTGGTAAATCTACAGCTGTTTCAGTTGAAAACTTTAAATCCTAGCCGGGTATATTTTTACTGAACTCTATCGGTCGACTAGCCCAATCTTTCTGAAATAATGCTGAGCCCAGCTTGCGAAATTGTTATACCAAATTATTATAGAGTCATAAAGGTACTGCTGTTCTTGGTAAGGGTGATGAAAAAATTCCATTGGTTTTCGAAGTTGACTTCACGGTGAATTATGCATTAAATGAGTCCTTGTCACTGCTTATCTTCCTTAGAGATAAATTCAATTTAGAAATAAATAACCCTTGAAATATTGCTAAATTAGGAGCAGCCGTTTACGATATTTTTCCGAACAATTAGCTTCATGTAGAAATTGAAGAGGTATAAAAGTATAAAATCTGTATTACATACCTAATTCTCGCCTAATTCTTATGACTCTTAAAACTTTTTCTCTCTTCCTTATGTATTGGTAAAGAAGTTTCATTTCCAAGACGCTTATTCAATGTACTTTTTTTTTTATTGGAATACCCTATATGTTACTATCTTCAGTTTCATTTGCATGTATTTCCCCTATTTCTGTAATATAGGGTTTTACTCGTTTCTCCTGGGAAAAAAATTGAGTGGAATGTGGGTATTCAGAGTACTCTATTTATAATATTATTGTTAGTCATAAGTATAGTTTTGTTAAATAATCTGTGTTTTTATTTAAAATTATCTTATAGTTGATGTGTCTATTAAGCTATCATGACTGACTCTAACAAACATAGAGTACCTAGTGTTCAAAAAATGTCTTTCCTATTCCCAAATATCTAAATAACGCAATAATTGTAATATAAAGGGAATATTAACCAAAAGTATTATTATTTGGTAAGTGGTTTTTGAACCTGATGTTAAATAGAGGATGTATTGCAAGATTAACTGAACTAAATCTTTGTTAAATAACGATACTATTACTAATCATAAATGTGTTAGTTTACCTGATATTAGAGACCACTCCTAAGGTTGCAAGAATTTTCAGTTTGATGAACAACATAAAACTTGCATATAGAAACATATTCCAATTAGGTTCCTTATATACTAAATTGTGGGACAGGACCCCAGTGCTGTCTCAATGCAGTGTAGTCTATAGTATCCCTTATGGCGAATGTAATAAAAGATATATTGGTGAAACTTCGAATATGCTATCCATTCGAATAAAATTTAACAAAATTGACTCTAGATTGCACTCTGAGAAATGTGCACTGGCCCATCGTGTCTTTTATTCCAAGCATGAACTGTGATGTTGTCAGAATATTAAGTCATGAACAGAATTTAACCAAGAGACCTTTTTAAGAAATGGCGGAAATTTTTAAATCGGATGATTGCATGAACAGTAAAAAAATATTCATAAACACAGAGTTTTATACAAATATTTATTAATTATGGATTAGGTACTGAATGTTTAATTGGAATATGAATCTCTTTAATATTTTGCAGATATAATCACCATTCGGAAAGTGTAATTAGAAATAATAAATAATACAAAAAAAATCACTACCGCCACCATTCTGTCACATTCAGTTGTTAACCGGAGGTTTTTCAAATATCGTGTTCTCGTTTTCGTCTCGTGGTGCTCTCCAGAATGTACCTGTAACAAAATTACATGATAGTGTATAATGTAAAATTTTTTTTGTGTTCCTATCAGTGCAATGGTTTTATGTTTTTAGTGTTTTTAATCAATCTCACGTAAGTGTAGGTATGCTTATATTTTTTATAAATTTCATTGACTGTATTTTACCCTATTTCATAGTTTCCAGTGAAGACGGTTACAATTAATAAATTAACCGAAAGCTTGGATTAAAACTTACAAGAGTTTTCTTTACAATTATTGCGTCCCCATTATTTTATCTAATATACTTTATTTTCTTTTGGCAATTAAATTTATTTTCGACAGTACTATATTCACTTTCCAAGGAGAGTTTTATCTACAGACTTTCGGTACTCCTAAGGGTTCTACTATATCCCCTATCATGGTCCTTTAATATTGATTTCTAATTAATTTCTATGGTGAATGTCCTCAACTTCATAAGATTCGTGTAGGTACATAAATAGCGACTCCTCCATTTGCATGGTCAGTATAATCTCTATTATTGTTGAATGGTGTGTAATTTTTGAGACTATGTAATTTATTTTCTTATATGTGAATTACTTGTAAAACTAGAGCACTTGGTTTATGTTCAGCTAAAAGGAATTTAGTTTTAGTTACTCCAGACTGGTATAGAACCTGTTTAGATTCCTTTGTATTATTGAATTGAAAAGATAAATGATTTAAAGAGCATTGATCGATGTTGTTAAGTTGTTTCGTTATTTTGTTTCTTAATTTTGTGCATCGTATTTTCCTACAACGTGGGTTCATGTAGGGGAGTATTTTGGTTAGTGTATTGAGTAAATCCTCGATATTGTCTGTGAGCGGATCAGGGCAACCACAAGCATTTTCGAAGAAGTCTATGAATTCATCGCATTCCTATTTTTATCGAAGAACCTTTTTGTGCTTTTTGAGAGCTCTTCGATTGTGTTGATATTTACTTCTGAGATTGTTTTCACTCTTTTGGGATGATTTGTGGGGGTAACGAAATTCTTATCACTTGGTGTAGTAGGAGGAGTAGTAATTTCAGAGGCATTTCTTTTGGAGTTCTTTTATGGTATATCAGTTGATGTTGATGATAATGGCTTGGTGGGGTATTTTTTTAACGCTTTTCGATAAGATATCATTTTGAAGTGTTTCATTGTTTGTTTCTCTAGGACATATTGTTTGGGGCGGCTGAAAGGTTTTTGTATGCTGGGATAATTTTGTGTATTGGGGGCTGTGGTGGTTGATAAAGTTGTAGTGGTTGAGATATTTGAGTCGGTTGTGTGAGTGGTATTGGATGATTGTTTGGACAATTGTTGGCTTGTGGTGGGTCTTGTATTGGTAGGTGGAGTAAATCGGTGGGAAATGAGATCTGTGGAGGAACAGTGTTTGTTTTTCAATTGAGAGGAAGATTCGGTAATTGGTGTCGTCTTGGCTTATCGACAGTTACATTAGGTCTTTATCGATATTCGATAGGGGAATGTATGTGTATCTTTGGACACTTAAGATATGTTTAAATTCCTTTTTGGTTTGATCTATTCTGTGAAAGTCTACCGAGGTTGTTGAGTTCTTTTTCAATTATATCGTGCAATGTGGTTGGGCATATATCAGAAATGATCAATCTTTCACTAGGGGTTATTAATTTCCTATCTTGAAGGAGTTGTTGGTTCACTACGTTATCTATAGCTAGAAAGTTATCGATAGTCTGTTCATTTGAGAAATAGATACAAACTCTTTCTGGATAATGCTAGTATTGAGAGGGATTGATTTTTTCGGCTACTGCTGAGAGATAATCCTCGAGTTTTGCCTTTGGTATAGATTTGAATAATATGGCTTATTTGTTAGGATATTTTGGTGTGATTGGCTCAATCCTGTTGAATATGATGTCGTTGAGGTTATTGTAGTAGGGTTATTCTTTTCGAGACCACTTTAGATAAGATGAATGAGGTTGCGATTTACTTTGAAACTTTTGAATTTATCCGGTGCTGATCGAGAACAGTGCTGGCTGAATCGGTAAAATATACTTATCTTTTGATTGTTTTGAATTAAAGAACGAGATTCATGGAACCCTTTCCACAACAAGCATTCCGTCAATATGTTTAGTATTGCTAACAAAAAAAGATGCGCTCATCTTAATACTTCCAGTATTTTCATCACATTAATGAATTGTTGTTGTGAGTCTTGAATTCGGGTTCGCTGATATCATTGAAGCATTGATATATTGCCAATATATTGTAAAAGTCGTGGATCTTCCTTGTCGTTTTCCGATTTTGGTATATTATTTCGCATGAAAATTTTGTTGAGGGACTATTTAGGGTTATTTTAGCTTTTCTCTCGTCTATGGTTTCCTGGCACAGGCTCCACGCCTGTTTCTTGATCCACTGTTGAATATGTCCCTTAACGTGAGATTCAATAATATGGTGCACATCTAACAGTCTACTTACTATGTACTAATATAAAAATCATAAAGTTTCAAAGATGATGTCAAGTACTTATTCTTATGTGCCTACTGATCTTACGATTTTAACGTTATGTATTTTCTCAGAATACATTTTTTCTTATTCACGTGATGTCCAATGTAATTAGATATAGCAAAAATAATTCAAGAATAATGTATTTTTTCAATGGGTAATTCACTAAATTCGATTTCACTTACCTCATTACATTCATTACAAATTTCGAACATCAACTAATTATTGTGAAGCATTGGACATCACTATGCGTAATCAAATTTGAATGATTGGGGTAAAAATATTTTTAATTATGAAAAATACTTTCATAATTTTCTATTTTCGTATTTTTTTTTATTAATGAATAAAACATTCATATATATATATATATTATGTTTGGTTTTGTTTCTTGAATTTGCCAGATTAATTATATTAGTAAATATAATTATATATATTATTATAGCAAACCAAATATACGTATTTTACCGTTAGAGAATGTAAGTATCTAAATTTCAAATATAAAGAACAAAATATTTAATTCCCTATCCCAAATTTAATATATAAAGCACTGAATAACGTTTATGAGATTTTTTAAGCGGCTATCTTGAATTCATTAAAGGAACAAACGAGACCGCTCTCATAAAGAGTTAGAGGGGAAACATGGAGAAATAATTACTGTTCCAAAGAATTTCTTGTTCTCTTTCATTATTTTATAAAACCGGAATAATATGGAACATAGCGTTTTTCCGACGATGAACGACCAACCAACCAAACCAATGCAATAATCTCCACGTTACAAATTTCAATTTAGAAAAAGCCAACGCCAAGATTTACCAGTATAGTTGAATTTTCAAAATTAATTAACCAACCGCATGTATCAGTCAGTGAGAGAAGAGTTAAGGCTCTAGCGGCTCAGCAGCGGGCGTAGTTGTGGCGGCGGTAGCGAAAACAAAAAACAAAACCGGCTCACTCTTCTGAAATTTAATTAAAAAATATTGTTTTCTATTTTCGTCGCAGGCGAATGAATAATAACTCCATTTGCCCGACATCCTGTAGAGTGGTAGTTGTAGTATGGGCTTTGAAACGAGCCTACCATTAAAAATGCGTAATGACACTCACACTTTTACGATCTAAAAGACATTTCACTAAATTGACATACCATTAGTTGCGTCACATGTGACACGTGAAGCACATGGAAAAATATATTGTTGATTTTATTGAAATTATTTTCATGACAACAGTATAAATCTTCAATTTTTTGTTGAGTATTTTTATATACTCGGCCTCATAATGGAATACATTCCGCAACAAAGAATTTGATAACTGTTGTCTTAATGTGCAAGATACTGATCCTTTGAGGAACAGTTTAACAAATAGAGTTTTATCATAATTATCTATTTAGCTTCAATTCATGAGCAGAACAATTTTTGTCACAACATGCAAAAAAGTTAAAATACAGTACAACAAAATTTCGTTATCAAGGTCTTGTTCATACATACAGGGTAGTCTGTATTCAGCAGATAAAAATAATTCAAAAAGTTCATATAAAGTTATCTCCAAAAACGCTTCGTTTTGGAGATACGGGGTGTAAAAATATTGCGAAAAAATCTTTTTTTTCTCATTTTTAAAGAAACTCTTTTAGATTTTGCTTTCAAACTTAGGAGGTATTATTACCAATTAAAAACAAATTTATGACATCATAAACACTTGTTTTTGTTTTACCAGTGGCTTTCGCGAGACCGTTTTAACTATTTTAAATAATAACAAAATGGTACGCCAATGGTTTATCGCAATGTTGTTAAAAAGTTTAGATATATTGATCAATTCTAAACAAAAATGGTCTCTTTAGTCTTTTCGCTAAAACGAACCGTTTAAAAAATTTTTTTTTTTGCATGTGCACCTAATATCTTAAGTTTGCAAATGTGAAGTAAATAAAAACGAATTGAAATAGCGCGAATTATCTTAATTTAATTTGCAAACCTCAGATATTAGGTGCACATGCTAACAAAAATACTTCTTTTCTCGAGAGCGGTTCGTTTTAGCGAAAAGACTAAGGAGACCATTTTTGTTTAGAATTGATCAATATATCTAAATTTATTAACAGAATTGTGAGAAACCATTGGCGTACAATTTTTTAAATTATTTTAAATAATTAAAACGGTCTCACGAACTCCACTGGTAAAACAAAAACAAGTGTTTATCATGGTATAAATTTGCTTTTAAGTGGCAATAATCCTACTTAGTTTGAAAGCAAAATCTAGAAGAGTTTCCTTAAAAATAAGAAAAACCGATTTTTTTTCGCAATAATTCAACAACCCGTTTCTCCAAATCGAAGCGTTTTTGGAGATAAGTTTATATGAATTCTTATGATTATTTTTATCTGCTGAATACGCTGTTTCTCCATTATAATTCGGACCACCCTGTACTATATCACTATCTTAGATAAGGAAATAAATAATATGAAAAGATTATTTCTTGAATTGTCTCATATGGTTTATATATAGTGTACACCTATTTACTGCAATTTAATCAAAATAATACATTAATTATTATGAATACATTTCAAAAGATTTGTAGTCTCTGAATTTATTTTAGAATTTCTATTTTAAATATTGTTATAGTGATACGTACGATTATTGTTAGTACTGATGATAAAATCTATTCTAAAATACTTATTTAATGTTTAACAAAATCTCACTTTCGCAAATACCATATTTTTCATGTTTACATAGTAACTTGAAGTAAATAAAGTGTCAAAATAATACAATATTATTGTTTAATACTACGGTAACCAAACTATCAAATGCTTATTTTATTTTATTTTTTCCATAGATATCTAGACTAACTACCTTGATGTAATACGTGACTCAAAAAAATACAAAAATGCCCATATGTCTAAAAATAATCGTATCATATGCTATATCACTAGAATCGCAATAGAATCATTTATTGATTAAGAATAAAATTTAATATAGTTCCCATTCAAAAAAACAAAAGTTTATGTTATATGTCAAAAATGACAGATGTGACAGAAAAAGTCTTCTGATCATTTTATTTAGAATAAAATTTCCCATAACTTTTGTATTCAAAATTTTTCTCAAAATTAGTACTTGCGGAGCTAGGGACGTTTTATGAAATCGCCAAAAAATAGTTTTTCTTTAATTTCTGTTGATAAGTAGTCCTAAATTTTTGTAGGATTAAAATTGGAAATTTAAATCTACATAAACGTTCATAAAAAACAATTAAAACCGAAAAAACAGTCAAGAAGAAAAAGAAAAAATCAATGGAATAATAAATGGAAAAATACTATAATGGTGTAAGGCTTACAATCTTTTTATATTTGCACAAATTCTCTCCATTCCTTCCTTTCGTATCTCCAGTTGCTTCTTTTCAGTTTGTCTCTCTCTTCTTCAGCAGTTGTGTGATTTTATCCCAGTTGTTCCTCGGTCATCCCCTTTTGCGACTCTTCTCTATTTTGGTCTGTTTTCATCCATCCTCTGCATGAGTCTCCACTAAGATAGCTGTCTCTCTTCAACGTATTCTAGGGTTGGCTTTATTTTTAGATCATTTCTTATATCTTTATCTTCAATTCTGTCTCTTTGGTGACCCCTCTAACTCTTTTGAAGTACCGCATTTCCGCCGCTTGTATCTTACTTTTCTGCGGCTCTGTCAAAACCTTTCGAAGCCAAAAGTAATTACTTGTCTATATATTGTTTTAAAAACTATGATTTTTGTATCTCTATCTATCACTTTTTTGTGTGTGAATTTTTGATCAATGCGAAATAGAGCTTTTTATATTCTGGTGTTGATACCTATTTCTTTTTCGTCTAGGGTTACTCCTAAGTAGGCAGGCTCTACTGAAGGAAGGCTTTGATTACACCAAAGCCAAAAAGGCTGTGATCAAGGAAAACTTTACAAGAAGTGAGCAACCAAATGACGCTAAGTCTAATAAGGCTAAAGAAGATACAAAGAAATGCCCAGCAGAGGCAATTGAGAAGGAGATTAAGCGCCCTAGACAGCAAGGGACAACTTTTTCACTGGTAGAACCTGTGACTAAAGGCCCAGATTAGAGGGTAAAATATCCTTCAGTGATGCGGCCTCGTGAAGGACGGGTATTCTATAAAACTGATGGAAGCGTTTAGGCTGAAAGCTATGAAAGCCTATGAGGTAGTGCCAGAGGATTGACTGCAAGTAAGGTTCGTCAAATGCACGCATAAGCCCGGCTACCTTCTAGTGACTTGCACAGATGTGACAAGCGCAGAATGGCTAGAGCCAACGGTTACCGCACTGGTTCCCTGGGATATTGCAAGTCTTAGGGTCCTGCGGGGAAATGATCTGCCAAAGCCGGTAGCGTGCTACGTCTATGTCCCAGATGAGCATGGCAAGAGACTTGAAGCTAGCATGATTCTGCAGCGGCTGAATTAGCGATCGGAAGCTGAAAGCATTTCTCGACCAGTCGGGGAAATATACCAATGGAAAAGGGACCGATGAAGGTGAAGAACCCTTGGAGAAGATCAAAAAACTGGCTTGAGTTCCTACTTTGGAATTGGCCGGATTAACTTCAAGCTCAAGGGGCAGGGACCCAAGTCCAAGGTAGCAGAGGTAGGAAAGGCTAGCAAACCAACAACCTCCAAAGGTAGCACTGCGTCCACTTCAAAGGCACATAAATCGAGCGCCTGAAGAAGGATCCGAGGTAAACGCAGAAAATGGGAGGAGCCTCCGAAAAGGCAAAGTCCGAGGAAGCTAACCAGCAATGTGGTGTAAGCCCTCTCTTATGACCATCTCAGGTCAGATAGCAGGTGGAGACCATGGAGCAGGGCAGAAGAGCCTCGGAAGATCCAACCATCGCCAACATAAGCCAACGGGTAAGGTTCCTGCAGGTCAACATGCAACACGCCAAGGCAGCAAGTGCTGTATTTTGTAAGAGGTGGGACGAAGAAGGCATTGATGTGGCCCACCTGGAGGAGCCGTGGGTACATAGGAGCGTCATAACAGGCCTCAAACAACAAAAAGTTACGTTCATACATCTATCAGACTAAGATCATGTATCTACATAGTGAAAGAGTTAACTGTGTTCTAATCTCAGGGTTATGCTCCGGTGATGTTGCAACAGTAATCCTTTTGTACCAAACAGAGAGAGGAACGAAGAGACTGGTAGTCTGCTCCAACTACTTTCCAGGGGAGGAGCTGTCCTGCCACCCATTGGCTGTGATGGCCGTCATAGAATACTGCAGAGGGAAGGATCTGCAACTTATCTTGGGTTGCTACGCAAGCGCCCACCATACCATCTAGGCAAGCTCAATCAACAAAAGAGGTGAGTTGCTCTATGAATTTATATTAGTTGAAGGATTATTTATTGCCAATACAGGTAGAGAGCCCACCTTCGTCACCGCTACTAGGAAAGAGGTCTTAGATCTGAGCTTGAGTACCAGTAGAATAGGCGAAAACATTGCCTGACGGTATCGCAGGAACCATCCTGTTCCTACCACAGGCATATAAGATTTGACAAAAGATACCTCATATCCCTCAGAGAGTCGCTCAAGGACGGGACGGTCACTAAAACAGGTAAAAAAAGCCTAGAAGTGGCAGTGGACCAGATTAATGAAGTAATAACTAATGCCTATCAGGAAAACTGCGCAGAACGAAAAAGGTAACACAAAAGAAACAAAGTTTAGAGGAACAATCACCTCAAGGCTCTAAGAACCGAGATGAAAAGGCTCTTCAACAGAACCAGAACCAAAGGGAACTGGGATCTATATTGGAATAAATTAACCATATACTTAAACTTCTCTACCGCTAGTATTGTGGAAAAAATACGCAAAAATGAAGCCAAAGACCTGGGTATAGCTGGCGATATGCGCATGCGTCATGAACTTTTTTGGCACAGCTTATTTGGTAAGCTATGCCATTGGTAAGCTGTGATGTTACCATGGATACCATATGATGTAACTCCAAGCCACTTCCCCTTCCGCGCATGCGTACTAAATTCGCAATCCCCATACTGAGCTTCACATAAAAATTCAAGGATCAAATTATAGGTATACAGAATTATGTGAAATTAACTCATTATAATAAGGAGCTCAGGAAGGCTAAAAGAAACTCGTGGAGAAGGTTCTGCGAAGAGATCCATGAGACATCAGCAAGTGCCCAAATCCCTAAGGTCCTAGCCAAGGACGGCACTAAGGACAAGGTTAGTTTCCTGAAGAATGCTGGAAGGAACTATGCAGAAACGGCCAAGGAAAGTTTAGAGATGCTTCCAAAAGCACACTTCCCGGGAGCCAAAATCTATCAAGGTCGATCGGTGGCAATTTCCAAGCGTGAGGAGGCAAGGAAACCCAAACGAGGGGACTGGCAAATTGCTAGCGCCATCACAAGGCCAGATAAAATAAGATGGGCCATAGAGGAATTCCAAACCATCAGATCACCTGGAGAGGGTGAAATCTAGCCTGCGCTGTTACAGGAGGGTAAAGAGGTAATAGTGCCATACCTAACCAAAATCTTCAAACCTATCCTAGCTTAGAGACACACCCCGGCTTTAAGGAGGAAGGTGAAGGTCATTTACCTACCAAGGGTGGGCAAAATTTTAGACCATACACCAAATTCATACAGACCGATCAGCCTTACGTCTTTTTCACTTAAGACTCTGGAAAGATTAGTGGACAGATTCATAAGAGACAATGCTCTGAGAGCTTGTCTCCTAAGTGAGCGTCAGTATGCAATTCAACAGGGCAAGTCCACAGAACTAGCCCTGGATGATCTAAATATGCTGCTGTCTTCGGCAATCGACTACAAAAAATAGCAGTGGCCACCTTTCTGGATATAGAGGAAGCATTCAATAATGCTTCAACCACATCTATAACAAGGTTTTTAGAAAGAAGAAGAGTAGAGCCTGTAATCTGCGGGTGAATCGAAGCAAATCTCAAGGGCAGGGTAATTACATCCGCCCTGGGAGAGGCAACCATTATGGCAGAGGTGGGCAGAGGATGTCCTCAAGGAGGCGTGCTATCGCCCCTTATGTGGGCAGTTCTAGTAAATACTCTTCTAGTCAGATTGTCTCACGAAGGCATTTATTGCCTGGGGTACGTGGATGATCTAGCCTTGGTCATCAGAGGAGGAATTCCAAATACACTCTCAAAATCCCAAAAGGCATTAAAGATAGTAAGCGACTGGTGTAGGGAGGAAGAACTTTCAGTGAATCTTCACAGAACAACATTCAGTGAATCTTCACAGAACAACATTGAATGCATTTACAAAAAACGGAAACTGCAAGGACTTGGTAACCTTTGACCAGAATCTAACATGGAAATCACACATTGGGAATACTATACACAATTCCAGAATCGCCCTAGGAAAATGCAAGAGATATGTGTTCAGAACTGGGGGCTAAGCCCTTGGATCACCAATTGGTAATACACACAGGTCGTGAGGCCAATGATAACTTATGGGTCAATAGTGTGATAGCTGAGGAGACGGCAAAAAGGAGCCCAGAGGCAGTTAAGTGGTATTCAGAGGCAGGCCTGCCTAAATATTGCAGGAGCCATGGGAACGACGCCAACTACCGCAATGGAGGCTACACCTACCTCCACTACATATTATAATCCAAGGGGACGCCATATCGATCAGTTACAGATTACAACAAGGACCTACACCAATATATCAAAAACACGGTAAGGTCTACGAAGAGTTATGTAAAGAAATAAGGGCTGATCCAATATTTGGAATGCCAATGGATAAAATGCCCCACAATATAAATTCAAAAAAGAATATGCAGTAGTCGTAGCAGATAGGAAAGTCTGGATAGCGGAAGTCAAGTCTCAGCTGGTACACTGACGGCTCTAAAACCAACTCAGGAGCAGGAGCCGGCATAAATGGGTTACAAGGGAGTTTTATGATATCTCTGAGCCTAGGGATTAAAGCTACCTATAATACACAATACTTATGTGGCGCTGATGAAAGCTAACAAGCTTGAAATCACGTGATCCGCTTCTAGTGGTGGTTGTGTCCAACTAAATAAAAGCACAAAGGTGTAGAGCATCTATCATTATTATATATATTATATATACTCTTTCATTTATGAAATATAGATCTCTTCATTTACACATATCCTTACGTTAAACGTAATTAGGCTCTCAATACCTAGGTGGCGCGAAGTGTGTCCCGCTGGTAGATCTGGTCTGGTAAATTCCGACTATCTTCCAGTTGCTTTTGTCTAGTTGGATACAGCTTCCACTTATGTGGCGCTGATGAAAGCTAACAAGCTTGAAATCACGTGATCCGCTTCTAGTGGTGGTTGTGTCCAACTAAATAAAAGCACAAAGGTGTAGAGCATCTATCATTATTATATATATTATATATACTCTTTCATTTATGAAATATAGATATCTTCAATTACACATATCCTTACGTTAAACGTAATTAGGCTCTCAATAATACCTAGGTGGCGCGAAGTGTGTCCCGCTGGTAGATCTGGTCTGGTAAATTCCGACTATCTTCCAGTTGCTTTTGTCTAGTTGGATACAGCTTCCACTTATGTGGCGCTGATGAAAGCTAACAAGCTTGAAATCACGTGATCCGCTTCTAGTGGTGGTTGTGTCCAACTAAATAAAAGCACAAAGGTGTAGAGCATCTATCATTATTATATATATATATATATATATATATATATATATATATATATATATATATATAAGAAGGATATTAAGATGATTATATAATATCAGCCGTTTCTGGTAAACAACTAGATTACGCTAGGACGTCTAACTGCGCCGACAACAACTACTGCTATGGCAAACTCATATTAGTATCAATCTTCATTGAGCAGCAGACTGTGGAAACCAATATGAGCGATGCATTGAACAGGTATAGTGGGTGGATATAAAAACCCGGCATGTGGAATTAATGAAAACAAGATTATCCTGTACCAGTCATATTATGATATTTCTGAATATAAATTCAATTGGTACATAATCAAGATGATCATATAACATAACCCGTTTCAGGTAAATTACTAGATATGTAGTACGTGACGACAACAACTACTGCAAGAGCAAACACCCCTTCCGCCATTAAATAACGTCAACAACTTTTAGGGCAATACTTACAATTTCACATTATCACAATATTGTATAATAACATTATAAATGTTCATTCAGATTGATAACTAAACAAAGCACCGCCACCCAGACAAACATCATGATTGCAAGGTTGTTGTCTATCTTCAATTTGCCGCAAACGGTGGAGTGTAATATGAGCGATGCATTCAACAAGTAGGTATAGTGGGTGGATATAACTAAACACCCGGCAAGTATAATTAATTAATTCAAGATTATCCTGTACCAGTCATATTATATTTCTGAATATGAATTCAATTGATACATAATCAAGATGATTATATAACATAAGCCAATTCTGGTAAATAAATAGATTACGCTAGGATGTCTAACTGTGCTAATAATGCAATATTGTGACAAAATGAAATTGTAGGTATTGCCCTAACAGTTGTTGACGTTATTTCGGAAGGTGTGTTTGCCCTCGCAGTAGTTGTCGGCACAGTTAGACGTCCAAGCGTAATCTAGTTATTTACATACTTGAATCGGCTTATGTTATATAATCATCTTGATTATGAATCAATTGAATTCATATTCAGAAATATCATAATATGACTGGTACAGGATTATCTGGAATTAATTAATTTCACATGCCGGGTGCTTATATCCATCCACTATAACTGTTCAATGCATCGCTCATATTCGTCTCCACCGTCTGCGGCACGCTGAAGATTGACACACAATTGAGTTCAAAATACGGATTGATTATCACACACGGGTCGACACTCTGCGGCAAACTGAAGATAGGCAACAACCTTGAAAACATGATATGTGTGTGGGTGGCGGTGCTCTGTTTGGTAATTAATCTGATTGAACATTTATAATGGTAGTATGCAATATTGTGAAAATGTGAAATTGCAAGAATTGCCCTAACAGTTGCTGATGTTATTCAATGACGGAAGGGGTGTTTACCCTCGCAGTAGTTGTTGTCGGCACAGTTAGACGTTGTAGCATAACCTTGTTACTTACCAGAAACGGCTCATGTTATATAATCATCTTGATTATATATCAATTTAATTCATATTCAGAAATATCATATACACGGTGTCCCAAAAAGCGGTAAACGGAAGATTCTGGCTGAAAAGTTGGTGTTATAGAAAAATGTTTCCTACAAAGGAAACCAACTTCAAATAGAATACCCTGTATATTATATTTTTTAAATCCTCTTTTTATTTTAAGGTGAGTTTTTAAATCATACATTATGTGTAAATTGAACCGTTTTAGAGGAAACGGGACACAGAAAACAAGAAAAAAAAAGGACTGTAAGCCATTTTAAATAACTTAGAACCGTTTTAGAGGAAACGGGACACAGAAAACAAGAAAAAATAGTACTGTAAGCCATTTTAAATAACTTAGAAACGAAGGCACTTAAAAGAATGCGGTTTTCGCCACTCGCTTCAGAAAGTAAGGACCTATCGTTTTATTATCAAGAATATTCGAAAATAAATGTGAAACACTACCAGAAATTGATTTGAACGTTGTAAAATTTAAAGAGCAATAATTTCATTATTACAAATGGAACGACCCAAATAAAAAACTGATTTCCCTTTAAGAGGATATAAGGTTGCCCATATCGAAACCTAATAGTTTTCCTGTTATTTGCAATTTTTTAAAACAGTGAAATTTGGGCTTGTTACCATAGATTCGATTTCAAACTGGATCTGTCAGTTGTTTTTCTCTTTATCCTGGTTCCTATTGTTCATTGTTCCTGTTGAAGTTTTTGTTGCGTTTGTTTTCCATGTTGTTTACTGCTTATTCCGTTTATTACATTAAATATAAGAAAAGTGATGCTAATACTATTGAAAATGTTTATGAAATCGCCCGTTAGCATCAAGAATGTATGTCCAGCGATACCCAGATAAAAGACATCCCCGTGTGGAATCATTTCAAGCTGTTCTACGGACATTTACCAATAATGGAAGTTAATGAAAAACATGAAAGACTCAAACAGAATGTAGTTAATGATTCTTTAATATTGACTGCAGCGGTGGAAAATCCAAATCCAGCACTAGAAACATAAGCCATGCTAGTTGTATTAGCAGGACGTTAGTGCTAAGAGTGCTAAGGAAGCACAAGTTTAACTCTTATCACATTCAGCTTCATAAATAAATCTACGACAGAGAGTTTCCCGGCAGGATGATATTTTGTAATTGAGCGTTGAGGAAAATTGAAGAGCACCCCGACTTCTTCGATTTCGTCTTATTTACTGACGAATTGACATTCAACAAAAATGCTATTAACCGAAATAACTCGCATTACTATGAAAAGTGAATCCTCAGATGTTGAGATCTACCTACCGATCGTCAAAATAGATGGTCACTAAATGTATTCGGCGGTATAGTACAGGAGTCCTTGGCCCACATTTCTTCAACGATAATTTAACTGGTAGGACTTTCAGTAGGTAGTACGTTTTTTGTACTGAAAATTGGCAATAAATACAAGATATTGAAATATTGATCCATAACAAATAAAACTACGAGGAAAAGAAAAAAGAAATTTTCGAATGCAACAAACAAAATCAACAAAATTCACAGCAGAACGTACGGAAAGCTGAATAAATAATAGGATACCGTTTGCGATCCTCGTACGTTTTCTATTTGAAATCGTATCCCTAGTAACAAGACAAAATATTAATATTTCCAAAGAAATGTAAATAACAGGAAAGCTATTAGGTATAGATATGGGAAACTACATATTTTCTTGAAGGGAAAAAACTGCATTTTATAAAAATTTCAAAGTTCAAATAAATTTCTGGTGGTGTCTTAAATTTCCTTTTCAATATTTTTGATATTGAACGATGGGTCATTACTTTCTGAAGCGACTGGCGAAAATCGCATTCTTTTGAGGGCATTCGCTTCTAAGTTATAAAATGACACACAGAACTATTTTCTCTTATTTTCTGTTTAAGCGACCGTTTTCTCTAAAACAGTACATTCTAAACATAATGTATGGTTAACAAAGTCACCTTAAAATTGATAGGGGATCTCAAAACTATAATAATTTACAGGGTATTCCATTTAAAATAACGAAGCTGGAATCGGTTGCCGGTATAACCAGATGTGTGCCATGTTGGAGAAGATTTTTAAATTGTGCAGCGTACAAATCGAGTCAAGTTTTGTAGGAAATATTTTTCTATAGCACCAACGGTTTAGCCAGAATCTTTTCTCAACCGCTTAGTGGGACACCCAGTATATCTATTTTTTATTCGTAAGAGGATTTATATTCAATGCATGTCACTATTGTTTGTCAAAGAGATGTAAGTTAAATCGCACTTAAATTCTGCTTAAATTTGCTTTCCTTCGTCTTCTAAACAAATACCTAGTCTATTGGTGGCACTCATAACAGCTGCTTCCATCTTATCGATTGATATGCTATTTATTACTTTTTTAATAGAAATATCATATTTCTTCATGTTTAACTTTAAATTCCGTATGAGCAAATATTAGTTAAAATACACGTTTATGCTTTTTTAATTAAATCTCGAGTTAGACAAACGATATTGATTAGCGGTTTGCCCCATTTTATTAAAGAATTATTAGACCTACCTACGACAATTTCAACTATATCGAATTGTTTCATATCATGTGTTCAAAATATAGGCCATATTTAAGAATACTTATTACGGACGTAATATAATTGATAATATTTCAGCGAAAAATGTTTTCTTAAATTTTTCTTTAAGGTGAATTTAGTAACTTGCAGGTGTATTCATAATCCAATCTTAGTTCGGTACTAGCTATTACTATATTGAATTAAAAAATAAAACACTAAAACACTATCCTACTATAACACTGATATAAGAGTCATAATCC
Organism: Crioceris asparagi; assembly: GCA_958507055.1. NCBI lineage: Eukaryota > Metazoa > Arthropoda > Insecta > Coleoptera > Chrysomelidae > Crioceris > Crioceris asparagi. The sequence goes on along the minus strand of OY293827.1, from coordinate 71,162,592 downwards.
TAATTTATGATTAGACCTCGGCACTTAATTTAATAGAGTACTAAGTTTCGATTATGAATAAGCATGTTGGAGTTTATTTCCAGTTACTTCTGTTGGCCGTTTTTGTCAAAGAGAATTATTCTCAAAAGTTGTAGTAGAAATATTTCCTGAGATACAGCCGGTGGATCGGCTTATGGTCCACCCGCTAGAATGAGGAAGTTCATCGTCTCTTTATACAATAAACAAGTCCAATAATCAATATGTTCACCGGTCAACTTTCTTCACGAGCATATAATATGAAAATTTCGCTAGCTTATTAAATTAATAAGACTTGATCACCTAAATTTTAAATTACCTTCTCGCCGTTTCTTTAAGCTATACACTAACTTTAAATTTCTTCAAAGTGAGACCTTAAATGGCAGTCGAAAGCATTTATATTCGTCCAGAATTTATGTGGTGAATTATATGGGGATGTTACTACTTATAAACTATAGAACATGGTTATTATGTCAAAAGTGATCATTATCCTACCACGTATACTTTTGGAATTGTAAATGGAAAACGAAAACGTCCTAAAAATGTCCCAGCTTTTCGCGAACATCTTGATTACGAAAGTTTATTCAGTATATTAATAATTCAAAATTCAGATTCATTTACCCATAAAATACGATTATAAAATCTTGATATTTTTACGAGAGGGTGTGTTTTGGTTCAATAAATAAATATTTGATCACTCAAAGCTTATTGAATCAAGTTTTTTATTGACAGAAATTTTACCACCATAAATATGAAACTTCTATCTCATATGTATTTAAGAATAAATTGTATATATGCGAATAAAATAGCACTTTGGAAAAATTAGCAAAAACCTCCTCAACTCATCATATCCAGTTGATAAATTGTAGAAATCTCTGAGATATGTAGGATTAATGTGGCATATTGTTGAGTCGACAAAAGTTTTCCGACACGTCATTCAAACGAGTATGATAAAACATTGTTTCCTAAACATAATCTTAGCGTAGGTATATCTAAGTACTGATGACCAAATGATGATTCAGTGGTGTCCATAAAAAAATATCGATTGATTAAATAAGTAAATAATGAAAGATTTGTTACCAAAAATAATGCAGAAACACAAAATACAAATTTATTGCTTGAGTTATGAAATATAAATGCACCTGAATTATCCGAAATGTCACAATGACTTTGTGACGCCTATGAAATAAAGATTGCCTTGCCTTCGGACATACGTGCAGCGCTCTATCATTGTATGGAAAGAGATAAGCTTGAAATACTGTCGTAGCTTAGATCGACAAATGTAGTAGAGAATTTCATGATAATGAGATGCGATGAGACGTACAGCGTGATGTACGTAGCTCGTGTATGATTACACACAATAGCCATAATTCGTGAAACAAACTGTATATAAATATATGATCAAAGTTATATAACACAATTTTATGAGGCAGTTCAAATAATAAGCAAACAGCTATCTGTGACCAGACGGTAAAGATATAACTGTATTGGCAGATACTCGATGGAAGTCAATATTAGACTGGAATTGAAACAATATATTAAATTTCCACTATTATATATTTTAAAAAACACATAACAATTATTTAGGCACACTGTACCTTTATCAAATGTGAGTATAAACAGTTTATTCTGAAGCTTGCAAATCAAGGAAAAGTTGTTAATAATTATGTTTAAATAGTGATGGATCCTAATTTATACAGTACTCGTAACAACGGCTGTTTTTTTTTGAATATCTTTTATATTTGATACAATTTTCATTTAAAAAATATGCCATTATTCCTAACCTAGAACAGAATTCATATTCATGTTGAAGAAGGTCTGTTATTTTCATTTTTCTGTTCTTGAAATATCTATCTATATTTCGTCTTTATTATATCGAACTTTATATGCCACGGTTACATTTCCATTAGCAATAATTCTCCCATTCAAAATTGTTTGCAGAATACTCCAGCTTCATTTTACAATTATTGTTTTGTTATAGTTTGACGCTCGCTCAACTAATTGATCTATTAGAAAAGAGTGAGACAGAGAGTGGTAAAATATATATTACACCGCCTTTAGATGGTTGCGATACTGATGTTAATAGTGATCAAACTGATGACGATCACGATGGTGATATTTCTCACCTAGGGTCCGCACTGCTTCGTGTAGAGTTTGTGCTTGCGAGATTTTCTAATTCTAAAGCATCCAGTGCCATAGGCTATGATGCAGATGACATCATTTAATAGCAATCGATCTTCAAAGAAGGGTTATACGCAATCTTGGTGTAACCAGTCACACAATTTCAACATCACACAAGATTGTGTCAAGAAGAAACCCCCAAAGGAAATATATAGCACAATATCGCCATTGGACTTTTTCAACTGTTTTTTGATCAGTGCTATCAAATATACTGGAACAAACTAATATTTACGCTCAACAGAAAAATCTGGACCTGAGAGTGTCTAGAAATGAATTGCTTGCTGTATTTGGGGAACTTCTACTCCCACGATATGGTAAGAATCCAAATAATTTAATCGGAGAGTATACGACTAAACAGGTTTGAATTTATTCTGACATATTCATCTCAACGGAAACAGCAAAATTGACCATGAAAATAAATTATAGAAATTACAGCCACTAATAGATAAACAAAATCAGAAATTCAAATATTATGGTGGCTCAGAGGAATATATAATTATTGATGAAAGCATGATCCCTTGTTACGGAAAGATTGGGCGTTATATAAAAGCAGTCGATATATGATTAGTTTCTATATATATATATATATATATATATATATATATATATATATATATTTACAAAGGTGTATTTGGCCTGGGAGGAACTGTGGTCTTAAATTTGTTAAGATCGGCTGAAATACCATCTAATTGTGGCTATAAAATTTTTATGGATAACTATTTGACTTCCATAAAACTACTCAATCATCTGTCTTCATTAGGAAATTGTGCAACAAGCACTATACAAGATAATCGCTTGGCAGATTGTCCACTGAGAAATCAACAAAAAAAATTAAAAGGAGAAGTGAACATAATTTCGCCAGCAGTGAGAAAATTATTGTATTCCAATGGAAGGATAATAAAGTTGTCACTGCAGCGTCTAACTTTGAATCTATTGAAATCAGAAGCAGCACCCGTTACTGCAGAGTGAGTAGATCAAAAATAGCCGTTCCGCAGCCAACCTTATTTGATAACTACAACAAGGGTATGGGAGGAGTGGATAAATTAGAAGGCCTGGTTGCAGTCTACAGGACACGAATGAGACAGAGAAAGTGGTGGTGGCCTATATTTTCTTATTTATTTGATGTCTCAGTAGTCAATACCTGGCTGCTATTTCGGAAAAATCATTCGTCTCATTCATGCTCTCCTAGTCTATTGAAATTTAGATTAGTATTCAGCCTTGACTATTTTGAAAAGCTATGGTCAGAAAACACATAAGGGAAAGGTTATTCCTTCACCACTTTGTGATAATAGGTTTGATAGAATAACCACTTACCTGAATACAAAGTGAAGGAAAGAAGATGTGCCCAATGTGGCAAAAATATTAAGTTTGTCTGCATCAAGTGTCAGTGAGCTCTGCACGCGAAAATATGTTTTCTCAAGTATCATACTTTTTAATATTTTATATATGTATAAAGATGTTTCTCCTGTACATAGCGTTCGATAAAACGAACACACTGTATCTTTTTCAAAATAGTTTTCTTATTAAAATTTACTCAAATTCTTCTTTAATTTTATTCTTACAATCATATTGAAGAAAAAAATATCGGTTTTGAAATTCTTAAAACCTTTAGCACCAATGGGTTAGTCCCACAATCGATCGATGTCTTTCCCGGAGAACTACTCTGTATAACTGTATATCCATAAAATTTATGCTAACTCAACAGCATCTTCTCTTCTTTCCTTACTATACAGTGAATTTTCTTGTGAGATAGCTTTAACTATTAAGACACATCACACAGCGTAACATATTTTTACAATCAGAAAAACATTCTGGATTTAACGAACCATTAGGCTTCTTTATGACTGTGCACTGAAAAGTGTACGAGAATAAATTTTCCAACGCCTTAATTATAGTTGGTTGGCAATAACAATTCCAATGGCCACTCAAGTTTATGATGGCGGGGTATTGTGTTAAATAATATGAATGTAGAAATGTATAGACTACTGTTTAGAAATATGAGCGCCGGGTGTGCAGCATTTTCCGCTATACCTATATTTAATATGAGGGATATGTATATGTATACCGTTGTGTTTATTTGCAACAATGGTATTTCTCATTGAAATCTATTTAGAGAGTTCAAATACTCGACTATTCTATTTTTCAGTGTCCTGTATTAAGTGTCAAACAGAAATATCCAAGAGATTGTGATATTTTTGTTTTTATCTTTCAGTCCTTTAAGCATATTGTTGAAGAATAGCAATATAAAGATCCATTCTTTCGACTGAAACAATCTTTATTTATCAATTTTCAACAAAATAACAAACAAAGTTCTTTCTCTCGATTTCAAAGATATAAGTATAATTTTTCCACCATTTAATTCATTTGTTAATAAAATAATTCAAACTTTATATCCATCCATCATCAAATGGAAAGAAGATTAAAAAGTTAGTGTGAAGTCATGATGATTGTTAGGTTCATTGCAAATAGCTTTAAAATGTTCATGGTAAATATATTGTACTGTACATTCTGCTGCGAAGTTTATTGTAAAATATGATTCAAAGTTTTTGTAGATATTACATTATAACAAAATACACATTACCTACGTATATTTGAGTCATTTAAGAAATACAGTTAAGAAATCTGTTACAAGAACATTATCATATGTTCCATACCTAAACAGATCAGTAGATATTGTTGGCCAATTAGATTCGTTCTCTAGTGCTTCAAGTAAAAATTTTAGGTACCGACTATAAACTATTATAGCACAAAAATATTTTGGTGACACTTATCCAATGGCTACATTTTCAAACTACTAGTGTGATCATACCCGTTAAGGAACTCGACCGAGATATTTGTAAGATCGAATTGAGGCACAGGGATTCGCCTCGATATAGGCAAGGGTATTTATTCAATTATCCCTCTTCATCATCCATTACACTTTTTTGTCTATTTAATATTCTAAAACGCACAAAATTCGATTCTACTCTTCTAAATTTACCTTTCGCCATCGGAGGTAAATGTGGATAGCTCTCGTTAAAAATTCTACGCGTTCTACTGAGAATTTTGTAGCACTTTCCATGTATAAAAAATAAATTAATTAATTAATGTATAATAAAGAATTTCTTGATTTGTGTAGCCCTTGTTTTCATTATTGTTTTCTTGATTTCATTATTGTTATTCATTTTAACTCTTAATAGATTAATTACTTTTTCGTTTGACTTTGACAATTATTCATTGAGAATGCTTATTTATTTTTTATGGCATACTTGGTAAGTATCGATGAGAAAGAGGTGCATTTAAAATAAACTTAATTATCTCCTAAGTTATCTATCTCAGGTATAGGACATGTTGGTTATAAAAATAAATGTAAAGGCCGAAGACGACTAAACAATAAAATATGGGGGGTGCTATTCAAAAGAATCAAGTTGTGGTTCTTAAAAAAATCGCAAAAATAATGTAACATACTCCTACATGTTGATTAAACATAGTTTGAATCCTAAATTGATAACCGAAAAATCTAGTGTTCTATGTTATTTTGAATGATAGTCTGCTACCACAATTTTTCTTAGAAGAAAATTAATAACTCCAAAATAGCTGGATCAAATTGAAAAAAGTTAAGCTATTTATGAAGCTGAAGAAATATATAAAAATATACAGGATGTTTCATTTAAAATAACAAAGTATATGCTAACTTCTGGTATAACCGAAAGCACCAGAAATCTAAAAATATTTTGGTTGAAGAGAACACAATCGATTATATATAATATATAATATATATATATATATATATATATATATATATATATATATATATATATATATATATATATATAGAGTTATATATATATAACTCTCAACTTTCAATATTATTTTTGACTAGAACCCAATAAACTACTAATGAAAGATCTCGTTGAGACAACCTATATAAATATATGGGATGTAGATAGAGTCCAATCTTCGGACCACTGTCCTGTCCTAAATATCTTCACAGATATGGTATGATTATTCTAATGCCTGAATCATCTAGAGATTTTAATTTATCTGTCCATTTACCGTCAACTGGTTCCACGTCACTCTGCCAAAAAATTACGCCTAAGCGATTAAGCCTGATACATTACCCCCAACGAAAAATACGCCTAACTATGTTTTCACCTAGAGTAAAATACTCCTAACCGTGTTTAAATTTTCGCTTAAAAATTAAGAATAATATATGAGAAGACAAACAAATTAAGTTTATTACCTCAAAAATAATAAGAATTAAACGTTTTCTATTTCTGGAAAACATTCCGTAAAAGCATTTATTTAAGTTCTTTCAAAGTCTGTGATCACTGTTGCAGGGTTTAGGCCTGATTCTAGATTTTTAAGGGCTTCGAGAGTTCTAACGTACATACGTTCAGTGGGTCGTTCATTAACTCTTCACAGTAATAGGTCCATCTTTTCAGTATCTCTGTCATAGTTGTTAGTATCTCACCTGCGGCATATTTTATTCATAGGCTATTGGTTGCAACATGAGCATCAAGTTAGCTAAGCACCTGTCACGAATCGACTCGAGAATAGGTGGATAATTTGCCGCTAATTAGTCGTGAATTAGTTGTGAAAATACTGATTTTGTCGTTTATTGTTTTTTTGTTTTTTTCGGATGCTTTGCTAACTCTATATCAAGTTAGCAAAGCAACCAAAAAAAACAAAAAAAAATTTTAGTAAATTTATTTCTTCAAAACTAATTACCGGCAAATTCTTGTTTTATTCCCATAACTCTACGAACGCTCTAAAGTTATTTTTGGAGGTGTGCTTTGCTATCTTTATATCAAGTTAGCAAAGCACCCAAAAAAAAACAAAAAAAAATAATTTGGAAAATTAATTTCTTCACAACTAATTAGCGGCAAAAACTTATCCTATTCCCCTTATTCTACGAACGCTGTAAAGTCATTTTTCCAGGCGTGCTTTGCTAACTTTATATCAAGTTAGCAAAGGACCCAAAAAAATAAAAAAAAAAATAGGAAATTTATTTCTTCACAACTAATTAACGACTAATTAGCGGCAAAAACTGATCCTATTCCCATTCTTCTACGAACGCTTTAAAGTCATTTTTGGAGCCGTGCTTTGCTAACTTTATGTCAAGTTAGCAAAGCATCCGAAAAAAACAAAAAAAACAATAAACGACACAATCGGTATTTTCACAACTAATTCACGACTAATTAGCGGCAAATTATCCACCTACTCTCGAGTCGATTCTTGACAGGTGCTTAGCTAACTTGATGCTCATGGTTGCAACTCTCTGATCTTTTGGTAGAGGTCTTTCGAATCAGTTTGTTTTGCATGGTCTTCTACCTCACTGCAAATATTCTCAATATATAACATTTTATCCGTTCTTGTCAACTTTCTCATCATTGTGCTCATTGTATTATAGGTATTTATTCTTGGTGTATTTATATATTCCAGTGGTTCTGATTTTCTCACTTTCTTTGACGATTTTTATATATATTCCATGGCGTTCTGGGTTTACTTTTGTTTTTAATTTGGTCTGCAATTTTTTACCAAAACTTCATTCTTATCCAGAGCTCATTGTAGTAATACTGGTGTTATTTGTGATAGCTGTTAGTTAATTTCCGTAATGTAATTTCCTTTGTTAGCTCTTGCACATTAATTTATGGTCAGTTCCTGTTTTCTCATCAGGAGAGGTCTAGGTGTGGAATCTTCTTTTATGGTGTTGAAAAAAGGTATTAGCGATATACAAGTTATGCTCGGCACATAACTCCATCAGCTTGCCTCCTTATTTGTTTCTTTCAACGGTCCATGTTTTCAAACCATAGTACGTAGATGATTTTCTTGACCGATTTTTGCATTGAAGTCTCCTAAAAGGAATAGAATTTCTCTATCAAAGCTTTTTGTGCTTTAAAGTTGGATATAAAAATTATCATATTCTTCTTTGGAATAAAGAGCAGTTGAGGCTTGGTTTATGTTTGTCGTGTTGATTTTTATTCTTAGAATCCCTTCTAATACTGCTTGAAAGCCGAGGAATTCAGAAGTGATTTCTTTGCGGACAATAAATGCCACACCGCTCGAGGATCTCCTGTCTTGAAGATTCCATCAGCCTTGAATCAATAATAGTATGACTGCTGCCTTAATCCGTGATTTCATACTAACCCTAAAAACAGGTTTGCCACCTACGCTGGATTCGCTGGTGCTAAAATTTCTCTTCTCCGTCTTTACTTCCGGTGTGGTCTTCACCTGGGAAAGGGAATGCCCTGCAATTTTGCTTTTAGAATTTTCCGTCCGACAGAATATAATAATTAATAAGTTTACGGAAACCATCGTGTGCAAGTTGTACTCGTCCTTGGCTGCATTTCATTCAAATCAACAGAGAATAATCAGAAATACCAATTAGGTATATTAGGCGAATACGCCATGGAACATCTGAAGCAAATATTTATGACAATATCGATTACATATGAATATTTATCTTTCATAACTCTAGCCCAAATTGTCATAGAATTTGGATATATCTAGGACATAGTATTCAATTGAAAATTGAAATGTGTATATATAATTCTTATTCCCAGTATATTCGAAAGTATTGCAATAAATCGATTAAATAGGTATATCAATATAAAATTTTCAAAGTTATGAGGAATAATTCTAAATTTTTATTGATATCCAACATACTAATAGGCCGTCATCAGAATCTGATAAATCTATTTAATTCATAACTACGTAATCGATATGAAGTTTCTTTCGAGAAGTCGTTAGAAATTAACGATAAGGTGATTAGTATTTCCGGGCGCTGCTGTCTTCCAGAACTTGTGTGTCTCCATTCTCTTCCTCAAGGAGATCCAGCCAGCTATAGCTAGCAGGCAGGCAGTCGGTCGCCCGTAGTGTAACGGTAACACACCCCCAAGGGAAAAACTAATTTAATGACACAACTTTCAGCCAATTGTCCCTGGGTCTTGGTCTCTTCACGGTGCTGAATTGTTTTTTGTCTCGTTAACTTTCTCATGTGTCAACTGCGTAAACTAATGATGCTAATTTCAAATAAATTAATTCTGGGGTTGGGTTTATTCTGCACGACGCCAAAATTTCTCATTTGAATCCATATGGTGATGAAACAAATACCGAAAATGTTTAAATCAAGCTATATTTAATTCCCAAATCTGTTTTATTCATACTGGAATACTTTATTCTATATATCTGTATCCAGTGGTGACTTTTCATATTTAGAGATTTTTAAGTGAATATGGTTTTCAAATTTCAAATTAATATTATAATTTAATTAATATTTTATTTATATATAAATATACACTGCCCCACCTAACTTTATTCAACTTATTGGATAGAAATTTAGCTGAGCATGGTTCCTTTAAAAAACCGAGGAAAATCTTGGGACAGAATGGATCAAAAATCGAAAGAAGTCATTATTAATGAGGTATAAGTAATATTATTTTTCAAACGAGCCAAACCCATCGCGAATTCTCTCCATTCATTTGGACACATTTGGTGAGTTTGTCGTCTCTCGGGATATATGTTAAGATACACTTCCAATGTATTCACACAGTTTCTATGATTCTTGTAATAAAGTTTTATCATATCTCGTTTTTCTTCGTTGGAGAACTTCATTTTCAGTGACTCAGCAATTGGCAATAATACAGAATGTCATTTACGTGTCACCGAATGGAAAAATCAAATCCAACTACTTTATAAAAGTAATTTATTCAATTTCTTGTATTTTTAGGACAAGGGCAACTTAAGATACATCGTAAAAAAGGTGATAAAAAGGGCTATTCAAATTTCAGAAAGAACATTTCTGATTGACGGGTATGAAATCTTTCCTGTTTGTAGTTAATTTTATCTAAATTCACGAATTTTGCCCTGACGAAGAGAATAAACATTCTGGAAAGCTTGGCTTAATCCGAAGAATTTTATTTAATAAATAAGTGCATCCCCAATAAAAACCGATTTGATCAAATATTATATCGTCATGAATTCCAAAATCAAACTATATATATATATATATATATATATATATATATATATATATATATTCACGTGATTTCATCACGTGAAATCACGTGATCCGCTTCTAGTGGTGGTTGTGTCCAACTAAATAAAAGCACAAAGGTGTAGAGCATCTATCATTATTATATATATATATATATATATATATATATATATATATATATATATATATATATATATTATACTCGTTCATTTATGAAATATAGATATCTTCATTTACACATATCCTTACGTTAAACGTAATTAGGCTCTCAATACCTAGGTGGCGCGAAGTGTGTCCCGCTGGTAGATCTGGTCTGGTAAATTCCGACTATCTTCCAGTTGCTTTTGTCTAGTTGGATACAGCTTCCACTTATGTGGCGCTGATGAAAGCTAACAAGCTTGAAATCACGTGATCCGCTTCTAGTGGTGGTTGTGTCCAACTAAATAAAAGCACAAAGGTGTAGAGCATCTATCATTATATATATATATATATATATATATATATATATATATATAATATTGATGATTTGTGGTCGCGAAGATATGTTAATTATTATAAGGGTATATCGACCAACGCGTTGTTTGAGATTAAAGTATATTTCATGATCAGGGAAACTACAGAGAAAATTAATATAATACTTATTGCATAATTAAGAACAAAGAGTATACTTTAATCTCAAACAACGCGTTGGTCGATATACCCTTATAATAATTAATATATATATATATATATATATATATATATATATATATATATATATATATATATATATATATATATATATATATATATATATATATATATATATATACTTAGAATAAAGACTGGGAAATCTGTCGATAAATGGGGCTTAATTGAGAAGACTCTGTTTGCTCACCGAGCTTTCGAAAATGTTTATTTTCTTTTTCAAGGTATGCAAGTGAGGTTACATTGTTAAGTTAACAAAACATAAGTACGGATACATTTTCTTCATTAGATAAACAGTAAGGAACATCACATATTATAATCACTGAACCATTTAACGTAGAAAATATAGTAGGTGAAGATTCAGTGGCTGTCTATTTGCATACCTTGAAAAAGAAAATAAACATTTTCGAAAGCTCGGTGAGCAAACAGAGTCTTCTCAATTAAGCCCCATTTATCGACAGATTTCCCAGTCTTTATTCTAAGTGTTAGTGATCTAACAAATACTGTCGTACTTCCACCACTAATTTCTATATATATATATATAGGCATATATTTCCAGATCAATTTCAAGACATGCCCTGTTAAAGAAGCTGTAGAAGGAGCTGAATCCTTGGTTTTGCTTTGCCTTTTCTTCATTTGTTATGATTTTAGAACATTTTGAAGCATTTTCATACTTTATGAATGCACGTTGTAATTTTAGTCGTTATTGTGGAAGGTTTACTCTTTTTTGTTATATGATTGTTCTTTTAATTTATTACTCAATGAATAATTGAATATTTCCCATTTTATTACAGGTTGACACTTTGCACGGATATGTAATCTTCAATCCTTCAAATATCACACGAGATGCTAGTTACCTAATTGTCTGTTCAGACTATAAGCATCCACTTGAGAACAATTTATTTCTTTTGATATATGCATCCTTCAAACACCTTCGTTCCATCCAAATTCAAATTCCCCTTTTGCATTAACCCATCGCAGTACCGCCCCGTTTTGTTTCATTTTCCCAGAAGGCTTCGTAGTTCGGGCCCGTTGTAAGCCTTTCATATGTAAATCTAATATTTTCTCACTTTGAATTTTTCAAAGTTTCCCCATTAACTCTATAGGAGGTAGTTTTATAATAAAACACCTTGAAATGGGCGTTGAAAAAGCATGATATCAATATTATTATATTGCTAAGTTCATTATGTTGACTGACGTTATTGTTTACTATAGATGAGTCAGCTGTATTAAATTGTGTTACGTTCGAGAAACAATAGTACAAGGAGAATAAATTTAATTCTTAAGGGTGGATAGTTTTGTGAGTGATGGATAATTGTTTTTGACATCAGCTGCAAGGAACAATTGAAATAACAGAAAACGTTAAAAACAATATAAAAGTAGATACTGAATAGTGGATAGGTACTATTGTTTCACAAGACTTCCATTATTCAGCTACATTTCAACACTTTTGTTAAGTTTCAACTTCCAGCATCAATCCTCTTTGTAATAATTAGTAATTATTCTTGATAAACGGTTATCAGCTATGAAATGTGGTAGATAACAACGGTTTTATCAAAATTTGCACTAGGTAAAGCTTTTTCAACCTCCGTTTTAAAAGTGATACTCTTCTAATATTCTAATGTATGCATTCCGGGAGAAACAACTTGACAAGAGCTATTGAGTTGAACGTTTTGTGTGTTGAAATCATTTTCTAAAATAAATAATAAATATTTTTCCATATTCCAGACGTAATATTTCAATATTATAATGCATATTTCAAAAAAAATTGAAATTTTGAAGTGCTTCATTGGTAAACTGATAATGTATTTACGTTTCAAGTTAATTGAAGAGGAAGAGAGTTTTCAAAATTTGATAATGTTTCTGTGGTGTATTTATGTTGAATTAGAATAATAATCAGTTTGAAATGTAATTTATAATTTATTGCAATATTTCAAACACTAAACACTTTTTGACTGGCTTCGCTCAAGACAACGGACGTACAATTCGACTGTACGTGTGTTTAGATGAACGCGAGTTTTGCATGATTTTTTTTATTGGAAAGTGGAGTGATAGAAAATAGTTACGTTGAAAAAAAAATGTTTTTCTCCCCAAAACTCGCGTCAAAAGGGGTGCAGGGGACAATTTTTCTCAAAAATCTATATAAAATTACTAATATCTATTAAGTATATCAAATCTAGAATAATATACAAAAACTAATGTTGGCAGATACAATAGATCCTATTATTGATACAATTAAGATACATAATTGTAAAAATATACTACAATATTGTTTTAATTGCTTATTTCCTTAATAATTAAAAATGATTTATATCTAAAACAATAATGTTTAGGGCTCCGTATTAATTTAAATACAATAGATCCTATTATTGTTAAAATTCAGATACATAATCGTAAAAATATACTACAATATTGTTTTAATTGCTTATTTCCTTAATAATTAAAAATGATTTATATCAAAAACAATAATGTTTAGGGCTCCGTATTAATTTAAATACAATAGATCCTATTATTGTTAAAATTCAGATACATAATCGTAAAAATATACTACAATATTGTTTTAATTGCTTATTTACTTAATAATCAGAAATGATTTATATCAAACACAATAATGGTTAGGGCTCCGTACCAATTTAGTGAAAATGGGACCCTTATTACTGAGACTCCCTTGATAGACGGACGAAAGGTATTTAAAAAAATGAGTATTTCTGTTGCCGCTACAGAAACAAATACTAAGTCCGTCCATTCATCTATCAGTGGGCTGTAGTTATCTTAAGAGCCGTAATAGTTGGAGAGAGGAAATTTTCAAAAAATGTGTGTTTTTGATGCAGCTACAACATTAAATAAGTCCAAGCGTTGGTCTGTCAGTGGCCTGTATCTTATGAACCATAATAAAGCTAGACAGTTGAAATTTTCACAAACTGTGTATTTCTATTTTTGCTTTGAAAACAAAAACTAAATCTGTCTGTCCGTCAGTTCGTTCGTCGGTCAGCCGTCTGTATCTTATGAACAGTAATAGGTAGATAGTGGAATCTTTCTTTTAATGATACGGAACACTTCGTGTGAGAGTTTGACTCGAATTTGGTCGCATTTTTCAATTCCTTGAATTAAACCGAGCTTTTGAGAATGTTTATATTCTTCGCAAGGGCAAAACTCGTAAATTTGGAATAAATGAACTACAAACTGGAAAGATTTCATAGCTATGAATTTCTTTGTGTAACTAGGAATTGTCGTTTGTAGATAGTTCTTGTCTCCAATATCTCGAGAACCATAAATGATATCGACTTATGAATAGTTTTATTCAATAAGTCACGCTCACTCTCAAGATTATCGATTTGCTGGGAAGATATCTACTGCTATTTTACATGTCTTCAATTCCAGCGCATAGCAAGCATCGTCACAATTTATGGCTTTTTCTCTTGAGGCATTTTATAGTTACAATGCAAATTTTTAAATAAATAAATATTTCCATTTAAGGGATTACTTGATTTAACAGTTGAATTTTCTATGCTAGAAATGTCCAACAGTTTCAAATAGAAACTGACTAGAATCAGCTGATCTCCTGCGTAATAGGTTATGATTATCTTCTGCCACATTCAATGTTCAAAATATTTGACGAATAAACGAACTTGTATTAATTAAATACGAAATATAACCTACGAAGAGCCATATACATCAATAATTTATCACTTTGACAATAAGTCCCAATAAACTGCAAGAATTGGAGGAAGAACCCACTCATATTAAAATTGACATACTGAATTTAAGTGAAAAGAGAGGGAAACAAACTATTAAACTCAGGCTATTTGCTGCACTACACCAGTACAAACAACAAGAGATGAAGGTGTAGCCTTCCTTATATTTAAGAAACATGTATCCAAGATCATAGATACGGTTCAAAGCATTAGTACTAGGGTAATGTACCTTATCAAGAGGCTAAATACTAGATATTGCTTAAAGGTTATACAAATCTTCTATGATGACGTAAACACTGCTTTGAACGAGACAAGCGCTAACTTTAATTTACTGGTAGAAAATTTAAATGCAAAACTAGGCCAAAGGGAAGATAATTCCGGGAAAGCTCTAAGGTATCATGGATAGAGAATAAGAAACCCGAGAGGTCAAATGTTTGTTGACTCTTTGGCACAAATAAACTAAACGGCATGAACACATTTTGTCTAAAGAAACCCCAACCAGATATACACGAAGTTAATGGAAAAATTTAACGAACAAAACCCAACTACCCCAAACCAAGTAAAACAACCAAACAATAGATATTAATAACCAATTCGGAGAGATGTGAGGGTTATAGAAGATATAGAAGATATGTCACATACAAGAAAATGTCAATCTACTATGATAAAAATCAAGAATCAGAAGAAATCCCAGAATTAACATTGTCTGAGTTGCTTGAATTCTTGAATGAAAAGAAGAATCACAGAACCACAGGCAAAGACGAAATAGAAATCGAAGCCATAAAACATATATATGCTGTTCATGAGGATCATTACGAGACGAATCACAGTTAAACTCGATCTTTACCAACCATTAGAATAGGCAGGCTATCGAACCGGATATGGCACCAACGACAACCTACAGGTTATGAAAACCATCGTCACTGCTTTTCCTTATTTTCGCCGACTATTAAGAAGCATTCGAATCTGTAAGGCATAGCACAAAGGAGTTTCGTATGTCCCCAAAGCTGTTCACAGCCCTTCTGGAATATATGTTCAAAATGATATTTTTTGGAGAAATTAATAATAACATTACACTGAAAAACTAAAACACTTGAGATTCGCTGACGATATCGTCTGATTGCGGACGATATCGATGAAGGTATATCAAAACCTGGAGGTTAAGCATTAACGTCAATAAAACCGAATACCTATCAAATCTCGGGGTGAGCAAAATACGAGATTAAACGACGAGTAGATTTGACATGGGCAGCCTTTCTTAAACTGCGTTACATCTTGAATTCAAGCTTCCCAATATGCCTGAAAAGGAAGGTTTTCAACCAATGCGTACTGCCGGTACTCACTTATGGTGCATAAACTCTTCCACTCACAAAACAATCAGTGAACAAAATACATACGCATTGCAGAGAGGGCGATCGAAAGATCGATACTGGGCCTTCCTTTCAGAGATAAGGTACCAAATGAACAAATACGGCTCATGTCTGGTATAACTGATGAAGTCGTGCCGTTGTAGTTTGTTGTTGTAGGCACCAACTATAAAAGTACCAACACCAATAAAATTTTGTTATTTTGTATTTTTAAGTACACCAACTAATAAAGTCGGTCCAATTTTTGGCAAAATATATTTATTCCACAATTTGAGTGTACCATTAGTAATGAAAATTGATGAACGTTCACTAAGAAGAAAGTACATATCCTATTACTTATGTATAGGCTTATCTTGTAATTGTTATAATTCAGAGATCTCAAAACATCGCGGCGCAGATATTCATATTTCAGACTTAACTGCTGTTACACGAAAACCGTAACGGTTAAATTAAATATGTTTATACCTACATATAATCTCTTCTTTAATTTGGCCGACTCATATTTTCAATTTTAGAAAAATATTGCCCCTTCCATATAGCGGAAATATAAATTTCACATATTTCAGGGTTTAACATTGCTGAAACTCAAAAACCGTATCTATTTTGAAGAAATGTTCAATTTAAACGTTTCCGGATGTGGTCCGCTATCTTATTTTCCAATCTGGAAAAAAATGCCCCTTCCACATAGCTGAAACTCATATTTCAGACTGTAAATCGGAAACCTATGATTATTTTTAAGAACGTCCAATTTAAACTTTTTTTTAACATCTGGAATACAGTCCCGAAGAGGTATACAGGAATACCTGTGCACTGGTCCAGTTTACAAACAACCATGGCTCAGGCGGGACTCGAACCCGCGCTCACCATGAGCTGTGGCAAGCTACGAACGCTCTTTCAGCGCCTTAGCCCACTCAGCCATCGTGACCTTGGATATTCAATTTTCGTTAATTCTGCCGTACCAGATTTTCAACTTTTGGGAAAAATTTATCGCACTACCCCCTTCGGGGAAAGTTTTAGAGGGGAAAGGCATGTTTAATATTGTGTTTTTTTTTTAATGGACCAATACTCAATACTGTTCTCCAAAATGAAAGAAAAACTCAGAATCGGGGCACATCTACATCGCAAAAGGCGCGAGCATCCTTAAAAAAATAGACATGCAGTAATATTTTATACCTATTACGTCTGGGTTCGTCGGTCAAAAATGGAACTGGGACTGGGCTGGTCATGTGACTCGGTTCATTGATGGCCTCTGGACATTAGGGTGGGGCGGAGAAATGCAAGTTTTGAATTCATAGTTGCTATGGTGCGGAAAAGTTGCGATAGGTATATAGAAGAAAAACATTTTTTTTAATCTGACTTTATCTTCCGATCGCGTAATCAGAAGAAAGTTTCATGAAATTAATGAAAATGGTAATTTTCTTAATTATTTTGGTAATTTAATTTATCATGCATAGAAAAATAGTAAAATACAATATTTTTTCTCTAGGAGTACCTATATTCGCAATTTTCGGTCATATTCATTTTTTGTAAAATAGCAATATGAGGGAAATAAGTGTTAATTTTGAGTTAAAATCAGCTCTTCGCTTATTTGTATATCAATAATAATATAAAAACAACCCTGAACTCACCACGACGAGGTGGCTGCACTTCGAGTTCCACCCATACCCTTACCCACGATCCAACCAATATGAAGGACGTGTGTTTGCTATTTATATTATTCACATTACTTATACTGCATGTTTGGTATTTACTTTGGTTTCAGCTTAAATTTATTTTGTTACAACCTGTTTACTCTTTACTTGTGCTTGATTTAGAAGAATCTATGTACTGTGATTTGTTTCCAAAAATGGGGATTATTGATCGAGATTCTAGTGTAGGTTTCTCTGATGCAAACCGTCTTTGATTGAGCCCACACACCTTGAGTGACGCTTTTGTTACCAGCTTCACGCACCTTTCGACGGCTTGCCTGTGACAGGGGAACAAATCCTTACCTTACTCCAATCGACCATCTCTGTATAGTCTGACGGATCGAAGTTCAAAGTAGGAGTGATAAGTTTCTAATGGATTTACCCTTTGAACGTGCCTGTCTTGTCTTCAAAATCCTCTTCATCCCTAACTCTCGAATATGCTTCATTTCATCAAATATCATTGCAATCAAGAAGTTTTCGGGATGAGTGAAGGATACATTCCTTTCAATTACAGAACTTCCTCTATGTTGTCTGACAGGTACAGAAATGTTGGTTTAGCAAAGAAAAGACTTAAAGAAAGTAGTGCATCCTTTAATAGAAAGGAATGCGGTCATCCCGAAAACATCTTGATTGCAATGACATTCGATAAAAGGAAGCATATTCGAGAGTTAGTGCTGAAGAACATTTTTAAGTCAAGACAGGCACCTTCGAAGCGTAAAACTTGGATGCCTCAGACTAAACATAGATGATCGATTGGAGCAACACAAGGATTTTTTCTCCTCATTTTCTTCGAAGTGTACCTGATGACGAAACAGCATTGTTAATTCAGACTGGTGTTATTCCAGATAGGAATATCAAAAGATTCCCCTGTCCCACGCAAGCCGTCGAAAGGTGCGTAAAGCTGTTAACAGAAGCGTCACTCAAGTTGTTTGGGGCCCAATCAAAGACGGTTACATCAGAGATACACTAGAATCTCGATCAATAATGCTCAGTTTTGAAAGCAAACCACAATATAGAATTTCTTCTAAACCAAGCACAAGTAGAGAGTAAAAAATAAATCTAAGCCAAAAAAAAGACTACACCAAAGTAAATAAAAAAAATGCAATATAAGTAATGTGATTATATAAATAGCAAATACATACCCTTCAAGTGCAGCCATCTAGGCGGCCATCTCCTCCTGGTGAGTCCTGGTTTGTTTTAGTATTAATAATTTACAAGCAAACGAAGAGGTGCACAAATGATTTTAACTCAAAATTGACACTTTTTTATCCTCATATTGATTTTTCCAAGAAAATGTTTTATTGTTTTTTTGTATATACCTACCGCAACTTTTCCGCACTATAGCAACTATGAATTCAAAACTTGAATTTTTCGGCACCACCCTACTGGATACAGCAGATATCAACAGGAATGTTATAAGAGGAATCAATTACGGGAGGCCTCTGTACAGCAATTGGCACAAATAGGTTGCTTGATGATGATGAATACTAAACTGCCACAAAATAGATGACAGTAAGTGTTTATTAAAGAGCATTTAAGAATTACCCTGTTTGATTACTTTTAAAGATATTTACTTTACTCAAGTTCTTTTATCTCATCAAAACAACTATCCAACATAAGTATGACGCTGTATACCTGTAAATTTACAGTTCAAAAATATGAAAATATATAGGCTATTCTATTTAAAAACTAAATCGATGACGTCATAAGTCAAAAGATGTTGATGTCACGTCATACGTTGCTCATTTGGAAATAGATATATATTTCAATAATTGATTATTATGAATTTAATCCATTTACCTGTTCCACACTGTATATAGCTGAAAGAATTCGGAGCGGTAGAAACAGCAACCACAGGAGAAATATAAGTAATCTAAGCTGCTTATATTTATATCGATTTAACAGTCGATCAACTGGGGATGGATCGATATGCGTATTATGAATATTAATTATTACTTGATCTCATTGATTTTTCGTTTAATTTCCCTTGTATGTATTTGTTGATCATATATGTATTTTATATATGTTCTCATATTTAATTATGTATGTTGACACAGCTATTACAGAATGCTTCATTTAGCTTGCCATTGCAGTATTCAAGGAGAGGCGTCTCTATTCTCTACAATGGTCTAAAATTTACCACTAGAACGCCTGTTCTATTGGGGAATCGTATAATGAGGAAGAATAAATTAACTTATTGGAAAAACTCTACTCCAGGGAAATTCTTTGAGAAATCGCCGAGGAAACTGTGAATTCAGCAAAGTGGCCATGGGGGATTATTAAAGACATTGCGCTATCTTGTTCCGGGAACAAAAAAATGCTAAATGAAAAACTCGCATTTGGATTGAGATAAAGGATAGTAAAGCAGCAAAGCAACGAAGGCGAAGATAACTGGATATAATTTATATTTTAAACCAGATATTTTTGTCTCAAGGAATCTTGTGGTGAAACCAACATTTGCTTTGACTATTAACAATGATTTGTAATCAGAACATCAAAATAAATAATGAACAGTAACTTTTTCGATTAATAAAAATCAATGAATAACTTGCTCTGAAAATTTATTTTGTTGTAGTTGGTTTTGCTTTTTAATAATTTTATTTCTATTTACCGCCTTCTCCCCAATTAAAATATTCTTACTAAATTGGCTTAGACATTCTACTCGCCTCAACATGACAGATATATCTGTATTTATGAAAATAAAAGATCCATTACCTACAACTACATGAGAAACTCAACCTCAGTATAAATAAATTATTATTATTATATGTAATATTAAAATTCATATTCTTCATTATTTGAATATGCTTATTTTTTGAAAGAAATACTAACAAGTGGACGTATATTTATTTTGTTTACTATGCCATTGTCTCCATTTTAATGCCCTTGGGCCAAGACAAAAAATATTCATCGAAGCCCGCTCTTTTAAGAGTATATCGCCTTATTATGTTGAGTAGGATAACCTTTTTAATTGTGAAAATTCTTTGAAATGGCGTATTCCTACACCACTTTCCCCTCAATTTTAGTGCTTCGGCCTGTGCCTATGCGCCGAAAAAATTGTCATTGATGCAAAGTCAAGTGCTGGACAAAAATAATTTATGGGCTATCTTATGCCAATCTTGGGCAAACGAACCACAGCATGAAAACAGTTTCTCAAAACAATATTCTCTAGTTGAAAAAAGTTTTTCTAATGACTTTTGAATGAAAATTCGGCAAACTAAGGAAAAAACGTGGGCTACCCTGGGCTAAGCTGAGGGTAATAAACTATGTAGTTTTCATTAAGAAAAACGATTTTAGTGGTATGAACTTCATATAGCCGGTGAAGTGGGAATAGAAAGGCTTCAACATTCATTCTTTTCCTTTTAAATTAATTGATTATGATTGGTCACAATTTTTTTTCACACGTATATGTAAGGGACGATAACCATGCATGTAGATATGCCAATTTATTTAGTTTTTGATGTAATTTTATTCAGTAATCATCTACGTAGTGAGATTGGTCTAATCTTTTTCTCATACTTTCTAGTTTATTATCAGGCTTACCAATAAAAATCGATGATTAGTGAAACGGTTAATATCTATTTTTTGAAAGCGTACTGGGTTCAATTGTTTTTTTTATGTGGTGGCCAAACGGTCTATAATATTAATCTTTATTTTAAGATAAAGATATAAAAACGTGGACATGAGTTTTATTATTTGAAATTTTTAGTTAATCAGTTTCATTCGCGAATTGGAACAGGAATAAAAAAAATAATTCAATATTAGACATAAGTTGTTTAAGGCATTTCATGTAGCTTTATCAAACAATGAAAATACGTCTATGTTAGTATCGCTGGTAAAATTTAGGGAGTGTAAATAATAATAGCGAGAGGAAGAAATGTTTTACGAATAATAAAATAGTTTTGAAAGAATTCTGCATGAAGAATTCTAATGATTATTTGTTTCTTTTTTACTTTTATAATATTACATAATATTCCGCGAAAAAAGATTGAGTTTCTTTTTTCGAATAATTTAACACTTCAGTATATTCACGCACAGTTAACGTGCTCCGATTTTGATGATATTTTTTTTTATTTGAATGAGGAAGGTTGACAGTTGGTCTCACCGAAAAAAAAGCCAACAGGTCCATTCCTCCAAAAGTTTAACCTGAATGGGGCGAAGGGGGATATTTTTCAGAAAATCCAATATTTGAACCGGCAAAATTAAGGAACACACCAATACTTAAATAGGACATATTTCAGAATCTTCAAGGGTTTTCGATTTACACCACTATAAATGTGGAAGACCCTTGCCCTATATAGTATAATCACTGAAAACAATAAAACGTTAAAAAAAATTGATAACTAATGTATAGTCACAAATGTGAAATATTCTATACAAGGAATAGCACCAACTTTCATTAGTTGGTGCCCTAAAAAATACAAAATAATATTAATTCTATTAGTGATGGTACTTTTGAAGTTGGTACCAAAAGTCTTATATCCACCTAAAACTTCTCAACTTCAGAATTGTCAGTACTATCAGAATAAAAATTATTTTCAATTTTTCAGTGCACAAACTAATAATACTCGGTAATATTTTTTGTTAGAAATACATATTTATATTATACTATTGAAAAGGCCTCACCTCACCTTCACCTCCTTGACATTGTTGCCAATGACAAGAGGACGTTCAGGGGATTTTTAAGGTCTACCTTACCTCGCTGACTTAATGCAGGTTTGTAAGCAGCAGCTGAATTCCCAGAATAACGACAAAAATAATAGCTGCTACAATATATCAATTAGATTATGTGATGGAGGGAAATGCTTTGAAGAGTCTTACGGGTTTGAAAGAATTGATCGAGCAAGGGACGAGCAATTCGGACGGCTTTTATTGAGCAGAATTTTCAGTAATGAATGAAGTTATAAATAGAACTAATTCTATTTATCTCATTTATTTTTATTTTAGTCTAAAATCCCAGACTCAAATGAAGTAATCTTCAATGATTCCTAGGTGTTTTCATGTGTGTTTCCATTTTCTCTATATACATAATTTTCTTCAATAACACCAAAACTTGTTACTTAGTGAATATAAATTTTTAATATAAATTCTTAAAAACTAAAATTCTTATGTAATACCACCACCAACAGCTGTTTCCAGGTGAGGACTTGAAAATAAAATAAATCTATTAACTGCTTAGTTATATTCAATAAATAACGAATAATCTAATAATTTCAATACAAACTTTGACAACTCCCATATTAGAAAGGAATATTGAGAAACATATATGAATAAATATATTGATAAATTCTTATTCAACTATTTCTGTCAACCAATTTATAATTATACTTAGATCAAGCTAAACATTTTCAGAGTTTTTCTGGTTTCAGAGAAAAAGCTCCTACACTTTTTGAGCACAATTGATATTCCCACGCCTTCAAGGAAATTCATCAGTGTCTTAAGTGGTTGCTGATTTTTGTCTTCCAAGACCAGTATCTGGGATTCATTGGGTCGCCAACTAAAGGCATAATACATGAATCAATGTCTCGTTCTCCATTTCTTTAGATATTATTATAACAGCAATGCGACAAGAATTCAAATGTGTACTGATTTTCATGCGATCAATTTAAATATTTGGCATTTATTCAAATAGAGAAACTCTTCAAAGCATTTATTACTTGCTCAAAAATTAATTGAATGATTTATATAGATGTCTACCTTCTCGTCATTTCGTAAATGTGAATAAGACTTTTTTTCTTGTTATTTGGCTATAGACGTTTTTCCTTCAGCAACACACAGTGGGGAACGATTATTCATTACCCCCTTATATAGTTGAAGGTGCACAATGCTTTTATCAAAATGGTTCTGCTTTAATGCCTATAAAGTAGGTAACTTCATTTATAATCAATAATTTCACAGACTCATCACAGCATCACTAAAATACTCATTATAAGTTGTTACAACTCATATCAAAAACGGATTTAAAATGGATTAATAATTCTGTTGAAGTATTGATTTTTATTTCCAAAATATAAAAAGATCAAATGGTAGTTCATTCTAACACTTAACCCTTATTCACGATTAGTGAAAATTAAATTGAATTATTGAGAATATCTCAACTATCAAATTTTGATTGATTTTAATATTCTTCGGATTAATGCGGGCCGGTTGTTGAGTTTAGGTAATAGAAGGGCCAACTTACCACGTTATAAATAATAGGAATTGAAACAATATATTAAATTTCCATTATAATACATTAAAAAAAAAACATAACTAATGCTTCGGCACACTGTACCTAATCAACTTTAAAGTTTATACTCACATTTGAAAAAGGTACACTGTGCCGAAACAATTCTTGTGTTTTTAAAATACATAATATTGTAAATTTAATATATTGTTTCAATTCCTATCTAATATGGACTTCCATCTAGTATCAGCCAATACAGTTATATATTTATAAATAAGTTAAAAAAAACTAGGACCTAGCTTTGAGTTTATAGGGATATAGGTACTGGTGAAACGCACGATCGTCAATATAGCCTATCAGCTAGATAAGAGGTAATCATGTCACCATATCAAATTTTATAGTTTAAAATATTACATTCATCTCAAATTTCGTATAACTTGCATTCTTATACAAGTACAAATTTGTGTGAAGTACAACTAGTAAGCAGGCAACTTCTTTCTTGCCCACTATAATGCATATCGCGCATCGATCCTGATATATAATGAGATCAAATTCAAACAAGAAGTGGCTGTGTGTAATAGCATAGATTATGGATCCAAAACGGTGTATTGTTGTGGGCACTGAGTCCACGAACCACCACTGTGGTAGACACTGGTAAACAGGCAACTCCTTCCTTTCTGGAGGTTAATAAATATGAGAATAGCTAAGACCTGCTTGTTGAATGTAGCTTTAAAATTCCATGACAATAAAAGTAGCATTATTACTAGTATTATTAAGCAATATTGTGAAAAATCTTATATGTTGGCAACAAGCAACCAAGACGACACATATGCATTCTGTGGCTAAACAAATAGACGATATAAAGCAAACACACAGCAGGCGGGGCCAGGCATCCCTACACTACTCGCACATGCATCGTTTCCCTTCGCCCATGTGTATAACGGCAAAGTAAACACAAAATCCAGAAAGGAAATAAAAAACGCTGGTTGTTGTGGTTTATTTCAAACAGAAATGCCATTATAGGATATATTTATATTTGTTGTGGTGCTTCAACGCAACTCCTATCAGGGTTTATATCTCGTTCGATTTAACATTTTTTTTTTATTATCTCTGTACGAATTTATTTAATCCCGACAGAGAATTAGGGATGTGTATATATATATATATATATATATATATATATATATATATATATATATTTGGTTTAGGATTACGTAACGCTGTCGCCTTTTGAACGGTGTTAATTGGAAGTTTCAGTTCACAAAATTCTTTTTGATACAAGCTATTCATAGCAGAAACATTTATTAATTGACGTAAACAGTGACAAAAGATTTTCTGAGAGTTTGTTTGCTTAATATTGTTTAACTATAGGCAGAATAACTTTGTCGTTAAATACTTTTTATTACTTTCGGTTCTTGAATCGATGAACTCCGCAGCGATTTCTCAGGCCCCCTTACGGTCTAGAGACATGAAATGTCGAATTCATACTTAGATCGCAGACATCTCGCCGCCTGTTAAGCCCTAAGTGTGATCCAATATTTATTAATTATATTATCTTATTCAACCAAGATCAAACTATTTCTTCGACAAGGAACGACAATGTCGGACAATGGGATCCGTCACTGGGATTACGCAGCACGAGTATGGAGCGTATATATACGTCTCTGCTCTCTGGAATAGAGGTACTCTCTGGCAGAACATCGTACATATTAGTCTATGGTTATGTCGCGCTGTTCACTGTTAGCTGTCGCAATTGTCAGACGTTAGACGTTGATAATACTAACTTAAAATTTAATTTTGTGTTGTGGTAAACAAACCGTCATTTATTATAGAATTGCTGTTGCTGGCAAACAGATATACATAAATATAGTTCAAATCAAGAAAAGTAGA
The DNA here is from genome assembly GCA_958507055.1 of Crioceris asparagi. Taxonomy (NCBI): domain Eukaryota; kingdom Metazoa; phylum Arthropoda; class Insecta; order Coleoptera; family Chrysomelidae; genus Crioceris; species Crioceris asparagi. Next base: position 71,136,925 of record OY293827.1, on the reverse strand, counting down.
AATAGCAATAGTACTTATCGGTACAGTTCAAATCTTATATGCCTAATAAAAACTATTTTTTTCCAAAATTCCTGTTTAGATTGTACTATTTTTAATGACATAAATTGTTTATTTACAATCACTTGACATATAATTATTATATTTAATTTGTATACATTATAGAGTAGGTAAGTAAATTAAAAATAGACTTCTTTCTGTGTATAAACAAATTATATAATTTATGGCATCAATATTCTGTAACCTTTTAAAAAATATCTTCTTTTGATCCTTGTTCAAACTTTTCTCTGTTTGATTTTTTATTCGGTCCAAATGCTTTCGATTCAAATATCTGGAGATGTTTAAGAGATGGTATTCGATGAACCCATTTTTAAAATGATGCTTTAACAAGTAGTTAGCTGTATTGACTCCCTTTGCCCAGAATGTTAATGGTAGATCTGTTCCAGTCATCACGTTTTGTCTAGTGATCTGTTTCCTTTCAGCAATACAATTTTGTATGTGTGCATGTGTAGGAAAATCATGCCTTGATTCCATTTTCTCTAAAACATTTTTCGAATTCCCTGTTACAATATTCATTCATTTTCATGACATCATTCAAGGTAAATAAAATGAATTTTCTTGGTTATTTTGACATTGCATTGCACTTTGAAGAATATAGTGATTGTATTTTCTTTGTGCTTTTAATGTTCGATTGACTTTTCTGTACTTAATGATTACATCATATTTTCTAAATATATTCCAGTTAGAACAGTTGTGCTGTTAGGTCATAGAACGACATCTTTATCTATTTCATTAATGGATGTTATAAAGATAAAGTTTTCATCCTGTGACGTAACAGCACAACTTTTTTGAATGGACTATAGTAAATTATACCAATTGCTTGTGATTTTGCTGACACATATCAGATTACTTGATAAGTTTACTGGGAGACATCATTATGTTTAGATCATCCTTAATGCTTATCTCCATTTCAGCCAACTTATGTACTGTACTTTGTTGATTGTTGCTTAATTTATCCCAAATCTCTTTTTCTGTAACACAGCTTTTAATTTGTTTTAATCCGTTTCGTGATATAAGTAAAATTAATTCTGATTTCACATTAATATCATCAGTTTCTCTTTTATTTTTCAATTCTTCATGAGCTATATCATTGGGTTTTATCTTTGTACCTGACACCTAATCCTAATTTATTTATAGGTAAAGTAACGTAGTTGTTTATATGAAACTATTTTCAATGAAATAAATTATATATTTATATCATATTCACTGCAAAAGTTAATTTTGCTTTGATTCAAATAACATCAAGTGATCTTTTATGCAGTTGGCTCGGTGTTTTGATGATGAAAAATCTTGAAAATTAATAGAAGACCTCCATATATAATGTATGCTTGAAGATGACAGATACTTAAAAAAATATTCCAAGAACGCTGTTACAATAAATATCGACAATATGTCATAATCACATATTATATTTTTAGATTTTGTGCTTGGATTCATGATAATTAGAAAGTATTTCGTAAATCAATCCAGATGTTCAGGAGAAACTAGAAACTATAGAAATTATAATCGCCGCTAATGTTGAGAAATTAAATGAGATTATGAATATATACATACAGTGGGAATCAATGAAAACAACAAAAAACGTTGATTACGAAGAAGCTGTAAGTTTTTATTTGTACTCTTTACCGGTTTAAACAATAAATACACTGCGCCTCAGATAAACCCAGCAATCCAATGTCTAATTTAAAAGATATTTTTACAGTGCCTTTTTGATATCTACAACCTTTATAAATAAATCCAAAACATTTTGTATAATTTCTTATAGCAGGTATGTAAAACAAAGTTAAAACTAACAAGCAGAACTTTTGGTCTTCACTGTATAGTCCTGTTTTAATAATTATTTGGTTCAAGACACAAATCATTTTCAGTTGCCAGGATCTTTTTTCTTGTACTTCATTTTAGAAATGACTATAGCACTTGTAACATTCAAATATTCAGCAAACCAAAAGAGCTTTCTTTTGTTCCCTATATATATATATTCAGATTCAAAAAAATAAACATAAAAGCAACCTATTTCATCGCTTAGGGATTCTCGCATAACTTTTCAACATTTATTTATATTATTATTCTGACATGCTGATATTTTAATCAATCTATAGTCAGAATATATTTATTCTTAAGATTTATGTTGATATTCATACTGCTTAATATAACTTCAATCATATTAGGCCTTATAAAAATATAACTAACATCCTAACATAACCAAAACTACCGTATCACTCCCATTGTATCTTGAGTGTTGTATCGTGTAGAGAGTGTAAAACAAAGTTTGAAATAATTCCTTATGTGTCAACCCGGTGTAACAAATTATAATATCTGAGAAAAGGATCAAACTTTGTTATGCAGCACTTAGTGGAAGGCGCTGTTTTGTCCGCCAGATGTTATCTCTATGTAATACTCAAAGGGCTGTTCTCTAACCTACCTGTTGAAAAGTAGCATAGCTTTCCAACATTGTAAATGGATTTCGTGTTCTAATGACAAGTAGCAATTTTGTGTCACAATAGTTGGATTTATGTATGTATAAGGCTCATAATGTATCAGTAAATACATAAAATTTCGAAAAATCTTACCCAAATAAGATTTTAATATTTTTTTGAAACTAAACAAAGTCAGCAGCAAATTTAAACATATCTGAGTGTTCATCAATAATTGTTTGGTAGCTAAGCTAAATCTAAAATAAAGGACCAAAGAGAAATGATTTACCTTTGAATCATGTTATATACCATAGAGTACTTGGGGTGCAGTGGCTTCCCATGATTCAGAACTGCCACGGGTAGCTACCTGCCATAAGGTTTAACAACAAAATATTATTTTTTTGATTGCTTAGGAATTAAAATTTGAACAATTATCCATTTCTCAATCAACGAACAACTCCTTCATTGAATTTAATACTAATCGTCAGGATCCTAAATTGTGTTTCGATTAATATTTATATTTAATTATCCATTTTTCTACTTAGTTTAGTATATCCGATTCAAAAATTAGTTACTAATACTACATGACAGATGTAATACCCAGTAAAATATAAAGAATCTTTTGAAATTTTGGCAAATAATTTGTTGTACTGAATGTTAATTCGGATAAAAATATTCTTCCAACCAAATGGATTCGAGAAATTGGCAATAGGATTGTTAGAGATGGGACTTCGAATTCGGAATGACTGAACGACAAAGCAAAGGCAACAACATCGGAGCGGTACTGATGCTGTCCGGAAGAACTACAGACTGAGTAAATGCCCTTAGCGACCTATTTTCTTCCTCTTTGTCAGACACAAGTTTTGAAAAACGATGATCATTTGACCGTTGGATCAGATATATCCACCGCGTGTCTCTTGTTTTTGATCCAAAGACCTAGGGGAGTGAGATTGAAGTGGTGTCCACAATTTAACCGGTGGGATCAGTATCGAATTGTTTACATTGACGAGTCTCAATTTCGCTTATGGATCCATGACGGTAGAAAAAAGTTCGCCGAAGAAGTGATGAGGGGCGAAAAATTGAATTTTGCATGAAACGTGAGACAGAGCTTACCAGCCCAGTTGCTGTATCAGAGAAGGACAAAGAGAGTAATGGTCTACTGCAGAATCCTACCAGGTCCTCTTTCTTTTTTTTTGTAGGGTATCAATGTCGCTTGACGGCGCAAAAAATCCTGTTCGCTAGGCTATTGCTGACAAACGAGTTTCGCTCAAGACTATGGCGCGGAAACGTCTCTAACGATTTTTATGAAACTTGTCTAAAGCATTCTGCTTAAAACCTTCAACACCTAATATAAAACTTATCTCTGAAAAACCGGCAAAAAGTTATGCTCAAAAGAAATGGCATATTTTCTTATTAATTCTATTAATGGACATATGACCTGATAAGATAATTTCTGCTTTCCTACCGATAACTCAAGTAGTTATGTATGAAAACTAGGTACCTATTGTTTTCGTGAAAAAAATTCAACGTCTGGTGTTCAAAAAATGCTTAGGTACGTTTCAATGTTTCCGAATCCAAAAAACATATTGTTCTGTCCGTCTGTATGCTCTACTATGCCAAGGTTATCTCGGTAATGGATGGAACGATTCTGTTGATTTATTTTTTGTTTGTATGCTATCGATACATCTCATTTATGAAACAGAATGGGCATATTGCTCGCTCTAGTTCTAAGACAATCTCCGAAAACAACTCCAACTTTTCTATTATAGTATTTTTCTAGAATTTCTGAGGCAATTGCTCTGATGCGCATTTCTGAGACAAAACTGGAAAAAAGTTCATATTTTTTAGTTGTTTACTTTAGAATTAGTATTCTAGCTAAACAGTTCGTCTTTCGAGAAAATGTGATAGTTCTTTGTTTTCTTGTCTCTCTGTCCTAAAAAATGAATGAAAATTCCGTGGAATTTACATTAGAACGGTAGGAAAGTCGTGTCGATTGACACACAAGATTTTTTTGAACGGAAAAAATATGTTTTTCTGACATTATTCATCATATCTCAGATTAGTCACAATCAAGTGTAAATTAGTTTACTCAGTTATTAGCCATTTAAAAAAAATAGTCAAAGTATTTTGGAATATGCAGTCAATTGCTATAAACATTAATAACGAAGAATTATGTCGTCAAAAATGTGATCTAAGCTGATAAGGAAAATGTGAACAATTGATCATATATTATTGCATTTTATTGTTACTGAAATAATTTTCTTATGCTATTGGACTACGGATTATTCTAATAGTATGTCAGTTTCGTCCTCATTATCTTGTGAACCAAATGTAACACCAACATTGGACTAGTTTGATTTGATGCATAATTACGTATCAATGAGCTAATTACAATTGGGCCAGAATAAATTGATTTATTTATTTTAATGTCAATAGAAAAATTTTTACCACGTTTTCTAAAAACTTCCTGTGAAATTACTAAATTATGGAGCATATCCAACAGTGGATAAATAAAACGGCGCTGTGCTGTTAGCAAGAAACCATGGAGCAGATATAAGCTAAATTGTGCCTAAGAAGCCCTTCGGTCAATCTGTCACGCGAATTACTCTGTCAAAGTGGAGAAAGTACAAATGTTGGTGAGTGCGAAGGCCTGGTAGGGGTGCGGTTTCACCATTTCGCGAAAAATACCGCCAATAAGCCTGATTAAAAGATCTAAATTTTGAACTCTAACATACATCTGAAAAAGTCGCAGTGGGATAGGACTAAGAAAGCCACTTCATCTACGAATCTAATATTATCCAAGTTTTCTAATGTCTAATAAATTAAATATTATTATATCCATAACTCATTAGGTACACTCAGTTATGAAACACGTTTTGATGTATATGTTAACTACTTGTCAGAAGTAATTCATTGTGTCGAAAATAACTTTCTAATTTTCACATATCTCCAAATTTCTTGATCCCTAATGTCAAATTCAGTGGTTCTTCTTCCTAGGTTTTCTGTAGGTATTTGTATAAGTATTGCTGTTTATAGCCAGTTCTCGTCTCAAATATCTCGAGAACCATAACCATTGCAAGCTGAAAATTGAAAAAACAACCAAATATATTATGTTCGTGAAAACTCTAAAGATTTAATTTCGATGACCATAAACTACAATTTCGAATAGTATATTTTTTTAAATCGTAAATATCTACAAAAAGGACTTTCTACTGGCTATCAGGTATTTATTATTGATCAAATAATAAATTTGAAGTCTGTATTTTCTTGATTACGGTGTTTGTGAGAAAACTGTCAATTTTTCTTCTCTGTGAATCCAGCAGGTAGATGTCGCCTTTTTAGATGTGTTGTTTCATAATTCAATCCTGTGCAGATCTGGGTCAAACTCAGTTATTGGCATATTGGCATTATCGATCAAAAAAGAATCCAACCAAACAGTCTGAAAGATAAATAAATATTTCACAAAAATTGGGCCGACTTCATTTGTTGGTGCACTGAAAAAATACAAAATAATATTTATTCTATTGGTACTGGTAATTTTGAAGTTGTACAATTATTATATTTATATAGAAGACTCTTGGCACCAACTTCAAGTACCAGCATCAATAGAATTAATATTGTTTTGTATTTTTCGGTGCAACAACAAAAAAGTAGGTCTATTTTTTTTTTTGAGAAAAGTATTTATTTCACACCTTTGATTGTAATATTAGCCAAGAAAATCGTTGAATATTCACTAATACCAAAGAAGATAGCTCTTTTCATATTACCCTCGTATATAATTTGCTTGTACTCAAAATAGCGCGGCGGAAATACGCAGATTTCAGATTTTACCACTGCTCTAATTCGAAAACCTTGACTGAATGGGAAAAAATCAATTTAAATGTTGTTAAACATAATTTGGTCTTCAATTTAGCCGTCTCAGATTTTCAATTTTCCAAAGAAATTGTCAAAATGTTCAATTTTAACTTTTCCGGATATTTTCTTATCTTCAGATTTCCAATTTTCGAGTGAAATTGACCCCTACACCCTCTTCAGGGGCGGTTTTTGGAGGGAAGGAGATTTCAGATTAGAGTTTTTGTGAATATGGAAACATTTCTCAAGTCTGGTTTTTCAAATGAATCAATACTTTCAATAATATACGGTTTCGTTCCAATCTCCGTAAATGAACAGCTACAATAGTTTCTTGGAGTACGAGTGGTTTTGTAAAAAATATATTCACATGAAGATTCTTCAAACAAGAAAACTCTAATCCTGTTGGAAAATATACCTATATTTTATACGTATATATATACTCAATATTAAAGAACTTCCACCGACATTATCTCATGTAACGTGTGAATAAAAATTCCACCGTAATATGCTCAAATATGACTAGAGAGATTCAGAAAGTGTCGTTTAGTTAGCAGAAACTTTCAGCAGGCATGAGATTATTATACCGAAAGTTTGTACGCGATGGAATTATGTGAAAGGTCGACCATTTAATTTTTTTTATTTAACTTGGACCGAAAATTAAAAGTAACTAATTACCTTTTTTAATGCGCAATCCCACGCTGCACCGCTTCCTATTCCTGTTTAGTTTGAATGCAAATTTTGGCGCAGGTAAATTTTTCTAACAAATAGAATGCGGGCCTGATAATTGGGAGGGTTTTGTTTACATTACGTGTTTATTGTGGGGTACAAAGGAATGAGTGTATACAACTTTTAGTTACTTTTTTAAATTATTGTGCTAATAAACTGTTTGTGGTTGAAATAGATAGGAATTGTAGTAATGATGGTTAGGGTAAATACTTAGTCTATATTTTATGTTTATAGAGATAGATAGATAGGGTAAATACGCTTAAATCGTACCCCTCAGATATGTAAACGTAGAAGAATATGTGTAAATCAAATACATCATAACTATGCAGATTCAAAATAAAATTTTCAGAAAATGAGTTTAACATTGAGGTTGAAATAGTATCATTAGGACTGGTTGACCAGTATAGTGCAGTTACAGATTCATGCCGAGGATGTCATGTATTCAACTTAATCGACTGTAAAATAATTACTCTTCTTTAAAAAACACTGAAATAATTTCAGGAACTTAATTAGTCTCTTAATAGCACTATGATTTATTTGCAGTATATCACCAAGTGAATTCCCTAGTTTCGTGTTCTTGTGGTCTAAGGTGTACTTGGGCACTCTACTAGAACATGTTGTACAGTTCTACGTAACATCTTTTGCATAGGGGACTTCTTCGCGTTTTAACAGATAGATGTGGGTATGTAAGGTGTGTCCAATTCTGAGCCTCCAAAGAATCACTCCTTCTCGTTGACCCGTCGGTACTTGCGTCGAGACAATTATGGGGCAAATTGTATACAACTTCGTAATTTGTTGCCTCCAGTTTTCCAGGGCATCAGCCCTTTCGTTGTACCTGATACCACAGTGTGACGGTATCCACAAAAAATATACTTTTCATCGAGAGAATAGAATTCTGTTCAAGACTTTGTGTATTTTACATACTAGATGGTTAGAGGTAGAATGTGTACCTATTGCTTGTACTGCTGAAATGGAATCTGTCTCATGCTATAGCCGATCAGGCGCCCCGCACATTCTGACGTTCAAACTTAATATGAAATAATAACGACAATAAGCAAGTGTACAGAAAATTGATTAAATAGTTGAATGAAGCTCCTGTTACAGACTTTTTCGATTTTTCTTACTTATCAAATGATATCAATTCGATATAAACGTTTCGTTTTTGCCTAATGGGGGTTCTTCATTCAACAAAACATGTATTGTAGATCACCTCTTATTTCTCACACCAGAACGGAGTAAGGAAAATGATTTAAATATGTCATATGCAGGTGCTTAGATCTTTTATTGCAGCTAGAACATAAACGCACCATATTGTCGGCACGAGCAACTAGGTTTATCTAGTACTACTGAAAACATGAATTATTAAAACTGATTATTTAATTTACTCCATATTCTTCGTTCTTTTATGTTAACATGTAGTGGGTCGACACTATTGTATTGCCCAGATAATGGAAATTTAATATTCACAGGATATAATAAATCAATATAAGTAGATAGTGTGGTGGTGTTGACAATTATTTTGGTATCCAATATGTTTTTCATTTTGCGTTTGTGTCAACTAACAAGATGTACTAAAGCTGTATTCGATGTTGCAATCGATTCAATGACACAGTGCTTTTTTAAGACTTTTTCTCAATCACAGTGGGTGTTACTCAAAGTTTATATTTAATTTTGCTTACGTTCAAAATCATAATTTTAAACAGTAATATACGACCTTCGAATGTGAGTCCTTCTGGGTCCTATTTCTGCTTTCTCCGTGACTATCTTAGAACTAAGATATGCATGTATATGATTATTATATTGTTGTAAAAAGAGTTAAAATAATAATAAATAATATTTGCAATTTGATGAGATAGAGGATGCTCTCCTAAAACGCCATAATTTTTGATTCAGCTTCATAACATGTAATTTATTTTGGTGGCCGGAAATGGATTCTACGGTAAAGAAATATCTGGTGTCGGTTTCACCTTTTTATAACATATTTAGGGACGTTAAAATATTTGAGTTTCATCTTATATCTCAAAAACTGCACGTCTCAAGCTTAATAAAATTGTAGCATAGCATTTCACTAACCTCTTCTTTTTATATTTAATAACAACAACAATTTAGGCAGTGTCAAGCTAGTAACATCAAATGTAAGAACTCCTTGATGTATAACGAATACAAAATACCTGAACGACCAAAGCAGGTTCTTATTATTACTGTGGCGTCAAGTACGTCCCGTGACGATTATCTAACTACCTACGTGCGAAGCAGTGGAACTCCTTCTAGTCTAGTCAAAAGTTCACATCGACTCCTGTATCTCGTCAAGGAAACTTTGCTTAGCGACAATATACAGGTTGTAGAGTCAGCGCATTCCCATCCATATAATATTATAGTTTGTGGAACAGAGTAGATACGTTGTTGGCATGACGTGTAGAGACACTCTGGCGATTTCCCAACTATTTAGTCCACGACTTCGTCGTCGTAGTGCAAGTCCTCGTTTTGCAATAGACAGGGCAGCTGACTGCTTTGGTGTTGTTAGAAAAGTATTTTGGAAGCACCTGTTTCAGAAGGGCGTGTCCGTTGCTCGTTTTATCAAGGCAACAAGTTGATAATATCTAGCTCCTCAATTATTATTTTTGATTTGATTAATTCATTACAAAGACTATGAACAGAGCACATATTTTTATGAGAAGCCAGTCTAACATAATCTAATATTCAGACGGGCCGTTTTTCCTCATTTTCACTTTCTACAACATTGCAGGCTTGAAATTCGTAAAGCAATTTTATTTTGTTAAGGTAAAGATGCAATATCCTCGTCCTAATCTGAGATGTCAATTATCCACATGACTTTCAAAATAGATGTTTTTCTATTTGAATAATATAGTTCAAAATAGATTTTTGGTACATAGTTTCATTAAATAAGATCATCAACAAAGAAAGTACGATATTTGTGCCGCTATAATTTGCCCGCCAGTTCTAATAGAACTCGATATAAAAAGTCGAAAATAATAATATTTAATAATATTTAAATAAACGTATTTCTGTGCATTTACTCATAAATCGGGTAAAACATTCCATTGACTGTGTATCGTCTTTTTTCAATTCTGGATTTCACTTCTGATACGACCTCTGGATAATACAGTTGCAGTGTTGTTTTTAGTTTATAGTAGACCTACCTAGATTAGGGCCTACTTTCTAAAATGTTTGATATTGAGAATATGAAATGAAAAATAAATATCTTTCCACTAATATATTAACAAAAACATATGACAATTGTTTCGACACACTGTGTCTTTATCAAATGTGAGTAGGTAACAACTAAAATCTAAGATGACAAGTATCTATATAAATACAACGGAGAATGGTCAATAATAAATAATTTCTAAATAATTATATATTCAACAATGGACTAGACATGCAATCGATCTGGTCATTGAGCAGATGTATTGTGTAAGGTGAAAGACTACTCAATGCAAAACAAATTACATTTTTATGTGACAAATAAAAAAAATTTTTTTGTGTTTACCATTTATTTACCTAACCATATATTTATTTTTTCGAAAACAATCTTTATTTATTAACAACGTAATTATAACCATTCTAGTATTCCTCTAATCAGTGCTCAAGAGCTCTGGCCTCGATGATTGTTAAAAATGAAAAATATAATACAGTACAAAGCTGGAAGATTACATAAATAATAAATAACTATAACAAATAAACAAATGTTCTTCAGTTAATCCCTAAATACCTACATTTTGACTTCATTAAGGAAGAAGTTTTAACTATTCGAATTCAATTGATTTGTTGAGACGATGTTTTCTGATTTTAGCTTGAGAGGTTGGAATTCTGCTGTCTGGCAAATTACAGGAAGGTACTGCTGTCTTCTTTAATTTTGGCTCTATGAGTTATACTTTCATTCTTTAAACAATAAAATATTTGAGAATACAGTTAAAACATTTATGGTCCGTGACACCTTTTGTAAAATAGTCATCATTTGTAAAATGTAAAGAACAGTGTCTCATGTTCTTGGTTACAGGCTTTCTTAATCTCCTCAATTTGAAAAACCACACTTGGTACTGGTCCATTTTCTCCTTTTCTCCAAATCTGTTCATGATTTCCACATGCCCCTCATTTTTGCGAGGAAAGGAATGAAAATGTATTGCCGCATTTTGGTCTTTTTTGGAGTGACAGCCAACGACGCAGCAATTTTATTGTTCACCGGCTATTTTCTCTCAATTCCATTGCCCTCAGTCACCTCCCTATGATTGTTTTATTTAATTTTATTTTTTACTTTGTTGGTATTATGGTTGGAGCAGAAACTATGCTTTTTGTTAAGGCACTACAATTTCAATACTTCTTTTCCTCCAATTTTGTTTACGTGGAACAACGCTACCTCGGTAATTTTATTCGCCAATAAAGTGGGATTGTATCTCCTCGACATAACACAAAAATTAACATTTTATCTCTCTACAGGTTAGGCAACACAATATATGTAGAGAGAAGAACGTACAGAATGTGCGCCGTATTGAAGAAAATAAGACGGAGTGCAAATCGCAATAAAATCAATAAAATATTTTATGATTACACCAACAAATCTAAGCACAAATACTTACTCGTACTTTATATACCTACGAACATAATCTGGAACATTTTCAATATAACTGAATTCTTTTCTCTTACAATTACCTTACATTCTCATAGAGGTCACAGTTTTATGGAAAGCATTTTCAGCAACTTCTCAAGTGTAGTCTTTTATGAAAACATAAATCTTAATATCCTTATAACAACGCATATTTATTTTAATATCTCGTAATATCTTCACTTGAGCGTACATATTATGAATAAGCAATAAGTGTCTGCTAATACTTCCATATTAAATTTTTTGTGCCGCTTGCTTCTACAAAAGTGAATGCAATACTTTTTCCTTTTCCATTTAAACGTTAGCAGTGTTAAATTTGAATGAAGAAGACAGCAGGCCGCTAGCTGCAAGAACTCTTTCAGGATCCATAATATGGGACTTGCTTAAACAATGTGGTGCCAATGTGAAGATGTCAACATCATGATTTTTTGAATGCGCTTTATTTGTCTTCTTCTCTATTACTCTGATTTGTATTATTATCAGCTTCTGTTTACAACGGATGACATGAAAAAAGCTAATCTGAACGGCATCAGTTTAACTCCGAATGCAAATGTTTCTATGTGTAATTCCTAAATGACCGCAATCAATTGATACACAATACAATTAGTAACTTTTTATATTAATTGAAGTGTATGTAAATCGACAGGTAAGTTCATGTATTCGTGTTCAAGTGTGAATCTCGTAGGTTGTATCAATATGGCTGACGTTATGTGATCCCCAAAATTGAATTATTAATTTATCTATGTTGGTTCATTGATTTTAAATTTCATTCAAAATAATATTGAACTTGTCAGCAGTGCTCTTTCTAGTGCATCTGTCACTTCAAGAAGACTATACAAAAGCAAACGAAATACTCCGATATAATTAATTTCGACGTTATTTCCTTGGCAACAATAAATCATAAATCATTTTACTGCATGTTTCGCTAAGTGACCATGCATCAAATTTATTATCTGTTTATAATACAGCATTGCTTATTTGTAAATGTACTCGTAAGTATACCCAATACCCATTTGTCTATTATTAGCTACATTATTCAAATCAGTATCTTGCTCTCTATACCAAAATATCATGGCGTGTAGATACACCCGGTAATTTTGGATGTGCGTCAACGATGTACTTACTCTGTCTAAAACGTTTAGTTTTTTTGTTACTTACAAATACAGCTGCGTCTAGATAAAATGTATTGTTCTAATAGGCAGATACTGGGTACAAAATAGACACGAGGTGAGTAAGCTCACATATGAGATAATCTAACTCTATTTGAGACATTCATCTGACATAACATCAGGCGCAAATTTCAATTTCAACAAACCCTGAAAAGCACATTTTCATATAAACCGCGGTAAATTAAAACTCAAACTCCAGCAGATAAAGATACGTTTGCTCCTAAATTCAATCAATTCTGCTAATCAACTGACAACATACTGCTTGTCCGTTCTGAAGAGAAACCCGTACAACAATAGAAACGAGTTCGTTGACGAAATCATGCGAAATGGTATAAGAAATAGTAAATTGTCTTAGTTATTGTTTTTTGTGCATGCTTTATATGGTTTTTCTGGTTCCTTAGGGGTAGGGTTCTTTGATTCAAAAATGTAGATAGATTTGTTTGAATATAATGCAGTTTATTTCTTGTCAGTGAACAAAAAAATAATAAAATAAAAATAATACAACTGAAAATTGATTAAAGTATTATTTGATTTTTATACATCGAAAACGTAGGTACCTACGATACCTAATATTTCAGAACCATGTTTTCAAAAATAACAACCAAAACATCAAATTGGCTGAAATAACTTTACATACGAGTACACCTAACTTGTATACTTACTGACCAGTTTGGTTATCAAAAAGAACAGCAACCGGCATGCTTATCATTTAAAATTAAGCGATCCAATTGTTATTGTATTGTGAACGTGTTGCAGTTGTAAACTAGTTGCTAGTCACAAAAAAATCATATTACGGTCGTGTTCTAAGCAGTCGCTGGTTGCTATTATGCCTATGTAGCTGATAGCAACAGTATCACTAAATAGTATTAACTTCACAAAGATCAAACCAAGATAAACAGAAAACTAAATAACACAAATCAAAGATCAAACCATAAGAAAAAACAAACATAAGGAAAAACAACCACTTGGAAACTGTCACTTTGGGAGTTATTTCAGATTCAGCAACGATTTTTGGCATTTAATAGTTGCAGTGGAATTTGCAAATTGTTTGTTTAGATATTCTATGCTGAATTTAATGTAATTTTATCCCACTCGTTGGTCGGTAGAGGCACAATGTTTTAAGTTGCGATTTCGTCGTAGTCGCAGTTACGTGATAACAAAATTTTGTGTGAAAGCAACTATTGTTCAATTATCAGCAGTCGCGTTACGGTTGAATTAATTAAGTTATTACCAGCACTTCTTATCTAATCATTTACCAAAAAAATATTTTCTACCAATTAGCTGTTTGGTTATGGCGCTGCGAGAATCTTGCAAATCTTGTAGCAAGGCCAAGACCAGGTTAGTCTGGGTATTGGTTTTGCATCACATTATTGGTCTTGGTCTTGCATCGACAGTCATGGACTTGTAACTTTGCAACACCAAGACTGCAAGACCAAAACCAGTCTCGCAGTATCTTCAACCAATTTAATAATATTTTACGTTCTGTCAGCACATTAGGTGTATAGAAACTACTGAAGATTTTTTTTAAGAAAATTGATATCATAAACATACTTATTGCACCAGCTGTCAATCTAGGTACTTATATTTATTCGAATCAATAATAAACTCATAGATGACACGACATAGTGTTGCATAACCATACAGTCAGAAATCTATAAGTTAGTATCAAAAATATATGCTTCAAATTATTCACCATAAAAACTGATTGCAGCATTTTCATGTAAATTCCTGCTTATGAGTTCGTATGTGCAACAGTCTATTTTATTACATACTTCAGCGAATTTTTGACTGAACTATTTTAATATGTACTACTTAAGCCAATAATCTCACTCATAATTATTGCTAAAATCTGGGAACCGAGCTTTGCTCGGGTAACACAGGATTTAGGATGGGTCTATAAGAGTTACTAAGGATGTTTAATCTTATTAAGAAATGTGTATATTTCTAGTTAAAATATATTGCGATAGGTAAATGCTGCTCTTATTGTTCACATAGTCATAAGTTATACATTTTGAAATAAAGATGAATGTTTAATATGAATGTGAAACATACCAGAACTCAGCTGTATTACCAATCGACTTCTCGACCTCCAAACTCCATACGGATTTTTTTTAACTGCGGAGCCATTCTCGAAATTGCTAGTGGGGACATCGAGGGTCACACCCAATAAATATAAAAGTATTGTCAATTGATTTCTGATTCCGAAAACTCCATCTTGCTCAATTTTACCAAAATCAGCTAACCCATTCTCGAAATAGCTAATGTAGACCTTAAGGGTCGCATTCATAAAATATGTGGGTATCACCAAACGATTTCTCGGCCCCAAAAATTATTTTTGCATTTTTTTATCGAAAACTGCCGAACCATTCAAGAAATAGTTCATGGACTTCTAGGGTGACACCCTCGCGTTTTGTCAGGAATGTCATTTATATAGATAATCTTGAAAATTAGGACCGTTTCCGAGAAAAAAATTATATATAATATATAGATACAAAAATTGCTCGTATTAACATATTAGATATGTACCAATTTTCTTTGAAAATGTCCGAATAATTTATAAGAAACTCGTATTAACACCTGTAATTTATAAAAAATGTGTTTTGTTGAAAAACAAATCAGGATAGCAACCGAGGAACTCCAGGTTAATGGTTCATTGAGCTACATTTGCCCTATGATGATAATAGCTCTGTGAACTTAGAACCCGAATTGCAAATAAAATTATATTCGTAAACTACAAACGATGTAGACGTTTGTAGTGAAATATATTTGTTTGTAGTTTTTCAAAAAAACCTGAAAATCAAAAAAAAATATTTAATCCTACAATTTTTGATGATTTTAAGGTATTTTTCCGGAAATTGTTAACAATCCCTTGTAGTTTTCTACAGTAACATTAGTTTTTTTATTAAAATTTTCAACATTATTAATCGTTTAAACAAATTTACATAAAATAAATTTAATAAAATTTTTGTACCTCCAGAAACTACAAACGACGTAGATGTTTGTAGTGAAATTTATTTGTTTGTAGTTTTTCAAAAAACCTTGAAAATCAAAAAAAGATTTACTCCCACAATTTTTGATGTTTTTATGGCATTTTTTCGGGAATGTGTTAACAAGCGTTTGTAGTTTTTTGTAGCAACAGTTTTTTTATTAAATTTTTTTCAACATTATCAATCGTTTAAACAAATTTACATAAATTAAATTTAATAAAATATTTGTACTTTCAGAAACTACAAAGGACATAGATGTTTGTAGTGAAATTTATTTGTTTGTAGTTTTTTAAAAAACCTTGAAAATCAAAAAAAAAAGATTTACTCCTACAATTTTTGATTTCTTAATGGCATTTTTCGGGAATGTGTTAACAATCTTTGGTAATTTTCTGTAGTAACATTAGTTTTTTCAACATTATTAATCGCTTGAACAAATTTACGTCAAATAAATTTAATAACATTTTTGTGTTTTCAGACACTACAAACGACGGAGATGTTAGTAGTGGAATGTATTTGTTTTTCAATTATATTTAGTTTAATTTTTAGTAATAACAGGTTTGATTTTCACATTCTATTAACATCATTGAACATCACAAGATTTGACTTGAATTAAATTTAACAGATTTTTTTTTTCAAACTATTTTATTAATACATTTTTCTTACATTTCATTAATAACTATCGCCATTTTCACTTACATAAAATAATGTATGTGCTTTTGAATTTCCTCCGTAAGTCTCTACAAATTTGTTACCACATTCCCGTAAAAATTCCGTAAAAATATAAAAAATTGTAAAGTAAATTATTTTTTTCCATTTTCCAAGTTTTTTGAAAATCTACACACAAATAAATTTCACTACAAACATCTACGTCGTTTTCAGTTTCTGGAAGTACAAAAATTTTATTAAATTTATTTTACGTAAATTTGTTTAAGCGATTAATAATGTTGAAAAAATTTAATAAAAAAAGCTAATGTTACTACAAAAAACTAAAAACGATTGTTAACACATTCCCGGAAAAATGCCATAAAAATATCAAAAATTGTAGGAGTAAATCATTTTTTTTTAATTTCAAGGTTTTTTGAGAAACTAAAAACAAATAAATTTCACTACAAACATCTACGTCGTTTGTAGTTTACGAGTATACTTTTTAATTAATTTTATTTTCATGTCGGGTTCTAGCTTCACCGAGCTGATGATAATGGGCACATACCCTCTGTTTTTACATATAATAATAATAAATCGAAAAATAAGAATATTAATTGCTGAAAACCATTTTTTTGTGTATGTGAATACAACCAATCGATTCAATACACTAAAACAAGCATTGCAACGTTTAATATAATTAAATTAATTGGATTAGATTAAGACTCATTCGTCTTCCACTAAAATACGAAAATTATCAACTGATTCGGCTAGTATACCTATATTAAAAAATTTGAATCAATCATTTCCTTCCCACCAAAAACTGTCCCACAGTTGAATGGCCAATTTTTTTCTAAAATCAAAATCTGAATTGTGTGTACTTATTACCGCTACGTTATGAAATCTCGGAATATAAATGACAATTCCACGATTTTGATGACCCACCATAATACGCTCAAAAATGTATTTTTTTCTTGAAGAATATTTAGGACCGACTTTATTTGTTGGTGTACTAAAAAATACAAAATAATATTACTTCTACTGGTGCTGGAACTTTTGAAATTACTGACAAAAATCTTCTTTGACTCCACTAACTAAAAATTACCAGCACCAGCAGAATTAATATTATTTTATATTTCTTAGTGCAACAACAAATAAAGATGGTCCTAGTTTGTGTAGAAAAAAGTTATATTCACCACATTTTTTTCAGGGCTGCTTGTCAAAGTATTTCAAATGAAGTAAACTTTTACAAAGCCAATTGAAAATTGCACTTTGTGGAAGATTTAGTTTGAATTTGCATTATATTGCTTTTCTCATGTCGTGTTACTTAGGTTGAAAATTGCTCGTACAGTTAGTAGGTCGTCGTCTTTATCGCCATGACGCGCTAGGCGTCTGTCTACCTTGATAAACCTAAAAGATGATTGATGTACTTACTAAGCGAAGTGAAATGTAATGTTAAGTGATTGTGGACTCATTAACCGATTGATTTTGGTTGTAATCTTTGATAAATACTTTAAGACTAATAATTCTACTAATTGATCAGTAGTATCATTTCAGTTGAAGGAATATAGAAATTTTATAATGTATGTGCACCCAGAATGACTTTTTAATTAATTTTGAATGGGCCGTATTTTTTCTATTCAGAGTTCCTCATAATATATAAATAACTCTCAAGTTGCTCGACTCATCAGTCAAAGATCTTTGTACTGAATTTCAAAAGAAATTCAAACCTCTCTCGCACATCCCGTACGTATACGATTCGTTTTGCAAACATATAAACACATTCGTATCATCGAACGACAATAAAGCATTTTTCAACCATAAACATGTCTTCAAGCTATAAATAACGATTTATGACTGTCACTGCTTATTTGTTGGATACGCGTCGGCTTTTCACTAAAGCTTTTGAAGCCATTAGGTATACGGCTCAAATTTGACAAGATAGAAACTTTAACATGTAAAAAGAAATTAAGCCTTGATGCTTCCTGTTGTTCAAGAATAATTGATCCTAGCATTAGTAATTTTCTTTATATTTTCGATTTTCTCCTTTTTTTCGCTCTAAAATACTGAGAATGTAAGAAAAAAATATTTTTTTTGCAAATATAATTACGATCATATTCAGTTATTCTCTAAGTAGTTTAATATTTATAGAGGTTGGTCTAAACTCTGGTATTTTGCCGATTTATCCGTAGAAGCAAGTTAATGATAAAATTCTTTTACAAAGTCCTATTCCAATCTAATGCTTCATTTTTAAAAGTAGTTGGGTGTTTCCTACTATATGTAAATGTATATAACTCTTGTTTTTCTTATGGAATGGATATAAATAATTATTTTTAACTTCCCATAGGAAGTTAATATAATGGGGCCGATTTTATGAATCCCCACCTTTTGCATATGTCCACGTTTCAAAGTCACCAGAATCCAAATTCAATGTTTTTATCGAGATGTCTGTATGTGTGTGCGTATGTAGGTTTGGAATTTTTCGTCTCCATTATCTCATGAACCAATGACGATATTAATATGGAGGTGGGCTCATTCGACACGTAATTAAGTATTTAAGAACTGAAAAACTTTCCAGCCGAGTCACGTTAGCTGATTTTTAACAGCAATTCAAAAACTAAGAAAACTCCGACAGCCAGTAGCTAGCGGAAAGCTAGCGTCTTAGTGGAAAACAGGTTCAAATCCGAGCCGGCAGTTTTTTTTGCTTATTTACTAATCAGTATAATATTTTTATATAAAATTTTGGCAATCAAGATCTATAATCAATAACAACTAACAACTATTGAAAATTCGTATTGAGTTTTTATGTTCGCCCGAATATTTTCAAATCTACTGTTGGTTTTCAGAATTCTAGAAAAATTTTAAATAGACTTTGTTAAGTGTACATAGTAACTTATCCTTCTAGTTTAGGAGAAAGAAATATTATAAAGTTTTGTTGACAAATGAGTATAACAATTTAAAAATCAATATCTTTTAAACTGTATGAGAGAAAATTGCATGGTAGGGTCTCATAATCTAGTTTGTACTGTTTTACTAAAACCAAGTGAAAGTTATACAGAGTCCTTCTGATAATAATTACTTTATAATTTTCATGAATGTTTGAAAAAGATATTGGTCATTTAACAAAATTCTTGAGTTGTGTTGCTTTTAGACTTTAGAATTTTCTAACTGTTGATATGATCTAAGTCTTAGAATCCATAATTATCACTGGTCTCCAAAAACTTCAAGCTAGCTGTGTGAGCAGGTGCACCATCTTGATGAAATTACATTAACCTACTCTCTGCCATATTCTATTAAAACAAGTAGATGATTTTGTAAAAAAATCAAATATACAACATTTAACCTTTGGTAAAATAAGGCCCTAATGTATTTCTGCCTATTATTCCACCCAAAACATTGACTGCCCATTGATTCTGGTGATCTACTTTACGTGTAAATTGTGTATTCTCTATAGCATACATAAGCATGTTTCTTCTGACATTCGTCTGTGAATAATACATTCATTAAAAAAATTTGATCTTCCTCTAATTTTTCTTGAGTCCACAAGCAAAACATCATCCTATTTATAAAGTCTTCTTCAGTCAATTATTGGCAAATATTAATTTTATAATCGTGGTACTTTTTCTTTCTTCAAAACTCTCTGCACACTCGTTTTTAAATATTTTGTTCAACGTCAATCTCTAACTGGTTAATGTATGGGCTTTCTATCACTTTCAGTAAAATATTTTCTGTTTCATCATTTTTGTAAGGACTCTTTTATCAATTTCTCCTCTTTTTTCATATGTTACAGGCCCTATTCTTTCAAATGTTTCTCGTAGCAGATTAAATGTTTTCACCTGGGGCTGTCGTTTTTGTGGATATCTTTGGGCATACATTCTGCTGGCAAGGAGTTTCGATAATTTTCCAAAAGAACAGATAACATATTAATACGTTTTCACAACAAGAATAAATTATTAAGCATTGGACAAATTTGGAAATAGTAAAAGTATAAGATTTAGATCATATCAACAGTTATAAGGTTTAAAAGCAAGAGAGCTCAAAAACTTTGTTATAAGACCAATATCTTTTTTGTACATTGTTATCCAAAATTTTCCTGTCTTTCCAGAGAAAGCATAAAAAAGATACCATTCCATTTAAAAAAATGCCTCGTTTTTCAACTTTTACGAAAATTATAATTATATATATATATATATATATATATATATATATGAGAAGGACCCTGTATAACTTTAACCTGGTTTTAGTTAAACAGTACAAACTAAAATATTATGAGACCCCACCATGCAATTTTTGATAATTTCTCTCCTACAGTTTAAAAGATATTGATTTTTAAATTGGTAAAGTTATCTGTCAAAAAAACTGGGAAATATTTTTTTGTTGTCCTAAACTATAAGAATAAGTTACTATGTACACTTAACAAAGTCTATTTAAAATTTTATGAGAATTCAGAAGAAATATTTATTGATATCCATTCCA
Source organism: Crioceris asparagi (assembly GCA_958507055.1). Lineage (NCBI taxonomy): Eukaryota > Metazoa > Arthropoda > Insecta > Coleoptera > Chrysomelidae > Crioceris > Crioceris asparagi. Next base: position 71,115,978 of record OY293827.1, on the reverse strand, counting down.
TAATAGAAACAAGAGTTATATTCAATTACCTCTAGTAAGAAACATCCTGTATACATGAAACTATTTTTAAGATATGAAGCATTAAATTTGAATAGGACTTTGTGAAAGAATTTTATCAGTCGACCGACTACCAAAGTTTAGACCACAATGTATATTGTTTCTGCGGGAAAGAGCTAGCTGAACGATTTTTTTCTCATTTTCCAGAATAAGCGATTTGTCTTTATAGTGTAGACAGAGCTTAAGTTTGGGGTAATAACTGTTCAATGCCCGCGTGCAGTTCCAGTGACCGAACCGATATCTGTTCTTTTCATAGATGTGTATGAGTCTCTATGGTTCTAAATCGCAAAAGAGATTTGGTATATAACTCTATGAATAAAATTGCATCTTTATTGGATCAGTATTAAACTTGACTGGCAATAAGATGCCTCCGATTTAAATATGAATTCAAAAATTAAGTCTACCTCGTATGGGTGGGGTCTAAAAAATCGCTATGAATCGGCCTCCTCCAACCGAAATTAACAAAACTATTTCAAACAATTAAACATTTTTCAGACCATATTAGAGAATTTATTATTTTATAGGTTATATTTATTAGGCACATGAATTGTGTTGAAAACAATTTTTAGTTCAGTAACCTGTCGTATCCTGGCTGTATCACCTACCTAAGCTTCCCTATGATAATATATTCAATTTCGCCTTGTAGTTAGTGCGAGCGTACATCGCAGTCGACTTTCAAGAGAGATAGATGCTGAAAAAGGAATAAAAGACATTGTGGCTCTACTCTCCCGCGAATGCTTTGAAGTTATCAACCGTGCAGACGCCAGACACGGTGTCAAAACAAAACCAAATCTTCAAGCATGGAATAACATGGATTTTATAGAGACAGAGATGTGCTGCTCGGTTCCATTCCCCTCCTTGGAAATAGTATTGCTGTTGTGGAAATCCAGAAATAGTCTATAATATGTGTGTGTGGATTGCGATGTCTGTACACGAGCATTGTTATTCGAATTCTTCCAGACTACGAATACCATAAATATTTTCATTGTTATATTAGTGGTAATAAAAAAAAGCTCAATTTTACAGCAGATAGTGCCTTGACGAAAGTTCTCCTTGACGATAACTCCTCATACCACCACACTTATAAGTGAAGAAATTTATCCTTCAGAGCTATTGAGACAATTAAATAATCATGAGACATAAGCAGTTATTTTACAAACTAGCGCCACAACCGACAAAATCACTTTTTCTCCTAATAATCACACTGACATCTGTCGCTAGTAACTTCAAATTTTAATCAGAAACAGTAGCGCCGCCATTCCCGCGGTGCTATTTTTTTCGTCAATAGGATGGCAGCATTAGTAAACTTTGCGTCATTAGCTGGTGTTATAAAAAATTATGTATCCTATCTTATTCCATTCTCTTTTAGGTATACTAGCCTCCAAAATATAGTGGCAGACTCTAATCTCTCTGACATCATTTTAAGTGGTTTATGACTGTTTACGACCATTTATATGACTAGGTACTTATGAGTCGTATTCAGGAAAATTTCAGGTATTTCGGTACAGTACTTTTCTACGCCTATATGACTTGTTCTGTATTTTAATTTCATTTTCTCAAAAATGTATTTGTGAATAATAATTAAGTTTCAATTACTTATACAATTTAATAATCTACAGTTATTCGTTACCTGTCATAAGCTTATAAATTACCCTTTTAAGCATGAAAATTATTAGAAAACAATATTGTGGGTATAATGATCAAGGAAAATTTATTCCTTTATTTATAATAGGTTCCAATAACTTACATAATTAACCTGATTGTTCAAGTATTTATTAATCCCTGACTTGATCTTGCACAATTATAATACCCTTTTAAGTAAGCATAATTATTTATTATAATTATTAATAGGTGTAATTTTCAGATTTTCCTAGAAAATAAAATTTTTAGGGTATAAATATTAAGGAGATTCCATTTGCAATTTTAGTTCTACTTGCTTGTTGTCTGTATACCACGTTATTTGTGGTTTGTGTTATTTGCTGAAGATATTCATAAAGCTTAGAAACGCATATAAGATGTGGAGGCGATGGTTCAAGTGACAATATTTTAGAAACACCTGTACTTGGCTACTTGGTGGATTTGGAAGAAAATTTAAATAATTTGGGGGAAGAAGATTTCAGTGATCATGAAGACGAACCAAATGGAAATATTACGAAACGGCACCATTTGCCCCAAACTGCAAAGAATATCGTTAGAAATGTATATAACCGGTCTTGTTTTTGGAGAAGCCTTGAAAATAACAATATTTTTGACACAAATACCTCGCTGAACTGTGCAAAAAATAGTAAGTAGGTCGGATGATGTAAGAAAGAAACGGGTAAATGCAGGATTGGAAGGTGAATGGGCATGATAAAGTACATTTTATGTACATATATATTTTTTCAGGTTTTTATTGCATATATTCAAAATATTTTTTAATGGAAAATATTATATTCTTACAAAATATTAAAACTAGTTTATTTTTCATTGGAGGCACTGAAATATTTGTATGTACAGATCAATTATTTTTATCATGAATATTTCAAAGACGGTCCTGGACTTTACCGAATTATTTCAGAATTTCTATCTGTCAATAAGAATTTACAACGTGATAAATCTTCTTATCTTCATTGCCCTTCTTCACTTCTGAGCAATAATATGCAAATTAGCCACTATAATTTGGAGGCTACTATACCATGATATTCGCTGTCAGACTCGGTTAGTTGTCATTACTCGTCTTTGTCTCATAAAAGAGATATCACATTTGTTGACATCTACCTAGGCTCTTGTTGCATTATCACGTTTTTCACATAATCGCCCCTTTATACCGCCCGCACAAGGGTCGATAATAAATATGGTCGACAGGATTGGAATCGCATGTTGAGTTTTGTGTGTCGTGAATCTTTATAGCAAGGAAGGGATATAGAAATTCGTTGTTTCAGAATTCGAAAATGAACAATTCCACTGATGAGAAGGACATTGTTACGTTTTCTATTACCACAGAAAGAATAAAAGACAACGCAGTCTATAGGTTTATGCGTATATTACAGTGAGATGCAATTAACTTACAGTTTGAAGATATGTTTTTCATTACAAAGCTAAATTTTTTCTGATGCATTTTAATGAATAATGCAAAGATCACTAATGCTCATATTACCTGAAGTGCTGGTATATTAACATTATCATTTCCAACTAGGTATCGAATAATCCAACAGCATGGCTCAACCCGAGTTTTCGGTCGTATTTTTTGGCAATGTCTATGACTACATAGACATACTATAGGAAGGGAGTATGCGACACGGTTTTATATATTATCACGGAAATATTTATGTTGAATCTATTTAGTCCTTTATTTCGATGCAGATACTTCCATCGTAATTATAAATATCTGGCTGACAAACATGTGAAAAGCTGGAGAAAATAGGTACCTACCTACTAATCTGTTCAGAAAAAAGTCATTTGACATTCTACCTTTATCCCATAGACATTTTACAGAAAAAATATTCTATCAAAATTTAGCTTTTTATCTCAACAAATTATATTAAATCCCACGTTACGCGTGCATATTTCTACCAACTTAAATAAACTTCATTGAATATTCATCAAAAGCTTATTAAAAATAAGAAACAGTCGAATCTTTTAACAGGCGAATTGATATAACTTAAGCCGTGAAGCTTGCCAAAATGATAAATTGAAGAAGTCTTGTACTGTTTACTTTTGATGCTGATGTTCAGCTGTCTTACCAGCGTTTTGGGGGCCTACCAACTGAGCATCTTATATCTGGTAATAAGTTGCTGTCCTCTTTGCTATTCGTTCTGGTCCCATTTGTTCTATATGGTTTTTCACTAGCTCCACCTTGCTCTGACCCATCTAATAAAGCACAGCATTTACTATTCTCTTAAACTATCTATCTTGCATATTCTATAGTGCAGTATGGCTCTATTTTTTGTGATTATGTCTTATTAGATATAGGCTATGGCTATATGATTGTCTAATGTGGAAGGCGAATCGAATTTGTCATGTTTATTTTTGATTTTTTGTCGAAAGTTTGAGTGGTGTTTGGTGAGACATTTTTGGTTGAATCGGCATCTTATCGGCATCCTCAACTCTTACTCTAAAGAAAGCTTGATCTACTAATATTGTGTACACACAATACAATTATTGCATTCATTATAAACTGGTAAAGTATAAATTTTACTTCTTGGAAATGTTTACCTTAGCAGCTGTTTTACTTGGTGGTATCTCAGTTAATAATTTTAAAACAATAAAAGTTAGCATTTTACTTACCTTTATTAGAATAGAAGGTTCATAAGAAAATCACTTGAGTGATCCTAGATGATGAAGTAGATGCGTTTCTATTTCGGATACAATAACTAGTTTGTCTAATACTTATATCAAAAGCAATTAATAGTTCTGCAATGAATCGTTCTTGTTACCGAAACCCATTATATATACTGTATTCCAGTTAACTGGAGGTAACGGCACTCGATTAGCTCGTTCACATAAAGTAACGACATTGAAAGTACATAAATGAACATCAGATTAGATTTAAACTAGAAATTTAACAGGTCATGTTTATGCTGCCTATGTACACATATGTATCTCAGCGCAAAATTGCTCTTTATGACGTGTGATTTATGGCAACACGCTACCGCCTAGGTCCTCTGTGGCTTGGTATTTGGAGCTATTGGAGTTATGGCAAGCATATTCTCATGCGTGAGATTCGGGTAGTAGCGCTATGGAATAAATCTTTGTATCAATATACCTATATATATATACATCGCTTCTCGATAGTTTTCCGAACTGCAAATCCCTCAAGGAACATTCCTTATTCTATACGAGATTGGACATGACAAGGCAGATGTCGATATTTATCGTCCTATGTAGGTATATGTATATTTATTTCACATTGTACCTTTTCACATAAACTGAAGAAAGTCCCGAAGTCTAAATTGTCAAGTTGTGCAAGCCACAAATTCCACATGATAAAGTTGATTACAGCAAATAATAGATATTATATAATAAGAAAAAAAAACAACACTCTAGATTTGATCTTGAGGCCAGCTTTCTTTCTTTCTGATAGAATTCTAATTAGATGGTCACAATCATTCGTGCATATAAAAAGGCAACAAATACACATGGAATTTCGGCCCTGAGGCCTCTGTACTGGCAACAAAGCGAAAAGTTGGATTTGAAAGAATATACTAACTAAACTCATATTTCATCTTTATTTTTCTTGTAACAATTATTGTTCTATGGGTTTAAATTTTGTTGGGCAGCCTTCGTATCCTAGGCTTTGGATTATCATCTAACGCTCTCGTTTCAAGTTTGTTAGCCTTTTATATCCTTATGTTCTAATTCTATTTGATATTTGTTTGCCATAGTTTTACTCTGCAAATCGTTACAAATTGGTCAATTAGATTTATTTCTATATTGGTGGATGTTTTAGATAACTTCTAAGACTCCGCACCTTGAAATGTTGTACAAGATATAAACTGAAATAATTGTTTATCTTATTGATGGCGCCAATTAATCATGTAGGTATAAAAGAAAAATAAAAAACATAAACATGAATACTTATATAATTGAAAATTTCTACCCACAATCTCGAATTATGTTCGTAAACAACTAAAATGTTTTCACGATTACGCAAATAACAAATAAATCTGGCAGGCCATCAAACGGAATAATTGAATTAACGGATACCATGGCGTTTCTATCAGAAGACAATAGGTATAACTAATTAGAATTTATTATATCTTAGTTCATGAAAAATAAAAATAGAAAAGATATATTTCGTCAGATTAAATTTATCTTCAAGATACAGGTTCGGTCATAAGGATATCACATCTGTAAGCGAATTACATCTGGTATTTAACACTTTTTATTTAATATTTTTCTGTTCCTTAAAACAACTTATATTAAATTATATTATTATTTTGATTCTATATTTCTATAGTTCCAAATTAAATAACATTATAAGAGTATTTAGTATGTCATGTGACTCAATATATTTCTTAACTCCATAGTGAGTCTTTGTGGTTGGAATTTTCGTCAACGCTTACTCTAAATTGATGCATAACAAATTGATGAAGATCAGAATCACCCTCTGTTTGCAGAGCTTCCTCTTATTTGAGGCTGATGTTTTGACTGTTTAGGCACGTGACTCAAGCCGTCGCATCATTTATTCTAGTCATGCAAAGTACATCTAACGAGTTATTTAATGAAAATTATGTAAATGTCGCTTAAGCGATCTTTATAACTATAATAACAGATATTTTTATTTACCATTCTTGGAACTGGAGGCAATAACTATATGAGTCTGGAAGGTTTGGAAATACATCCATCAGTATGAAAAGGGAAAAAATGAAAATACTGTCGTTTTATACCTATTTTTAGTCTTTAACTAAATATAACCAAAGTCAGCTGTCCAATTGTCGTAAGTCGGTCCAAGTGCCTGTACATTGATCCATGTATTTATTTTGTAAATAAGGGGGATCCCCCTAAACTCGATCCCAACATTGATTAATATAAACATATAGGTTGAACTGTCAGGTGCGATGTCAACCGAACTGATGGACTGTTGTTCTATTTGTGGAGTTCAAAACAAAAAGTTCAAGAGATTGAGATGCCAGGATCAAAATAGACATCCGAGTCGGAATAGAACGTGATCTATTTATATTACATTATATTTGTAAATGGTATCCATTAGTGTTTGTGTGGTACTAGTTGTATTGTTGTACCGTTGTAGTAATGCTGTTAGGCATCTCAAAGTTTCCAACAGGTTTTTCAATTCTTCAAATGGTTAGCTGATGGGTGTAGGCATGCTTAGAGTAGCTATTAGGCGGTTCCCGCTGAGTGCATTTAGAGATTTATAGCGGATGAATGTCGAATTTATTATAGTTTCAGTCTCAGTAGACAGCATTACCTATATGTATTGAAAATGAAAAAAAAATGTTTTGATTAACATGTGGTGGGTGAACTGACTGAATAGAACTGCATAATTGTGCTGATTTAAGGATTTGTCAACAAACAGATCAAATATCGAGCGAATCAGAAAATACCTTTGCATGCTTTCTGAACGGAAATCATGTCTTTCTAGAGCCAAGTAACAATCATTTGCCATTTCATTAACGAATGCTTGTATCCAGACAACATTTGCTACATCAAAACAACGCCAATTGAAATAATTATATCCAGAAATAATAATAATAGGGTATCATATATGATATTCGTAGAATTTATTTTATACTACTATACTACTACTACTTCGTACTTATGGAAAACTGCATTCAATTCCATGCTGTAGTTTTTGAGTTATGCGCGTACAAACATACCGACAGATAGATAAAAATTATAAAAAATGTTCTATTGGCTTCTGTTACAGAGGAAAATGTGTGGTGTGAATTTGTTAGATCGAGTAATCATCAAGTACGCAATGAGAAACAGGACTAGTAAATGGACAATTCGAGCAATTTTACATTTCTGCTGGTTGGCTGGAGTATCGCCTGCATATAAAAGACACCATTATTTGATGATTACTTGCATTTCAAACTATCTGTTGCTAAGACACTTGAATTGAAGAACGAAGTGAACAACGAGGAATTGGTTGGTGATGCAATTAGTGAAGAGGACCGTGAACATAAAAGACGAAGTGTACAATCAATTCCTGACAAAAGTTGGAGACAATAAGGGAATACTCACCTGGTAGACTTCATAAAATCCAATCAAGTCAGGATTAAAGTGCTGATACCCTGGAAGTAAATATTTAACTTTTGCTAGATGTAAATCTTGCGATATTTTTTTATGTTGTAGTATTAAAAGAAATTGCTTTTCAAAATTTTATCAATAGAAATTATTCTCAAATCTGAGAATGTTGTATCCTTATAGACCCGAAGTATCATGTGGAATACCTCATTTTTTTAACTAAATAAAATTTTGGCAAAATAGATGAGTAGTGTGTTAGTAGTGTTCATATACTACACAAATACATGAAAGTTTGATTTAAAATTCCTCAGATGGCTTCCCATGTCTGAAGAGGCTATACAATGAAAAAAAGTAACGGATATCTTTGTCAAAATAAATTATTTTCTCAGAAAAAAGTCATATGAGTATAACGATAAATATAATCAATTCTACGATTTGGGTGAAATATTGTTCTGTATTTTTACAGAAACCGGCAACGTTGGTACTTGTAGGCCACAGAAGAAATTACACGGGTTGATGAAATGAGAATGTTAGACAACAGTGGTGACTCCTCAGAGGGCCTCTTCTACAATTTAAGGCAATTTCATATTTTTGATGTAGTAGCAAATCAAATCTAGAACGTTTTATATGAGTTATATTTTATACAATATATAAAATAAAAAGATCGTTATAAAATAGCATGTCTGCATATTAACTGAAAACTTATCATGGACACCACTAAATGAGCGCCACCGCATTTCAGTGTACGCAGCGTAAAAATTATACCTAGACCTCCAACGTGCGTCCAACCGACAATATTTCGAGCAGAGGAGGCTGAAAATTATTTGCCTCCGTTCAAAATGTACAGATCTTATTGCAACGTGACCTTGGATTTGGTGGTTGTCGATTTTAGCGTATGAATTTTTACGGACTCTGGGGAGTCTGGCTTCCACTCGACACGCCCACATTGCATCGTCCGTCGATCATTGTCGGAATTATTCGCATATCACACGGTTAACAGTAAACTAGTCATAGTAATTCGAATTTCTGATACCGCGTGTTTTATTTAGGATTTCGGCCTTGCTTGAATGGTAAGTGTGAGAACTAAGTGAACTAAATTAATTTATTGTCGCTAGATAGTATTTATCTATATCTATACTAATACATAAAATCGTAGTGTCTGTAATATCAAAATAACAGGATTTAACTAATTGCATAAACAAGTAGGTACCTATAAATGTCACTAATAAAAAAGCAACAATTTTTATAATTTTTGTCTGTTTGTTTCGGCTAATCTCCGTAACGGTTGAATCAATTCCGACGGGATTTTCACTGGCAGGTAGCTAATATTATAAGGAATAACTTTGTAATAAATGTTTTTATGTTAGAAAAAAAATCTATACAAATAAATAGAATTGAAGCGTATTTTTATAATTTCAAATAACTAGATTTAACTTCGGACGAATCTCCGTAACGGCTAAATCTATTCCAACAGGATTTCCAATGGCAGGTTGATTATTTTATTAGAATATTTAACAGGCGATCGAAAATGAGAATTTCATACATTATTCGCTTCTATTGATGATCTTTAGTAGATTAATTTTTATTGAATGCCTCCAGACCACCACAAAAAATTTAAGGCGCCATACCAATACCTCCAGGGGAGGTGTGGAAAAATGCAAGTTGTATTCTTCTAGTAATTTTAAAGAGTTGGCCTCCTCTGCAATAAATGTCACGAGCCGTCACTGTTAGACAAGGAGATAATGGGGCTCCGCCAACAAAAATTAGGCATTAATGTCAGCAGCTAGGTGACTTAAGTTAGGGTACACGTCAGTCTATATTCTTACGGATCTAATTCTGTTCAGTAAGGTATTATCCACAAAAATCAGTTTTATCATTGGTTTTGTGGATAATTTCAATGACTACCAATAAAACCTATTTTTCCATTGAGGAAGGCTGGTTTTACCAGATATATTTAATTGATTTTGTTTTCATTTGTTAAGGAAAAAATATTAGTGAGAATAAGTTAATAGTGGCCTGTGTCTCATACATTATTTATACATCTGTATATACATCTTCACATCTATACATCTGTACATCTATACATCTATACATCTTTACATCTTCACATCTATACATCTATACATCTATAAATCTATACATCTATACATCTATACATCTATACATCTATACATCTATACATCTATACATCTATACATCTATACATCTATACATCTATACATCTATACATCTATACATCTATATATCTATACATCTATACATCTGTACATATATACATCTATACATCTATACATCTATACATCTATACATCTATACATCTATACATCTACACATCTATACATCTATACATCTATACATCTATACAGCTATACATCTATACATCTATACATCTATACATCTATACATCTATACATCTATACATCTATACATCTATACATCTATACATCTATACATCTATACATCTATACATCTATACATATATTCATCTATACATCTATTCATATATAATGAAATTGCAACAGGCCGATGTCTGTACATTAAAGATATTTGAGAAAAAATAATATGGAGGGTCTTTATTACAGCAACAGAAGCCGAAACAACATTTTTTAAGAGTTTTTGACCGACGAACCCCGAACGGAGGAGGTATACAATTCGACTGTCTGCTTTTTTTTTGGTTTGTTCGCGCCTTATGTATAGTAATCCTGCTCCGATTTGGATGATACTTGGAAATTCGTCCCATAATCGCAAAAACTCAAACCGAAATCTCCTTCCCTCCGAAAACCACCCCCGAAGTGGGTGGAGGATAGGATAGGATAGGCCAATATCCGGATACGTTTAAATTGAACATTTTTTCAAAAGAGTTACGGTTTTCGAGCTACATTCATTTTAAAATCTCACATATGGGTATTTTTGCTATGTGGAAGGGGCAATTTCTTTCGAAAACTGAAAATCTTTTGATGCCACATGAAAGACAATAATATGTGTATCAACATTTATAAAGCACATTTTCTCCTTAGAGTTAGGGTTTTCGAGGTAAGCGGTGGTAGAATTGTTAAATCTAAAATATTTGAGTGTACTTCCGCAGCGATGTTCTGAGATCTCTACATAATGATAAGGACAAGCTAAGTATATACGTGGGTAATAAGATATTAGTGGTGAACGTTCAACGATTTTTGTGACCAATGTTACACTCAAAAGTCTGAAATAAATACTTTTTTTACAAAAAAACTGGACCGACGTTATTAGCTGGTGCACTGAAAATTACGAAATAATATTAATTCTATTGGTGCTGGTACTTGTGAAGTTGATGCCAAAAGTTATCAATCTACTGCAACTGCACAACTTCAAAAGTAACAGCACCAATAGAATTAATATTATTTCGTAATTTTCAGTGCACCAACTAATAACGTCAGTCCAGTTTTTTGTAAAAAAGTATTTATTGTCTGTCTGTCTGTATGTTTGTACGCGCATCACGCAAAAACTACTGCATGGAATTGAATGCAGTTTCCACCGATATGTTACTAGAGGTTTAACTTAAAATATAGGCTATATTTTATTGCGCAAAGACTACTACGTATAATTGAATGCAATTTTCACCGATGTATTGTGGTCTAACTTAGAACTTGGATTCCAGTTTACCACGTCTGTCTGTCTGTTTGTATGTTTGTACACGCTTTAACTATCTCATGGAATTGAATACATTTTTACACGCGCACGAAGTAGCGGGCAAAAGCTAGTATATAATAAAATTGTAACAGGCCGATGTCTATACATTGTAGATATTTATGAAAAACTAATATGGTAGGTCTTTATTAGAGCAACTTATGCCGAAACAACAGTTTTTAGAACTTTTGTCTGTCTGTCTGTATGTTTCATACGCACATCACGCAAAAACTACTACACGAAATTGAATGCAGCTTTCATCGATATATTACTGGAGGTCTAACTTAAAATATAGGCTCCATTTTACCGCGTCTATCTGTCTTTCTGTATGTTTGTACAAGAATCACGCAAAATCGACTTCATGGAATTGACTGCAATTTTCACCGATGTATTGCTAGAGGTCTAACTCAAATGAGAGGTTCAATTTTACCGCATTTGTCTGTCTGCCTGTATGTTTGCACACGCATCTCGAAAAGCTACTGCATGGAATGCAGTTGAAGAATATCAAATATATGAAGCCTACCTATTTCGAGTTTTTGAGGTACACGGTTTTGTAGAAAAACACAGAACAACTCGTTATATTATGAGGATGTATTATCTTTAAATAATAGATGTTCGAAATTAGTATCATTCAATTCAATTGCTTAAAACAGTTTAATAAATAGTATTCTGTGTGTACTGTGTGTTTATTACTTTCCTGCGTTACTATAGTAGCTGTATAAGGAAAGTATTGTAATCGTGTGAAATTTTTGGTATCGAGATTTTTACAAATGTTGACGTTTCTGAGTTTTCTAAGTTTAATAAACATATTTTCAGCCATTTGTCTGCCTGTCTGTGTGTCTGTAGGTCTATCTGTCCGTCTGTATGTCTGTCTGTGACAGCATTATCTCGGAAACGGATCGGTGTATTTTATTGCTTTCTTCTTTATTTTGTTCAGTACCAATATCACTCGCAGGTGGCACTGAATGAGAATCCTGTATACACTGGTTGTTGTGCTATAGCCAAAAAACGTGATTTGCTCCAGACTGTAGCGCGAAAACGGTTTTAAGGATTTGGATTAAACTTGCCTAAAGTATTCTTCTGAGAGCCCTTAGACACCCACATACAACGCCATTTCTGAGAAACAGCAGAAAAAAAGTTATGCTTGAATAAAAATCCATAATTTCCGCATGTTTCTTCAGATTCTGGCTAAACGTTTCATCTTGCGAAAAAATGTTGGATGACCATTGTTGTTTGTCTTGACATGCTGAAAAAAATGAGTGGTAGCACGATTTGACCAGAGGATTTTTACTTTACTAACTCTATTATCGTCGCTATGTAAGGAAAGCTTTGTAATAGTGTAAAATTTTTCATTCACTGGAATTTGCCTGCGAGCGGTAGGAAAGTCGTGTGTGTGGACACACCAGATTTTTTTTACTTTGTTATTGGGTAAACTAAATCGAGAAAGCCATTATTAGTACTAATTTTATTAACTTTATTAAACCAGAAAGCATCATTACAAAAGTAATAAAACAATCCTAAAGAGGTAAACAAGTTACCTGTACCTACATTAGTCCTGGCATAAATGGTAAAATGAATAATAAGTTGGATAGGTATGATACAAAAAAAAGAACAAAATATTAATCTCTAAATAGTATAAGTAATAGAAAGGAAAACATAAAATAGAAATGTAACAAATGTATTGTAATGTAATTAAACTAATATTTTTCTTGCACGCAAGCTACTTACTTTATTATAATTTAGTACAATCCACTCAGACAACTTCTTTTCAGAAGTCTTAGTTTTATTGTCTATTGGTAACAAACTAAAAATTTTCAAGGACGTTATAAAACTGATGTTGAAATTTACTGTTGTATAAATCATAGGAATTAGCAAGTTTTTATTCATTGTTACACTGGTAGATACATTAAACTGCACTTTATGATACTCATGAAATTTGTTAATAGACTCAAGTGTAAGTCTGCTCTTGAGATCCAGGGGCCTAACAGTAGTGCTAACACTATTCCTGTACACTATTTTTAAAATCCTTTTTTGAATTGATATTAGGTAATTAATGACATTGTCATAAGCCCTGCCCCATCCGATTATACCATACGACGCAATGCTGTCTAATAGACCATAATATAAAATCAGTAATGACTCTGTTGTTAATATTTTTGACAGTTTAGCGAAGACAAATATTAAGTATCTTGTTTTGTTTACAATATAGATAACATGTTTGTCCTATTGAAGGGAACAATCAATTATTCTATAGGTACACTATACTTGCTTATATTGAAGCAGGCTAAATCAAATTATAACAATAACAATTACATTACTATATACCTAAAATTGCATTAGATGACATTCAAATATTTAATTTATTTCACAGCCTACTCCATATCTAGCTGAGCTATTAAGTATTTAATTCTGAGTAGTATTATTCAAATATCACCAAATCAATAATCAACTTTAGGTATAGTGAATGCTAACCAAATTAAAGATTAATAAGTACATACTTTAATATGAAAAAGTACAGGGTGTTTTATTTCAAATAACTGAGTTATTGGGTTCTGAATTAGTCGGAATTGGTATTTCGATTTCAAACACAAACACCATCTACAATTTTCAGAAGTTCTTTATATTGTAAATTTTGAGATACATTTTGGAATTTCTCCTTTCAAACTTAGATATAGACTAAGATAAATGTACCTATGCTTTTTGAGACATTCAAAAAAAAAGCTCAATATTTCGAAGTAGAATTTAAGAATGAAACAAAAAGTAGCATGTTCTATTTGAAATAAGCAAGTTAATGTCGACTGTCACCATTTCATAATTTTAAATTTTAGATCCATTATAAATGGTAAGGTTACATTTCTATATAAATTTTTGTTTTCAAGTTAATTAGTGAGAAGATAATAATCAAAAACGAAATTAAAAAATGAATTTTAGCAAAACTCAAACAGAGAGTCTGGCTGAAATGTGGGTACACTGAAATGTTTTCTGTACGAAACATTTCAATAAAACATTCTACTTTTAATTTCATATCACTCTTTCTTCTCCTAATTTCTCTGAATAACAACGACACAAATACTGACCACTTGTTTTTCACAATAGGACTTTTATTTGACAAACTTTTCACTAGCTCCATTTCCCATAAACAACAATTAGTAGAATGATATGGTTCATGGAACATATAGGGTCAGATATGAAACAAAAAACCAAAGCAGGAAACGTTGAATCTAATGAAATTGAAAATAAATCTGGTTTACCTCAAGGAATTATTTTGGCATCGATTTTGTTATCTATATATATATATATATATATATATATATATATATATATATATATATATATATATATATATAAACCAAAGTGGTGTTAGTTACACCATTTATAACTCAAGATTGACTGGACCGATTTTAAATATCTCTTATTTTTAGAAATCCTCTTCGCATAGAATAACAGAATAACTATTGAAATATCAGAAAATTAACTGAAAAAATATACAGGTATGTTATTTTTATACAAATTAAGAGTGGACATCCGCCATATTCCTTGCCGATATGTCAGACACAATTCTTTACCAATACCATATCTGATCGTGAGTTTCATCTAATCCTCAAAAGGGGGCACTGCCAAAAACAATATATCTGTTAATAAATTAACTTTAGCTAAAACTTAATAAAGCACTCATGGGACGCCAGGTCAGCTAGTAATATATACTATAAATAGTATTGACTTTATCGATGGTATAGAGTTCACTAATCTATTTGTCGACGAAACGTTATTTTAAATTAGTGGAGAATCATAAAAAGAAGTTATTTAGATAATCTTCTAGATAGAACTTCAAAGCACTAAATTTATTGTTCGGTAGAGGCATGCGTTTAATATTGAGATTGAATAGATTCTAGACCGTAATTCATTTTTTTTTTAATTCAAACGTTATTGAGGTGTTTTGTCAAAGATATAATTATTGCATATAATTTTTGGGGATTTCGTTATATTTCGTCATTAGCAAGCGTGTTCAAAACGGCATTAGCGTGGATTGTCTGCCTAATTCCTTACAATACATATGAAATTTAAAATTTAATGTTAGGAACAGTTTTTTAATGTTTAATGTTTAGACTTAACACCGGTAATATTATTTTACCCTTGCCATTATGACAAAATGGAGAGAGTGCAGTCCTTTCTCAAAAGTGACTTCACATTTCTAAATGTTTTGAATTGCAAAACCTGCTTTGTAAGTGCATTACTCCACTAACAAAAGTATTTAACTTTCTTGAGATGACATTGAGTGTGCATTTAAATGAATCCCTCAAAATATTACATCAGCCTGTTCCTAAATACAAACTATGAAGAGTATAGGATACAAACCAATAGCCTGGCCAGGCCTAAATTATGCCATCAGTCAATGTCATATTGCTATACTGAGTCCACATGTCTGTCGATTTTCGACGGCCATTTTAACCCTGGCCAGGCTAATGCTTTCTATTTCGGAACACGAATAAAATATTCTGACAGCTCTGACTCGTTGACATCACATTGCAATTGGTTTCTTTATGTAACACACAATACACTTTCACTACGTAAACCATGTTTTTTTAATTCAGTTTAAAATATTAACGCATAATACTTACATTAAACTGTGTGCACTACTTCACCATATAAACTTTGAATATGCAAATCTCAGACTCTTCCGTGCAAGTTTTGTGCCTTTAAAATCGTCTACAATCACGTATTAATATGTAGATGTACCAATAAATTATGTTGCAAATGCTAAATTGGATGTCAGAAAAACATAATTTTCTATCCATGGCGTTTAATTATTAGTTCACTACCAGACTTTTCTAATGAATTTATTACGATAAGAAACATAATCCACAACTATAATTGAAGGAAAAGTAACCACTACCATTCAAATAAGGCACGTTATTGTATAACCGTGGTGACGCTTTTTCACAAAGGGTTAAAGAGTAAGACAATGTACCTAATAATAGGAAGAATGCTCGTAATGTGTATAGTTTCAAAAATAAAAAAGCATATATTCAGTTCTAGTTGTAAACACTGACAAAAGAAATAATAAATTTAATATTTTATTATTTTTATAGAACAATATCGATATAGTAACTAGATTTTTATTTGTGTAGAGAATGTGTAGTAGAATACTTGATTGAATTATAAACGTTTGTGTAATTAAATGAATAATGCAAGTGGAAAGTATAAATACCTCCATTTCAAATCTAAAACGCTGTACTGAATCACAAAACCTCTGCAATTGTTTTCATTCTATGCCTATATGCTAATAACATTAACAACACCCCAATGATATGGCTTAGCTGCATTCATATTTAGCAATAATTAATATGCCACAGATTAAAATTTACACTCGATGAATATTTAATATTTTCGAAATGCGAAACACGCTGGTTAATACACAGGATGTTTCTTAATAACATGTTATTATTTGAGGAGGTTATATTCTTAGGTCCATTTTGAGAAGATTAACGTATGTCCTGAAGGTCTTAACTTTTGAACTACAGGGTGCTAAAGGCAAAAGAAATAAACTTTTCTTATGATTACTTTGATATGACCCAAGATATGTTTGTGAAACGTACTATGCATTTTCTATGTATCATAAGACATTTTCTGCTGAACGACGTAATTTTTTATTCTTGACAGTGACGTAAAAAATATTTTTGAAATCCTCACTCTTTTCTAAGCAAAACTATTCTCTTGATTTTTTGAAGTATAAAAAATATATATAAGAAAATAAAATTCATTCATTTGCGTCTCGTTAAAACTTTTACGAGAAAACAAAACCTTAAACTAAAATGTATTCAAGAGATAACATTTTAAACTGTAAAATTAAAGTAATGTAATATTTTTCTTTATTCCCTTAAATCTTAAGCACCCTGTAAGACCTTTCCGGCATATTTTTATATGAAGCTTTTTTCTCAAAGTGATTCCAGGAATAACCTCCCCAAATAATAGCATAATATTAAGATACACCCCATATACATAAATGCCAGATCAATAAATAAATATGTCTATGTCGATATCACTAAGTTTATCAGATCGCAAACAATCATTACACAATAATAATTAAGCCCATATCAAATTTTGAGCAGTTAATGTTACTGTATATACAATTCAAACACAACTTGTTATTTATAGCTGGACTAGTAATTCTATATCAATTGTAGGCACCTGTATCCTATAAATGTGATATGTAATGATGGTGTAATTAGTAATAGTTTTGATCGAATTACCAAGCAGCAATAAATTAATCTCAGTGCATAATTGAGAGTTGTAATCTTGAGTTAAGTTTGTAATTACTTGGTGTATGATTTTTTGTTATTGTTTGTTCAAATTAAATATGATGAGGGTATAAACAATTTATTATAAATTATGTGTATGATGAACATATTAATTGTGAAACATTAGTGATCTTCTGACTAGAGTCTAGAGTTTTAGTTCGCGTGTAGTACATATCTGCAATTGTGTAATGGAAGTGTCTGAACATTTATAAACGCAAATTCAAAGCATACAAAAGGTGACGATATAATCAAATGCAATGAGCTTAGAGCAGATGCAAGATAGATGGTACCTACTTAAATGAGATGAAAGCAAATATGAAAAATCCTGGAGCAACACTTAAAATCGTCTTTACGATATACCTGAAGCTAATAGCACCAACATTACTGAAAGAATTGAAAATATAAGCTGGAGGTTGAAGAAGCTATCTCTCAAATATCTACTGATATTAAGATACGTAAGGCATTCGTTCAATCAAACCTGTTAGTAAACCTAGACCCTCAAAACTATAACATATAATTCATATCAGGCTGTGTACGTACATCTAAGAAAACAAAATAAAAACTCAGCCTCACCATTACTAAAGTAAGTGCAAATTTGACACCTTCTCAGAGAACACACCTGAATAATCTGAGGTCGCTCATGGAGGGGACTAAGCCTAAGGGCCAACAAGACATTGAAATAAGATATATAAAGGGTGCTCCGACGACCATACAACTGACAGGCTTTCCAAAAAAAAACATAATAAACTAATTACAGTGAAAATTTATTATCAAAATGTGGTACCAGAACTAAAATGCCCGACCTTTTGTGTAGCGTGAATATAACTATGACATTATAGTCTTGATTGAAAATGGACTGTATGAAGGTATCATACTCTTTGACTACTCCTTAATATTGCAGATACTGGCCTCCTTATCGCTGCTCACATTTTCTACGCACACGACTTTGAACTTTGCCGCTCTTGTAACTTCCAATTCCATGGCCCTTGGCCATCAAGTTAACAGGCTTTGCCATGAGAAGTGCTTCTTTAATTTCTCATTCACAAAGTCCATCCGGGAACACCTGAATCGTTCTAATATGGCATCAGGAGGATTAGCTAAGCTAACGATGCGAGCTACATCGGATCCGAACTCTTGGAGGGTCGCATTACGTTTTTGGCAGCGCATCTTGGAATGGAAGTAGTAAACTTTTTCTAAATGAGCTTGATTATACCTCAGCTTCAGATATTTCAACAATCCCAGGTGCTGTTGGAGAAAAGACAAAATATCTGTCGCCTCACCATGTAAGGCCTTTTCTCCGTTGGACCAACCATTCGCCCATGAGAATTTACCATCGAACTCATGTGGCTTCATTCGAAATCTGCACTGTTCAATCATGATAAGGAGTACTGTGATCTGAAGTTCCGACTGCTCGTAGGGAAAGTAAACTACACGGTTTTTTAATAATTTATTATTTTTTCTATCACGCAGAATGTTCTGAACAGAGTTACAAATCCTCTATAAATCTGAAATATTTTTGATGATATGTATCCAACAGCTACTTATCTTAGGTTTAGATTGCCCTTATTTTGAAACTATTTTTTCGATCATGCTCAATAACTAAAACTCAACTGAGATATTCATATAAATCATTTTTGTAGATAATTTTATAAATGTGCGGATTAACAAATTTCTTACCAGTTTTCAGTTTCTATGATTTTTTTTGGAAAAAGCCTTAAACCTACATAATTTGAAGTTATAAATTATATCTACCAACCAGAAATCTTTTTGATCGCTTTCAATCAATGGCCAGACAAATATTTCTTAGTAATTGTCCAGAACACACTATTTCTTTCAAGAAAATGGTAGAAAACCATTGTAGAATGAGTTTTGATGAAGAAGTATAATGCGCAAATATAGAGCAGGACAAGGGAAAATATTTTATATGAAAATATGACCAAGAAATTAGTAAAATGACTGTTCAGGTGCGACGGAAGATACAAAGAAAGCACAAGCAGGCAACATCGCGCTATTTAGATTCGATTCTCATGTATGAATATTGGATAATAATTTATTAATTAATAACGCATCTCCCTTGCGCACCCAGTTTTATTCTCAGTACTTATACACATTACAATACCAGGAGTGTTTGTTCTGAAAAATGTCTGAAATTCTTTATGCGGTCTATATTTATCCATCTTGAATGATAATATATAACATGCAATCTGATAAAATTATCAATTAATCACATACTTCCGATGCATATTGCAGGTGTCTTCTTCATTTGAAATTAGCAGTTATGCTCAAGAATCGCGCGAATTTTTTAGACTTATAAAAAGTTCAAAATATTTGCAAGAGTCTTGTGAAGTCTTGCAAGTCCGTCTGCAAACCAAGATCCAAGACTTAAGGAATTGATACAAGACTAAGACCAATACCAGGGGTACAAGACCAAGACCAAAACCGATCTGGACTTGGTCTTGGTTTGCGCATCACGAATAATTATGACTGCCTTCTTTGATCAGGTTCTCTTCTTCGCTAATTGCTCGGCCTCTAAAATTTTTTTACAGCTGAATGTTTACACTTCCAATATATTTTGCACTGGTGGGTTTTATCTTTATCTATTAAATTGCAATTTCTTTTTGCTTCAACATTCGAAAGTACAAGACAAAATAAATATTTCTATCACAGTAATCTTTATATATACGAGTAAGTAATACGCTTAAATATTTCAGTTTAATGTGCTATCAGAAATAAACCCTTTTAATGATAATAATAATAATAGTATACAGGTAACCCATATCAGGTAAATTCCTCAAGTATCTAATATACTATCATGAAGACAAACCCATTAATTAGTTTCATGTATTTATATTTAAATATTTACAGTTTTCGAATAAATGTCCAATCGAATATTCCTCCGTTTGACAATTGTCTTTTCGAAATTAGGTCCATTCGACATTTTTTCTATTCGAATAAATGTCCTGTCGTGTCCATTCAGCACCCGTCTTCCACGTACACAACCAGATTCGAAATAACACTTGGAACAGTAGTATGAACAACTTTATTTAACAGGCCAACATTATTAACATGACATCAATATTAACATGTGCCAGCTACTTTTTGATTATTAGAAACACAGAGTGATTATTTTTCTTCGTGAATATCTAAGTCTACAACATGTCCCTTCGGACAAATGTCCACTCGATCATTAGTCCTTGGAAATTTTGTCATTCAAACACCAGTCCGGGACTCAGTTTCAATTACATACCTTTATCATCTGTATTCAATGGGTAAGATTCGTTGAATGTCAATAAATCCCTAGGGCCTGATGGTATTCCTACAATTTTACTGTATTTTTGCCGATTTTCTCTTGCTAAACCATTGCCTACATTATTTTCATTATCACTCAAAATAGGATCTTTTATATAAAATGGAAAAGTAGTTATGTTTATTTAATTTTTAAATATGGCAATATAATTGATATATCTAAACCAATATTAATTTATATACGAGTAAAGACTTTTCGTATGACCACGAAAATTTCGAAAACAACTTATCCGATTTCAATACTTTTTTTTAATGAATTTTCTATACCTGCGCCGTGACATAGGCTATATTTTATGTTCTTTTAGTTTTTCTATATACTACTATATATACGAGTAAGTACTTTTCGTATGACCACGAAAATCTCGAAAACTACTTATCCGATTTCAATATTTTTTTTATTTTCTACAATTTATGTTCTTATAGCTTTTGTAACATAAATAAATAAATAAAATTTGGTACTACTTCTCAGCGGCGTAGGTAATGCCAAGCCATTGCCTAGCGACAGCGTCTATCGACAGCTGATAAAAATCGTGATTGCTATAGCAAATAATGACTGTTATAGTTATTTTTTCTTTCTTTATATCTTACTTTGTTTATTTTAATGTACTGAAGTTGAAATCAAAAATTAACTACTTGAACCATAATTTTTGCTTTAAATGTTTTTTTGTTTGTTGAATGTTTTTTATAATGTGATACGAGTCTTTACTATACCGACTGCTGCAGCAAGCCTCATAGTATTAGTTTAATACCATGATGTAAAAAGATACCTTGGTTAAGAAATTGTGTGCACTATTAAAAAAAAGTTGAATTTCCAATACAAAATATTGAAAATTCATCACAAAAATATTGAGTTTCCAATATTTTGGATTGAAAATTCAACAGAGTTGAATTTTGAATACTGTGTTAAAAATTCTATAATTCTACAAATTTTGCTCACGTGTTTATCATACCAAAGTTAACGGATAGTATTCTATACCTTAGTAAAACTACTGTTAAACTATCAGTGCCCGTGGGACACTATGTGGTGGGTTCCGTATCTGAAAGTGTATTGTCTATTGTATATTTCAGAATTCTATGGCTGGATTTTGATATTTTTTTACCATGTATGTATGTATAATGCTATAAGAATGATCAGGTAGTGGTTGTAAGTGTGTCTAGGCCTCCTAGGTTGAGGGTTCCATATCTGTGATTCCCAAAGAAGTATATCTGAGCTCTATGGCTGAATTTTCGTAGATTTTTCGGTATATATTTGTGTGAAGTATGTCATTGGACTATATTGTGAGAGTCTGGCAGTGCAACTGGAATTTAAAGGTAAAGGGTTCCATACCGGAAAATTCCAAAGACACATGTAGGGAAAATTATCATGCTGTTCTCTCTTGGTGCATGTCTGTGGATGGATCTGGGTTGGTCTTCGGACTGGTTCTACGTGCGAGTAGGTCTCATAGAAGGGATCCATACTCAAAACTTTTCCTGACTTTATGTTTTCGTACCACAATCTACGAAAGTGTTTGCCCGGGAAGTGCCGGGTAAAACAGCTAGTAATGCTATATAATGGGTATGTTAGTTTAAAGTATAATTAATAATACTTTGCTGCAATTGTAAAAAGGGGTTATTCGTTTCTAATAAATAAAAAAAAAAATTGGATACACCTGCATCTCAACTTAGCTTTGAAAACGCACACGAAAATACCATTTTCCACAACAAAATCCCATTCCTATTGGAGTGTGGAGGAATACAATACATTCAAACACAGAAATGCACATTGACTAATGACGTGTGGCAGAAGTTGTTTTTCCTGGGATATATACTCAATAGATTGGAATTTATCAGAAAGCGGAAAGCTGCATTATAATCGGAAAATGTTCAGTCCGTGTGTGGAAGCAAACAGGCCTTGTAAATTGATATTTACACACATACTAGTAGGAAATGTGTAGAGTTCTATTTATCATCGTAAACATATTTAGATGGGAATTAGAAATTTCGGATGTTATCGAGTAATATAGTTTCAGGAAATTATTATTATAGTTCATTCATATAGTATTATGTACGAGGGATGAGTGAAGTTGCTTTCCGATTGTGTTCTTTTCTGAAAATTACTTGTTTTGTATAACATGAAGATCCAACTTACTAGTGAGAACTCGCTGCGATAATGTATTTTGTTGCATCAGAATATAACAAAGTTTTCAGAGCAAAGCTGTTCCAGCTTGGTCACGCGGCTAGAGTTGATTGACCAAAAATGTTACTTTATGATACTTGTTCATCATCAGATTATCAGATGTGTTTCAGTGTTTCTGTTGTAAATATAGGAGATATAGATATATAGATAGGTAGATAGTGAAATTTATTGTTCAAATGTTAAAACAAAAGAAAAAATATATAAAATAGAAAAGTTGCAATTAAGATAATAATAATATTAATTATTAATAAAATAATATCATTTATTAGTTAATTAGCTAGAAGTAAAATCACCGAAGGAAAAATATTCAATACCAGCTATCTTAGAAATGGCCCCTCGAATTTTGAGCAGAATTTTCAAGGCCTTTTCGGACTTGAGAAGTTGATTCTTGTGGGTTTGACCCTTACGGTACGAGCACCAATATAATTATTATTATTTGGTGTTTTCCAATGCACCAACTAATAATTTTTTTTTATAAATATTTATTTATTATACTTAACCAATATCACAACTGAATGAATATTGAATTAATTAACTCTATCGCTCTCATCAAGTGTCACACGACGCCCTATCATTTTTTTAAATTAATAAAATAGAATTAAAATATGAGTGACTTTCGTCAACAGTAGACAATAAGTAATACAATTACCACCAACGAGTACAACAACTACTCGGTGAGCTAATAATCCATCCCACATTGAATTACATCATCGTTGATAGGGGCAATATGACTTAATACAATTCAATATATATATTGAAAACTTCTAACCATTTTACTTTTATCACATCACAGTTGAATCAAGTGTATGATCGCCGATTTCGTTCGGCTGCGTTTATGCTGCAGAGATTGGATATGCGAAATGAGTCAATTATTTCCTTCGTTATTATAACAGCACATCCAGCATTGTTATCATCTTTTGAGGCATGTATGAAGAGTAAGCACTGCCATACTTATTCGAAAGATGATTTCATTGAATAGGTTTTTGAGTACTTCCCTTGGTGTGTCCTTGTTATTGCTGCATAATATGTTTTTAACGACAGGCGGTTTCCTGACTCAGAGAGTAGTATTGTCTAGATTGAAATCAGGTTCTATTGAATTTAGTATTTGGGTTATTGATTGAAGGGATCTTGGACTATTGATATGGTTTACAAAGGGACGTACGATAAGTTCATAGATAGGATTGTATGGCTGTGCTGACACACTGCTTGAATAAGACAAGAGCAGGTGTTTTCTCCTGAGAGCAAGTGGTGGTTCTAGGGATTCTACTTGTAGAAAGAAAGCCGGACTGGACCTAAAAGCTGCAACGCATAAACGCAGGTAAGTATTTTGCACAGTGTCGAGTTTTAGATTTGACTTGCAACATGTACAGTATGCTAATGACCGATTCATGTGGAACTCCATTCTTAAGGTTTGAGGTAGAGATGTCCTTCCATTTTTTAAGAGTGAATGAGCGTTCAAATAGGAAGTTTTCTTTAAATAGTAGCATGTTTCTCATTATGTTTATGTTTTGTAATTTTTTGATTTTGCCAGGCTTCCAGTTGGTATCGAAAGCGCTAGCATTATCAAAAGTTAGAGCTACAACCTCTTTCTGATTTCCGACAGCCTCGGCATGGCTATTTCTGTAAAACTACGATTTGGTCTGAGACCTGATTAGGCGTAATTAGTTTCCAAATACCAGATGAGCTGCTTATTTATATTTTTTCAAGTAATTTACATAGTTCGGACGTCAAGGATGTTGGTCTATATGAGTTAGGATCGTATGTTAGTGGTTCGGACTTTTTGAAAGGGATTATGATTGATTGTCGCCAGGAAGATGGGAATTGTTGTGTGGCCCTGACTATGTTATAGAGTTCAAGGATTCTCTCAATTGAATTTATGTGAAGGTTTTAAGGAAATATTTTAGGTATGTTGTCTGGTCCGGCAGCAGAGTTTTTCATAGTTGAGTGGGCTAATTGGAGTTCTGTAAGTGTTAAATGTACATTGATTTCATTATTGTTTTTGGACAGAATGGGCATTGGGTTTTGTATGTAATTTTGATTATTGAAATTTGTCTATGTGACAACGTGAAAATGTGTTGAGTATCTGTGACGATACTCCCTTTGTGTAGGAGCCCCGGGATTTGACGTGGCGTGTTTCTTCCTTTCTTTTGTTTTATCTTGCTCCATACTTGGATTAGCTGCGTATTAACAGTTATCATGTGCGTGTTCTGGTTTCAGCTTCCTTTTTATTCTGGCTTTAGTGATATATAAGTAAAAAGATGTTCTTGAGGATGCACTCATATATTAAATAAAATTCTTTGATTAAAGCCGAGCTTTCGAGAATGTTTATTCTCTTCTTCAGGGCAAAAATCGTGAATTTAGAATAAATTAGCCAAAAACTGGAAAGATTTCATAGCCATCAATTATAAATGTCAATGACATTGTATGACATTTGTATATATATATATATATATATATATATATAGAGAGAGAGAGAGAGAGAGAGAGAGTAGGTTGCCGCCGACATTTGTTCTGTAACTATCTCTGCGTTAACAGGTCTGATTCAGGTAGGCTGGTTTGATCAGTAGGAGTTAGGATATCTGATAGACCCCGCTCATATCTTAAGTTAATATTTTGGAAGTCTTCGTCAGTTATTACGTTATGTAAATTTTGATCAGAAGTTGGTTCAATTAATAGAGGTAGTGAGCTGACAACAATCGTATCGTTTCCTGTTTTACAGATAAAACATTCCATTATATCAGTTGATATGAAGATTATATTGTCATTGCCTTTATAATTTACGGACATGGATGGTTGAAGTTCGAAGGTATCATCAGGCGGATAGACATAGACATATATTTGCCTTCGGAAGCTCAATATGTCTGAGAATTCATATCCAGGGATGCTGGCTCCCAAGAATGAGAATGGCTATGCTAACCGCCGTCCTAGATTTTGGATAGCATTTTCGACAATATCGTAAGAAATACAGGGGGATAAATTAGATATTACTAGTCTTTTTGTAGGAGAGATTAGTCGGCAGACGTTGAGTATTGTATTTTCTATTTTAATACTGGTGTTTGATTTCAAGATGTCGTCAACTATTTTGAAGCTTGCTAGAAAAAAAACATACTCTGTTATTGGATATTCTAGATGCCAAAGTGATATTTTTTGGATCTATGACGCTGCCTACCGCCTTTACATAGTCGTGCAACTTGAGTTTGCGTGCATTGTAATTGCTTGATCTTTATTCGGAAAAGTATAATTGGGAGCGATTTTGACTTTAGAAACATGCGATGCTTGTGAGATGGTGTTGGATGCTTATTGTTCCATTTCTTATGCTATTGTTAGGTATGTTTTTATTTGTTAATAAGACATAGATGCCCCTGAAGTCAGAAGCTGATACTTTCGTTGTATTGGACAATCGACGTGTAGGTATCTTGGGACGCTCTATATTGCCTATGGCGAGCAGGCAGGCATGCTGTTGTGGGTGTTGCTTCTGTACCTGCTGTGCCACTGGATAGTTGGATGTAAACACACGACGTGCCAGCGTTGGTGAATGTTAGCCATATGTGAAAAATAGCGAAACACGTATTTTCTGAAGAAAATACACTTACAAACGTATTAATATGGTTAGTTTAGGTTAGGTTTTACGGTTTTAATAAAATAATATTTCTTTTATATGAAAAGCACAAAAGTTTTTCTAGTAAAAACTCTCCAGTTACTGGGCAAATAATAAACAAATGTGCAAGCTCGTCCCGCTCTTGTGTAGAGGAAAATATGGCACTGCCAAAATACGCAAGTCGAGATCTGATCCCTTTGATGTGTGCTAGAAATACCGCCTCCGAGGCGAAAGTCAGCCAGCGTCAACGTTGGCCTTGCTTTGTCATCTATTTTGCATACACACGATGCGCCAACGTTGAAACGAGCGTACATTGCCCAAGACTTGCCATGTCGTCTGTAGGGGGCTTTATTCACACTATTTGCACAGGAGCTACACGAATTCGATGTCACTCGTTCAAGCATCCTGTAGATTATTTTCTGATTTACTGATATGCAACCACTTAAGGGTACCATAAGATACTCAGAGTTGGGTAGTTGTAGTATCAAAGTTTACACACATCAAAACGCTCACTTATGAAATAGTCAGAAATTTCGGAATGCTCAAATATCTTCAAGACTTTTGAAATTTTGTTTACAATTTGCAGTACAGGGGGGTTTTTGCGCAAGCGGAAATCAACACTGATAACCGTTCTGTTACTAAATTTAACACGCACAACTGTTTATGAGAATAATAATGCATTTAGAAAATCATAGTTTATGCAACAAGTGTGTAAAGAAAGAAGGATTATTGACAATCGTGATAATGAAATATGACCCTAAAAATATCTCAAACTAACTGAAGGACGAATGTGTTCTATGTCGCTTCTAGCCAAGGGCGAATTTTTATAACTTCAAAAACGAATTCGAAATATACCTAGATGCGATTCCTATTAAAAAAAAATCAGACTCGCCTTTCTACTAACGTCTGGGATATATTATTTTTTACACTTCCAACTTTGGAAATTAAATTTGAGATTGAGATATATAATAATAATATGATTATTATTCTTTGAACCAGTAGTTGTGATTTTCAATTGATTGATGTTTGGCATAGAGTAAACTTGAAAAGCGCTATCTCTTGCTTATTTCTTGAGTAAATCTGGGTAATTTAACATCTTTTGTCCGACATCACATCGAGGATAGTTGAACAAGTTTCAAATAGTTGTAAAATGATAATTTCAAGTGGTTTCCTATTACCCTAAATTTGACTAAAAGTTAATGTTTCTGTCAATGAAAATAGATCTCACAATTTGGGTATGCGTTATAATATCTCGTGGGTTCGGGAGAATAAGCTGAGCACGAGTTTAGTAGAGGGAGCAGATATTCTCAAGGCTTTGGATATTGAACACATTCGTCAGGACACTCAATACTCCAAAATTTAACTTTCAAATTAGTTGTAGCAATAATATTATTATCTGCAATTTTTAAATTAGTTTTACTATTATTTCTCTCTTTATAACTTCCATCAATAGACAGCTTTCTATATACACAAATTCTTTTCACGATTCTGAGCTCTGAGAGATGACAGATTTCCAATGTATACACCCGCATCTTCAGCAAATCAGATAATCTTATCAAACCGTACGAAAAATGAAGAGAGAAATAATTTGGTTTGTTTTAAAAAGCAGTCCTGGATGAAGGCCAAATATTTATTTTATTCGCTGATAAAGTCTTTTCCCCCAGTTGTTATTTCGTGAGT
Organism: Crioceris asparagi; assembly: GCA_958507055.1. Taxonomy (NCBI): domain Eukaryota; kingdom Metazoa; phylum Arthropoda; class Insecta; order Coleoptera; family Chrysomelidae; genus Crioceris; species Crioceris asparagi. The sequence goes on along the minus strand of OY293827.1, from coordinate 71,087,513 downwards.
TGATATATTTTGTGAAAAATAACGTCAACATGTGTATCTTTTGTATTTTGATTCTAACTGGATGATTATATATTTCGAGAACAGAATTTTTTAAATAATTCTTGAGTTTTTTTAATCTATACAATTGTGGGTTTCAGAACAACAAATCCAAAATCTAATGTAAATAAATAAACAACATCAAATTGTGTTCTGAATAATAATTTCACCAATAGCTGTGTTATTATTATGTATTTTAATTTGTAGACCCTGGTATCCTTATATAGTCCGTTTTTGCAGGCCCTAATTTTGATACTTCTTCGACATCATCAACCCACATCAAAAGAGAATCGGGACCACACTTTGATGATATTCTCATTCGAGAAGTACACGCCACAGCAGGTCAAACTCTCCTTCTACCTTGCACTGTCCGGAATTTGGGAGGCAAAGTGGTGAGTTCTATCAAATTATCTCCATGTTATCGTAAGATATTGCACATTATATTATAACTTTCCTGTACCTACTCCTTTTGTACCAATTTATAATTTTTATCTATCCCACATATTGATATCCATTTCAAGTTTTTAATATAAGTACCTACTTTTTATCAAAATAGGGCCGACTTTATTAAATGACGCGCTGATAAACACAAAATAATACTCAGCAAACATATTGTTAAATAAGATACAAATTCAGAAATCTTGAGTGTTTAAACAAACAATATTTGATCTAGAAATCATAAGGTTTTTGTGTTGTAAAAGAGGCGAAGACCTGGGCAAAGATCACTTCTGGGTAGATAGAATACCTACTTTTGGAAACTTCAAATTCCTTCTGACTTTTATATTAAGTAAAGTTTGTATGACCTTCTGACCAAGAGATGTTTTATAAAAGCTTTCAGGTCGCACAAGAGCTCTTTGACCTTAGTAACCGTCTTGAAAATAATTGTAATAAAAAATATGTCCTTAAACTACAAACGACGTAGATGATTGTAGTGAAATTTATTTGCTTGTAGTTTTTCAGGAAACCCTGTCAATCAAGAAAAAAAAATTACTCTGACATTTTCTGATATTTCTATGGAATTTCCCTAGAAATGTATTAACAATCGTTTTAAGTTGTTTGTAGTAAAAACATTTTATTCATCAAGTTTTAAGAGTTTTAATCAATAAAAGCAATTTTCGGAAAGTGTATTTTTTTATTCCATAAACTACAAACGACGTAGATGATTGTACCCAGTGAAATTTATTTGCCTGCAGTTTTTCAAAAAGCCCTGTAAATAGAAAAACATGTTTTGATATTATTATCGAATTGTCAAATTTTATTGAGATTTTTAAACATTAAAACAGATTTATGTCAAATAAATTGATTAATTTTTCTCTTTTCTCATTTTCTCTCTCTCTCTCTCTCTCTCTCTCTCTTTTATCCATAAATTATAAACGACATAAATGATTGTAGTGAAATTTATTTGTTTGCAGTTTTTCAGAACACCTTGAAAAATAAAAATAAAATGTTTCACTTCAACATTTTTGGATATTTTTATGACATTTTTTTAGGGTGGTGTTATAGATCGTTAGTAGTTTTATGTAGCGAAGACAATTTTCTTATAAAATTTTATCAAGATTTTAAATTATTAGAACAAATTTATGTACACTAAATGTAATATATTTTTTCTCCTTAAACCAAAAACTACGTAGATGGTTGTAGTGAAAGTAGAGTATTTCCTCAATGGCTATTGATCATTTCTTCTACATAAAATAGTATATGTAGATATGTGTTTTGCAACTGAACTCTTATTTAGTTCACCATGCATTTCTCATTTATCCACTGTATATTTCATGATGGTTCGATAATGATCAATATTTTTTTTCAAAATTCAAAGTCTTCTTATGTTAATTATATGTATAAATCTCATCATTTCTTGAAATTTTTGTATCTGAAAAGTTCTAGATAAAACTCAGAAATCTAGTTAGGCTTAGGCTTCTGAGAAGGTAAACAGATTGCTATAATTTTTTGGGACACACGTGGCTATGAAGCTGAAGTAATTCTTCAACTTCAAATATCTCATGATTCCTACAGTATGTTTTGTTATTTCATACTTTTTAGTACAACATCAAATCAATTTTGTACAAGCGGTCAAACCAAAAATTCAACCCAACCCAATTGAGAGAACCTAGCATTTAAAAAATGTAATAGATAGGTATATGGGCCTATTTTGTAAGACATATCGGACGTTAAATGCTTTTAACGTAAATCGCCTTCCTGTAAGCTCAATATTTAACGCATCCGATAAAATATATTTTAAGCATCTTTCTAAGCACGCTGTTTCTAATGGAAAGTGATCACAGTCGTTGAGTCATGTGTTACTTTGAAGGTTATATTCAACTTTATTATATAGGTATGTATGTGATAAAAATTGGAAAATATACATAATAAACTTTGGGAATCATTTCTATTAAGAATTTATTTGTCAGTTGCTCTTTCATTTAATGAAAGTATGAGGTGATGATAGAAAGTGAGTAGGTATATTTTGTAGATTGAGCTGAGATTGGCTTTGTAATAAAACTTGAATGTAGAATTCTAGAAGTCTGGATTTTTTTTTAGATTCGGTTGTTGCTGGCTTATAAAATTAATAATCAATTGGATAGATCTATTCTTTATACTTCTAATTTATAATGACTAGGTATCTACCTACCCTATACATTGAAGTTACTTGCTATGAGAATTTTTCAGCAATTCTGTGCGACACTATAATATTTACATACTAATCAGAAAGATGCTAATATGTTATCAATACTTTTGATAAATGGGTAGCTTAGATAATTTTTCTTAACTAAAGTTTTATACATAAAAATTAATTAGATTCATCTAACATCATAATTTGAATTTTAATGCACTATCTTTTAATGCCCATAGAAAATTTCATGAGCAAAAAATACGCCAGCCATAAAAAATTTCTCAATATGTTAGGTAAATTTAATTAATCACATTAAATATAATGCCTGGTTTGGGCTTACGGAATAGCAACTAAGGTTATGGAGTTTATTCAATCCTTAAATTTATAGCATGCAGGTTACAGAATATCCATTTAGCTTTAAGGTAACTTATTTTTGAACGGGTCTCAGAATTGAACGTTTTGCTTACATAATAGCCCCAATAGATGCGTCGTCGTTGCTGAACGCTCCGAATATTTCAGATCGTACATTATAAAATGTCAGCTTTATTCAATATGATATTTAACATGTGCTACTATGCATTGGGAACTAGGCCCATTAGAAATAAAAATAATTATTACAGTTTTGAAGATCAAGTTTAAGCTAACTTGGTGTAATATATTAGTGGGTTTTCATCTAATAATGCCTTTTTTATGGAAGGAAATTAAATTTTTAAAAAATATCCCTCACTTCATTGCGACAAGTCTAATTCAAAAACCGTTGAAGGTTAAGAAAAATCTTCAGTTTACACTATTTATGTCGGAAATAATTCCTATATTATTTCTGTTTGAAGGGTGCTTTAAGTACCGAACATACTTTTCTTAAAGGGATCATTTCTGAAAATAAGATTCATCAGAATCGCATTCCATACTGTAACTTTTAACCCTGTGCTAAACGTTGTGGGGTGAGTTCACTTGCGTAAGACTCAAAGTTCGCAGATTGCTTCCAATGATTTATTTTCAAACACTCTGTAAATGAGCTTCTGTTATGGTACAACTGTCACTACTTGTCACTTTGACTATCGCGTTTCAACTACTTTCGACTTATGTCTCCAATTGACTGCTATAATAAAACTGACTCTGTCCCGTGATCGACACGGCTTTATATACCTGAATGATGACATGACATTCATCGAGAATATTCTATGATTATCTAGACGCACATAATAATGTTCTAGAGCCTTGTCAAACTGACAATAGAATGACAAATTGTACCTCACATGTAGTTTCTGGAAGGATCGAGAATAAAACTACTATAATTCTAGAACTATAGAAGCAACAACTATTGTAAGCAAGGTAGTAGAATAAATAGCTAATAAACGAATAATAACCGTAAGTACATGACTACCTATCCACGTTCCACTGCCCCCTTCTTAGCTTTGATCGTCCCGATCAAACATCATCCCAATACATTCTACAATCTCATCTGGGGGAGCTCCTTGGATCCTCTTGTCCCAGTTCTCATTCTCACTTCCCGAGAAAGACATATAACTCGGTGTTCCTTTTGATCCTCCTCGGTGATCATAAAAATGTTTCACCGGACTATGAATACCTCCAGGTGACTATACTCGAACAGGTGATCTGCTTTTATACAAGCTAGCATGATCCTTGGTGGCCATACAACCTTCACCACTACGTGATCTTGAATTACGATCACGCAATCTAGGTATGTGGCAAGGAGACGTCAATTTACTACAGTACATCTCACTATCTTCAATATTGTTTGAACTACTGCGATTGCGCCTACTATCTCGGTCATTGTGTCGCCTCATGCGCTTCCTTCTATTGCGGCCGAAGCACCCTCTACCTCCTGCACCTCTTTGTGGACTACTGCAACGTGAATTGCTTTTTCCACGACCACTACTGCCTACACATTGCCTGATACTTCTTCGACATCTCGATATACTGCGCCTTCTAGCAAGACTCTTTCTTCTACTGCTTGATATTTCTCTAGAGATACTGCTCTTCTTCGAACTGGGTATGACATCTTCCCTCTTAACACCAGGCTCGATATCTGAGCTGTCGTTGTTAGAGCAATAATGATATTTCTGTTGTGCGTAATTTTCTTTCTTCCGGATTTCGAGATTTCCTTGTACATGACCAGTTTGAAATGGTGGACAGTTCTTCTTCATGTGCCATTCTTGTTCACAATTCCAACACACCCTCGGAGTACTGAAATTTCCAGGAAGATTGCTAGTTTGAAACTGTGAACAATTCTTTTTGATATGTCCTCCTTGTCCACAGTTCCAACACACCCTCTGAGTACTATAACCAGTTGTTTGCCCATCGAGTTTTCGCAAAATTTCAATAATTTGCTTAATGATGTTACTTTTTCTGTATTTCTCCTTTTGGATGAAGCTAACTTGTCGAATCTGTCCCCGATGGAGATGAGATCTGGATGCCTGTTTAGCAGCTTCATACTCAAGTGCACGTGCAAGGGCATCTTCAATTCTTGTAAGGCCACTCAACCGTAAGGCCTGCTGAATCTCAAAATCTCTTAGACCATTAATAAATGTCTGTACTGTTAGCCTGTCAGTAAAGTCTCTCGGTGCTGTTGGGTATGCCAGTAGAACGAGCCGGACAACATTAGTTTCATACTGCTGCAATGTTTCGTCATACCTTTGTTGCCTGTACTTTAACTGTGCTTGGTAAACTTGTTGTAAATGTTGGTTACCATATCGCCTTTCAAGTTGATCTACTAAAATCTCGTACGAATGTTCGCCATCAGTTAGGGTGTTTAAGATTTCCAGTGCATCACCACATAGAGCCAAGATCAATGCAGTGGCCTTCTCTTCATCTGACCAAACACTAGCCAAAGCAGCAGCATCAAATTGCTTTTTATATGTAGACCAAGACTGTTTACCATCGAATTTTGGAGCTTCAATTTTAACTGGATTAAGTTCACCATTTTGAATTTCATTGGACGATCTTCTCAAGTGCAATGCAGGCTTCGTTTGTGACATCTTCTCTTCCATCAATTGAAATTTTTGATCAAAACTTTCTTGAATTTTCTCTAATTTCTGTTCAACTTCTTCTTGAACTTTCTCTAATTTTTGGTCAACTTTTTGTTTTTGCAACATCTTGTTTTCTATTTTTCTAATTTTTGTATGAAGTTTTCTTGGACTTTTACTAACTTCTGATCAACTTCTTCTTTATCTCTCTGTCTAATTCTATCTTGTTCTTCTGAAATTTTCTTATTCTTGTCTCTTGTTATTCTTTTTCCTGTTGTCTAATTCTTTCTCGTTCTTCTTATTCTTGTTGTCTAATTCTTTCTTGTTCTTGTTTATCTTGTCTAATTCTTTCTTGTTCTTGTCTGCTTCTTTCTTGATTTTCTAGAATTTGACTTATTTTTGTTTGGTCTTCCTTTCTAATTATTTCTTGTTCTTCTTTATCTTGTTGTCTACTTCTTTATACTTTTTAGCAATTTAAAAATGTCGAGATGCAATGATAATCTGTGTAAAGCCAATTTCAAATAAAGCATATTTGGCATTTCATCCAAGCTTTTGCTGATTTTAATTCACTGGTTCAGCTAATAACAAATAATTGCGGTAAAAGCCATACCCCGAGGGTTTCGTATGTTCATATAAATTACGATAAAATACAGAGGATACGAGAATATCATGGAAGTTATAAAGAAAAATCAACAGTCAATCAAAATTAATTATTTCCAAATATTATATTTTATAATGTAAAGGTTATATTGATGATTACAGAAAGAGACGTGGAACTGAGAATCCATTTAATAATTTCATGGTAATGTATTGTTCAGTAAATTGTGCTGTATGGTCAACATTCAATCGATAACAATTTTTTCAACAATATCATTTGGTAAAATCACTTTATGATTCAAACTTCTCCATAATAAATTATTTTATTCTTTCTCTACCTTCCAGTTTGGGGAGATGATCTTTGTGCCACCCATAAGGGTTCCGTTTGTTACTGTTCAAGTATCTTTGGTTAAATAGTTAGATATATGTAATCTATATGTAATCCTGGTGCTATTAGATAGCTATTCTTAAGGTTATTTCTATTGAACATCCTATCAGATATGAACATTCCTTCGGAAATATCACCAATCCATGAGCGTTTTTAATGGATAATACTCTTTCAATTTAATCAATCAATAATTTATACAATTATTTCATCAGGAAGTTATAGCCTAACTATATAACATGAGTTGTTTTCTGATAAATATCTAGATTATGCTTGGACGTCCAACTGTGGCGAGAACAACTAAAAAAAATCTCAGTACACAGTCCTATTTTTTCAAAAAAATATTTATTTCTTATTTTTGAGTGTTTCATCATGAAAATTGTTGAACGTGCACTTATATTCAGTGATTTAAATATATAGCTGTAAGACGATTGCTCATTCCTAATGTAGTAGTAGCAGATCAGAAACGCTTGATTGTTCTGAAAAATGTCCAATTCTTACGTTATTGAAATTAATATGTTTTTGATATTGTAAATAAACATTTTTGATTTTCGAAAACTTTTGACCCGTCCCCTCTTTCAGGGAAAGAAGATGATGAATTTTGTTTGTTTTTTTCATTTGAAAGAATCATCGAAATCGGAGCTCATTTACTATGCAAAAGGTGCGTACATACATAAAGAAAAACAATATGCAGATGAACTATTATATAAATCCTTGGGTCAAAAAGTACTGAAAACATTAAAAAAGCAAATATACATGTTCTTTACGTTTATCATTAAAGTTGTTAAATTATACTCTTTTTTGTACAACTTCCCAATTCGACTGTTTGTCATTGTAAACGTGGCCCGAATTTTCATGATTCTTTTTTTATTTGGGAGAGGATTATTAAGAATTGGTCCCATTGAAAAAAAAAAGCATTCAACATGTGCTAACCCCCAAACTTTTCTAACGGATCACGTGATTTCAAGCTTGTTAGCTTTCATCAGCGCCACATAAGTGGAAGCTGTATCCAACTAAATAAAAGCACAAAGGTGTAGAGCATCTCCATTATTATATATTATATACTCTTTCATTTATGAAATATAGAAATCTTCAATTATATATATATATATATATATATATATATATATATATATACAAAAGAAGGTTTATTTTGGGGATAGCAGCAATAACGAAATTGAGTACTCTTTTTAGTAATTTATTCCAAGCTTTCGGGTAACATTGTACCCATCATCCGGGAAACTACAAAGTAATGGAATAGACAATATAACCAAAAAAATATAAAATCAGTTTTAGTATTATTTACATACATCAAACTTACCACTAAGTGAGAATGTTTTCGTGGAAATTGATGGTAACGTAATCATAGAGAACTGTTCATTTTATATAAACATAACAACATTTTTTATCCTGATTAAAAGAAACAATAAAATACACATTCACTAATACACATTTCGGGAACAACGGCCATATTATAATGATAACTGAAATCGATATCCATCAACTCAACAATGACATCTTTTACAACAAAAAGACAAAGAGAGAAAATTTTGAATTAGACAGATGATAGCAGTTATTTCAGGAAAAATCCTTTACATTTTTGTTCTATGTCAACCAAATCTCAATATTCCTGTTGTATTCTATATTATTCACTCTATTTTAAAATTCTACATTAATAATCATTTAACTTAGAAATCAATGTTTTCCGTATTTCTTACGCTTGATTCCATAATCAGAAGATAAGCAAAAATCTCACTAAGATGACCTATATCTGATCTTCTATTCAGTGTATTGTCATTCATATATATATGTGCCATTTCTAGAAAAGCCCGTTTTGTGGTGTTTCTTTCAATATCTAAAACTTTTATCTGATCGTAGTTCATTTTGTGGCCACTTTTAGAAACGTGCTCTGCTAAAGCGCTTCTTTCAGGACGCAGTCTACAGTCACTTGCATGCAAACTAATTCGGTCTTTTAGATGTCTTGAGGAATGACCAATGTAGATTTTTTCACAGTTTGAACAAGGGATACTGTATACTGCATCTGATATCGACAGAACAGGAGTCTTGTCTTTGATTTTACTAAATATTTTATTTATGCATAAAACAGATCTATTAGTTATTTTAATACTCAGATGAGGACTGAAAATTTTATTTATATGAGGTGAGATATCTTTTATATATGGAAATCCAACATATGATATGAAATTGTTCTGTGTAGGAGGATCAATATTCATCACTGTTCTATTCATACTGTTGTTTATTAGGTTGATAGGGTAACTATTACTTGAGTTGTAAATCAATTTTTTAACCAACGATGTAGGGTATCCGTTGTCACTGAATAAGTTAAACAATATTTTTAAATTTTTCTTATGAATCCCCAAAATAAACCTTCTTTTGTTCCTAATTGGTCAGCAAATACTTCCCAGCATATATATATATATATATATATATATATATATATATATATATATATATATATATATATATAAAGATGTTCTTGGGATGCAGTAATGTATTCAATAAAATTCTTTGATTAAAGCCGAGCTTTCGAGAATGTTTATTATCTTCTTCAGTGCAAACTACAAATCGTTACAAAATTATTTCAACAACAACTTAAAGTATTATAAAAATACTTACAATCGTGAATTTAGAATAAATTAGCCAAAAACTGGAAAGATTTCATAGCCATCAATTACAAATGTCATTATTTATATTTGTCATGGTAACACAATAAGTAAGAAAGTATCTAGATTTTGTTGATAAAAATGAATATTACTGAATGATCTTTATATGTTTGTGGCTATTTTAACAAGGAGCACAATTAAATTAAAATTATTATTAAGGCAGATACAGGTTCAGTTAAAAAAAATAATAATAAATAATGTAATTTAAGAATATCTCTGCTGATATCTCTCACTAATCAGCATGCATATTTTCGAAAACAGTAAATGTTATCAAAACCTTTCATAAATAGATTATACATTTAATCTCTAATAAACATATAATGAATTTTAAGAGAATAATTCCCTTTGATCAACTAAATTTCTCTCACTAATAAGTTGATCTAAATTTTTCTATTATTTATGGAAACCTAAAATTTTAAAGTTTATTACTATAAAATCAGTTAAGACCAGTCCTTCATCTATATATAGGTACATATATCCATACACATTAATCCATTTATAACCAATATACATATATACACATACATATACATATATACACATATATATATATACACACATATACATACATACACACATACATACATACATAAATACATATATAAACATAAAATAAATATTACATGTCAAGTATAGGTACATATTACATACCTAACTGTACATAAATATCTTTACATATTAATTTTGAGATACATCTGGAAAAAAATTATTATAATTATCATTATATAATTTTAGAATATAAGAATAAATGGAACTAAGTCCTTTTATATCTGAGCGTTTATTCATAGTGTTATTATGTTTCTTTATATTCACCATTTCTAAGAAACCACGTTTAAAATAATTTTTCTCAGAACATAGTGCAATAGTATTATCAAAATCAATACTATGTTTCTTACTGATAGCATGTTCTGTCAAGGCACAAGATTTTTTATTTCGTCTAATATCACTTTTATGAGATGTAATCCTTCCCGAAATATTTCTGGAAGTTTGACCAATATATGATAATTCACAGTCTAGGCAATTTACTTTATATACTACTCCAGATCTTTCTGTTATTTTTAAAGGAGTCTTTAATTTAGAAAATAAACTAGATACTGTTTTTACATTCTTTCTTGATATTATAACATTATACCCCTTAAAAATATTAACCAGTTTACTAGTGAGTTCATTGATGTAATGTAAAGATCTATAGATAGGTAAAATATTATTTGCATTAGAAATATTATTAGGATTTGGTGCGTTATTGGGAACTATTTCATTTATTTCAAGATTAAGTTGAGGATGCATCAAACATTTGTTTATCAATTTTAGAGGAGAAGAATTTTCTAGAACCATTTGTTTTAATTTAGTTAAACTTTCATTTCTATATAAATTATGTGAAAGCTTAATAGCTCTACTTTTTAATGCCATAATTAAGTTAATTTTCATATTTTGTGGATGATAGGAAAAAAAAATTATATATCTATTACTGCATAAAGGCTTTCTGTACCATTTTGTACGTAATATACCTGCATTATCTCTGCATACCATCATATCTAAATAAGGAAGACATTGTTCACTTTCTAGTTCAACTGTAAAAAAAGCCCCACGATTTTACACATTACTAAAAATACATAAACCAACACTTTCAATGAGACCTATTGTATCTTCAATCGAAGCTCCTAATAATAAGTTGGCATCTTTTATCACTGATATTTTAACAAAAACCTATGATACCAATAATGATTTCTACATAAAAGATTCTTTTCAATTTAGTAATTTCATTAATGAATATCAAATTTCAGTGGATTATATAATTGTCAGTTTTGATGTTGTGTCCTTCTTTAAAAATTTACCTTTCCCTGTTATTTTGGATTGTCTCACTCGTAAATGGAACCAAATTAAACATTTTTACTCATGGAATTTTGAAACCTTTGAATCGATCCTTAAATTCATTTTTGATGCAATTTTTTTTATTTTCAATGACGAATATTATAAACAAATATTTGGCACTCCAATGGGTTAAACCATATCACCTATTTGAATTGATACAAGTTTCAAGAACAAAAATTTCTTTCCCAATTCCATTTATCAAACGATATGTTGATGATCTAATATTAGCTTTACCCTCAAATAAAGTAGATGAAACATAAAATATTTTTAATACTCAAAATAAACATCTTCAATTTACAGTTGAACTAGAAAGTGAACAATGTCTTCCTTTTTTAGATATGATGGTATGTAGAGATAATGCAGGTATATTACGTACAAAATGGTACAGAAAGCCTATATGCAGTAATAGATACATACATTTTTTCTCCCATCATCCACAAAAAATGAAAATTAACTTAATTATGGCATTAAAAAGTAGAGCTATTAAACTTTCACATAATTTATATAGAAATGAAAGTTTAACTAAATTAAAACAAATGCTACTAGAAAAATCTTTTCCTCTAAAATTGATAAACAAATGTTTGATGCATCCTCAACTTAATCTTGAAATAAATGAAATAGTTCCCAATAACGCACCAAATCCTAATAATATTTCTAATGCAAATAATATTTTACCTATCTATAGATCTTTACATTACATCAACTCACTAGTGAACTTGTTAATATTTTTAAGGGGTATAATGTTATAATATCGAGAAAGAATGTAAAAACAGTATCTAGTTTATTTTCTAAATTAAATACTTCTTTAAAAATAACAGAAAAATCTGGACTAGTATCAATGCAAACTGTAGTTTGCAGAGGTTAGAGCGGTATCTCTCACTTCTGCGTACAGAAGCATTATTTACAGAAAAATGTTGGATTATCAAGGTCACGTAATAGTTTTTCCCGATTAATTTAAATATATGGCTTGAAATTAACGGGATGTTGTATTTAATACAATCCTTCAATGATAAGTAATCATTTGAAAATGTTTTCAACTCGTAAAAGGCTGTAATAATTATATTATCAATATATGTAAAACCAAATAGACAGATTTCACAATTTATTATTTTTAAGACTCTACGGTGTTGCCGGTGCTAAAATTCTACCTGTTTTTAAATACCTAACTGATATAGATATCCGATAAATACCTAAGTGAAACTGACAAATTAATTATGATCATGATTGTAAAATCATTTATTATTTACAAAGCATGCATACTATTTCGCTCTTATTCGAAATTGGTATATTTTTAAGGCACTAATAATATTTCTCAAACGTATACTACTACTATACTATACTAAATGGCAACAATGAGGTAGATGTAGCAGTAGCAGAGAACAGAGACGTATAGAGAACTGCAATCCTTAACGTTAATACATCTATTTACTAAGAGATGGCAGAGCGATTAGACGTTTTTCGTTATTCTATTTATTAGTCTATGGTTTTCGTACGCTGTGGGTTATTAATTAATTAATTAATATTTGATACCTAGTTATATTTCTTCTAACATTGCCTACTCTTGCATACATTTTTTTGGTTTTAGCTTTTGGTTCAGATCACACGATATAGCTTTTTTTATAATTAGACGCGGCCCGCTGTTGATAAATATCTAGGTACATTTCAAGTTATGAAATACAAGGTGGGAGATTAGGAGTGCGTAGGTATTCGGACGATTACAGGGTTATTGTAAAGATTAATAATTATCTATTTAAGCAATATTGGTGGATTAATAACAATGTAAAGTAAAACATAAAAATAATTATTTGGGTAAATTAATAATTTTAATAATACGGACATGGACACAAAGCTACCGTCAGCTTCGGCTGTTGGGGATAACATTGAAAACGTTGGACAATGAAGTAAAAAGAGTGTTTGTAAATGTGTACTGTATGTGCTTCTCTTACTTAAGATTCCACCGCACGCCACTGCTCTTAACAACAAGTAATGATAACAACTATGTGCTGGTTTCGGATTTGCAATTTTCTAACAAAAGCAGAAAAACATTTTTATTTATTTTCTTTCTAAACAGTCTATCAGTATTTTTGTTTCGTTTGAGATTACATTTTACAATAATTCAAAAACGAGTAAAGATATCGCGTCGCTAAACTGTGGCTATTTATATGGCTTTTAATACCAGTAAGAAAAATATGTATCGTGCTATTTATTTTTTACAAAAAACGATGAAAAGTGAATATTGGTTATTTAGTGCCCTCTAGGAGTAAAAGTGTGCGTGTGTGTACACATCCGACATTATCTTTCAGACAAGACTAAAGTCGTTAAATTCGGGTAACGCGTCTAGGAGATTACAGCAGTTTAAGAAAGTACTGTCTCCGAGCTCCCCCCACCCTTATAATCAAAAATACGGAAAAGTATGCAGACCAAAATTACGCAAAATTTCATGAACTTTCCATTTCCGGTACTAGAACAATACGTTAATGCATCAATTTTTTGAGAAAAAGTTAAATTTAATTCATATCATGGTAATTACGCAACCTAGCGGCCATTTTAGAAATGTGAAAATATCTTAGCTGAATTTCTTTTAGCCGATTTACTTATGAATTTTTTTTCCCGAAGTCGTAGGGTTCACGGTTTCCCTATTATCATACCTCGCTGACCTTAGTGGGACACCCGGTATATATATAGGGTGGCTCATGGTCGATGGTTAGTAGGTCATCGAGATAATGTTTATGGATTCTGAATAGAGAAATTTGTCCTGCGTTATACAGAGTCGTTCAAAATGTGTGATTTTACTGCTAGATACAAAAATGTTTAAAAATGCGTTTTTTAAATGGAACACCCTGTATATTATAAAATATCCTGAAAGATACCTAAATTTCCTTTGATTTAAAGTGAGCAGGTGACTGGAAATGCTAGTCCATATTTAGTGGAACAATGGGTTATGAATATAATACGTCAAGTTGTAATTTCATGGAAGGAATTTTGGGGGCGGTGAGAAGCGATAGAATCACTTGATGAAAATGTACCATTAAAGCAAAATTCGTATATAAAGAAACATAAAAAGTTGTATGGGTGTGGAGCTCTTACTGAGCGTATCCGAAAGATTTGAGATTTTTTTTGTCGAGTTTTGCAGAATATAGCTCTCACCTCCAAAAGTCTAACATTGGGAATGTTTTTTGGGGATATAAAGTAAATTGCCTAGACTGTGAATTATCATATATTGGTCAAACTTCCAGAAATATTTCGGGAAGGATTACATCTCATAAAAGTGATATTAGACGAAATAAAAGATCTTGTGCCTTGACAGAACATGCTATCAGTAAGAAACATAGTATTGATTTTGATAATACTATTGCACTATGTTCTAAGAAAAATCATTTTAAACGTGGTTTCTTAGAAATGGTGATGTATCTCAAAATTAATATGTATAGATATTTATGTATAGTTAGGTATGTAATATGTACATATACTTGACATGTAATATTTATTTTATGTTTATATATGTATTTATGTATGTATGTATGTGTGTGTATGTATGTATGTGTATGTATGTATATGTGTATATATATATATGTGTATATATGTATATGTATGTGTATATTTGTATATTGGTTATTAATGGATTAATGTGTATGGATATATGTACCTATATATAGATGAAGGACTGATTTTATAGTAATTAAATTTAAAATTTTAGGTTTTCATAAACACTAGAAAAATTTAGATCAACTTATTAGTGAGAGAAATTTAGTTGATCAAAGGGAATTATTCTCTTAAAATTCATTATATGTTTATTAGAGATTAAATGTATAATCTATTTATGAAATGTTTTCATAACATTTACTTTTTTCGAAAATATGCATGCTGATTAGTGAGAGATATCAGCTTGTTTCTGGAAAAGTGAATGATTTTCAAAATGTTTCATTCTCATGTCGTATTATGAGAGAATATGATTTTATATATTATTTTGAATATTTATGAATATTTGAAAGAACATTGAAGAGTATTTTAGGATTTCAAAACATCTATTTCACCCAAAAATTTAGAGGTTGATGAGTGAGAGAAATCGGCCTTTTTGATGGAATAAGTATCAGTGCACTTTGAGAATAATCATGTTTATATGTTTCGTATTGTGAGAGAATATGATTACACTTATACAGAAATTTTACATAATATTATGTACCTTTTTCTTTTAACTGTCAGTTCAAGCCCAGAATAAAAGTAATTTAGTCTATGTATAGGTATGTATGTAAGTATTTATGCAATATTCTTAAATTACATTATTTATTATTATTTTTTTTTAACTGAACCTGTATCTGCCTTAATAATAATTTTAATTTAATTGTGCTTCTTGTTCAAATAGCCACAAACATATAAAGATCATTCAGTAATATTCATTTTTATCAACAAAATCTAGATACTTTCTAACCTATTGTGTTACCATGACAAATATAAATAATGAATTTGTATTGATGGCTATGAAATCTTTCGAGTTTTTGGCTAATTTATTATAAATTCACGATTGTAAGTATTTTTATAATACTTTAAGTTGTTGTTGAAATAATTTTGTAACGATTTGTAGTTTGCCCTGCAGAAGAGAATAAACATTCTCGAAAGCTCGGCTTCAATCAAAGAATTTTATTGAATATATGACTGCATCCCCAAGAACATCTTTTTATTTATTATAAAACCAGTCAAGAATACAAAATCAATATATATATATATATATATCTTCCTATCAATAGAGCGTCCGTACATTGACGAATTGCATTTAATAGAGCGTCCGTGGTAATCGAGCTCTATTACACATCAGTGTAATTCTGGTCAAGATGATCATCTTAACCGATGGAACAAAAATTGGAAGGACGCTCCATGCACGTCCCAAGAGATTTTTGATTGATATTCGAATATAATTAGTTCGATATATCTAGCGCAGCGCGGCGCTAAAATATTCATTTTGAATACGTTAACTTTCATTCCATCGCGTATTGGGCGTCCGGCAATCTGGCAACAACGAAACACATGAATTTCATTTCAACGACTTTTACACTCATATAGGGTCTTCTGATATATATTCGAAGCACTTATAAATTATTCGTTTGTGATCATGTGGATAAACCTGGTGCCATTCGAATCAATAGAAGAAAAAATCGCTCTAGATAAAAACCATTCTTTGAATTTTTTTTATTTATAGTATATATTTAATTTTTTTTTTTTATATCATTATTCAATGTATTGGGAACAAAGTGAACTAACAATACGAACAATATTGACGTACTACTACTGACAGACGTTTCATTTAAAATGGAGGACATAAACTCTATCGTATCGTATTCCGCGAGGATATAGACTAATAAATCATATTCGACAGATTTGTATTCATGGTGGCATTTATACTAAGACCAATTTAGATTTCCATAACATTTGTGTAAAAGATCTTTGCGCGAAGATAGATGCAGAATTAACACAGCTTAAAAATATGAAAATTAGTTTTTGTTGTGCCTACAGATCACCGGATGGTGATAGTAATTTTTTTTAATATTATCTGCACAGAATATTATCAGAAAAAAACTCCAATAATAAGGTACAGGCTGTCGGTGACTTTAAATTATAGCTTTAAGACTTAAAACCAGTGAAAATAAATTAACTGAATGCAAACATATTTTTTATCACATGATATGCTAGAAAAAGTTTTTGTTGACACCAGCGGATAACTAAATCTAGAGAAACTAGAGTCGATAATCTGTTGACAAATTTAGATGATAACATTTTCATTCTTGAAGTCATAGAGCCGCACTTGTCCGACCATAAAGGAATTTTATCATGTGTCGACCAATGTCAAAAAAATCTATCTCAGGTTTCACAGCTGCATTAGATGAAATGATCTAAAATATCTGCCATTTAGATCCAGAAACAAAAGCTTCTCATTTAGTTTACTCTGTCAGATCTTTAAACATCTCGTTTTCCATAAAAAAAGTTATGTATCCCTGAAAATAACTTTAAAATGTTGAGATTTCTACGTCCCTAAAGCTGGCAGAGCAAAGTGAGTATAATCAAAAATACAAATCTGTTGTAGAGCTAATTAAATGCTGTGTTCCGAAATTAATTGCTCTTATAGTTTTTATTTTTGGAAAATGGCTGCTTTGCTAGCTTTAGACTAAAGCTAGCACAGCAACCTTTGAAAACTTACTTTTTTAGAACTTCTTTTATAGTGCTGTTAAGGTTAATTAATTGTTAATTAAGTGCTGTATTCCGAAATTATTTATTCTTATTTATAGTTTTTCGGAAAATGGATACTTTAAAAAATCTATTATTTCGGGATAATCTTATTTGGTCCTTGTAGAGCTAATTAAGTGCTAATTAACTGCTGTATGCCGAAATTAATTGCTCTGATATTAAAAAAAATGCTGATTTGTTAGCTTTAGATCTAAAGCTAGCAGAGCAACCTTTGAAAATCATAATTTTTCAGAACTTTTGTTTTAGCGATTGTAGGGCTTATTAAGTGCGGTACTCCGAAATTAATTGCTCTAATAATTTTTTGAGAGAGAACGTTCTTTTAAGACAAATAAAAATGTCAATTTATCTATTGTGGGGATATTTATAGCTTTAAAGGTACACCGGGCAACTTGAAACTACTTAATTTTATGTAATCCATTTTTAATTCCATTTTAAAATTGAGATTTTAATGTTTTTGAATTTATTATCTCTCCCAATGAAGAAATGTACAATTCTGATACTAAAAAGCTAAGGGATAAAACTTAATTTTTGTAGGACCGGACGGTTTTCGATTGCTAACCGTATATGTTCCTATGACTGTAAGATAGGTTTACCGGTGGATAAGTTCATTACTAACCACGTCGGTAAGTACTTTTCTTACGGATATAATTGTATTGGCCGAAATATTATAGAAATTATAGAAATTAATTTCGGGAAACAGCACTTGATTAAATAACATAGGAAATATGTAAATTTTATTGATTTTTTATAAAAAATACCTCAAATAATGGTTACCGATATAGTTTATATATCGGGTGTGTAGATTATATGTTTTTGCTCTGATAGCGATAATCTCTGCCATTTTCTAAAAACTATAAGAGCCGATAATTTCGGGATGCAGCATTTAATTAGCAATTAATTAGCTCTACAAGCACGAAAAAAGTATTTCTCGAAAAAGTGTTTCTTGAAGCAAAGCAGTCATTTTCCGAAAACTTTAAGAACAATTGAGTTTGGAATACAGCACTTGATTAGCCCTATAAACACTAAAAGAAGTTCTCGAAAAGTTGATTTTTAAAAGCTGCTCTGTTAGACTTAGATCTAAAGCTAGCAAAGCAGCTATTTAGAAAAAACTATAAGAGCAATTAATTTCGGAATAAAGCAAATAATTAGCACTTAATTAGCTCTACAAGCATCAACTACGATTTTCTAGAAAAAATAATTTTTAAAAACAAAGCATACATTTTCCTAAGAACCATAAAACAACAATTAATGTCGGAATACAGCACTTAATTAGATCTTAAGCACTAAAAAAGAAGTTCTCAATGAATATTTTTAAAGGTTGCTCAGATATCTTTAGATCTAAAGCTAGCAAAGCAGCCATTAAAAAAATGTAAGACCAAATAATTTCGGAATACAGCAATTAATTAGCACTTTATTCGGTCTACAAGCACCAAATAAAATTTTCTCGGAAAAGTAGATTTTTAAAAGCAAAGCAGCCATTTTCCAAAAACCATATGAGTAATTAATTTCTGAATAATGCACGTAATTAAAACTTAATTAGCCCTATAAACACAAAAAAAAGTACTCAAAAAATATTTTAAAATGTTGCTCTGTAAGCTTTAGATTTACAGCTAGCAAAGCAGCCATTAAAAAAAAACTATAAGAGCAATTCATTTCGGTATACAGCAGTCAATTAGCAATTAATTAGCTCTGCAAGCACCAAATTTGTAATTTTGATTCTGCTCACTTTGCTCTGCTAGCTTCAAGGACGAGACAATTCTCCTGATATTAAAAATCTTAAGTCACAACTAACCCAGGTTCATACTATTGCCGAAGTGACCAGGACGCTCGATAGCTTCGAATTACTTAACATTAACAAATCGAAAAAAGTGGAGTTTAATAATAAGATAATATCTGAATCAAAAATAAGCAAAAGTCAGTCTGGGGAATATTAAATACAAATTTAGGTAAAACTAATAACCTAAGGAATGAGAGCAATTTATCCGCTGAGGACTTTGCCAACTCTTTTGAACATTGCATAAACAATTTAATGCAAAATTCTGCGAACTATATTGCAAATCCCTTCGATTCTTGCATGCAAAAAATAGCAATAAACCATTTGACTTCTTACCTACATCCAACAAGTTAATCAGAAATATTGAACATTGTTCATAAACTGAAAAATTCTAGAGCCGCAGATAAATAAAAATGTAGCGATTTCTTTACCGAATCTATTTAATCTTCGTATGAGTACATGTATTTTTTCAGATATTCTCAAGGTTTCCAAAGTTACACCTATCTATAAAAAGGGAAATACTCTCAGGTAACTGAAGCTGAATGTAGATAAAGATTATCTAAGAATGGCATATTTTGTTATGTTTCATAGCATAATAGTGACCGTATGCCTTGATAATCTGGAGAAACACATGTCACAGCCCCAAAATCTGCATTGCACAAAAAAGTCATTCGAATAATAACATCCAGCAAATATGATGATCACTGTAAGCCATTGTTAGAAAAATTGAACATCCTGCAATTACCATGTTGCTGCCTTTTGCAGTGCCTGCTTCATATAAAAAAACATGCCAAAGAACCAGCACAATTATGTTTACTCTTATAATACAAGAGAAAAATAACTAAATCTGTCCTCCATTATTCAGACATAGACCCATAATTCCTATAAATTTCTGGGCATAAAATTGAATAATGCTTTGCCAAACAATTCAAAGATGTCTTGTGCATCACTCAAAATTAAGATCCGTAAATATTTAACACAACACCGTTTTAACTTCTTAGATGATTATCTGGAACATGTTGTAAGTACATTTATGTAGGTCATCCTTTTTTACCCTTTTTTCTAGATTGTTATTACTATTATTTTCTTTTTTTAACATGTTCATAATCCTTGTCTTGAATTAAGTTATATGTACTTTGTCACTTGTATTTTTATTATGTCTTCATCTGAAGCGTATTTTAATTTATTTTATTTGGTGTGATCTATATTACTATCCAGGACAAAAGTATACATGCCTAATTGTTTACATGAAATAAATATTTCTATTTCTATTTGATGTTGGAGACAGAAATAATAACAAAAATGAAAATGAGTTTACATTTTAAAATCATTAGCATCTACAATTCCATTTTGTATAAATTGAATTATAGAATATATGAAAATTGAGTAATTATAATAAAGTTTAAGGAACAAAAAGTCAGATGGAATACTATTCGGAGAAATACGAGAAATATATTTAAAATCACATTTCATCATCCCATTCCACTGCACATTTGGTAATAGCACCGGACGCTGTATTTACGGTAAATGAAATAAATATACACCGTATGGACGCTCTATTGTTTGTAAGATTGAAATTATTATATACATTGGACGCCCAAACGGCTGTAGAATGAACGGAGCTCACATTGATGGCGAAGTGAAATATATACGGCAAGGACGCTTCATTACTGTTTTTTGAAAGGACGCCAGAATGATACCGAGATGTATATATATATATATATATATATATATATATATATAGTAAATTGAAGATTTCTATATTTCATAAATGAAAGAGTATATAATATATAATAATGGAGATGCTCTACACCTTTGTGCTTTTATTTAGTTGGACACAACCACCACTAGAAGCGGATCACGTGATGTGGCGCTGATGAAAGCTAACAAGCTTGAAATCACGTGATCCGCTTCTAGTGGTGGTTGTGTCCAACTAAATAAAAGCACAAAGGTGTAGAGCATCTCCATTATTATATATATATATATATATATATATATATATATATATATCATCTGGCCACGACATATATACAGCAAGATTGGATTTGGAGAGCTTTTTTCTATAATTTATATACAGGGTTCTCTTAAGTGAGATAAGCAATCCAATAATGTTTTTTAATGGCATTCCTCCATTTTTAGTACATTTCTCAATTTGTCAACATAACGCGCCCATACTTATCTGTCTTATAGTCAGCTCAAGGTCTACCACTTTCGATGGAAGGCTATTCGCAATGTTGTTAGTACCTACTAATAATTCATGATTGTTGTATTTGAACACCAATGACTTACCTATATCAGAAAAAATATTATTTGAGATGTTATGTTATTCGTTGTATTTATTATTTTAAATAATATTTGTCTTACTATCTTAACTGGATAACCATTATCAAATATATTTTATTTCACAGAGTTGTTTTTGTTGGTACGCCGTATCTTCCTTAATACTTTATTGAAATTATTCATTGAGACGTCCTTTTCAAGATTAATTTTCCCGCTAATGATGTAAAATAATGTTGGAAAATTACACTTTGAAAAAAATATTCTAAACACTTTTGAGACATTTGTTAATATCACCATCTATTGAAAATATGAGGAGCGCGTAGCTGCGGGTTAACACTGACTGACTTCGATCATCGAAGTTAAGCAGCGCAATACGATGGAAACGGCTTGGACGAGTGACCGTTGATGCGGGCGCGCATTCGAGGCTTTGTCGCATTGCATTCTTCTCCTCTCGCAAGGCAACGGGCAACCAGTGAGAGTACATATTCCCTAGTACAGCTCTCTGGAAGGGTGTGCCCATAAGATTTTAACTTGGGACCCATCGGTGGTTCGGAATTCACGTTAAACTGTAGGTCCCCTTATCTGTGGTAACACTTTCAAGGCTGAGAAGCCGCCAACGCTCGAATACGAGTACGGCACTCAAAGAAGAAAATTGAAAATATGTCTGACTGTAATGCATTCTAGGAATTTTGTAATATGTATTCTGTCCACAATTTATGATCTTGATTGGAATCCTTTCTAACAACCCAAGCCTAGAGATGGTGCAGTCTGATCTTGATTGTTTTGCTAGCTTTTGAAATATAACCGAGACATTAGATTTTATAGAAAAGGTAGAAGATATTTTCAGGAGATTGGCAAATCAAAGTGCCATTTGGCACTGGTAACTCGTAGGGTGCATTCACATTCACGTTCAAGACGCGATGGTCATTGTTGTTCGTTCCTTCCAATGACATGAAACTCCAAACGGACTGAAATTACCTCTCTATTGAATATAGATCATTGTAGGGTTTTTGATAGACGAACCAAACGCAGGTGGAAGAGGTGTACAATTCAATTGTTTGTCTGCATGTTTTTTCATGTTCACGGCTTATAAATAGTAATCGTGCTCTAATGTTTAAAATTATTTTTTTATTTGATAGAGGACCAATGGTCCCATTGAAACAAAATCGACATTCAACATGACCTTCCCCTCAAAAACATCTCCCAAAGGGGTTGGAGTTTTTTTTTCGAAAATCAAAATCTTGAGACAACAAAATCAAAGAAGAAACCATATCCGGCAATGTTTAAATGAAACAAAATTATAAGTTTCCGAGTTACAGCAGTGGTAAAGTTTGAAATATGTGTGTCTCCGCTACTTGATGGGGGCAGTTTTTTCCGAAAATTGAGAATATAAGACGGCCCAATTAAAGAATGGGTTATATATAGCAAATTTAAATTGGACCTTTAAAAAAATACGGTGTCCCAGTTACAGCAGTGGAAAAGTTATGTGTGTATATCCACGATATTTTGAAATCTCAGACTCAGTATAAGCAACGTATTATCTTCTTTGATAAACGTCGAATGATTTTGATGACCAATATTAAACTGAAAAGTGTGAAACAAATATTTTTTTGAAAAAAAATGGACCGACTTTATTAGTTGGTGCAATGAAAAATACAAAATAATATAAATTCTATTGGTTCTGGTACTTTTGAAGTTGGTGCTAAAAGTTTTCAATCTAACTACAACTGCACAACTTCAAAATTACCAGTACCAATAGAATTAATCTTATTTTGTATTTTTCAGTGATATCAAAAAATGTCGTCACAATTTTTTGTAAAAAATATTTATTCATTTGAAATGTAGTCATTGGTTATGTTTCTGTTGTTGAATGTTAAAAGATACTTAACCCTCATGCACGCATTCTAATCATTCTGTCAAATACAGATAAACGTTCAGTTGGAGTAGACTCCTTAATTTCTTCAGAAACTCCTGTTTAGGAAATATACCCTCAATTCTTTAAGTTATTCACACACCCGTCTTGCGGTACTATCGATCCAAACACTACATGTATGAAAGAACAAAAAATATCAAAAAGTTTGTTAAAAGTTATCAGGTTATCAAAGACTAAAATTTCCGAATATGTTTGCCCGCGGTCATTAAATAGATAATGTCACTATAAAGGGCTATAAAATAATGGTAGTAAACATGGGGAATTCGTAATCGGTCGTAATAGAGGTTTCAGGTATAACTCTCTGCAATAAGGTATATTTCCAATCAATGTTGCTTGAAAATTAGTTATCCCCATAACCCTCCCCCTGTGAAAACTAAGAAATCTGTTTAAATTATATTTATACAGTGTAGTTGAGTAAAAAAACATAGATTAAAAATAGAAAAACAGACTGGTTTATCGGGATGTGATTTAAAATTTTGCAAAACTTCGGCCAAAGCAACCCGCATTTGTGTGGTATATATTTTAAAACATTTACCTTTTAAAATTTTGACAACTGAAAATTGTACCTACCTAAGTATAATGTAATAAAGGATTTTCATAAAAAGACTTACATACTACTTCTTTTCAAAATAGTATATCGTTCAACTTATATTTCATACACTTTGATTATTAAAAAAGAATTTATTAAATACAATTCATGGAAATACACTTTAATAATATAATGAATGATATGATACTGGTAAAATCAATAGAGTGAAACATTGCTATCATGAGAATCTTAATTTATAGTAATAAATTGCTGGTGTCAGCATGGATGACGTAATGCTGTGTCGATTGAATAACTACACATTACTCCTCCCTCCTTAAGATGGAACTTTTCAGGGAAAAGTGACTCTGGAATCATCGGGGTTAACCTTTGGACGAGTGAGAACTTCAGGCTTGGCTCGCTTCCTGGAAAGCTTGAAATAGCAAAGAACAATTAAAGACAATGTAATTATGATGTATAATGAAACAGTTCCCGACAGATGCCAGGGGTTGAAGGTTGCGTTGAACTCGATTTGTTCCGCACTGGCATATGGCAAGTTTCTTATATCTGCTAGCTTGACATTTCTCAAGCTAACTTTTGGCAGCTTAACTTCATTCTTCGGAATCTTGATATTGAAATCCTCGATGATCGTTGGTTGCCCTGTAGCGTTATCTTCAAATAGTAGCTGATCTTCCTCAATAAAATATTGGCAATCTGGTGAATTTTCAAACAAATATATGCCTTGTGTTATTTGTTTAGTCCATATCCCTTGGCATTTCGTTTTGATTAATGTGGATTTTGTAAAGGCTCCCAAATACTGATTAGTCTCTGGGATGAACTCGAGAATGGTTGCATTCGGTAATTGGTAGTGAACACAACTGGAGATTTTATCGGCCATAATTATCTCTTGTTCGCAGATAGAAGGTTTGAATGTTCGCAACTTTGGTGAACATAAATATTGGTAACTGATAATGTCACAAATATCAGAAATTGGAACCCAATCAGTATCAGATTTGAGAGCATATTTATTATTAGTTATAATAGTTGAAAATTGCTTTGTGGGTATAGATAGAAAGTAATAAAGTTCATAATTAATTTGCTTGTATAATGGAATTTCAAGGGTATAAATAATTTCTTGTTTATGAACCAAACATCTAGGATGAATGAGCATCTTATAATTTCCGATGCTACCTTCAGATACAGGAAAAGGTAGACTAAGATTATAGAAATTTGGGATTTTTTTTTAATTCTGCTAACAATTCGGCAGATGTAATAATGCTTGGGTGAAGAATTCTATGATGACAAAATGTAATTGAATTCTCAATGTCTTGTGCTATATTCAGTATAATATTCAACAGTTGGATTAATTGATTTAAGGTGTCTTTCGCAAACAATATATTAGTTTGTGATATGTATGAATCTATAATTGATTCCAATTGATTTATCCTTGCCAGCAACTTTTTTTCATTATGTCTTATATCATTAATAGTTTGATTGAAATTTTCTATGAGCGCATTGTTTACTGAATATTGTCCGTTTATTTGGTTTTGTAATTTGTACTGATTTTTCTTAAGCTCTTCTAGAAATACATTTATCTGCTGTGCATCGTTTGCGTCCATGTTACCTGTTATCTTTTTGATGATGCTTCCTAAGCCGTCAATAAGGCCTCTTTTGACCCTTGATGGAGTTAGAAACGGATTTAGTTTTTCGGTTATCAGATCAACATTGTAGTTAATTATTTTATAATAATTATTTAATTCTGACGAGAACACAATATCAGTCGATGTAATTTTTTTTGCGTAATCAACTTGTTTTAAAATATTTTCAAATTCATTTATCAGAGGAGATAGATCAAAAAAGTAAATAAATGTATGAGAGGAAGTTTGTAACTTAGCTGGGCCTAATTTGATGGGTAGTACTCCTGAGTTGTTGTCGATGTTCCGAATTTTCGTTAGGATGGGTGTTGCCCACAGGACGAAGACGTACCTGGAACAGGAGATGGTTGTTTAGTCGGACGTTTTATGTTGTCCATATGTAATTTGTGAAACTTTCGACCAGTTTTACTTTTGTCCACTTGAGGTTTGATAGTTTTTCTTTGAGGATTAGTCTCCAAAATAATTTCCTTTTTGTACTTGTTTCTCTCTTTCGATCTAAAGTTACTTTTAATGAATACTTTTTCTGGTAATGGTGGTATCTTTTCCCTATTTTCATTTAATTTTGAAATAGTCTTTTCCTTATTTGTTATGAGACGACGATTTATCTCTCCATGTAAAATTTGTATTTTATCCTTATGAGTATCTACATAATTATTTAGAATGCGTGTCTCTAAATCAATTTCAGTTGGGCTATTCATATCGTAATTTAATATCGAAAATGGTGACAATTTTGTGGTCGAGTGAATGGAATTATTATTTGCAATCACCGCATATAATACTTTAGTTTCGATAGAATCACTTCGAAATTCCTCTCTATTGTTAAGAATATTGAGATGTTCTAAAAATGTAGAATGAAATCTTTCAATCAGCCCATTACTTGCAGGATGATGTGGGCTGCAAAGATGTATATCTATTTTATGGAGCTTAAAGAAATCGGTAATTAAACTATTATCGAATTCTGATCCATTATCTGTGATTATTAACCCTGGGACAGAATGATGCGAGAAGAAATTTAGGAGTGTTTTCATTATTTCGACAGCTTGAATATTTGGTATTATATAAACTTGAGCAAACTTGCTAAATGCATCAATGATTGTTAGGAACTGGTGACTCTGATATTTTAAAACGTCAATATGTACGATCTCTAATGGTTTACTCGGAGTAGGGGTGATGTTGAATTTTAGTTTGAGCGGGTTTCTGTCGTATTTCACTAATTTACAGATTTCACAGCTATTGATAAAATCTTGAATTGATTTTTGCATTCTTGGCCAATAATATTTTGACAATTTCTGTTGCGTTTCAACGATTCCTCTATGGTTGCATTTTCCTTCGTGGTGATTTCTTATTAATCTTTGTTGATCCTCAACTGTGATTACATCTTCCAAAATTGTTAAACATCTCTTAATTTTGACTGTTGAGTTGAATTTTTCGTTTAAGATACGTGAAAATTCTTCATATAGGAAATCATTGTCGAAATAACAAGAATAATTAACGTTAGGTGTGATATATTCTCTAACAAAATTTAAGAAGTCGCTTCTGTAATTAAAATCAGAAATTTGAACTGTAAATCTCTGTTTGTTGAAAATATTGCTTATTTCAATATCGGCGGGGTTACTTCTCACCGATATGAATTTTATTTGATTATTTGCGAAGTTTAATGGATGTTCTGAAATGGGTATGAGACATGCTGGGTTTTCTAGATTGCTGTGTATTGTTGCGTCATCCATATGTTCATTAATATCAATTTCACTTTGTTCATTGTCGTCGGGTGGTTCTACTATTATGGATCTGTGGTCATTTTCATCGGCACGAGACATGATTTCACTAAATTCTTCCATATAGCCGCTTATTGGTGGTTCCACTGTAGTTGTATTCGCGTTTAAGTTAGGAATTCGTGATAACGCATCCGCGTTGCTGTTCAATTTTCCTTTTTTATAACGGATGGCAAAGTCAAACTCTTCGAGTTTCAATCTCCAACGTACCAGTTTGGAATTGGGTTCTTTTAAAGAAAAGAGCCACTGCAAAGGTTTATGGTCTGTAATAATAGTAAATTTGCGTCCATATAGATATGGTCGAAAATACTTCGTTGCCCAGACCACTGCAAGTAGTTCCTTTTCTATGGTTGAATAATTGACCTCGTGTTCGTTTAAAGTCCGAGAAGCGTATGCTATTGGAAGATCCATATCTGATCCATCTTGTTTTTGTGATAATATACTACCTATACTAAAATTGCTAGCATCACAACTTAGAATGAACGGTTTATCAAAATCTGGATATTTTAATATAGGATCGTTTGTTAGTAGTTGTTTACATAGTTCAAAGCAATTCTTGTAATCGGTGTCATTGATGTTTATTTCTATATCCTTCTTTAATCTACAAGTGAGTGGTTTTGTTAATTTGGCAAAATTATTTATAAATTTTCTGTAGTATCCCAAAAGACCGAGAAATGATTTCAACTGTTTTGAAGTTTTTGGAATTGGGTATTCAAGAATTGCCTTAATTTTGTCGGGATTTGGTTTGATACCCTCTGATGTTATAACGTGACCCAGATAATTAACTTCTTTACGAAGGAATTCGCTTTTGTCCATCTGAATTTTGAAATTGAATCTCCTCAATCGATCGAATACCTGTTTCAGTTTTTGAATATGCTCTTGTAACGACGTGGAAAAGATAATTATATCATCGAGGTAGACAATACAATCTTTGTTTTGTAAACCGCGTAGAACATTGTCCATAGCTCGTTGAAATGTTGACGGCGCATTCTTAAGGCCCATTGGCATACGGATGTACTCGTAATGGCCATTTTCGACTGAAAAAGCTGTTTTATGGATGTCTTGAGGGTTCATCTCTATTTGGTAGAACCCAGACGCTAAATCTAACGTACTGAAATATTGACTTCGTCCGAGCTTATCAAGAATATCACTGATATTTGGTATCGGATATCGGTCGTCGATTGTTTCTTCATTCAATTTCCTATAGTCGACAACAATTCGCCATTTTTTCCTGCCAGATGCGTCCTGTTTTTTAGGTACTACCCAAATTGGGGCACTAAAGGGTGAATTAGAATGACGTATAATACCTTGCTGCAGCATGTCGTCGATTTGTTTTTCGACCTCTGCTTTATGTACGTAAGGATAGCGATAGCTTTTTGTATGAATGGGTGTCTCATTTTTCAAGTTGATGTTATGTTTTACCGCATTGGTGAACGTTAAGGGTTCGTTATCAATATAGAATATATCCGAATAAGATTTGAGAATTTCGACAATTTGCCGCTTCTCCTCAATATTGCAATGATCAAGTCTTACTTTATTAAAATCAAAAAATTGCTTTTGAGTTTCTAAATTGTTAAAATTTGGAATAGAAAATTCGTTCTCGGGAATAGCTAAAAATGGATTCGAGACATCTAGTTTTTTCTTAGAATTAGACTCATTGGTTACAAATATATAAGCCTGGTGATTCTTCACTGTAATCAGACTCTCTGGAATTTCGAGATTTGATATACGTTGTTGCGGTAATAACGCAGTGCCGTGTGCAATGTTAGAAATATGAATTTTTATTTGCTGTTCGGAATTCGGCATTACTGTTATCAGATTGTTATAGTCACTCAATTTTTTAAATTCTAACTTTATTTTTGTATTCGGTAAAACTAGTTCGTTTGATGCTAAGTTAATACTAGAATTTAATAAAGCTAAGTTGTCGACACCAAGTAAACAATCAAAATAACGATGGAATTGAAATAAATGAAATTTAAATGACTTTTTCCTTGCTTTGAAAATTGGTGGACAATCAATCGAGATGCTATACTTCTCTCTTGTTGTACCATGGGCAGTAGATATAATAAAAGGGTCTTCGTTTATGGATTTTGAAAAATATTTTTCTGCGATTATCGGATTAATGAAAGATTTGGTTGAACCAGTGTCGATTAAACATTTTAAATTAACATTATGAAATGGAATAGTAATAAATGGTAGTTGTGATTGAGTGTGATCGATATTTAATAATTCTGCAAATCCATCGAGGCTGGTTCCTCTAAAAAAGAATCTTCTGTAATGGCATTTTCATCAGGGTTGTGTATGATATCATTTTGGTCTTGTTGATCCTCATTATCTATTTCATTATTATGAAGTTCTTCCGCAATCCAATTTCTCTGTACTGATGAAGGTTTGAAGCTATTATATTGATTCGGCCTATTATTGGTATTCCTGGTCGATATACTCATAGGAGTCGGATTATATGAAGGTGTATTAGCTCTAGGTTTAAAAGCGTTTGTCATTTGACTTGATCTCTGTTGATTACTTTGCTTATTATGTTGAGATGTGAAATAATTTTGCCTTACTGGTGGTTGATTGAAATTTTGATAATTAAAATGGGTAGGCGGATTCTTCGTAATTGTAAATTTGTTATTTTGCTGCAAACTGGGTTTTGATTTGTTGAAGTTTTGAGTTTGGTTAATATTAAAATCGTTCGTTAACATATTCAGTGCATCATTGAGGCTTTCGGGTTTCCGGGTACTTAGATAATCGCCTAAAGGGTTATTTAAATGCTTAAGAAAAACTCTTAATGCAAGACTGTGTGCAAATTTTATTAGCACGTCCCTGTCGGTTACCGCTTCTACATGCGTCATTATGTGTGACGTTTGCAAATTTAGGTTATCTTGAACTTTTGCAAAGAATTCTAATGGTTTCGAATTACCTTGCCGAAGCTGGCATAACTCAAGTGTCAGAGTTTCATGATCCCGTTTGTCTGAGTACGTTGACATCAAGGCATTTTTCAAATCTGCCCACGTTTGAATATTGAAACTAGAAATATTATTTGCTGCTTCACCTTTAATTTTGTTTCGAATACCTTTAAGTAATAAGACATTTGTGAAATCATTTACATTTGCAGTGTTATAAAAATGCGTAATTAATTGTTGAGCAGAATTAACAAAATCAGATAGCAAGCTAGGATTTCCAGTAAACTCAGGGACAATAGTTAAATATTCTATTTTAAATGCCATTGTTGAATCTAAATCAATGGTAGTACAGGGGGTAAGAGAATCGTTAACAGTAGAAATAAATAAACCTAAATCAAATCTGCGATGTAAGGGTGAACGAGTACGGCGTCTATGATCTATATCGTCCAAATCTGAATCGACTGAAGGGCTAATTTCTGACATCTATGACTTACCAGATTATTTTCATTCTTTGAAGACCTCTTTGCTTCTCGAAAGGCTACTCAGTTCACCTTCCTGGTTCCTCGTGCACAAAGAGTTGAAACTCACCAAATTTCTTGCGGTAAAGGTCACTACTCCACTTCTTAGGTTCACTACTTGATTGTGAAAGTCCGTCAGTTTCTGTAGGTTTACCAATTTAGAAATTCGTCGCTCTATCCTACTGACTGCGCCACTTATATTTCATACACTTTGATTATTAAAAAAGAATTTATTAAATACAATTCATGGAAATACACTTTAATAATATAATGAATGATATGATACTGGTAAAATCAATAGAGTGAAACATTGCTATCATGAGAATCTTAATTTATAGTAATAAATTGCTGGTGTCAGCATGGATGACGTAATGCTGTGTCGATTGAATAACTACACATTACTTTCATGAATTCATATTATTGTGCGAAATATTTTCACAAGTATATAGGGAATCAAAATCAAGAATTAAGGTGGTCAAAGGCGTCACGGAAGAGTTCATGGTGAATAAAGGATTACGTCAAGGATGCTGCGTCTCTCCCACACTTTTTCAAATATACGTAGCAATGGCACCAAGAAACTGGAGAAGAAAGGTCCAGGGTATGGGAATAGACATTGATGATAGATGCTTGTTTACCCTCCAGTTCGCAGATGACCAAGTCATAATAGCCAGTGATAAAGATGATTTGCAGTATATGATGCGAAAGCTAATAGAGGAATACAGAGAATGGGGCTTGACAGTCAACATAGCCAAGACAAAGTATCTATGTGTGGGAACTCAGGATGGAAACTTGGAACTGGACAATTTTCAAGAAATCCTTCAGTATCAAGAATATATCTGGGCATTACATACGACAACACAGGAACAGATGTAAAAGAAATCGGAAAACGAATAGTCAAAGCCAAAAAAGTTATTGGAGCTCTGAATGGAATCCTATGGAGTAAAGAAATAACAAAGAAACGGAAATTTAATATCTATGAGGCAATGGTAAAAAGCACCCTCCCGTATGGATCAGAAACCTGGAGAATTGAAAATAGACACAAGAAAAGAGTTGAGGCAGTTGAGATGGATGCAATTAGGAGATCTCTGCGCATTTCACGAATAGAAAGAATAAGAAACGATATCATAAATCATCGGATGGGAATAGAAGGCACGATAATGCAGGATATCGAAAAAAAGCAGCTTACGTGGTACGGACACGTGGAAATAATGTCAAATGCCCGATGGCCTAAAAGAATACTCCATTGGCGACCAACATGAAGAAGAAAACGAGGAAGGCCAAAACTAGTTTGGCAGAAAATCATGAGTGAGAAAAATCTAACACCTCAAGACTGTGAAGATCGGAGAGGCTGGAAATTAGGTGTCGGACAACGTCAAAAGACGTTCCAAACCGACCTATATATATATATATATATATATATATATATATATATATATATATATATATATATATAATATTCTCTAGTTAATGTATAATTTAGATAAAATAAGAAGATTCTTATCGTCGGAAGATGGGTCTGCTATGTTAATAATACGGTTTTCATTTGATTTACTAATATGGCCAAAAACGAATGCAACGATCTACACTACATTTTTTACTATACTAATAAACCAAATTATCAGGAGTGAGAATAAGCCCAGTATCTAAGAATTGTAGTGAATGGTTAGTGTCTTCAGTCTCAATAGTAAATTGAATGTATAATATATTTTTTTTCATGAAATCGATGATATTAAATTGCGAGTTCCCTATCTAGTCTTTATCAGCTTATTGTATTAATTTTTATTTTAAATTTAATGGCCAGGAATAGCACAGACAAAACAGTATGAGAATTTAAATTTAATATTCATAGACCAAATGTCAATTATTTTTTTGTCCAAGAAATTGCATATTTACCTATTGTCAATTGTTTTCTTGTTGTTACAATCTCACAATGTCTTATATTCTTTTATTTAGATCCTAGGTTATTTTTTGTGATACATGTATTGTTATTTGAAGTTATACTTCCTTGGGCTCCTTGGGATGAGGTGTTGGTCGAGAAACCGCGTCACGCTAAAAGTGAAAAAAATCGTCGATTATACGTTTTCGTATACTTTTTTGTACGTTATGGCTTTTAGAGAAATAAATTAAATTTCCTTATTAATTACAGATTGTTTGAGGTAGTTATTGTTTTGATCATCCTGTCTGTCTGTCAACACTATAACTCGGAAAATACTTAACCAATTAACACCAAACTTGGTACACAAATACGTAAGGGTAATACCTCCTACGTGATTGATTTTCAGTTGTCTGTCTATCTGTGTGTCTATCAACACGATATCTCGGAATATACTTAACCGATAGACACCAAACTTGGTACACAAATACGTCAGGGTAATACCTCCTATAAGATTGATTTTCAGGTGTCTGACTGTCTGTCAATCAACACTATATCTCGAAAAATACTTGACCGATCGACACCAAACTTGGTACACAAATACGTAAGGGTAATACCCCTATGGGATTGATTTTCAGCTGCCTGTCTGTTTGTGTGTGATTACAAGATTGTTTTCGCTAGTTTTCCTCTCTATGCTTGCATAACTAGTTTATCATACTTGAGAAGGCGCATTAAAATTTTATTATAATTGTGTGCGAATAGCCAAAGAAGTATAACTTCCACGTCTGGTCCTACGCAGACCCAGTTTTCTTTTGTCACATATTACTATAAATAGGATAACTAACGCGATTTAGAGTTATTTTCTCTATTTATATACATATATGATTGCAGACAACTACAATAAATGAGAGAAACATATTTATTTGCAATAAAAGTGCACATATAAAATGTACAGCTAATTATCAACGTTTTATTTATAGAATCCCTCAAAATAACGAGTTTTATCTAATGGCATATGGACGTATATGTGTAACTAATAATAACTAATCTCCGTAACGGCTGAGCCGATTCCGGCGGGAGTTTCACTGGAAGGTAGCGCGGACGAAGCGCCGGTAACAGCAGCTGGTAGAAAATATATTTTGAAAGCTTCTATCAAGTTCCAAGAGTCCACTTTATTTATGCTACCGTATAAATCATTCAACAATTATCATCTACTTATTGTGAAATCAAAGTATGGTTTTTATCAGTGCATCGAACACCAATATGAAACTGTTAATTATACCTATTGTATAGAGAAGATATATATATATATATATATATATATATATATATATAATAGTGGTACATTACAACGCAGCTACAAGTTAGGGAATATATAAGCTATTTAGAAATAACAGGTCTCAACAAATGAATCCTGCAACTAGAAGAAACTCTTATCTTAATTTTACCCGCCGAATACAAACAACATATAAAAGACTATTTTGTAAGATTAGATTTTGGCAGATGTTGATTTAATAACCTCTTCAGTTGAGGACATTAACTTAAGAAATCTAACTAGAGCTAAGGCAACAAACATTTCTAAAACTACGTTCAAAAGGCAATGGATTGTAGAGAAATAACATTACACAGACTTGACATTACACTTAAAAGAAAACGATTACTCTTACATATAAATTACAAGAGATCCAACACTATCCCCCCCCTATCTTAGAAACTATGAGAGATACGAAAAAAAATATTGAGATAAAATATTTGTGAATTTCTTTGAATTTTTTATTTGTATTGCTGCCATATTCACAGGATGTTTCATATATCTGATACAGTTATCAACTCTCTTATTTTAAATGGAACACCCTACATATTTTTGGATTCTTCGTAAAATTTTAGGTTAAATTTTTGTAACAAACCCTATACCTAATACTTATAGTTTTTGAGATTTTATCATTTTTGTGAAACAACTGACAGTTGCAAATGTATGAATAACGCATCATTAATAGTAATTCATACCATAAATTATAAATTAGAGAGCCACTATCGTAAATCTAATAAGCAGAGGTGAAAATTTGTAACCAAACTAGAAACAATCTCTGGCAATATACAGGATGTGTACGAAAGCGATGAAAACTTTAAATTGAATATTATCAACTATCTCCGATTTTTTAATCCAAACCCCAATTTTTTTCTGTTGCCCTGTATTCTGCGTCTAAAAATAAGGGTACTTTCAGTAAACTTCCCTATACCTAATACGAAGAGTTTCTGAGATATAAGCCAAAATTTTAAATTCTGTAAAACATGATGTTCATATTCGTTAACGTAGGGGTTGCTATGGAAAAAAATACATCTTTATTGTTTAATTAAATGTCAGACTGCCAATTGGGCCTGCTTTTGTAGAACCTGGACACTCTATCATGTGTTAAAAAATGTATTCTGATCAAGGAAGGTCTGATTTGTTTGAAAGTTTTATTATTAGCAATAGAAATATTGCTCTAACAATTATCGACGATATTTCCCTGAAAGAAGAATTCCAAACGAATCAATTTTTCACTAAAAAGATCACGGCCTAAGAAATCACAGTGTTAGAAAATATAAAATGAGAAACAAATTACCTAATGTTTTGACAGAACAAACGCAGCAAAATGTATAACTAGGTGCACTATTTGAATATAATTCGTTAACGAGTGATTGTTACAGTAAAATCACTTCATGGGTTCCTTAAAATTTAATGTCTTTCAGGGCAATCTCAAAATATCGAGTCCCATTTAAATTTTGATCCAATAAAGGTCCTAATATATGTCTCTTGTAGATACCACACCAAACATGAACACATTGTCAACCCTAATTCTGGATTGCTCTATACTTTTTAGGATTTGCTCGCAACCAGAAATGACAATTATTCCTATTAAAACGACCTGCGTTGTATTATTTAAAGAATTATCGGGATTTTCTTCAAAATACAGTGATATATTTTGCTGCGTTTCTTCTGACAAATCTATGATTTCTTAGGCCTTGTTCAATTCACTGAGAAATTTATTTGTCTGGAATTCTTCTTTAATGGAATTATAGTCGATAGTCTCTAATTGTTAGTGCAAAATTTGTATGGCTGATAATAAAATGTTCAAACAAAAACAAATCAAATGTTCCTTGATCAGAATACATTTTTTAACACTATGATATAGTGGTCAGGTTCTACAAAAACACACCCAACTGACAGTCTGACATTTAATTAAACAATAAATTTTTTTCCATAGCAACCCCTACGTTAACGAATATGAACCTCATATTTTAGAGAATTTTAAATTTCGGCTTATATCTTAGAAACTCTTGATATTAGGTATAGGGAGGTAAACTGAAAGTACCCTTATTTTTAGGCGTAGAATACAGTGCAATAGAAAAAATTTGCGGTTTGCATTTAAAAAATCGGATATAGTTGATAAAATTCAATTCAAAGTTTTCATCGCTTTCGTACTCGCCCTGTATATAGTCAGAGATTGTTTCTAGTTTGGTTACAAATTTTCACCTCCGCTTCTTAGATTTATGATAGTGACTCTTTAATTTATGGTAAGAATTACTAGTAATGTTGCATTATTCATACATCTGCAACTATCATTTTTTTAACAAAAATGATAAAATCTCAAAAACTATAAATATTAGGTATAGGGTTTATTACACAAAGTTGACCTAAAATTTTACGAAAAATACCAAAATCCAAACATATATAGGGTGTTCGATTTAAAATAAGAGAGTTGATACCAGTATCTGATATATGAATATGGCAGCAATAAAAATAAAAAATTCAAATAAATTCACAAATACACACATTTTTTCGTATCGCTCATAGTTTCTGAGATAGGGGGTAGTGAATCTTATTCTGGACAGCCTGTACAGACCAACTGTACAGAGAGCTTAAGAAATTCTAACCAAATTATACAAAGAGAAAAAATATGTCCTATAGTGGTACCTGCCAAAAATGTTATGCCCCTTCTAAAATACATAAGCCTACCTTGTCGACGAGTTATTATTTCTTCATTTGGAGCAACGACACAGTAAATTGCTACTGTATTCATCGATATTCTAACTAGAGCATATGATTTGAATAATGGTTATTACATAAAAGATTCCTTTGATGTGGCGAAACAATTTGATAATATACAATTACTACCGAATTATATTTTAGCTAGTTTAAATGTAGTATCCCTTTTTAGTAACATAAATCTATGCTTACCAGCAATTGAAAAGAAATGGGAATCTACTGCTTATATTTATAAAATATGTAGAGTCCTTTATGGAAATAAGTATAACATTTTCAGTTTAACAATAACTACTTTTCGTTTCAAGAAAGATATTTCAAAAATACTTTCAGAACTTTAATGGAATCTAAATTTTCACTGATTTTGGCAAACTACACAATAGATGATTTTATTAGATCGATATTGTCATATCAGTGCTTCCATACAATTATTTCTTCCATGACAAATATAAATAACAACATTTGTGATTGATGAGTATAAAATATCTCCTTGTTTTGTTTAATTTATTTTAAATTCACGACTGCTTAGTATTTTTGTCTGTCAGTTTGTCTGGAAGAAAAGAATAAACATTATTGAAAGCTCGATTGTAACTCAGAATTTTATTTATTTAATGATTGCATCTTCCCCAAGATTCATCTTTACCATCTAAGATTACAAAATAAACTAAAAAGGTTACTCTATCTACAAGCTAATTGGCTAGACAATATTTCAGGAAATAAGAATATGTCTTTGAACTACTTCTTTTATCTATTGAGAATTATTCTCACGTAATTTGTTGTTGAATATCTTCGAGGTAAAGAACTATCTTTTTATACTTCATACATTTCCATGGCACATAATTTCTTTATTCTCTATTTTTCTATGAAATATCAGAAGGAAGCGCTTAATTTTTTTTAAATCTATCCTTAAGCCCAATACATACTTACACTGCGTTTCAAGATTAGTTCGTTGGGTACCATCGGGAGCATTCGCGTGCAATGTAACGGCTCAGATTTGAGCTTTAAATCTGAGAATACGTGAAGACGAGTATAAACAGTATTTAAGACTACTGCAATATTGTAACGTCATGCTCAGAAACAAATCTTACTATGTTATATTTCATGCGAATGCTCCCGGCGAGTACCCAGCCTTGTTTCTCTACTTCAGCGACGAATAAACGCAACCAACCAAACAATCAATATTCATTGCCCGGCTTCTCTCCAAGTTTTTCCACTGCTAGCGAAAAAGAGGTGATAATAGGGAAACAAACACGCATTATATATATACATATATATTATGGAATCTACTTTTTACCCATGAAGGATATCGAAACCATTGTTCTAAAGCTTCTGAAATGTTATGGGTATTGTTTTAGAGGATCTGTTTAGTTGGCTGGATTCGCTTTTTTGTTTGGCTATCATGTCTTTTTTGCGGACCTTAAGTATTTCAATAAATTTGTACTTGTAGAAGGTTATATCAGTTTCTTGCAAATCCCCTTTGAATAAGATGTGTTTTATGTGATCTGCTGTGTATGGCATCGTATTTAGATACATTCTCGAATAAAATAAATATCTGATTATTATTTCATAAGATCTGGAATAGCAATTTGTAACATAAGTGGACAAAATATTGGCTGAGGATTTCGAAATTATAAAAATGTGGTAAGTACGAGTAGAACTTATACCTCGAGAGTTCCGTCTATTCATATTGTTTTAAAGTACGTATAGTAGATACAAGGATTTTATAGTATGATTCAACAATTATATAAATATACTAGCTTTTGCCCGCGGCTTCATGCTCGTGGAAAACTGCATTCAATTGCATGTGGTAGTTATTGCGCGAATAATGAATGTGTTTTATTTCTATCAATACATTTACTTTATTATTCTATATTATTATTTCTTTTAAAAGAATTACATGAAGGATTGAAAAAAAAATAGCCACAGTAGGGAATAGGACCCGCACTACTGGGCAGATTAGCCTCATAAATGATCTTATGATATCGATACCTCTCCACGGTGACACAGATTGGGCATTTTGCTCGCTCTAGTTGCTAGTCAATACCTACGTGTTTTGCTCGAAACTGTGGCGCGAAAATGGCTCTAATTGTTCTGATGAACCTTGTACAAAAGGTTCTGCTTGAAGCCCATCAACAACTGCTACAACGCGAATTACTGAGGAAAAAAGGAAGAAGTTATGCTCAGATAAACTGTAAAATTATTTAACTATATTATATTAAATTATACTCTAGCTAAAGGGGTTCTTCTATATCAAATTTGAATATGAGCGGTAGAAAAGTCGTGTGAGAGAACATAGCAGATTTTTTTAGAAAAGTTAAGTGGTTCTGAGAAATTGCGAAAATTCCCAAAATATATGCCTATTAGTAATAGAAAGATGTAATTTTTATCACTGTACCTATTTATATAATATGTTTTAGAACATTATATGATTATTTTAAGACTTGTTTTTCAAGAAAGAATGAGAAGAGAATAAAAATCATCTATGTTTAGCTATTGGTATTTGCCTCACATCTATTCACTATTGGACCTAAGGAAAAGTTTGGTATGTTCACGATGCATTAGTTTGATGTCCGAAGAAATCCCATGGCCAGACTGTAGAATTTTGATGACAGCTACTTCTTGTATTCCAAGGAGGACTTCTAGGGAAGATTGCCATGTTGAAATTTCCTAGGCTTGATCAAGCTTATCCCTTCAAGACCACCCCATTTTAATGATTTTTCCGGTTCGGTCTTGTCTTGTCATATTATTTCTCGAAATTTTTGTATGTACTTGACTTTTTTTTTATGAAACTAACGGTTTTGTTGTTGTCGAGAATGTAGGTACTTATCCTGGAACCAGTGGAAATCTAAGAAATGCAAGTATAGATTAAGATTTTAAATAGTAAATCTGACGATGAAGTATTAATAATACGATCTCCCAACGTTGCCATTGTCACATAGGTGCCCGTTTTCTGCCAGCGGGCCCCTTACTAGCAGCGCATACTTAAAATTTCTGGTATTATCGTCTCACGCCCTCCTTACAGTTCACCCAATAGAACCATTCCTGAATCTTCTGCAGAGTCCTTTTAATTCCAGTC
The DNA here is from genome assembly GCA_958507055.1 of Crioceris asparagi. Lineage (NCBI taxonomy): Eukaryota > Metazoa > Arthropoda > Insecta > Coleoptera > Chrysomelidae > Crioceris > Crioceris asparagi. Next base: position 71,047,767 of record OY293827.1, on the reverse strand, counting down.
TCCATCCGTCATGCCGTTGCCGTAATACATCTGACATGTACAACTAGTTGCAGTCTAGATTGCGACCATCCTCTGACTCTAAGTTGCTATAAAGGATACTATCTTCCAAAACAAGGCAGTCCCATTGGCTCCAATATTCCTACTTCCTACCGAGTTTCGTGAACTTATTTTCTGCCAAGTTGGTGCATCCATTATAGAAATATTTTTAAACATCTGTCGTTCTCCTGAGCTGATTTTAGTTGTTCAGGCCGCTACTCCCACAGTTGGTATAATTTTCGTTGTAGGGTCTTCTGGAAAAGCATTTCATGAATTTTTCCGGTTCTATGTTCGATGTCCGGAAGACCATCTTACCAACTACACCAAGTAGTTCTCTTCTAGCAATAGGGTAATTCCTCTCTGGTGTAGAGTTTACTAAAATAGACTATGACTGGTTAGGTGCGAGTCTGTTGGCTTTGGAGGCCCTTGTGTTGGTATTCTCTAGCAATGAGGTCTTGGGCTCATTCAGATGTCCCGTTTTTTCCGCTTTGAAACTGAAGTGAAGTGCGGAAGCACCGGACAAAAGATCAAGCTTCTCCACTTTATTGTTGTTGTTTTGATTTGATCGGCAGTTCTGTCCGAACTTTCAGGATAATCGAACGTACTTATCTTGGATAGCTTGGAGCAACTGTGATTTTTCTGATAACGCTTACTTCACGTTTTTTCTCTAACGCAAGTATTTCTTCGACTGTTGCTTTTATTATCGTCTCATCAATGTGAAGCCGAGAAAACAGGACAGAATCCAAGAAATTTTGTATGCCTTATTTTGTTGTTCTGGCTTTGAATTTTCTCTTTTCATATTTTTCTTTCCGACTTCAAGTCAGGTTGCGTATCTCTATCTTAGAGCTTCTTTGATTTTTTCCTCATATTCCATGAAAATTTCCCTTATTTCTCTCTTGAAATTATTTTAAACTTCAAGCTTGACCATGACATCATTTTTTCGAGAGGCTTCTTGGAATATCTCGTCGAATGGTCGAGGAACTTAATTTCTTCTTGAAGAGCTCTCGAAACTTCGTAAAACTTTTCGTTATTCTTTCTCAAAACTTCTTGGGGTGACTTAGGAACCTCATCGCATTTTATGGAACAACTGGAACTAAAAAATATATGGATCTTCTTCATTCAACACCATAACCTCTTTTAGTCTTCTTAGGAGGGTTGCTTTATAATCGGTATCATCATAATCACGTTCCACTAATTTTTCAGTAATTAGTTTTACGGCCAACTGCGCTAGTTTGATATTTGAAGTCTAAAGTCTAATGCGAAAAAAGTTTATAACACCAACATAAATAACTGAATCTAATAAATAACGTCTTTGAAGCCTTTAAGACAAAAACGAACAAAAATTCTTCAACGTTTAACAAAAATAAAAATAAATTTAATAGCCTCACACATACTTATCAGTCCTTCTGCAGTCACCAACAAGATACAAAATAGAATTAAATTCTTTGAGAATCTGCACAGTAATAAAAACTTTTTCAGATGTTCCTGTCGCTTGCACATTAAGAAACCCAATTCTGAAACCAATTGTAACGGGAACTGCCATAACTAGTTTCGATTCATACTCAGCAAATTTATTTTACAAGTATTTACAGATATTTATATCAACAATTACTAATTCATGTCTCTTCTAATTTATATGCACGCCTAATAAATTATTCGAAAATAATTTTAAATATATATAAATATTTACATTACATTATATTTTGTTCGCTAATATCAGATAATGAGATCAACTGAAACAACAGATATTATCAATGTTTAATACAAAAAAGACTTATCCACTTCTTCTTTTCATATAGGGTGTTTCAAATTCGATGGATAATTAGACATTTATGGAGATCTACAAAATATACGAATTTCAAAATTTGACTCTTATCATAGTCTACTGAAATATTTTGATTTTTTCAGTGTTGTCACGTTTACTCGTAACTGATATCGACTTCATGATTTCAAATGACATAGGTACCCTTTTTTATAGAACAGCCAATTTGAAGGGACTTTCGTTAATAATGTCTATACCCCTGTCATATTATTCTTAAGATATTAACTACTGAATACTTTTCCTCGAAAAGAACATTGGAAATCTTACAATGATATTAGTATAAAATTTGTGGAAATCTTAAGAAAAGGGTTAAGGTACTGGTATTAAATGATTGTTAACGAAATGTCATGAAGCTCTAGCACTGATCTTACGTCTTCGCTGCATTAGTATGACGTCAGACAGATGGTGGGTTTCAAGATCTGTATAGAACAAGGTATTGTTATCATTGGTTAACTAGTTTAAAGTCTACATTACATATAAATACATACCTTGATTTGCTTAAAATCGCCATACCTGATAGGGGTATCGACATTATTAACAAAAGATCCTTTAAACCGGGTTTTCTATCAAAAAATAAAATAATAATATCATATACGGGTAGACGAGACAACTTTGCAATGCTTAAATTATTTTTATCCGATAGATCGTAGTCGACTATGGCTATAACCAAAATTTGAAATACATATGTCTTGTAGATCTCTATAAGCCTCCTATATTTCATACAGTTAAAAACACATTTTATTGTTATGTACAGAAACTAAAAATTCTCGTTTCCTTTTCTCTCTTACACAGACATACACACCCACTCCATCAATCCTCTTCGGTCTCGTCTATCTTTTTCATCTCTTTTTCCCATCGGTAAGCCAAGAGAACACTCCCGCACCATGCTATCGATTGTTTGTTGCAGGTGTCCTGGATAAGGAGCAAGGACTTGCATATCTTGACGTCGGGTCGGCACACGTTCTCAGGAGACACCCGCTTCGAACCAGTTCACACGGACAGCGCCGTCGACTTTTGGGGACTCCGTATCCGGGGTGCCTTTGTCAAGGATACCGGACGTTACGAATGTCAGGTGAACACCGAGCCCAAGATGAGCCTAGCCATATGGCTAGATGTCTCAGGTAACTAGTGCAGTGCGCATTTTTTCAATCTAATCGATTTATTATCATTAATTGGCCTAATTTGAGCTTTGTTAATTTCGCAGTGACAAGTTAGCAGAAACAATCTCAACTGGCATAAAATTTGTTGCTAATTAGTTTGCTTATATCCTGATATTCTTGATCGAATCACTTTTGAGAAAACCGAGTTACTGATATCTTAACGTGTAACATAGCAGTAAAACCACTCAAAAATATGTTTCTCCTTCAATGATATGAATTTGTTGCTCAGTAGTTGCTGGGAGGATAAGAAGAAAAAGAATTTATGTTAATTTTCAGCATGGATTTCGTTCCTCATATAAGTCATTTTTTGTGCTTGAATAACCACCAACAAAATACAAATGACGAGGGTTGCCAATAATAAACATGTAATTTGATTTACTTGAAAGGTGACTTATCCCGCGAGCAAACTATCTATGCTGAAAATTAAGAGAGAGAATATAGCAACTATGATAGCACCAACAAATAAATCAAACACAAATTTATTGTTGGTAATATCTAATTTATCTAGTTTCTATTTTGTTGCTGGTTATAAAAGAACTAATAGTTACCAACCTATCTAGCGAGAAAAAAATCCATGATGAAAAGAAGGAAAATGCAGTGTTACGTGGATGAATTATCACGCAGTTACGGTTATTATTCGTTTTATCTATTTGTGCTACAATCTTGTTTACTATACTTAGTTGTTGCTTGTGTATTTGATTATTTATTTCTAGGATGAGTAGATTTATTCTGGAAACTTACAGAAGCTATCTGTGATGTACAGGGTGGCCCGTTTAAGAGGGACCAATACCTTATCTCGAAACCTACGGTGGTTACAAAAACAATTTAAATACGAAAATTATTTCTACTAAAATGATCTCTATTTTTTCTAATTTTTATAATTATCACTTTGTTATATACAGGGTGGTGAAACAAAGTTATATTTTTTTTAATGGAGCACCCTATATTTTATTACATTTTTGGATTGTCCTTTTTCAAAGACAAATTCAGCGATATATATATGGCTATGGGTCTGTGATGCACGGTTCCCAACTTATTAGCGATCATCATCAGAATTAAACAATTATTGTTCGGTTGCTCAACAACATTTTAAACTTTTATCTACGTATTATTTTAAGAAAATAATATTTCTCTTTAGGCAATGATCAAATTTGAAATATTTTCTTGAAATGCGTGGTGTAGCCACGATTCGCAAAATGATACTTTTCTCAATTTTCTTAAATGAGATACCCTGTATATTATTGGATTTTCGTATAGCCACTTTAATAACAATTTCAATTATATAACATAGTACGGGACTCTGACTTACCGTTTTGGCATAATTGGCAGATATAATTAAAAATTTAATATTCCTAATATTTAAATTATTAGAATATGATAATGGGAATTCGCTCCTTATCAGCTTGTTCACAACCGTTTTAGGACGTTGTTAAGAACTCATATTATAAAAAGAATATCAAGCTTTACACAATTTTATTTCTACACCTAAATGTCTAGGTAAAATGACTTGAAAAAATTATCACTATCTAACACCAACTACTGATGCAGATTACTTACAAGTAAAATTAATTAAATTAGATTTTCAATATGACCGCCGTTTTGAAGAATACAAATATTAAATACTATTTCTAAATGGCGTATGGCATTTGAGGCGTAATTGGTTTAATTAAGATAATTTATTGCCGCGCGAACTCGTTGCTGCACTTCCAAAACTGTTGACGGTTTATCTTTGTTATCCATATCTTTCAATGTGCCCCACAAAATAAGTCCACCGGGGTCAAATCTAGACTCCTCGCTGGCCAGGATATGGTTCTTAACAACGCCCTAAAACGGTTGTACAAGTTGATAAGGAGCTAATTCCCAGATTCATATCTTAATAATTTATATCTTAGGTATTCTCAATTTTTAATTTTATCTGTCAATCAAGCCAAAACGATAAGTCACAGACCCGTACTATGTTATATAATTGAAATCGCTATTAAAGTGGCTATTCGAAAATCCAATAACATACAGGGTGTCTCATTTAGGAAAATTGAGAAAAGTATAATTTTGCGAATTTAAGAAAATATTTCAAATTTGACCAATGTCTAAAGAAAATCATAATTTTCTTAAAAATAATATGTCGATGAAAGTTTAAAAAGCTAATGAGCAACCTAACAATGATGGTTTGAACATAACCTGAATTGTGATGATGATCGCTAATAAGTTGGAAATGGTGGATCACAGATCCATAGTCATAATATCGTTGAATTTGTCTTTGAAAGGACTATCTAAAAATGTTACAAAATATAGGGTGTTCTATTTAAAAAAAATAACTTTGTTTTACTATCCTGTATACAACAAAGTGATGATTATAAAAATTAAAAATAATAAAGATCATTTTAGTAGAAATAACTTTTGTATTTTCTTAACCCCCAAAGGTTTCGAGATAAGGTAAAGGTCTCTTTTAAACGGGCCACCCAGTAAATTTTATCACTGTATCGTCAGTTTGACAAGCGTCAAGAATAATCTCGAACGATGTCATATAAAACTCAGCTATATAAAGCTTTGTCAAAGCCGCGCCTGTCACGGGTCACAGTCAGTCTCATAGAGTGAGTCTATGGAATCAATCAGAGTCATAAGTAGTTCTGAACTGCTATTGTCAAAGTGACAAGTTGTGACAAAAAGTACTAGGACGCAAAGTGTATACCAAGTGTTGGAAATAAACGTTTGAGGTGAATTACTCAATTGAACTCCCCCAAAACATTTATCATAGAGTAAAACCTTACAGCAGCTATTATGATAGCGACACCAAAAAATCATTTACAAGTTTATTATTGGCAGTACTCTTTATTTTATTTAAATTCTGTTTCTGATTACCACGATAGCGCATCAAAAAAAATTACAAGTTTATTATTGGAAAAAGTTTTTATTTATATGTTGTTGTTGGTAACTCAAGCACTAATAGTGACCTATCTAAGGAGCAAAAATTTCTATGCTGAATATTAAGGGAGGAAATGCAGGTATTATGATTGCATCAACAGAAGAAAACTTGATCACAGCTTAGTATTTATTATTTGTTCGTTTTATAAATTAGCTTTTAATGAAATATAATTCGAAGTGCGATTTTTACTTAAATTGCTTTTAATTTTTATTTTTCTGTTTTAATTATAGTATATGTAGCAAAAAATTAGGAGCAAACTCAGATCTTGTCATTTAGCAATAAAAAATAGTTTTGCGTGGTTTTACTCTTATACATTCAGATAGCCGTAATTCCATTTTCTCACAACTGGTTCCAGCAACAAAATCGGGATACTATCAACTAATTGGCAACAAATTTGTTTTGAGCTCATAATTTGATTTATTTTTAATAGGTAGTAAAGATATCCTTCACCAGCTGTGAAATAGTCAGTCAGTTATTTGCTTGATTAAGTTAAAATTAAATAATCAAGAAATTCTATTTTGAACGTATTAGATTTGAATGAGTTTTTTTATTTGAAAGGTCTAGTCTTTGCTAATATTTCTAGACGTGTCCTCCCCATTTTGGCGCTCTTCCATTTCAGCAATGGTGAAAAACGCTAACACTTGCATTCTTCTTATATTTTCAAGCTGGCTGTGGGATGCACGGACAAAAGAAATTAATTTGAAACAAATGGAGCTTGTAGTCTCGTCTTTTCTGAACAATTCAGTAATTTCTTCAAGTTTCGGTTGTTTTAATGAATTTTATTGAAATGTGACTGTGTAATAACGGATATCTACGCCCCTGGCTTGAATTGTAACCCTCTTCCTTAGAGGCATACATCGAATCCAATTTCATTTTGGGGAATTTGGTTCCATTATTTTTCTTGTGGCATCCGAAGATCATCTAGCATATTGCGACACCACGGGCTCTAACTCGTCTTCCTAGCATATCCCACTTGTGCTCTATTGGGCTATTATGCTGATATCCACATCATCCATGTATTGAGACACTATGTGGGCTGTATGGGAGTGTGCATTATCGTGCATTAACAAGATGTCACCAATAAGTGGTCCGAAGGCAACCACGTGTTCAGCTAAAATTGTTTCGATATACCGAGCCGCGTTCAGATTGCCATTGATAAAGTAAAATTCCGTAGGGGCTTCGCAACTAATTCCTCCCCAAACCATTACAGATCCTCTCTGATATTGAACTCTTTCAGAAAAGTTGCACTGAGTATACCGCTTCCCTTCTCTTCTCCAAACTTTCTCTCGACCATCTGGAGAGTAGAAGCCGAACCTTGTCTGAGAACATTTCGCCACTGCTTTGGTCCACTGGACATGATCTCGTGCAAACTGAAATCGAGCGGTATGATGTTCTCGGAGCAAATGTGGTGCAGTTGCTGGTCTCCGTGATCTCAACCCCGCTTCTTCAAATCTCCTTCTTAAAGTACGTTCACTCACGTTAACCTGACGTACTTGCTCCAGACGATTTCTTGTCTCAATTGCTGTAGTATATCAAGTTCGTAACATAGTCGATACAATATATCGATCATCACGGGCTCGTATGTTGCGCCTTCTTCCTAACCCAGGTCGTCTTTTGAAGGTGCCAGTCTCACGACATCTTTGAATGGCGTGACAAGCTGTACTCGGAATCGCGCCACGAAAATCTGCAGCACAACGAATGCTGCGTCCATCTTCTATCAAAGCCACTGCTTGGGCAACTTCTACATGGCAATACTCAATGACGTTAATGACAATTAAACGTCACTGAATTATTGTTTGTATAACTTTGGCGTTGAAAATCTTAGAAACTTAAAAAAACGGACGTGTCCAGAACAAACGTGGCTACAAGTTCCTTTTGTTTCAAATTAATTTATTTTTGTTCTGTTAACACCACAGCCAGCTTTAAAATATAAGAAGAATATAATTGTTAGCGTTTTTCACCATTGCTAAAACAGAAGAACGCCAAAATGGGAAGGACACATACAGAAATGTCAGTAAAGAGTAGACCTTTCAAATAAAAAACCTTATTAAAATCGAGCAATACGTTCAAAAGTTAAAGCTGTTTGCAGGTCATTATTTTAGGTGTTGCGTTTTTTATGCTGGTCAGTGTAGCTAGTACAACACTTCTTCATATCCAAGATCTTGTCAATTTATTAGAATCTAGTCCTTTGATTTGGGATCTAATTAACTCCTTATGTGTAATACGTACTAGTTTATTGATATTTTTACTTTCACCAACAGAATCATATATTTCAAACATGCATATAAGGGCATTTCAACCATTAAATATTTGATTTATGTGGGGTTACAGTCCTCAGTAAGCTCCTATTTATTTTTAGGAATCACTCGATCCCATACCATTCATTGATGACTTAATGCTAACGTCATGTGAAGCTAGCTCTTCTGCACTAATATTCTTTATAGGTTTTTAACACCTAAGTATTGGGATCGACAACTAATGAACTATTTAGCAGCATAGTTCTGGTATATTTGAAATTTCTTCACTTCCTAGTGCTAGCATCACAAAGCTCCGTTCTCTAGTCTCAGTAGTTAAAATGTCTCATAATTCGCAGAATAGATATGTAATTGTTCTGAAAAAATATTTGATGAATAACTCACGAAAGTGGGATTTTGAATTTATTTCAATTTTAGTAATTTACTAGATGTAAAATATAAATTATCAGTCAGTATAGAATGAACAGTTAAATTTTTATTGCCAAAGCATACTTACTCAATTATCTGGTAACTATTTCTCAAATGAAATATATGAGACATCAAAACTTACCTAGACACTACTCAATGAATTTCATTCCAATAGTTCAAACATGCTTATATGCATATAATTGTTAGATAATTAAACAATATCCCATTTTGTTACGAGAATTTAACACATCACAATTAGTTGATTAGTCCAAAAACCTTTAGCAGATATAATGAGATGTCCATCCTTCATTATTCATGGATAAAGGCAACAAAAAATGAGTGTTTTTCATTCAGCTAAATTAACCAAATTAATTAGGCGCCCAATAATTAGATGCGCCATGGAAGTGAATTGTGTAATAAACCACACTATCAATGTAATTTAACTAATTATTTTCCCTAAATTCTGTTATATGCATCAATATATTGAATTTCACTTTATAGGAAGAACTGATTAGTATTAACGAGCTTAAAATGTGTATTGAAATATTTTGCTGATGATGAAAGTCAGAGAGCGATAGGTAGTTAATTGTCGATATTTTATTTTGGCATAAATTATAATTACTAGGAATAAAATATCATATGGTATAGAAACGGATAAGTGATCCTTTATTTTGGGTAGCTATATCAAATAAATAAATTATTAAGAAGTGATTTCTAAATTAATTTTAAACATTATTTCTCATTCCCGGGATTGTTCATTCATTGGAGGGGATTCACAAAGACAAGGGTAATTCCTACATCTTTATATTTTTGACTCATGTGCTGTATGTTTAGGTACAAGAAGAATGAGCTTCCTTCTTGAAAGCAATAATACTCTTACCTTATCTTCTGTCTATTCATGCCATCAAATTCATCTTATAGGCACCAAGGTCGCTAATTGTCAGCAATGCTATATATTCCCACTTTGTTAAGTATCTCTCCCACATTAAGCATATATATTTTCAAACAAGAAATTAGTTTCATATGACAATCAAATCTTGTGATACACGTACTATTTTTATTCATTTCAAAGTTTATAGCTTCCACTAACACCACAATTATCTCTATAGACTAAATAATATTTTAACGTAAACATGTTGTTGTATTGTGGAAGTATCTACAGTTATTTATGCTTTTATCAATTTGTAACTGTCGCAGTAAATATTCCAATTACATGGATGTTAATATATGTGTGATAATTGTTATTATTATTATTTTTATAGCAAACCCCATTTATAACTCTGAATGTACATATCCAATTATCAAAATGTTAAAACAAACATACGTTACATTTCAGAGTAACATACTCGTATATGGTTTATATTCTATAAATCTGATGATTTTCAGTAACTAAATTAATATTTTGAGAACAGGGAGAGCTATCGTATTCATAAGAATAAAAGTAACGAATAAAACAGCGATGTAATTTCATGACTTTGAGTTTTAGGAAAGTTCTTCAAATCTATTTTTATCCATTCCGTCAGATAAATCAATATATGATATATATTGAAATTATTATATCTATGTCATAGCTCAGCGTCCTGTTGTATCAATACTCAATCACCAGTTTCTCGAGATCTATCCATTTAATTATTTCAGTTCCAGGTGATTATAAGTCTATCAGTTCAGACACTAAATGGATTGGTCAGGCACTCATCAAAGGGCCACGAACAGTGCACGTACAGGTAGGCTTTCCTGTCACCCTTGAGTGTGAGATATCGCCACTTAGACCTCCGCACTCGAGTGTCTCTTTCACTGGCAGGACAATAGTTCGATGGCTAAAAGACGAGCAAGAAATAGGCGTTAATGTGAGTGTCACTGAAATTCCATAAGCTTAGGAGAATTATAGTTTTTTTCCTATTCAGAACAGAATAGAACTGGATACGCTTGCTAAAATATAAGAAGCAATTCCGGAAATAAAAGTAGTACCTAGTAGTTTGTAGTGCTTGAACAAGTACAGTAACAGAACCGCTTTCACAGTTACACGACGTGATTTGCCGTCAAGACACACTGCACATTTCCAGTGAATCGTAATCATTAGTTTTTCTACGAGAGGCGATCACACATATCAGTCGGAATTCCGAAAAGTCGATTATAAAATGGCTGTCATGATGTGTTGTATGGATGAATGAGTAGTCGGTTTATTGAAACGTGTAATTGTCTAAATCTTTCTTTTATGTCGTTGTCGTGCAGTAGATTTTGGAAAAACTATGTGAGCGTAGTAACTCAACTACTCTTAGAAATTCATTTAAATGGACATACTTTTCTCTTTATTAATAATATTTGAATATATTCCATTTTCAAAGACATTAGAACGAAACTCAGTGGTGTGAACTGCGAGATTTACAATATTTTTTCTGTAGTTAATTCTATGATTAAGCATTTCATTTTGCCACTAAATTGACACCATATTTGTATATCCGCAATAGATATATTGTTTAAGTATAGGTACATAAATGCTGAATAAATGCAAATATTTTTATGGAGTGAACAAACCCAAAATCTGTATGTATTCAATTCTCAAATCATTATTTCTTATTCCATTTAAATGGAATCGTATCATACTTTTTGTTTACTCTCCACAAACGTAGATAGAAGCATTTGTCGAAATAACACTTGCTATTTCGTGAAAATACTTCAACCCCTGTATAAACTCAATCTAAATTCTAACAATTGCAGACACATTCAAAATCTATATTTTATAAATTTATATATATTTGAAGATTGCCAGTCACGCGTATATCTACCAAGAATCTTCCAGCAATAAAATTTTGGAATTGGGATTACTCATTCGATTCTCGATAAAAAATCAGATATTTTTTTTTTGAGGCTGTATTCGTAAATCTGATAAATATATTTATATGTGTATGGAACGTTCATATTGAGGAAAATTATAGGTATGAAAAAGCCCTCTGCTTATACCTACCATCTCTGATGTTGGAATATATCAAAGAAAGAAATGTAAAATAGTTGTGTGAATATCCCCTTGGAAAATGAGAGAAACTTCACGAGGCGCTAAAATAAAAGAAATCAAGTGTTATCTGGTGTAAAGTAGTCCTGGAAAAGTGGGTAAATATCCCAAACAGAGTAGAGTCTTATTGCATAAATTGTGTTAGATATTGAAGAGTGTGTTCACTGTGTGCGAGTTTGTCTAATTACAGGGACCTTCGGTATTTTCATTTCATAGAGATTCTATCCAATTCTAAATTCCTTGAAGATCTATTTTGTGAGCAACTATTCGAACCTTCATATCCTCCATTGGAAGTCCCGGATTGGTTTATTATGGCACATTGGATTCATTATCAACTTTTAAAGGATAAAGACTATATTCATCCATAATTGAAGTCGGTGCAGAACTTTCTTAAAAGTTATTTATTTCACAATTTCCTGTGATCGTCATTCATAACTTACAGAAATGTCTCTTGTTTGATAATAGCTAGAAAACGTGCCTTGAAGTCTACTAGCCGTACCTACTCATAAACAACTTAGGTCGAGAAACATAACATTTAGGACCAGAGATAAGAAAGTCGCACCTGGAACTAATTGAAACATCAAGAATTCAGTTCAAGCAACAATAAAGCCCACTGTAAAATAGGATACTGTTGGATAGAGGAAAGGTTGCAAACCCTTCCAATACCACCAAAAAATATAGAAAACAGTATTTTTATGCTATAGAAATGAAGAAAAAAAACTTTTTTTTATTTTAGAGAGGCTAGATCTACACTTCAGTCATAAAAAAGACAAGATCTCTGAAACTCATCGAGGACTCCAGTTAAACTGAATTTTCACCCTTATGAGCTCACTAGCAAATGGCCACGACTTCGCCTGTGAAAATCAGTGGAATCTCCTACAAATCACGTTCTCAAAATCCTCAATAACTATACCCATATCGATTCTTAGATTTATTTTTGTATTATTTATTTAGTGTATTATATTGTATTATATTTAATATTTTCCAATACAAACTCTGAAACCTCGTTTCCCGAATGTTGGGTTTTATTTTTATGTCATATCCGCCGTCTTGGACTTCAAAATAAATGCCATTATCGCAAGCAACTACCCAAAAATCTCAATAACGAGGGGTTGGTTCTCGTAAAATCACAAAATACGTGTTATCTTATTTGTTTTTACCACTATGAAGTTTCAAGTCAAAGTGTCTATTTATTGTTTGATACCAAATTTGTACCCCGATTATACCACTTCAAGGGTTGCATTTCTAAATATCCTTCCTCATTACTCTTGTACATTATATACAGTGTGGGGCAGCTGGCGGTATTTGGTGGATCGTGGCTGATCTATTAGAGATAGAGCAAAATTGTTTTGATAAAAGTGGTACGTACGTGGTTAAATGACTACAATTTAAAAATATTTTCAAAGATGGCCGAATTAAGTTATCTACAGACGAAATGGTAGACATGGTTTTTATTCCCGGTAAATGCCACAATAATTGTTTATTGGTTTTAACAGTTTCCCAAGAAAGGTTCCCGGACAGAAAGTAGTTTTCGGAGGTTATTGGGAAGACTTGTTACAACTGGAAGTGTGAAATACTCTACACCTCTCCGAGAAAAAACAGTTACTAAGAAAGGCAATGAGTTTCTAATATTAGCATGTGTTATCGAAGACCCGAACGTAAGTCAACGAATTTTAAGTTCTAATCTAGACATCAGTTCTCGATTCATCGGTCGAATATTGAAGAAGAACCACTTTCATCCGTACAAAGTGCAATTACATCAACAATTACTGCCGAGCGATTATAAGGCAAGCATAAACTTTTGCCAGTTGCTGACAAATAAATTTGAAAAGGAACCTGATTTTTATAATTTTGTTTCATGGACGGATGAATCGACATTCCATAATAATGGTGTATTAAATAGCCACAATTTTCATTACTGCTCCAACACGAACCTATACCTTTTCTCAGAGACAAATCTACAAGTTAGGTGGTCTCAAAATGTATGGGGAGTTATTATTGACACCAAAATAATTGGCCCACATTTTTGAATGGATCGTTGAATGGCCAAATGTTTAGCGATTTCTTGGGAAACAATTTAATAGAATTGTTGCAGGATATCCCCATACAATTTTTAAATCAACATTTCCAGCCACGATGGATAGGAAGAGGAGGACCGATTGCTTGGCATCCAAGATCCCCTGATTTAAACCCATTAGACTTTGTCTTGTGGGGTTATGTGATGAGTGAAGTTTATAGAGTAACGCCTACGACTCGTGAGGACATGCAACTTCGCATAGTTCAAATTTTTGGACAAATTACACCGGATATGTGCGCGAGTGCGAATTCCTCTTTTTTGTAGAACGCAGGTGGCCACTTTGAACAGTTGCTGTAAACGATTCACTTCTTATTTTTTATGTATTATTATATTATTTATGTTTTAATTATTAGGTTTTATTGTTATTTCAATGTTATTATTATTATTATTATGAAAGACCCGGGTATTATGAACGTTACCCTTTGTGGGCACCTCGACCTTAAGGTCTTTTGTACCATCGCGTGATGTATTATTGTACTGTTATTTCTGGGTTTAGATCCAGCTCCTTGAAATAATTGAATAGTGCTCTTGCACCACAGGCTTTAAGGTCCTCGGAAACGCCCTTCCTAGGACCCTTAGTCTTTTATGCGCTAAGGTTTTGCATTCGGTTAAAAGATGGTTTACAGATTCTATTGCTTTTGTGCAGAATCTGCAGGAATCATCTTCAATAAACCCATCTTTTTTAGATTATTTTTGATGGGATAATGACCTGTAGTGATTCCAACTAGGTTTTTCAGATCATTTCTTTTAAGGAGAAGTAGGTTAATTGAGTATTGCCAGTCTATTAGGCGTTTGGCCTGACTGGCTTGCTCTAGGTCGTGCCAGTACTTGGTTTTCAGCCTTGATTCCCACTTTTTCATTTTTGTTTTAACATGTTGCTTTGCATATCCACAGAATGGCTCAGGGACTGTTGGAAGCCTTTCAGAGCCTTTTTTGACCAAAGAGTCAGCTTTTTCGTTGCCTGGAAGATTCTTGTGCCCTGGTATCCATATAAGGCAAACTTTGTTGCCTCTTGCACGTTGCACAAGACCTTCATGGCATTCTTTTTAATTTTTATTTCAATGTTATGTTTATTGTTATTGTTTAGTTGCGGAAAGAAGAGTTAAAAGTATTTCACAATTCCCGTTGCAAGAAATCTTCCTAATACTAATGTCGTCTATCCAGAAATTTTTCTTGATTAACTCTTGGTGCCAATTAACAATTCCTGTAGCATTCACCCAAATTAAAAACCAAGTCTACCATTGATTGATTTGTTTTTTACGTGTTTGAAAGGGTAAACACAAAAAAAATATCTCCAAAACTAACAAAAATAAGTGCCAATACGCCTTAATAAAATCGAAAGAAAATTAAAATCCGCATCTATCAATGTAATTTGTTTAGTAGCTAGACATTTTAGAACAACACTATGTCCTAGAACTTACAAATCAACCTTGAACAAGGGAACGATTTCAACTTAATTAATTGAAAAATACCGCTCTCTAAAATCTCTCATATTTTTCATGTTATTACCATTTTTCGAGGATGCTGCAATTGTCATTTTTTCAGGAAACTGAAAATATCTTTGGAACCTTCAGACTTATGCCCAACAAATGTTCAAAATACAGGGTGTTCCGTTTAAGAAAAAGAAGTCATGGCCAGTTTCCGTTATAACCTGAAGTCGGCCATTTTTTTAAATGTTTTTAAAATGTAGCCGATTTAATCATGAACAAGTTTTATGGAAACAATTTTACTCTATTTCTAATAGATCAACCACCATCCACCAAATACCGCCAGCTGCCCCACCCTGTCTATAATAGTCGAAATAGCTACCTATAAATCACATACATGTTAATATTTGTAGGTATAGTAAGATATATGTATCTATATATTGGATAATACTTCACTCTCCTTTTATAACCGAATATCACCTTCAAAATAAATCAATAAATCAAAAATAAATAAATAAATGCAGAAGTTCACTTACGTCATAATACTACCAAACAAGTTTCTAATAATACACCTGCTTCATTCATATCTCTATGATGATATCAACCTACTTGTGCCTTCTTGTGCCATGATAATCTATTCCGTTTCTCCCACTCTTCCAGATTGGATCGAATCATGTGTCAGTGTACACAGAGCGCTCTGAAGAAGATCAAAGAGTATGCAGCTCCATCCATCTGCCAGCGGTGCGTTGGGAGGATAGCGGCAGCTACACGTGTATGCAGCCCTCTTCCAAACCAGACACCATTAAGCTTATTGTGGTGGAAGGTAGGTACCTACCTATATATACATGCACATAGTGGGTTTTAAGAGTATTGTTCGACGTCGTTCACTATTCTTTGAAAGTGGAAAGTGCCAAGGGATTTACTCATATATTATGCATGTATGCATGTGTGCACTTGTTCGAGAACTGGTCGATCAGTTCCGCTGCAACCTAACCAACTTAGCTATTAAATCCCTCCAATAATATGGATCATGCTCTATAGGTACTTGTGGAACAAAAGTTTAAATCTGGTGCACAGGAAATGAATGCTGAGGAAATTGTTTTGGTTGTTGCTGCTACATAGTTTGTAGTGCTTGCTTGTAGTAGAGGCTAGCTGGACAGCTAGTGAGCTCATTATATTGTGCTTGTTATGCGCCAGAAAAGATAAGCGCCTTCGATTAACACAGGAGAACACTGAATAACTTTGTTGGTACTCCCGTTACTTGAAAAGTATTATATCAATTTAAGTCTATTAGATTCTTTCGAGTTGAATTGGAACTAGTATTGAGGCATATAGAATTATAGTTTAGTGGTAAAAATATTATTATTATTATCTGTATCAAATGTCATCGAAATGTTGTCCAACTGTTTTACGTTGTTTCTGATGTAAAGTTACTCTACTTGATCTATTGTTATGTTTATAAATTGTTAGTTGACAGCAACACAGTCCCGGAAGTACTCGACCTAATAAAGGAAATAAATAATGTTCAAAAGTTGTGATATTCGATTTATAGTGAGAACGATCGAACTCCTCAAAACAGTCATTTATTGTTAGCAAATCCCTCTCTTAACACCGACCTGTTTTTTCTTAAAAAGTAAATTAATCATTGAAGTCTAAATATTGTGCATGAGAAAGCAGTTCATGTAAATAATTTGATGAGATCATGACGAAAAATATGTTATATTGCCAATTAATCCTTATCTGATGAGTTACATGCTACAATAAATTCCTTCTTACGATTGATCACCGTGCGTCAATTTATTTTATATTATTATTATATTTCGCCAAGTGTAATATTTTATAAAATATTAGCCTGAGAGTTTTTTGTATATGTTCCATATGCTTCGAAAATTTTATCCAAATCAATCCAAAGTGCGAGTAGGTAGAACAACTCCATAAAATGCATTAAAAATAGGTAATTTTTGAATATATTTAAAACTAACCAAATTTGTTAAATTTTGGAAAAATACGAGTAGATGAAGTGTTTCTTTCCTCCAATATGAGATTTATCTCTCACATAGATTTCTCATGAAAAAATGATCGGTATACAATGTTGGTGCCTACATATCAACCAGTTTGCACTTTCTCAGTCGATGGCGATGCAATCCCATTGCATGGTGGGTCTTTTTTGGGTGCTCAGCTCATTCGGTCGACCATTAAGATGTTCGTCTTGGCAGCACGTATACTTCTCAATTCTACCATACACTATTTCAGAATCGTAAGCGAAGGAACAAACTCCTCAGATTATAATCTTAGCTTTAACAAAGATTATATATAATATCTGGAGACCGAGCTTTGCTCGGGTAAAACAGGATTTGAGACGGGTCTATAAGAGTTACTAAGGATCGGTAAATACTGCTTTTATTGTTCACATATTCGTAAGTTATAGATTTCGAAATAAATATGAATGTGTAATATAAATGATAAATAGGTATACCAAATCTCTTGAAATAGCTAGTGTGGATGGACCTCTAGGGTCGTACCGATTAAATATGAAAGTATCGTCAATCGATTTCTCGACTCCGAAAACCCCTTTTTGCTATTTTTTACCAAAATCTACTAACCCTTCCTTGAAATAGCTAATGTGTACCTTAAGGTTCGCAATATATTAGATATGTACACATTTTCATCGAAAATATTTCCGTTTAATTTATTGGAAACCCATATTAACATCTTTTATTTAAAAAATGGGTTTTGTTAAAAAAAACGTAAAGGTGATCAGAATTCGAACCGAGGAACTCTATATTATTACCCCGAAGCTTAACCATAGGAATATTTTTTCCTATGATATTATCGGGTTCATATTGATATCTGAAATGTAATCTCTAAAACTCCTAAAATGGGAAAATTAATTGCTGAAAACGATTTTTCTTGTGAATTTGAATACAACCAATCGATTCAATACACTCTAAAACCCATACATATGACCAGATTCCGAGATAAAATTTGCATATATATATATATAGTGTCCCGATAGTGCGATCTCGGTTGATATCTTGATAACGGCTACTGATAGAAAAAAAAATTCGAATATAAAAGTTGTGCAGCACCATTAGCTGCATAAACTAAAATTATTTTCATTTATACACGGTGTCTCAAATTTTTTTAAAGAATCAAAGTTATGTTTTTTCTAATGGAACAACCTATATATTTTTGCATATTTGGATTCTGCTGTTAATTCTAGGCATAGTTGATGTATAATGTCCTATACCTAAATCTGATAGTGTTTTTGTTATCCGCCATTTTGAAGAAAATGTATGATTTTTTTCAAATGTCTTGTCCCATTTTCTTTTTGATACAGGATTATGATTTTTCGCAGGAATATCACTGAAACTATGGCTTAACTTTTAGCGTCAACAAAAGTTGTCTGCGTTGTTCAGGGTGTCCCAGATATGTGCCAGAAATAAAAAAAATTCAAAACATATCTTAATTTTTTCAAATGGAATGTCTATCTTTTTTTTATTTTATACTATTGGTGACTCAAAATGCTTCCTTTGGGTATAAATATGTCCTATACCTATCTGTCATAGTTTTCGAGATTTTTACATTTTTGTTTTTATTATTTGGTTTTGAATGGAATTTGCCTTAAATTGTGTTTTATTATTGACTTTTGGAATTAACACACAGTAGAAGATGGAAAATAAAAATATAATAAAAATTCAGTCCATCTCATATTGTACTGAAAATCGCGACCTTAAAGGATGAGAACATGTAGATACTGGTTGGCCTAGAAAACCCGAAAGTAAAAGTAAATGAAAATATAATGTTTTCATTAGGAAATATCAAAACAATTGTGTAGTAACGGTGTTAAAATTAGAAAAATGTATTTTTCGAGACAAGAAATGATTAACATGATTTAAGTTTTGGGCGCAAGTGATTCTTAGCAAGTCGAATTTATGCGCAAATGTTCCCGAATGCTAAACGTTATCTCATAAGCTAGCGTTTGCTTGACTGAAAGAACGATTTGAAAGAACTGGATGCGTCGATTACGAACAAAAATTGGAAAGTCAAAAAAGGACCAAGAACGAAGAAAATGAATATCTTGTCCTTCAAGCTGTAATTGAAAATCCCAGTATTTCAGCTAAACTGATAGAAAAAGAAATAGGTGTTGCTAAATCCATTGCAAAATAAAATAACCAAGAAATATCAATTTCACCCGTACCATATTCAGTTGTTTCAAGAACTGGAACAAAATGATTTTGAACAGACTTAAATTTTGTATTTGGGCATTAGAAGAACATGGAGAAAATAATGACTTTTACAACTATAATTTATTCACTGATGAAGCAACTTTCCACAAAAAATGGCTACGTTAACCGACATAACTTCCATTACTATAGCCCTGAAAACACTAGAGATATTATCCCTTTAGATCACCTGCATAGGTGGTCACTTAACGTGTGGGCTGTTATAATCGGGAACCGCATCATAGGACCATTCTTTTTTGAAGACTCTGTTAATGAAGATACTTTTCAAGATTTTCTATAAAACCGTTTTCAAGAGTTGATTGACGAATAAACTTTAAATGTCGTGAGGCGGATGTGGTTACAGCTAGACGCGCTTCGGCATATTTTAGCAGGCAAGTGAGAGAATTTTTAGACTCTAATTATGAAAATAAATGGATCGGTAGAGGAGGTCCTATATAATGCCCTGCAAGATCTCCAGACCCCACAAGATTAGATTTTTTCTTGTGGGGTTTCTTAAAAGAGCAAGTTTACCAGACGCCACCTACTACTATAGAGAACATGAAAGTCAGAATAAGAGATGCTTGTGCAACTATTAATGCTGCAATGCTAGATACAGTCAACAGTTCCTTTGATTATCGGCTGCGAGTACGTATTGAAAGAAATGGTGGCCATATTTAACATTTAATATAGTAATTTCACTGATTCCTTAATTTGTTTTCTGTTAGAAGTATTGCTCTTTGTGTCAAGTATTTATCAAGCTGTTTATTATACAGAGAAAAGAGAACTTTCATAAAATAATGTACATATGATGGACTGAATTTTTATTTTATTTTTATTTACCACTTCTACTGTGTACTAATTCTAAAAGTCTATAATTAAACACAATCCAAGGCAAAATCCATTCATAACGAAATAATAAAAACAAAAATGTAAAAATCTCGAAAACTATGACAGATACGTATAGGATATATTTATACCAAAAGGAAGCATTTTGAGTCACCAATCAATGCAAACTGTAGTTTGCAGAGGTGAGAGCGGTATCTCTCACTTCTGCCTACAGAAGCATTATTTACAGAAAAATGTTGGATTTTCAAGGTCACGTAATGGTTTTTCCCGATTAATTTAAAAATATGGCTTGAAATTAATGAGATATTGTATATAATAAAATCTTACAATGATAAGTAATCATTTGAGAAGGTTTTCAACTCGTAAAAGGCTGTAATATTTATATTATCAATATATGTAAAACCAAGTAGACGGATTTCACAATTTATTATTTTCAAGACTCTACGGTATTGCCGGTGCTAAAGTTTTACCTGTTTATAAAGACCTAAGTCATATATAAATGTCGGATAAATACTTAAGTGAAACCAATAATGTAATAATGAACGTGATAGTAAAATCATCTTTTAATTAAAAAGCATGCAATCGACTTCGCCTTTATTCGAAAATGGTACATTCTGAACGCATTAATAATATTCGTCAAACGTATAACTAACGAATCCCTAACTAAACGGCAACACGGTAGCAGTATTTCTCTCCCAACTAACAAATGTTAGTCACAATAACAATGCAAGTGATGATGGCTGTGTTCAGGGAGCCGCTATCTGCACAATCAATGCAAACCATGGAGATATAATATTTAACATATAGTAGGCAAGTCGTATGCAGCACTGCTAGTGGATGTAGTCCATAGATAAAAAGAGATAGAGAATATCAAGCCCGTGTCTGTCTTTGTTTCATGACGCATACAGAGGGAAGAGTTTATATTTGCGCATAACTCAAATTGAAATTTATTACAATTCTTATTGTCCTCTAAAAATAGGTCATTTATTATAGTACATTCTAATTCTAAATTTTAGATCATTTAATTTGTCACTTTTATTTTTTAGGCCTATAGGCGAATACCTAGTTTTGTACTAAGTATAAGGTATATAAGCTGCTGTCTGTGATCGTAAAAAGGTTCCTGCTCGAAAATATTTGTCATTGGTTAATATTTTTAATGTTTCACTTACAATTTTGAAATATATATTTTTCATTAATAAGGAATCTTTATATAAACGCAGTATTCTTTCTGTATGATGACAAATTAGATTGATATCATTTGATGCAAAGTTTAACTTTTCTAACCAATTTGTCAATTCTAATTTATCGGAATTTTCTAAAACCAACAAAGTTAAACATTGCTCACAGTGAATTATTTTCCTCAATGTATAAACTATAAATTCAGCGATATGTTTTATGATGTCGTCAAGATATTCTGACTGGTATGTTAAAACTACTATGACGCATGTCATCGAATAACAAATTATATATGTTTTATTTTGTTATTTTCGGCAGAAGTCGTTACCAGAAGTATGAGATTTTGAAGTGCATAATAGACCAATTGCATCAATGGATTAAATTCTCTGCATGCGTGAATTATCGGTCATAGAATACCTCCATCAAGCTTATATAGAAGCATTGTTCTCTGGTACATGTCATAGAACATAAGGAAATTGATAGAAGCGCTCACATAGAGCCATTAGCATGGAATTATTTGGACATAGGTATAGTACATTCTGTTCAAAAGAGTGACATTTCAAATAAAAGTGGCCGCTGAAACCGGCCGCCGCGCATGCGAAGAACAATGTTGGCTTAATGCAATCGGTCTAATGGCAGAAGCAGGAACTAAATACATTCACATTATTAAGAAGTAACTTTTTGAAGACTGATTGAAACTGAATCGTGGTAGGATTATTATTAAATCAATGTATTCTCTTAATAAGCGCAAAAACATTTCAACATGGTTTTGAGATAATTTATATGATAAAGAATATTTTTATTTTTTGTGTGAGAAGTTTTTCACATGAAGTAGGTATATAAATTTATTAAACAAATAATGAAAACTAAAAAGCCAGTTCGAACCGATATTGATTTCAGAACAGGCCTGCGAATAGTTTTATAAAACTGAGGTTGATTTAAATGCTTCACATTGGATTATTTAAATTTACTAATCTTAACTTTAACTTGTACCTACATCAATTTCTAATGGTTGTATGTAACTAATATATACTTTAATTTTTGTTTCCAATTCAGGTAATGATTTTTCAGTTATACTCATCTTTCCAACTGTTTTACAAAACAGATTCTTGGTATTTAACAAATAAAAAATGTCATTGAAGTTTTTCAAGAATTTAGGAATATGTACCTACGTTGAAGCATTTTCAAGTTCACTATGCTTTATTTCGAATTTAAGTTAGTTTACTACAGTTGAAGTACTTGCACTTGCGCTGAGAGACAAACTTTCTTTTTTTCATTATTGGTATATTGTTTACCATTTAATTACCAACTATTTCCCTAATTACAAATTATAGAAACGTAACTGCATCGGATTTCCATTTGAGTTTGGGTTTGGATGACGGCTGAGTCGGATGCGGATGACAGATACGTACAGTAATTCACCAATCACGAGTGTTCAAAATAAAAGAGATAGATAATCCTGCCTTATTTTCTGTTTCTTTCTATTGAGGGTACGCATTTTCGATCGACTTGCCAACTGTATGTTATATGTTATCTCTATGATAGAATAGAATAGAATTGCGTTCAGATTCTGTCATTTGCTTTCACAATGAGGTTAAGGAGGTAAGGCACAAATTGATATAAGAAAACTGTCTTTTTTTGTCTATGGAGAGACCCGTCTGAGAAACATTACTAATTTAAAATGATGGAAATGAACCAGCGTCAATATATGGGATAAATTTGGGACATAATAGCGAAGATGGTTCCTATATTTTATTCATTTTCTCACTCATTTTCTGCACTGGAACATGTGCATATTGAAACTACTTAGCAGTAACTTAAGTAATGCCTAGTATATCTCTTTGCCATACCATGACTAATTTCAAACCGGCGCAAAGATCTCTGCCTGAATATCTGGTTTATGCTTATAATTTTATGCATGTTTGTGCAACCCTCAATATTGGTGAGCATCTTGTTAGTTTTTTCATCATTGTGATAAGTAAAAATTACCACTTAAAATGTGTGTGTAATAAATATTGGGTTAAATAAATAATATTTGTCATTGATTTCTTTAATTTTTGGTAAAATTTACGAAGCGTTAGTTTTTCGGTGCCAACTTATCTCAAAAAGTAGATTGAAAATAATAATAATGAGGATTGAATAATTAGAATTAAATCAAACGTAGACATGCTGGTATAAGGGTATACACTTCCAGAAGAATTTGGTGACCACTGCATCTTAATTGCACCTGAGTTTCCTCATCGCGTGAAAATATTTCAGTTAAATTATTTATTTAACTTATCCCAAAGTAGAAACGTATCCCTCTCCGCTTTAGAAAACTGTACGGATACGGTTTGTTATGTCAGTATCAGTATGAAGTCAATGTCAGATATACAGTATTCCTGTCATTGTGGTTTGCAAACGCACACTCTCCATACACACCAGTACTGCGCCAGACGATAAACTCTCGTATATTGAAAAACTTCTGATACCAATCGATAATTATGTTATTTAATCAATATTCATTCTAATTCAGTGATTTTAATAAGTCGATTAAGAGAATTGGTCCAAATGGACCAAAATATAGCAAGAACCATTAACTTTAAAGAGAAACAGAAACCTTCCCCTTACCCTCAGATAGCTAAATCAACTTTTATTTTCGTAGAAGTGTCAATTTATAGCATGGATAATATATAGGTGCACTAAATTGCAAGATCGCCATTGACTGATGTAAGCCAAAGGATCGTATACAAGCTTTCGTGTCGGACGTTTTGAAGTTAAGGCACATGTAGATTTGCATAAAATTTGAAGCTCAAGTAGGTAAAACTTCATGTGGACAAGAAGGGGAGTTCATTAATAGCCGAACTACATAATTCTTACCGCTTAGCTGGACGAAAAACAAGACTTTAGGTTGTGTAAGGATATTAAATATATCAATTTCCAGGAGATCCTAGCTTTTTATATGTAGTGGTGAGTAAAACTAAGTGGGTCTTAGAAATATTTATGAGAAAATTAATAGGAATCGGAGAATTGCCCTATGCAGTTATGTTTGGATGTACCGCCAGCTTGGGTTGGCATCAATATAAGTTTAACACAGAATGACCAGGATGGAGACCGTTTATTTGAGTAAATATTATATTATAGATAAGAGCTTGCGCATATTGAATAATTGAAAAAACTAATTTTGAATCTTGAAGACCTATCATACTGAAATCATTCATTAATTTCCTGAAGTATTTAAAATACCATTCAGGATAGAAAACGTTGCATAATAAACTACGAGTATTTCAATAGAATATACATATTATAAGAAGGGGCATTAGATATTAAAATATTAATATGTATATAAACAAATTCAACATTTTTATTTGCTGGTAGTCACATCACCTTAATATTATACAACAAATGCCTAAAATAAAAGTATAATTCCTTGAATAATTGAAAATAATTATTAATTAATATTAAAAAAACTGCCATATCCACTCATACGACTTTCCTACCGCTCGCAGGCAGTGAATAATAATAGTGGTAGTAAAGTAAAAATCCTCTGGTCAAATCGTGCTACCACTCATTTTTTTCAGCATGTCAAGACAAACAACAATGGTCATGTAACTTTTTTCCAAGATGAAACGTTTAGCCAGAATCTGAAGAAACATGTGGAAAATATGAAATTTTATTCAAGTATAACTTTTTTCGTGCTTTTTCTCAGAGATGGCTCTATATGTGGGTGGTAAAGGGCTCTCAGAAGTATACTTTAGGCAAGTTTAATCAAAATCCTTAGATCTGTTTTCGCGCTATAGTCTTGAGCAAATCACGTTTTTTGGCTATAGCTCAACACCCATTGTATACAGGATTCTTATTCAGTGCCACCGGCGAGTGATATTTGTACCAAACAAAATAAAAAAGAAAGCAACAACATACACCGATCCGTTCCCGAGATAATGCTGTCACAGACAGAGAAGAACGGACACACGTTATTAAAACTCAAATTTTGATGACAGCTGTTTTGCTCAAGAGAGTTTTCGATGTCTTTCACCGATTTCGCCAAACGGAGGAGGTATACAATTCGGTTGTGTTTGTTTTTTTTAGTATTAAGATATTTGTACACCTACACGAATTTAAAAATAACATGATTATTGAAAATTAAAGTCCGTGACAGCTAACCGATTTCCAAAATAAATCCATATCCCCAAAAAACATTCCCAATGTAAAACTTTTGGAGGTGAGAGCTATATTCAACAAAAAACTCAAATCTTTCGCATATGCTCAGTTAGAGCTGAACCACACCGATACAATTTTTGGTATGTTGTTTAGTATACGAATTTTGTTTGAATGGTACATTTTCATCAAGTGATTCTATCGCTTCTCACCGCCCCCAAAATTCCTTCCAAGAAATTACAACTTGACGTATTATATTCATAACCCACATTTACAGTAAATCTGGACTCGAGCATTTCCATTTCCTCACCAGCCTGCATTTATGATTCACAATATTAACGCATTTTGATCGTCATCGTCAATTGTAAATCTTTTCAACTTCCTTCTCTTGCCCCTGGTCAATAGTACCATGTGAAATTTTGTAAAAAAAATATGAAATTTATTTTAAATGCATCTATTTTTATACAACTATTTGTTTTCTGTGGTACTATCTGAAGCTTCAATCCCCTAATAAGATTTCAATTAGGCCTACAATTATTCGAACTTTCCTTTAGATATTTTTTAATAATTTAATTGGTGATGGCGTAAAGCCCGGGAAACATATCCGAAAACAATAGTGTATCTAGTTTATATGTTTCATTTAAAACCGATAGGCTGTGAACATAAGCATTGATAAAATTGTTCAAGCAAAATAAAAAATTAGAAAATAAACCGAATATTTATTTGTATCATGACTTTCGAATACATTTCTATAATACGATAGATTCTTCTGGAACTGTACTTACTTGAGAGTATAAAACTAAACCTTTACTTAATCCGTAAATATCATATTCAGGGCTGGCAAAGTTAAAATAATATTTTTAGTTTCAAGTCGTCTATTTTAGATCATATTCCAGTTTTTCTCTTTAACGTGATTTATTCTTTGGTTTCCTTTGGTTATCAGTTCCTGTCCTTAAAATATAATTGGATAATTTTGCTTATTTTTACACATTAATAAATTGCTGCAAATGTAGACGAAGGTTGTTTCTACATTCTGTATCGTGTGACCATGAACCAAGATAACCATAATAAAATTACTTTCGAATATTTAAACTAAATTAGTATATTTGAATCGACTTCAATTTATTATCTAAAAGTTATAATTAAGGAATCGTATTTTTTTATTTTCATGGCAAAATCAAACCACTAGCTATTATATATTTATAACGGAGAACTTTATTGTTTATCGAAGATGTGGTGGCTGCTCGTAGCTTATAAAATAATGTATTTCCAAGCAGTAACCCACAAACAAAGTCTATCTAAGAAGATAGATTAGATAGAATTTGCCACAAACAATATTTTTAAGTGTTTCTCTGTTTAGCAATATTCTTTTTTCCTTTCTGTTTGTGATTTATTAATAGAATATATGAATAATCTAAGATTTTTCTTTAAAAAACCTTGGCCGGTCTATTTACTACATGCCACATGGATGCAATAGTATGACAATTACATATACCTCTTCTTGTTTTCAGGTGAACATTCCGAAGCTATGCAAAGAGACTTTCCTGTATCATCAAACTCTAATAGATTTCGATGGGGAATCTCATTTTATCATGTAATAATTTTATTATTTGGATTTATGTTTATTTTTTAGAATAATGCTAACAGATCTTGTAAATATATTTATAATAAAGTTATTTTTTGAATATTCATGTGGGTACTTATTTTAAACCAAATTAAGTATTTGATTGCAGACTAGTTCCGAAGGAGTTCATAAAATGATCAGGAACTTTTTGATTGTTTGTTTGTTTAATGCATTTTCGAGCGATTTCCATATAAGATGAGTTTATAATATGGTCTTCCATCCCAGTAGAACTATTTGAAATAGGCAAAGAAGATATTCTTGTATCGAGAATTTCATATAATAATAAAATCAAGGAGAAGATTATTTCCAACAGAAAAAAATCAGCATTAGTGTATACTGGAATGCCTGAATATAAATTGAAATATAAGAATTTGTGATACTTAATCCATTGTTTGTATTTCAGGTCTGTACATTTGTAAAATTCTATTACCCCTTAAAATATTCTGCGTAATAAGCGGTCACCAGTCTGACTAATGGTATAGGATACGTCCTCCACTCTACTATGAAGTACAGAAAAAGGTAGGGATATTATTTTCAAAAACTGATGTCTTATACCAATGTTCAATTAAACTGAGCAGGAGATATGCACTTAATCAATAACTGATTGAATTTTGAATTGAATTGAATTGAGAGATATGTTATTCTTTGATCGTAGTCTATTATAAAAGGTATCCATTATTTTTTCTACCTCATGGGGTCGGCATATGATGCAGTTTTTATGTCATAATAACATTGTTCGGGTAAAATCGCCGAACGGTCTACAGCAGCAATAATCTCACATACTAAATAAAGTTGTTGGTTTCTTATGTTGGAAAAGTGTTTCCTAAAAAATATCAGGAGAAAAGATAACTGCACTATATAAACTTGTATATTGATAATGACTGTGATTATTTCATAATCTTTTCTATCATGCTGATGTCATATGTCAGTCATTGTTCCATATATACCTACATTATATAGAATATTGCTCTGTAGTAATACGAAGATGTTTTGGATTCAATTTCAAAAATTCATTAATTTTCAGAAAGATTATGTAAATATTTCAAAGGACATTGACATTCTGAAAGGCCCATATAATAGATTACCTGCATTAATTGAACTATCAAACTCAACTGAATCAAACGAAAATGATTCAAATACACCAATGCAATTACAATCCACGTAGGTAAGCTGCAGAATAACTACACAAGCTTTGCTTAGATCTGCTGCAATATATCTCTTTTAGGTGCTTTTGAAACAAGAATTAAATACGTTATTATACAAACGAACTGTAAATGAGGACCAATGAACAATCCGGAGATTATCAATTCACTTTAGTTATGTCAAAATTTTATAAGGTTTCCAATGTGAAGCTCTAAAATATTGACATATTACCTATAAATAATTTATATGATCATTACAATAGTTCGGGTCTTTCTCTCAATGTTGACCAGTAAAATAGTTCCGCTGCCAAATGCGGAAATTGATGTTTCAATTACCTATGCAATTTCAGATGATTAAATTAAAGACATGCGAAGATATGTTCCCTTATAAAAATTGTATTTAAACATGGCAAACTTCGAATGAGTTTATTCAGATCACTCGATACAATAAAAGGTCCTATTAACATTAAGAGAGTTTATTTTGGAATTTTGACGTGACAACGTCCTTCGTCAAGGTCAGCATGTTCAAAAGTCCAGCTAAAAATGACCCGTCATCCTCTTTTTCTAGTAAACTGTAAGTGATACATTGAATATTATAATGTGAATTAAGTTTTGAATAAAGAAATTGAAGCTATATTTTACTAAGAGTGACAAAGTTACGGACAGAGGTTAAAATTAGACTGAACATATAATTTATTTACATGTTTTTATAATATAAAATATGCTGATGATAGGAGTCCGGTTTCAGTATGTTGGCTGTTGGTACTAGGCGCTGGATTGGATCCTAACTTCTCCATCCCCTAGGAGAGATCTGGTGTCTCATGGGTAGGTATTGCTGATGTTGAGCTCGTCCTTCGTCGTTGACTTTGGTTTCTTTGTACAAACAATAGAAAGGTAATTGCTCCTGTAATCATGATAATTGTTGTTGTCCAATAGTGGGTTGTGTCGGTTTTGGGTGCTTCAATTGGTTGCAGTGTGTGTGTTGATCTTTGTTCGATTTTGTGAAGCTCGTCTAAGGCTATCTTCTCTAATTGGATAGAATGTGTCGTTTGTCGAGTCGAGTTCCATTTGGTTTTTACCCTGGGACGTGTTGATGGTTGTTCATATGTTGCATCTTTGGAGATTGTATAGCTTGCGTAGGTTGTGCAAAATTCACAGCCTGGTGGTAATTCTATCAGAAAGGTTCCTTTCAATACTGTTATATCTGTTGAGAAACAGTGGATGGATATTTTGGTTGGTGTTGGAAAGATGCCTATACAGGGTGTTTCATAATATATGCGAAGGACTTGAAGTTGTGATAGCTCCTCCAAAAATATAAAAAAATATTAAAATGCACCGAGATACAGGGTGTTGAAATTAAAAAAAATCGTTTTTTGTGAATATCTCCGGAACCGTTTATCGTATAGAAAACGGCTTTTTAAGCATTTTCCACTCATAATAAGCTAAGAAAGAAAATTTGTTAAGTCATAATTGGTGAAGATTTTGAAAGAGTAGAGGTTATTTTTCTTCCCAATTTCTACGCCAATGAATGAAGTACGGTTGAACGCGGCCATTTGAACCGCCAATGTTTTCTATTCAAAAAAGGTACTTTTGATCGTGATCTCTAAAGTCGACCGTTTTCGAGAATAATCTACTTTAATGTTGAAAAAATGGTAAATTTTAGCTTTTCTTACTTGTTCTAACGTTTACATAAATTTTGTTTAATTCCAAAAATTTACCGTGTTTTTTCAACATAAAAGTTGATTATTCTCGAAAACGGTCGACTTTAGAGCTCACGACCAACAGTGGTGTTGTGTAGAAGACATTGGCGGTTCGCCCATTTGAACCGCCAATGTCTTCTACACAAAACCGTAATTTTTCCATTGGCCTAAAAACTGGAGAGAAAAGCAGTCACTACTCCTTCAAAATCTTCACCAATAATGACTTAATAATTTTTTTCTGACTCAAAACTTAGCTTATTATTGGTGGAGAATGCTTAAAGAAGCTGTTTTCTATACGATAAACGGTTTCTGAAATATTTACAAGAAACTAATCTTTTTTTCAATCTCAACATCCTGTATTTCGAAAATGGTGCATTTTGGAGGGTAAATTAATATAAACTTTTTTATCGTATTTTTGAACGAGCTATCACAGCCTCAAGTCCTGCGCATATGTTATGAAACACCCTGTATAGTGGGCAGGTGAAATTTCTTCGATTGGTTCGTCTGAGTATAGGTGATGATCTGAATTTAATGTCAGATAAGGGGGTGGGGAATGAGGATGTTGAAATCGATTGTTGGGATAGAATATGAGTGATAATGTGTGAATTTTTCGGGAAGAAGGAGAAGAAAGTGCAGAATAAATATAATCATTGATTTAGAATAGTAGGCTTAAACAGTGATTAGTAACTCTTTTTGATCAGTTTGAGGAAGTTGTTATTTCGTGTGATGTTGCATCAATAATTCAACCATTGAATTTGTAATAATTATGACGGTTGGGCGTGTGCTTTATATTTTCTTACAGCATGTAATGTTTGATACTTGTACTGTGACTTTTTTATTATCTTTTATAACACGCGATGTGTATCTTGTTAGTAATTTATTTCTGACAACTGTATTTTTAGTGAAGAATTTTGCTTTGGTTTTGTATGTGACCGGTTGTTGTCTAGTTCCTTTTCTTTTTGTAATCTCTTTCAATCTATTAGCGAGATTATTGATTTCCTTATATATTGCCTTTGATTTTCTTTATGCTGTTGCATATAGTTATTCATCAAGTTTCTTTCGATGTCGATATCGAATGGATCTCTACGCTTGACATATCTATGCAAAACAACTATCGCCTTTTGTTTTGTAAAGGAGTGGATATTATTATTGTACTCAAGTGTAGCATAAGGCATTTGTTCTTTCACGTCGAAATGAGTTTTATTACCTCGCAATATTCTATGGTGTTCAAAAATCGTCGAATGAAATCTTTCGATCATTCCGTTCGATTGGGGATTTTCAGTAGTAGTATAATGAATTAAAATTTTGTGTATATTTACAAAATCCTGAATGAGATTGTTCTTGAATTCTAGTCCATTATCGGCAACAATCATACTAGGTAATTCATGATAAGTGATGAATATTAGGAGTGCTTTCACGATGTTGATTGCATTTGCTCCTTCTATGGGGTAGGCCGGTCCGTATTTAGAAAATGCATCTATAATTGTCAAAAACTTTTGTCTATTGGCTTGGAATGTATGGATGTGGATAACTTCCAAAGGTTTTGTTGATGTTGAAGTAGTCATAAATCTTGGTTTGAAGAGTTTCGTTCTTATTTATTAACTTGACATATTTCGCAGATATTAATGTAGTTTTGTAATATTTTTTCAAGGATGGCCAAAAATATGTTCTTCTTATTCGCATCTATGTCTCATTTATATCTCGATGATTGGTTTTTCCCTCATGATAATTTTGTATGATTTGCTGACGTATTTTTGAATAATGTTTGAAATCGGCTGGTTCAAATTTTATTGCGTGTTTTACTTTGGACGGGATAAATTTCTAAAATAATCTTATTACGCCATTTTCCATATCATCTAATCCGATTTCTGAGTGGATTCGTTTTTTATTATGAAATGCCGTTTTCTAACTGGCTAGATAGTTGAATTCCTCTAATTTCAGTCTCCATCGAATCAATTTTAAATTTGAGTCTTTGAGAGAGAAAAGCCATTGAAGAGGGCTGTGATCTGATAGAATTTTAAATTTTTGTCCATAAAGTTAGGGCCGAAAATATTTTGTGACCCAAACAATTGCTAAGATCTCCTTCTCGATCGTGGAATAATTTTGTGCACTTTCATTCAGAGTTCGAGAGGCGTGGTTTGTCTTTACCAACTGGTCCTTGTGAAAGGATTGTACAGTTAGCAAAATCGCTGGCGTCTGTAGTAAGGTTGAACGTTTGTGTGAAATCTGCATATTGGAGTATCGGTTCGTTAATCCGCAGATTCTTGCAAGTTTCGAAACATTCGATGTAATCGGGGGTATGTTTGATCTTTGCATTTTTCTTTAATCAGGGTATTAGTGGTTTCTTAATATTCGCGAAATCTCTGATAAATTTCCTGTAGTATCCCAGAAGTCCTAAAAATCCTTTAATTTCTTCACTTGTA
This sequence comes from Crioceris asparagi, assembly GCA_958507055.1. Classification (NCBI taxonomy): domain Eukaryota; kingdom Metazoa; phylum Arthropoda; class Insecta; order Coleoptera; family Chrysomelidae; genus Crioceris; species Crioceris asparagi. The sequence goes on along the minus strand of OY293827.1, from coordinate 71,015,375 downwards.
CGTGGTATTGATTGATGGCTTTGATTTTGTCGGGGTTTGGCTTTATATCCTTTGGAGTGATTATGTGGCAACTTCTTTTCTCAAAAATTCCGATTTGTCGAGTTGTACCTTGAGATTGGTTTATCTGAGTCTATAGAAAATGTTTGTCAAGTCGAGCATATGTTCTTGTTACCTGGCAACCTGGAACATCCAAACTCTTTATTATTCAGATACCACCATCCAAGCTAAAAGAAGAACCGCAGGCTGTAATAGCACATCAACTTTCGCAACTCAAAATAGATATAGAAGCCCTATCTGAAGCCCGCTTTCTCGGAGTTGGTTTTGCAATAAGAAATAATATTGCTCAAAGATGCACGAATTACCAGTAGTAGGTTTGTCTGAAAGGTTAATGACGCTTAGATATAAGATCTCAAGTGGAAACTATGTCAACCAGATTTCCGCTAATGCACCAACGCTAAACGCAGAAAGTGATATAAAAGAATCTTTTTATGAAGATCTAAATAACATTCTACAAAAAATTCCTAACCCAGATTACATAGTGCTCCTAGGAGTCTTCAACGCTAGAGTAGGAAGAGCAATGGAAATCTGGCCAGAGGTAATAGGACCACATGGAATCGTTAATGCAAATGCTTCTTGCTTCTTGCTGTATGCACGGAACAAGATTTAGAGATAACAAACTCTTTTTTCAGACTTGATGATAATTTCAAAGGGACATGGCGTCATCCGCTATCGGGCCATTGGCACCAGCTAGACTACATAAAAGTCCGCAAAAAAGATTTCAACCAAGTCAAAGTTAACAAAGCCAGAATCGACATCGAATGCTGGAGTGATCACCGCTGGGTTTTCTGTAAGCTCAAACTAAATCTAAAACCAAAATTTCTGAAACACTCCAAAAAAGATAAGATTGCCAACAAACTATGCCTAGAGAAACTGGACGATCCGTTAGTGCTACCAGTCTTAAGAGATGAGCTCAGAACTAAGCTAACTCTAGAGCATATACCTGACGATCCAGTGGAACATTGGTCAACTATTCAAGAAACAATCCAGGATACTTGCCAGCACGTACTCGGAACTAGGCAACATATAACTTAACATGACTGGCTTAGAGAAAATCAACAGACGATCAAACCCCACCTCGAAAGAAAATATGACGCTCAGCATAGAGCGGTTTCTAATCCTCAGAATTGTTGGCTCAAAGACAACTTAATGATCTGAAAAACGAGTAAGCATGGGAATACGCTGACAGATATGGGAGAGATAATGTCCAGATGGAGAGAACTCTACTATAACGTCCTCAATCAATCAAACGAAGTCGAATTCAATGTAATTAATATGATTCCTCAGTATGCAACAATGCATGAACTAGGTCTTCCTATCACTGATGACGAAATTCGAATAGCAATTAAAAAGCTAAAAACCAATAAAGCTGCAGGTCCAGATGGCATCTCTGTGGAAATATACAATGCTGCAGGCGACGATATCATACCACATCTAAAATCGTGCTTAGATAAAATTTGGGCCAGTGAGAAAATCCCCCAAGACTTTAAAGATGCCAATAGAATCAACATCTACAAAAACAAAGGATCTACGTTTGAGTGTAGCAATTATCGCGGCATTTCCCTACTATCCATAGCAGGAAAAAATCTGTCTAAGATACTGGCCGACAGCCTGCAGTCAGTAATTGAGAGAGTAACTCAAAAGAGTCAAAGTGGCTTTAGGCCCAACAGAGGAACAAACGATCTAATTTTTTCACTTCGACAACTGCAGGAAAAATGCAGAGAACAACGTACTGAACTCCATGTCGCATTTATAGACATGGCTAAAGCCTTCGATTCAGTGAGTCGCAAAGCTCTTTGGCGAATCATGAGAAGATTTGGAATCCCAGTATAGTAGAAAACCTCCATAAAAATAATTATGCTAGAGTTCTAATAAATGGTCAATGTTCAATTTGGTTCTTGCTGCTCTAGCAATCATTTTAGATAGAAATTTAACCACCAGAGGAGGCATCCGATACAGATATGAGGGCGGGCTTTACAATTTAAAGCGTCTACGAGCCAGTACAAAAACAAGAGTGAAATTCATCTACTCTGAGGCACTACAACATCGCAGAATCCAAAGACAACCGCAAAACCAGTAAGTCTACCCATGCGATGTGTGTGGTCGAATCTGCAGATCACGAATCGGCCACCACAGCCATAGAAAGACACACCAGTTTTAGAATTATCTTTATAATTGTAATTTATTTTATTCTCGGTAATCGAGTTTTGGCAATGTATGTATATATGTTCTTGTAAAGATGATGTCGTCCATGTATGTAAGGCAGATTTTACTTTATAAATCCAGAACATTGTCAACCACTCTCTGAAAAGTCCATGGTGCATTTTTTAAACTGAATGGTATCCTAAGATATTCGTTGTGTCCTTCTTCTGCCATTTCTATTTGTTGGAAACTACTAGCCAAATCTAGGGTAGAAAAGTATTGACATCTACACAAGTTATCCAATATGTCATTGATGTTGGAAATTGGATACTTGTCGTCAATAGTTTTCTCATTGACTTTCCTATAATTCACGACGATTCTCCATTTATTTTACCTGGAGCATCGGCTCTTTTGGAAACTGTCCATATTGGTGATGACCATGGTGATTAGCTGAGTCCTATGATTCCATGATCAAGCGTTGATTTAATTTGCTTATCCACTTATGGTTTATGGACATGTGGGTATTTATATGAATTTGTGTATACACGAATTTCATCTTTCATTCTAATTCGGTGATTAACTTGATTTGTAAATGTACGTCTGGAATGTAAAAAATGTCGGCATATTTCTTGCATTATTTAAGAAGGTGTCTTCTTTATTGATCGTTCAGATGGTTCATTCTTATTAAATTTTCTATATCGCGTTGCTTGTTTCCTGCCAATGAACTTATATCTGCTGAAAACAGATGAAATTATTTGAGATGCTTAACAGCTGACTTGATGTGGTCGGTCAATGCCAATGATTTTGTCGATCCTTTGTCGATTAAAAGTTTGATTGGTGGATTAGAAATTTGTATGTAAGCCAGCTCTTTGTTGTCGGTGAATGAGCGTATCTTGATTACATTTCGGGCAGTGGGATATCCTCTTTGTAAACATTTTCTTCCATGCCATATTCTAAGACATCTTCTGATTCCATTTGGAAATTATCCTAGTATACGGGTTGATTATAGCAGTCGTAATATTCCTGTTTATTTTGTATTTTTGTTGCGCTGGCGGTGGTCTTGAAAAATTTTGTGGTCGAGGAAATGACATTGGCTGGAATGTATTTTGTGTTGATATACTAATTGGGTTGACTTTGGCAGATTGGTTGGTCCGGGGTTGTTTCTTAGGTTTTCCGAATGAGGATTGCATCGCTGGAAAAAGTTGTGGTGGGGCACTCACTTGTTGTGGATTGTTTATGGGATTTGGAAAAAAATTGAGGCTTCTGGAACGTTGGTTCGACTGGCCATTGTGGTTGGAATTGGATGGGAATTTGTGGTTTTGGCATATGTTGCGAAATTGGTGGTTTTCTCGTAGAAGGTAGCTGTAGGTAACTGATGTTATTGTCCACTTGAATATACTGCTTGGCTTGTGCTAAGGATTCAGGTCTCATAGCTCGTATTGTGGATCCTAAGGGTTGTCTTAGTCCTGCCAAGAATCTTGTGAGCGCTTATAGTCTGAAGAACATTATCTTAATATTTCTGGTAATTTCCTCGACGTTGCGAATACAAGATAATTCGAAATTGCACTCAAGTTTGCCATACATTATTTATAAAATTGTAATAGGGTTTCTTGCAGCTGTTATCGGAGATTCACTAAATCTTTGGTAAGGGCGTTCTCATCCCTTTGGTCGCCAAAATGTTGGATAAGGACTTTTATATCGTTCCAATTACCGCATCCATATATTGTCACGACTTATTTTGCTTTGCCAGATAATTTTCCCAAAACACCGAATAGCAGTAATCTATTCTGTATGCATCCCAAATTTTCAGGATTAGTATCAAAATAGTAATTTGGAATGATGGCGGATACATTTAAAAAATCGTGCAGCTCATTCGGGTTTCCATCGAAAGTAGGAACAACTGATAGGTTCTTCATGTCGAAATTTGGTTTTGCCATATTTATAGGTATTTCGGTTTTGATAAATAATGTTCTAAATTCCTTCCTTGATCGATGTTTTCTAATGATAGGTTGGCTATTAATATATCTAAATCTAACTCCGAACTAGGATAAGTGTAAGGACTAGAAACAGATTAATGGTGATGACTCGCTGCATTCCCCAATTCTGCTTAGCTCTCCTTCTTTGGTGGTCCTTGGAGTTTAGTGGGCACTATCTTCAAGGAAGAACACGTAGATACACCAATTTTCAAAGGACACACTAAAATAACTCTCGAAATGCGGAGACAATTTACGAAAATTGTTACAGATGTCAAAATATGTCATCAGAGCATTAAATTGAGAACGGCTCGTGTACCATTGCTTACTGTTATGCTATTACATAGCTTTATTAATTTGTGATTAACATATTGATTTTGATATTAAATTATGTTTTGATTTGAATGTAGTTTTCTCTGGAGATTACGAATTTGAAAAGAAAACTACACCTTTCTATTTACTTTTCAAAAGTTAACCCCCCCTAAAATGTGGCGAGAGTTTTCAAATCACTGATGATTCCAAATAGGGCATTTCAATGCCCCGTTGCATTAAATTTCATTCATTTTGAATAAGCAGTTTTCTACATATTACCTTGTAACACTTTAAATGGACCACCCGGTAAATGTATACAGGAAGGTTCCTCAAAAATTAAGCTTTTAATCCTAAACATAAATATCAATCGTTACTATGGTACGCCTTTACTATTTACTTTGGACTAATTCTCCTGTAGAGGAAGATCTACTTTATCAGTAGTTTTATGATATTTTGATCAAAAAAGTAGCTTGAAACAAGACGTCAAAAGTATTTTTTTTTTCAAATGGAAACCTCAGTTTTTTAATATATTGTTGTATTAAGCAGCAAAAGCAAGGGCACATTTGTATAAGGTTGTTTATAGCCAAAATTAGTAGTTTCTTTAAATAATTGTCAATTTTACATTTTTCTGTGTAAACATGTTAAACATCTTTAAAGTTGTGTTAGAAGTGGGCCATGATTGCATTAAAGATTAATAACAAATGTCAATAAAATTCAAACAATTAATTATACAAATGAAGATTATTTGAGTTCATTTATTATTATGGGGAATGTGATAAATTTATTTCAAGAATATGTAATACAATCGCTATGCGATATCCACAGAAACAGAAACCAATACCAAAATCTGTTAAGAAGAATATATAAAATCTCAAGAACTTAAGAACTATAGAGTCTGAAGTACGTAGAAATAAATCAATTGTTAACAATGAAAATATTGAAATAATTGGCACATTTTTTTCTAGGTGAAAAATGAATTTTGAAAATTATGCCCTTGGACCTCCAGACATTCCTCGCAGCTAAGCAGGAACTGTTCATGGATACCTCTTTTTAGAAAACATCATGAAATTTAGAAATATAGAGCCTGAAATACATCGAAAATTAGCAAATGTTAATGATGAATCTCGCAATTTTTCTGATTTTTTGCCGCACATCCAACAAATTCTACAAGGCAAGTAGCTTGTGAATGAGGAACATCTAAGACATTAGTTTCAAGGATTTTTTGGGAACAAAAGTTTCATCCGTGCGAATATTGATAGTTCAGCATATGAAAGAGACTGAAGTTCTGTGAATTTATTTTACTTCGTTTGTAAGAAAATCCTATCTTTTTGGATAAAATTATTTGCTTGAACGAAGCTCAATTCACCAAAAAGTGGGTATTTAATCGACGTAATTACCATTATTTGGGTATTTCAAATAAATATACAGACAGCAGAACTTTCATGAATACTGGTAGTCTAACGTTTGTTGTGCCATAAGATACGACGGCATCGTGGCCGTTGCATTATATCAAGATAATCTCAATGGAAAGTTAGCTATTTTTTAAGCTTTCTAAATAATAAATATGTTTCTGAGGTGAGCGCTATCGCAATATCTTGAGAAATTTAGAAAACTTTCCACTGGCTGAATTTACACATCTATTTAATCAACATGGTGGGGAGCCTCTACATAATGGTCATCTAGTCAACAAAGGTTGTTTTATGATCAATGTATAGCCAACAACGGGCCACATCTATGGCCACCTCCGACCTATCAATACTCGATGTTTTTTTTGAGAGCAAGTCAAAAATAAAGTTTATAACACCGCCTTAACCACCATAGAAGACTGCATGCGACAAATCAGAACAGCATTTGAAGATCTTAATCCGCAATCAGTAAGAAGTCCTTGCTTAGGTGCAACAAATGTCTGGAAGTTCAAGGGTGTCATTATGAACATTTATTAGAATACATTTTTAATTTATTACATAGAAAAATTATTTCAACACTTTCATTTTCGACAATTGGTTTATTTCTATGTACTTTAGTCTTTATAGTTAAAAGTTCCTGCGGTTTTCTATACAGATATTGTTGTTGGTTTATGTTTCTGTGGATATCGCATACCGATTGAATTACATGTTCTTGAAATAACTTTATCACATTCTCCATAATAAAATAAAAATTCAAATAATCTTTATTTGTATAATTGAGTCTTCTCGGCATTATCCTTACCTACTACAAAATTTCAAATGAAAAGAATTAGTATTGACATTTTTTACGCTTGTTTGACGTTTATTGACATTTGTTATTGTTTGCTAATGCAATCATGTCCCACATCTAATACAACTTTGAAGATGTGTAGCATTTTTACATAAATTTTAGATTGATAATAATAATAATAATAATTATTATTATTATTATTATAAAATAAAGTTACATTATATAGAAACTAAAATATACAAAAGAACAATAGGATGATCCAGAAGAATTATGAAATTCTTGTGCGGACCCTAAAATAATAAGTATAATTGATATAAAATAATATAATTCACAAGTAAGATCATAAATGGAAACATAGATCCATAGACAAAAATATTGTATGCCTCCTTAAATTCTAAGTAGGGAACATATTATATAAAACCACAAATGTAGAGATAAAATGTAGAGATAAAACTATAAGTGGAAAGATAAAACAATAGAACGAATAATTATGTGGCTCTTGTGAGTATCCTAAGCAACTATGTATTAATAATATAATAGGAAAAATAAAATGAATGAAATCATAAATATAAAGATAAAATAAATATACGTTTGTAGGATAAAACAGTAAAACTATAATTACAAAGATAAAACACTAGTAATATACAGATACAAAAGTGACGGAATTAATGATGTATGCTATAAGTATTTTTGATTATTGTTTTTTTTATTTTTTTAGTCTATTAAGTTTTGAATATATGTTCTTGGAAGACTAGTGATGTGAAGAGACAGTTTCTTTTTAAAAAAACTTTAAATTACGTTCATTTTGTAGGCATAGTGGGATGGTATTTTAAATAATCCGGCCCCAGGTATGCATAGCTTTTTGTCCTACCGATCTGAACATTGTAGGACAAACGTACTTCAGATGTTGCCTGGTACTCTATTTATGGGTAAGCGTGATTAATTTATTTTTTTCTGGAAATTGTTTTATTTTGACGTTTTTATACAAGATCTGTCTAACATCTAGGATTTCAGATTCACAATATAATGATTCACTTGTGTATCTGGCATCCTTCTGCATGATCAGTCTCAAGAATCTTTTTTGGATAACTTTAAGAGGACGCATAATATATGTCTTTGATACTCCTCCCCATCCCAGGATTCCATAAGAGATGTGGCATTCAGCCAGACTGTAATATATATCTTTTTTGTTTGAAGTCAAGAATATCTTTCAGTTGTTTGAATTTGTATAATACCATACGTAGTTTTTTGATAATGAGATCAACATGAAGATTCCATCGTAAGTGTGTGTCTAGTGTAATTCCGAGATATTTAATTTTCGTTGTACATAATATTTCGAAGTCTGTATTTTGAGATGCGTGAATTTGGGTCACGTCGATTTAGAATTAGAGGATGGTAAGTAAAAACTTTGGTTTTCAATCGGACCAGTTATCTGCAGCGTAAGTTATTGCGGGGTCCTCAGCAAAACTGATGACTCTGCCTTGACTCTGTGTGTCGAATAATCCGTTTACATATATTAAAAAGAGTATTGGTTCCAACACTGTTCCTTGTGGTATTCCATAAGCTATGGTTTTATATGTACTAGAAGAATCTCGTAGTCTGACTGATTGTTTTCTATCACTTAAGTATGAATTGAATAAATCCAGACTCCTACCTCTTATGCCCATTTTTTCAAGTGTATCAAGTTAAAGAGGGTGGCTAACTGTCTCTAAGGTTTTGGCAAGGTCTAAGAATAAAGAAATGCATGGTTTGTTTCTATCAAGATTTTGATAAATATTCTTTGTGAACTCTATTATGACGTCTTGTTTTGACTTCCCTTCTTCGAAACCAAATTTCATGCCTGATAGAAGTTTCTATTTTTGGAGGTAGTTTTTCAGTCACGATTTTATAAATTTTTCGAATATCTTGCTGAAATTGATGATCAGAGAGATCTGATGGATAATATCCGGTTTCAATTGATAAGTTCATTATACAGGGTGGGGCAGCTGGCGGTAATTGGTGGATCGTGGCTTATCTATTAGAGATAGAGCAAAATTGTTTTGATAAAAATTGTTCACGATTATGTCGACTACATTTTAAAATTATTTTTATATTATTTGCAAAGATGGACTTTCGGTTGTACCGGAAGCTGGCCATCACTTTGTTATTTTAAAAGGAACACCCTTTATTTGCTTACATTTTTGAATTCCTTGTTGAAAATGAAGGTCAGTTTGTTAAGCATTTGTTGGGCATAAGGTTTCGAAGATATTTTCAGTTTTCTGAAAAAATGACAGTTGCAGCATCACAGAGAAATGGCAATAACATGAAAATTATGAGACATTTTAAAGTGCAGTTTGAAATTAATTAAGTTGGAATCGTTCCCTTATTCAAGGTTGATTCTAGGACATAGGGTTGCTCTGAAGTGAATTTTTGATTTCAGAAAACTTTAATCAGAGATAACTAGATTTTTTCAAATAGTATGGTATTAAACAAATTACATTGATAGATGAGGAATTTAATTTTCTTTCGATTTTATCAATACGTATTGGTACTTATTTTTGATAGTTTTAGAGATATTTAAATTTTCCAATATGGCGCGGTAGTTTGGCGTTGAAAAAAGTGAAAAACAAATGAATCAATGGTAGACTTGGTTTTTATTTTCAGTGAATGCTACAGGAACTCTTTATTGGCTTCAATAGTTAATCAAAAGAAAATTTCGTACAGAAGACATTCTTAAGAAAAAAGGTTTTGGAGAGAATTAGGAAGATTTCTTACAACGGGAACTGTGAAATACTTCTTTCCGAACAATAGAAATGAACATAAAATTAAAATAATATTAAAACTAATAAATTAAAACAATAAAACAATATGTAACACACAGTTAAACCGATATTGTTTGTTTTACAAGACACTTTTTTATGAAAATTGTTTGTTTTTGCTCGTGTAATTTTGAAAATTAACTTATCTACGGAAGAAATGGTAGACATAGTATTTATTTTCGGTGAATACCACAGGAATTGTTTATTGGCTTCAAGAGTTTATCAAGAAAGAAGAAGACATCCGCAGGAAGCAGTTTTCAGAGGGTATTTGGAAGATTTGTCACAACTGGAAATGTAAAATACACTACACCTCTTCGAGAAAAAAACAGTTACTAAGGAAGGCAATGAGTTTCGAGTATTAGCTCCTGGTATCGAAGACCCGAACGTTAGTTCGAATCTAGACATCACTTCTCGATCAATCGATCGAATATTAAAGAAGAACCAAATTCATTCATATAAAGTGCAATTATTAGGTAAATTTCTTATAGAAATGTACGTATTGCGATCGTTCACACATTTGAATTTCGAAAAAAATTCAATGACATGTTGTTATTTGTCTATAAGTTAGTCCAAAATAACATTTGGTTCAAAAGTTTATATATATATATATATATATATATATATATATATATATATATATATATATATATATATATATATAGTTGCTTTTGTATAGTTGGATACAGCTTCCACTTATGTGGCGCTGATGAAAGCTAAAAAGCTTGAAATCACGTGATCCGCTTCTAGTGGGTGGTTGTATCCGACTAAATAAAAGCATAAAGGTGTGGAGCTTCATCCTATTTATATATTTTATATCTCATTCATTAATGAACTAATAAATTTCTTTAATTATTATACATACTTACGTTAAACGTAATTTTGCTCTCAATACCTAGGTGGCGCGAATTGTGTCCCACTGGTAGATAATGTCTCAAAGTTTTTGACTACTTTCAGTTGCTTTTGTATAGTTGGATACAGCTTCCACTTATGTGGCGCTGATGAAAGCTAAAAAGCTTGAAATCACGTGATCCGCTTCTAGTGGGTGGTTGTATCCGACTAAATAAAAGCATAAAGGTGTAGAGCTTCATCCTATTTATATATTTTATATCTCATTCATTAATGAACTAATAAATTTCTTTAATTATCATACATACTTACCTATATATATATATATATATATATATATATATATATATATATATATATGGGATATTACGAAATTTGTTAACACGATACAGAGACTCAAAATTGATCTATGACCAGACGCAGGAAACCCCTCGTACCTGAGTGATCATAAGAAACAACATTAATTACACATGTGTTTCAGAATTCATGACTCGGGACCTAGTTCCAATTCTAGTACACCTCAACACTGGGGGCATCAACCGAGACATAGTTATTGCATCTGCTTATTTCGCTGGAGACAATCCTGCAATACCTCCAGTCGAAGCTCAAGAGCTAGTGCAATACTGCAATAGCAGACAACTGCCAGTCATCATAGGCTGTGATGCCAATGCGCACAATGTTATTTGGGGAAGCACGAACAACAACCCTAGAGGTGAGTGCTTACTTGAATATCTCTTAGCTAATAATCTAGAAACCCTTAATGTGGGAACAACCCCCACTTTTGTCACGAGAGCAAGAGAAGAGGTCCTGGACGTAACAATTGCCAGCCTTACTGCCAGGAATAACGTATTTGATTGGAGAGTGATGGAGGAACCTTCTCTCTCCGATCGTAGGATTATAGAGTTTAGGATTGCGGGGGAAGTAACCTCACTGTCTCCAACTCGTAACCCTAGAAATACAGATTCGTCTAAATATAAGACCCTTCTGAAGCAAAACTTGGAACAGATCGAAAGTAATGGGGTCAAACACCCACACTGCGATCTGGATCAAGAGGTCGAACTGGTCAGTGTGGCGATAACGGAGGCATTCCAATCAAGTTACCCACTCTCAAAAGCTCGACCAAGCAAGGAAGCACCTTGGTAGAACAAAAACCTGTCAAACCTCAGATTAGAGGTCCGTCGGCTCTTCAACAGGGCCAAAAGAGACGATAATTGGCAGGGCTACACCGAGAAGCTCACATAATACAATAAGGAGATCAGGAAGGCCAAGAGGCTTTCTTCACTTTCAAGCTTTTTGTGAAAAGATCACTTCGACTCCTACTGCAGCCAGATTGCAAAATGTCATGGCAAAAGGGGCATTCAGCCCCTTAATGTCGCTCAAGAAGCCAGACGGGTCATACACTAAGGGAGAAGAGGAGCGATCTGCTCTACTTCTCAAAACACACTTCCCAGGAAGTGAACCCCTCAGTAGTATTGACGTAGCAATCCAAACCAAGAATCCTCGCAAGGAAGATTGGATTATTATTATTATTATTATTAATATTATTATAAATCGCCGGGAGTAGATGGCATATTCCCAATACTTCTACAGAAAGGAATGGAGGAGATCCTTCCCCATCTCCTGAAGATTACAAGAAGCTGCCTAACACGGGGCTTTATACCTAGCATATGGCAAAGAGCCAAAGTAATCTTCAAACCGAAAATAGGGAAGAAAAATGGGACAGATCCCCGATCTTTCCGACCTATCTGTTTAACATCGTTTTTACTGAAAACGATGGAGAAAGTAGTGGATAACTACATAAGAACAGAGATTCTGAAGGACAAGCCACTACATAAATGTCAGCATGCATACAGGGCAGGGCGTTCAACAGAAACCGCGCTGTATCAGCTAACTGAGGTCATTCAGAGTTCTCTGAACAATAAAGAAATCGCAATGTGTGCCTTCCTGGACATATCTGGGGCTTTTGACAACACCACACATATGTCAATCAGGGAGGCACTCACACGGCGAGGAGTGAACAAGACAATTATCAAATGGATGTATGAGATGTTGAAGACGAGAATAGCTGAGGCCCAAGTAGGTGATCATACCACCTCTGTTAAAGCTACTCGTGGAACACCTCAAGGAGGGGTAATATCTCCCCTCCTATGGAGCTTAGTAGTAGACGAGTTACTCCACAAACTCACGGAGCTTGGCTTTACATGTATAGGCTATGCCGACGACATAGTCCTAATAGTACGAGGAAAATTCGCGATCACCCTATGCGAATTATTGCAGGAGGGCCTCAGAACTATTGAGCAATGGTGCTTGTCAGTGGGGCTTAGCATAAACCCATCCAAGACCACAATTATTACATTTACTAGGAAAAGGAAACTTCCAGCCATGAATCCTCTCACTTTAAGTGGAGACATAATAAGCTGGAAGGCTGAAGTCAAATATCTGGGAATAACACTAGATAGCAAGCTTCTGTGGAACAAGCATGTTGAGGCTACTGCTAGCAAAGCAATAAAGGCCTTAATGGCGTGCAGAAATCTGACTGGTAAGACTTGGGGATGTAACCCAAAAATACTGCGATGGATGTACGTCATGATTGTAAGACCGATAATATCATATGGGTCAATAGCCTGGCATGGCAAGGCAAGTCAGAGCAATACGAGGAAAACCCTGGATAGAATACAAAGACTAGCCTGTGTCTGTATCACTGGAGCCATGAGAACTTGCCCGACCAGGGCACTAGAGATCATCACAGATCTCACACCTCTCCATCTAGTGATAGATAGATTGACTAACTAAGACTATCTAGGGAAGGTTCAGACATTGTGGAAATTCGGAATCAGAGAGCTTGGTCCTCTCTGTCCAAACACATCCCATCAGCAAACCTTCCCAGTGATGTAATGACAAAGAAAATTAGCATCGAGAGAACTTTCACCACGGTGCTAAGTAGCAGAGAAGATTGGGACAGGGGGCTCACAACCAAAGCTCTCAAAAAGAATACCATTAAATGGTACACTGATGGTTCTAAGACCACGACGGGGACAGGCGCTGGAGTGTTTGGGAATCGCACCAAATGCTCACTTGCGCTAGGTCGCTGCCCAAGCGTCTTTCAAGCAGAATTGCTTGCAATTGAGAGATGAGTGGTGGTGAACCTTGAAAGAAACTATCAGAAATGTGACATTGCAATACATTCTGATAGTCAAGCTGCAATTAAAGCACTGAACTCTCATACCATTGACTCTAAAATGGTATGGGAGTGCCGAAGGAAGCTCAATGAGCTAGGCAAGAACAACAGGGTCTACTTAGTCTGGGTTCCCGGCCACTCGGGAATCAAAGGCAACGAGGAGGCCATCACACTTGTCAGGAAAGGAGCACAAACTCCATTTACTGGCCCAGAACCCTTCTGTGGCACAGATAAAAGCACCTACAAGAAGGAGTTTCTGGAGAAGGAAAAAACCGAAAGAGATACCCCTGGATTGGATCATTCCAAAAAGTTTCTAAAAAACTTTGATACTGCAAGATCCAAAAGGTATTTGGATCTCACCAAGAACAAGCTACACCTACTCACTGGATTTCTTACAGGACACTGTCGCCTCAAGAAGCATCTAATGAGATTAGGTCTAGCTGAGGATGACGAGTGCAGATTCTGTGGGGAATAGGAGGAAACTCCGGATCACCTGGTGACGGAATGCCTCGCCATTGCTCGCCAACGCAAACAGTGCCTTGGATTAGCAACCTGCAGTAGTGAGGAAGTATCCTCCTTGAAGCCAACCCAGATACTGGAGTTCATTAGAACTCTGGAACTGGAAGGCGAGTTGTAGACCGCGTATAGGCGAGTGCAACTCAGGTGGGGGGCACAATAGACCTTATGGTCGCAGTGCAATGGAACCCCCTCTTAAATCTAAATCTAAATCTAATCTAACACGATACAGGTTGCAGTTTTGGAGGTATCAAGTTCAAATTTGCTACAAAAATCATTCTCTTAAATATCTGGGCCGAGATCGTTATTGGGCAATATCGGTTAAGTAGTTTCAAAATGGCGACCGTTCAAACATTTAAAATAATTATCAAAAAAGTGCCGTGGTGTAAATATCATCAAAAATAATTTTTGGCTATAGATGTTATCAGTACCTACAACTTTTGTTCGAAGCGATTTTCGATAAAATGCACAGAAAAAAAATAATAAAGAAAAAATAGGAAATATTGATAAAATATGAACACTCAATATAAATTTGATGTAATTGTACATTTTCTGGAGATCTTTATATAGTCCCTGATTAAAAAATTATTATATTTATTGATAAGAAAAAGGCGAAAAAAAAATTCTACTTTAAAGTGGGGCGCGAACCCTGTCTGCTATATATTCAACAGCCAAAACAAAAACCTCTAACCGCAAGGCTATGATACATACATGTAGGTATACCAATGAAAAGGTTGTTCAAATTTCAATTCAATGAATTTTGAGACATTTACCTTTCCGCTGGCTGGTTTATTGTTATTGTTTAGTTTCTGAAAGAAGTGTTAAAAGTAGTTCCCGTTGTAAGAAATTTTCCTAGTACCTACTCTCCAAAACCTTCTTTCTTAAGAATGTCTTCTGTCTGAAATTTTATTTTGGTTAACTATTGAAGCCAATGAAGAGTTCCTCTAGTATTCACCGAAAATAAAAACCAAGTCTACCATTGATTCATTTGTTTTTCACTTTTTTTAACGCCAAAATAACGCCCCGAAAATTGAAATATCTCCAAAACTATAAGAAATAAGTGCCAATAAGTTTTGTTAAAATCGAAAGAGAATCAAAATCCACATCTATCAATGTAATTAGTTTAGTACTAGGTATGCTATTTGAAAAAATCGAGTTATCTCTGATTTAAGTTTTATGAAATCAAAAATTCACTTCAGAGCAACCCTATGTCCTAGAACTTTCAAATCAACCTTAAATAAGGGAACGATTTCAACTTAATTAATTGCAAAAAACAGCACTCATACTTCTCATACTTTCATGTTATTGCCATTTTTCCGGGATGCTGCAACTGTCATTTTTTTCAGAAAATTGAAAATATCTTTAAAACCTTCAGACTTATGCCCAACAAATGTTTAACAATCTGACCTTTATTTTTTACAAGAAATGTAAAAATGAAAAAAATAGAGGGTGTTCCATTTAAAATAACGAAAATAATTTTAAAATGTAGTCGACTTGATTGTGAACAATTTTGATCTCAACAATTTTGCTCTATCTCTAATAGATCAGTCATGATCCACCAATTACCATCAGCTGCCCCACTCTGTATATTGAAGGGGAAAACTACTAATTTTGGGTATATACAACCTCATACAAAGTTCCTCTTGTTTTGTACTACTTAACACAATAAAATCATAGAAAACGGGGTTTCCATTTGAAAGAATTGACCTTTTTTTGGATCTAGTTTTCAAGCTTTCTTTTTGATCAATCTGTAAAATTTTTTTATCCAAATATTAAACAAATACTGATAAAGAAGATCTTCTTTTACAAAAAAATTAAAGCAAGGTAAATATTCAAGTCTTCCTCATAGGAATGATTGATAATTTCGTTTTGGACAGCAAACTTAATTTTTGATATAAAATTTGAAATATGTCAAAAACGGTTAGACTTAGGTATAGGACATTATGTATAAAATATTTTCAAAATTGTAAAAGTAACAAAGTTGGAATCTACTTCCGGTATAACCTAGCGACTAACACGAAAGTATTTTAGGCGTATGTCCCCCAGTGACTTTAGTGAGTCACTAAATTTTTTGACTGTTCGTACTTATCGTTTGCCTACATTCAATCGATGTCTTCCCCGGAGAATCTCCCTATACATATATAAACATAAAATATATCATATTGGTTTTCTTTATTAATTTATTTGTATAACACAATAAGGCTGTTTCCTTCGAAAATTGAATATGCGAACGATTGCAAAACAGTAGAACTCTGTTTCTGTACATCGAAGGTATGATCAAAATTGGGATGGTAAGAAAAAGCTATTAGTAAACGAATAATCGTGTTTGTTAGCGGTCATCTTCAGAATTACGTAACGGATTCTAATGTGGTTTTCGCAGGTACAAGGAGCTTCACATGGAGTAAAATAAAGGCTCTTCTGAATATAAATTGGGTTCTAGGGAAAAAAATATCCTCTCATATTAGCTATTTGATAAAAATGTCCATTAGATCTACGGTAATTACCTAAAATTCTTTAATGTTATGGGATAATTGTTACAGAAAGTTGAAGTCTTTATTTCGATATTCCTTATTAGTCGCTATTATGGCCACATATGCTCACTTGTGAAATTCTTTTGTAGCAACCTTTATTAAATACACAAGGGTTTCTATTTTATCCTACCCATCAAGAAAATATTCTACACCATCAGATATACTTACTCAACAATGAATAGATCCACTAATAAAATATAAAGAAGTAGGTTTTTGACCGACGAACTCAAATGGAGGATGTATACAATTCGACGGTTTTTTGGATTATTCGCGCCCAGTATATAGTGAACTTAATCCGATTTTGATAATTTTTGAAGCATTTGAAAGACGAAACTTGAGAAATGGTCCCATATTCGTAAAAACCCAAATCAGAAATCTCCTTCCCTCCGACAACCACCACCGATGGGGCTGGAGCGGCAATTTTTCTCGAAAATCGAAAATCCCAGATGGCAGAATTGAAGATAAGAAAATATCCAGAAACATTTAAATTGAACATTTTTTCAAAAAAAAAATGTGTATTTTCGCTATGTGGAACGGGCAATTTCATTCGATAATTGAAAATCCTAGAATGCCAAATTAAAGGCCATATTATTTGTTGCAACATTTATATTGATTTTCTCCTTAGAGTTATGGTTTTCGAGATACAGCGGTGGTAATGTCAAAAATATGCGTATTTCCGCGACGATGTTTTTAGAATACTGGATAATAACAAGCACAGGCAATGAATATACCTACATAAGTAGGTATTGTTATAAGTTATAAGCGAAGTGAAGTGTTTTATTTTTCTTCTGAAAATCATAGGTTTCCGTGTTACAGCAATGGTAAAGATATATATGAAATATGTGTCTTCGCTATATGGTGGGGGCAATTTTTCCGAAAATTGAGAATATGAAACGGCCTAATTAGTTAAAAAAGGGAGTACCTATGTATAAATTTAAATAGGACATTTTTTTTAATTACGGTTTCCCAGTAGCAGAAATATGTGTATTTCCACGATGTTTTGAAATCGGGTAAGAAAGTATAAGCAACATATTATCTTCTCTGGTGAACTTTGAATGATTTCGATGACTAATGTTGCACTCAAAAGTACGAAATAGATACATTTTACAAAAAATGGGACCGATGTTATTAGTTGGTGCACTGAAAAATTCAAAAGAAAAATAATTAATTATATTTGTACTTTTGAAGTTGGTGCCAAAAATTTTTCAATCTAACTGCAACCGCACAACTTCAAAAGTACTAGAATAGAATTTTTATTATTTTGTTTTTTTGCAGTGCCCCAATAACGTCGGTCCAATTTTTTGTAAGAAATATTTATGTGAGGCATAGAAGGAAGATGTGCAAACATTTCCAATAAATTCAGTGAAGTATATATACAGAGAAAGTTTTAGAATTATTGATGGTTGTAGTTAGTTGTAATATAATTTTACGATACATGCGATTCACTGTTAGCAGGCGGCCACTACTTACGCACTACCTCTCGTCTTGCTTTAAGTTTTCTACCTAATTATCGCATTTAAAATCGAATTTAATAGTTTTCGATCCTCGCACCTCAGGTAAATGTTGCCAGCAGATATAGGTAGAGGAAAATTATTAGCGAATGTCTTTATCAGAGTGACATATGGGATGAGACTACTCAAAACCACCATACGGTACACTCCTAACAACATTTTGGAATGAAGACGCAGTTGAATGAAACACAATATAAAAAATTTAAATATTTTAATATAATAAAAGAAATAATGGTAGCTCCTCCCTAGAAAATATTTAATTTGTCATTGATTTAACATAAAATGTAATCGAATACTTCGACGTCCATTTGCATAAACTCAAAGAAAAGACGATTATCCCTACAAATTCCTTTTATCGGTCATTTTTCGATTAGTATCATGGGTACTATTAATGCGCTCATACCTTTTTCCAACAGCCTAAGCCATGCTAATATGATAAGCCTTAGTATGATTTAGCAATACGTCCAGATAAATATCAAATTAAAATCTAAACAATACGTAGGAAACGGTAATTTTTCAATAAATCACAAAAATATACCTTTCTCTAGTTTTATATTCAAAGTATTGGTCATGTAGCTATATATAAAATTTTGAATTAAAATCACTGGCATAACTCAAAAAGCATTTATACTGTGATCATACGTAATGTGGGCTTCTTGTCAGATATTACGAAGGTACTCAACGGTGATTTTTTTCGGTACACCATCTTCCTTTTACACTTTGCCAAAATTATTAATTCAGACGTAATTTTGAAGATAATGCACACCACAATGATGATTGTGATTTTTTTAATATAGTGTATGTGTAACCACAACTTACCTACGCTGTGGTGTAACTATATTACGTCTGCCTATATTTTATTAGCTTCAATGGAATCCTGTCTAAAAACTCAAACTCGGTGATGGCACTCTCTGAGCTTAATTTTGGAGGTGTTTGAAATAAGACTGAGGTATAAAAGTTTGAAGAGAAGAAAGAAGGTAGTTTCAGTTTCTCCTGCGTCGTCACCTGGAGGCAAAGCAGACAGCAATAGCTCTTACCCAAGAATCCTGGAGCACAGGCAACCGGGTATGTGGATGGAGCGACAACTCCTCCCAAAGGAAAATTTTGTTGGAGCAATTAATGATAGACCGACGACATGTGTTTCCCTTTCAGTTTCAGGTCATATAGAGGCTATCCTACTGACAGGACTTTCAGAACGCGACCTAACGGCTGTCCAAGTGGACCTGGACTTCGGAAAGGGCAAAGAAGAGGTTATTTTAGCCTCATCCTACCTGCCAATAGACGCCACAGAGCCACCCCCTAGCAAGGAACTGGCGAAGCTGGTCGATTTCTGGGAGCAGGTGAGAAAACACCTCATAGTAGGGTGTGACACAAATGACCACCACTACGCTTGGGGCAGCGAAGACTGCAACAGCAGAGGTAGGGCATTACTAGAATACCTGTTAGGGTCAAATTTGGAAATCCTCAACCGAGGGAACGAACCCACGTTCGTAACCTCGCGGTGTCAGACAGTGATTAACATCTCAGTCGCAACACAAGAGATCTACAAATCAATCATGGAATGGAGGGTCAGCCCCGAAGCTACCCTCTCTGACCACAAATGGATAATAATGAGACTCTTAGCGGTCAAGACATCAAAAGAGCCGTACCGGAACCTCAGGAAGACAGACAGGAACGCGTACCTAACGCACCTGGAGTCTTCCATGGGCAATGACGGGGCGGCCACTCAGATAACGTCTGTAAAGGACCTAGACAAGCGAGTCAATGCACTCACTGGACGGATTATGAGTGCTTATGAGCATGCCTCGCCCCTGAGAAGAGGACAGCTCAGACCTGGCACCGCCACATGGTGGAGCATGAGTCTTGAGATCAAAAGGACCCACCTGCGAAGACTTTTCAACAGAGCCAAGTCAACCCGAAATACTTCCGCCTGGGAGGTCTACATACTATATCAAAGGTCGTATATGAAGGAAATTTGCTCAAAGCAACGGGAATCATGGAGAATTCTGTAAAGAGACAGAAAGTACACCTGTAGAATCCCGACTGCTTAAGGTAATCTCCAAAGATCCGAGACAAGTGGGCTGTCTCAGAAAGGAGGACGGTACATATACTGACACTGCTCTAGACATAGCAAAAACACTTCTGTCAACACACTTCCCAGGATTAATATTACTAGGGAACATTACGGAGCTTCCTCACTACTCGAGATGTCCCTCTGCGGAAGACTGACATTGGCGAGAGAAGTCGTAAATCGAACTGGCACAATACAGGCGGTCAAGGCATTCTCCCCATATAAGTCATCAGGCACGGATGTGATTTTCACGGGTCTCCTTCAGTGGGGACTAGGAACTCTACTGGACGAACTGGTGGTTATCCTCAGGGCGTGCCTTGCCTTTGCACACGTACCCGAGAAATTGAGAATAGCCAGGGTAGTCTTCCTACCGAAACCAGGCAAGAGTGACTACTCATCTGCCAAATCATACTGTCCAATTTGCCTTACACCCCAAGTAATTCGCCTATACACCAGGGCAATCTACGGAATCCGCTCTCCACGTTCTGGTGGGCAGAATAGAGAGAGCCCCGGATAATGGCGATAACTCCCTAGGAGTCTTGATAGACATCGACGGTGCGTTCGATCGAACTATTTTCGAAGCAGTCAACAAAGCTCTTCGGGACAGAACCGTACCGCCAGGTTTGCGCAGGTGGATAGGAAATGTACTCGAGAGCAGAATAGTTGAAATTAGTGTCGCAGGCGCAACTGTCTCAGGGAGTGTTACGAAGGGCTGTCCTCAGGTAGGGGTACTCTCCCCCCTGCTATGGAACATAGTATTAGACGACCTCCTTACGACCCTGAACGACGAGGGCTTGTACACCATAGGATATGCGGATGATATAGTCATACTGCTGACAGGCAAGCACATTGAAATACTATGCCAATTGATGCAAAGGGCACTACGCATCCTAGAAAAGTGGTGTAGGGCAACGTCTCTATCTGTGAATCCTTACAAAGTAGAGGTTATGCTCTTTACCAGAAAACAAAAGGTGGACGACATAAAAATGCCCACACTAAATGAAATCCAGCTCAAGCTTTCCAACGAGGTGAAATACCTAGAGGTGGTTATCGACAGAAAACTAACCTGGGGGAACATCTGGACAGCAAGCTAGACAAAGCCAGTGCAGCTCTATGGCAATGTCGAAGAGTTGTAGGTAAAAGCTAGGGCCTATCGCCAAAAGTCACCCTAGGGTTGTACACAGCAGTGATAAGGCCTATGATATGCTACGGTTCAATAGTTTGGTGGCGACGCACCAAGTTAAAAACTGAAAAGGACTGACTTGCGAAACTACAGAGATCTGTCTGCATCGCAGTCACTGGTGCCATGAGGACCACACCATCCGCTGCACTAGAGGCGTTGTTGAGCTTGCCACCCCTAGATCTATATCTGGAGAGGGCAGCACTACTGACCGCCCTTCGTTTGAAAGATGGTGGCACATTAAGGGTGCACAAGAGCGCGAAGAGTCATGCAGCAAATGCAAATACCACGTTTTTTGGGAAGAAACAGACCCACGCACTGTGCCGACAATAGACGTATACACTGATGGGTCTAAAAGGGGGACAGTACAGGCATAGGAATCTTCAGCCAAGAGCTGCAACTGTTTCTATAACAAACACTCGGGAAGTATGCCACCGTATTACAAACGGAACTAATAGCACTAGCTCGAGGGGCTAATGAGGTCCGCATGAACAAGGTGCGAGGACGAGTAATACGCTTCTTTACAGACTGTAAAGACGCCTTAAAAACGCTTGAAAAGGGCAGATACGACGCGAGAACCACGCTGAACTTCCACCGCGAACTGGCGGAACTAGCGAATGAAAATGTGGTGGGCGGCAATCCTGAGATATCTGGACCAGGTTGTCGGGATACTCGGGGAACCGTGCGTCAAATAATAATAATTATAATAAAGGTAGTTTCAGGAGTTGCGCAAATCAAAATGCCTATTTATTTATGGGAAGTTTGTTTAGTTTTAAGTCTTTGTAGACTTAGAGCGGCATCCAAACCATTCATGTATATAGTCCAAAATTTTTCAATAATGGTTATGGTCGAATTTCGACCACTAGGCAAACACAAGAATGATAGTTGTATTAAGTACGAGTAGAACAAAACTGGTAGAACATAAAGCTGCAAAGAAGTATTTGAATAAAGCCATCCGTATAAGCAAGGACCATTGTTGGCTGTGCCATGAACTTGATCGTGATTCCTGGGGAAAAGGGTATCAACTTGTGTTTCGAAGGCTTGTAGCAAATAACAGGGACCCTAAGATAATGGATGCTGAGACCATAAGCAATATTGTGGACTCTTCCTTCTGAACGCATCCAATAAGGAGAGATGAACATGTCGTTTTGCCCAGCTCAAATGTTCCCTCTTTTATAGAGGAGGAGCTTGTAGACGCGGTTTCTATGCTAAAAAACCGGAAGGCTCCTGGGCGAGATGGTGTTCCGACAGAGTCTGTGGAACTGGTTAGCAATACACACCCACTACTGTTGCAGAACATGTACAATGCTTATCTAGCGAAGGGATTGTTCCCAAAAAGCTAGAAAATAGCGCGGCTAGTATAAGTTACCAAAGGGAAAGGTGAGCCAGATTCCTCTTCTTCTTATAGGCCCCTTTCCACGCTTGATACATTGGCTAAGGTCTTGGAAATGCTCCTAAAACCGAAGTTGCAATTTGCGATCCACGCAGCTGGAGAATTGTCCAGCCGACAGCATGGGTTCTGTGAAGGACACTCGACACTCACTGCAATCAAGGAGGTAGTCAATGCAGTCAAAAGTGCCGAGACTGCATGCCACCAGGCCCGGTCCGTAGTATTGCTTGTGACTCTTGATGTCAGAAATGCATTTAACTCGGTCAGATGAGAGAACATACTTGGACCCCTACATCAGACATCACCGCAGCGCAAGGGTCGATACTGGGACCAGATCTCTGGAACGTCTTGTACTTTACTTGGAATTGCCCCACGATGTATTTCTGGTAGGCTACGCAGATGATGTCACTGCGGTTATAACTGCCAGGACACTTCAGCTGGCCCAAATCAAGCTCAACCAAGTCATGATAAAGGTCAACTCTTGAATGAGTGAACATGGAATAGAGCTCGCACTCTAAAAAACCGAGGTCGTTATGCTGACAAAGCGAAGGATCCCGACTTCTATTTCGATGACGATAGGTAATGTTGAAGTCCGAACTAAAACTGCGGCGAAATATTTACGCCTGTGGCTTGACTCTCGGTTAACTTACTGGGAGCATATAAGGAAGATCTGTGAAAAGGGCGGAAAAGACGTCTGCTTCTTTGGGCCAACTGATGGCAATCTTAGCGTGTCCAAAGTCAAGTAAACGAAGACTCATTATGGCAACAGTCAAGTCAGTGCTGCTGTATAGGGCAGAATTCTGGGCAGGGGCTATGGGAGTCCAAAAGTACAGAACCCGTATGCTAGCGATACAACGGAGATGTGCGCTAAGAATAGCTTGTGCGTACCGCACTATCTCCGGAGAAGCAGTCATGGCAATCGCTAGGGTCATTCCAATATACCGACTTGCGAAGGAGAGGTAGAAAATATTTCAAAGAAGTCCCGAACATAGAAGAGAAAATGCTATTGGGCAAGCTAGATAAGACACGCTGAAAGAATGAAAAAGTAGCTGGGAGGGGGTCCCGGAAGGCCGGTGGACATTCCAACTGATCCGGAATTTGGACCAGTGGATCTCATGTAGGCATGGAGAAGTAGACTTTTATCTAACCCAGCTATTTACAGTAGCCATACTTTAGGGAATACTTCTGGAGAATGGGAACTGCATACATTCTCTAAGTATGAGATGTTTGCAGAACACAGAAGAAACCTTGCCTCTATCAGAATGGAACCAGAAAACATCGTGGAGGACATGCTGCGGAATGAAAACCGCTGGAGCGTAGTTGCGTCCTATGCTCAGGTCGCACTGAGAATCAAAAGAGACGAAGGGTGTCTCGTGGATCCCTAAAATGTGACCACAGCATAGGCCATTTTTTATTGAAAAATGCGGCCTGGACGATGTATTGCGAAAGCGGTTCCGTCTAGGATTTTCCGTGGCTTGGAGGGTGTTTTTAGTGGGTAAAAATCCCACACTACCATATACGCCTGGTGCCTTATTGAAAGTTTTTCAAACTCCGAAAAAAATATATTACGAGTAAAACTCATGTGTAGAGGGTTCCGTACATTTGTATTAGAGTAAGACATATTGAACTGATGGACCTCAAGGAGAAATTCTAAGGTATTAACAAATAAATGAATTTATTTGCATAACTAAAATAGTCAATAATAGAAATCTGTTTTATTCTTAGCATTATAAACAAATAGCTTTTTTACCCGGAACTTTCCAGGAAGACGCTATGGTAGATTGTGAGACGAAAAAATCATAAAAAGTCTTGAGTTGGCAGCCCTTCTACCTCAGAGTCCTATTCGCACGTAGAACCTCTCCGAACACGAATTCCACAGACATGCACCAAGACAGAACAGTATGATAATTTCTCCTACATATGAGCTCAGAGATAGGTACTCCTTTGGATGTTACAGGTATGAAACTCTCCACTTACGAGGCCCAGTCACACTTACAGCCAATATCAGATCATTCTAATAGTATTTCAAGTATGACAGGTACTTTTGCTTTAGATTAGTCATTACGCGTAATGCCGGCAAAGGCTATAATTAAACAATCATTACGCTGTTTGAATGAAATTAAGCGTCATATCAGGGAATTCCGTTACGATTTTCGTCAGATAGCCTAACCGCGTTAAACGGTTAAACGCTACTTTATCGCTTTGTAAAATTAGAACTCGATATAGTAAGAAAGCTACCGGTTTTCACAGTAAGAAAATTTGACGAAGATAAAGTATTGCACGAAGTTCTTTAATGTTACATTTAAGAAGTGCTATCCCGGATGCAGGAATTTACTCTTTGCTTGTACCGCAGGTAAGGTCACTATAGGCCACCAGTTCTTTAATGTACCTTTTTCTCAAATCTTGCGATAGATTTTGAACTAACTTCCGGTTTTTTTATGTGATATTTTTTCTGGTAAAAATATTTTGTGGAGATGGAAGACGGCATGGCGCACAGTGATTCAGATTAGCACAATATCGGAAATAATATTATGATCTGCTTTTGTTGATACTATTCCATCTTTTGCATAATGGAATTCATATTTTATCCTTTAATCTAAACATCTCTACTTCTATACATATCTATTATACATATATAATAAAATTGTAACAGACTGCTGTACCTATGTATATTTTAGAAATACTAATATGTGGGTTCTTCACTAGAGCAATAGCAGCCAATACAACATTTTCTAGAATGTTTGTCTATCTGTTTGTATGTTTGTACGCGCATCACGCAAAAACTACTGCATGGGATTCAATGCAGCTTTCCACGCGCACGAAGTCGCTGTCAAAAGCTAGTTTAATATAAGAGTTAGGATTTTAAGCCATCGTTAGCTTTTAGATAACCTACATAATACACTTGGCTTTAGAAATATGGCAGATTGGTTAAATAATATGCATATAATATGATAGAAACATATAGATGAGTTTCGCTCAAGCACTGGTAGTGAAAACTCGTTTATCTGTTTACTTAGTGTGTATGGCAGATTGTTATTTTTTTATTGTGAATGAAATGTGTGAAAATTTTCTCTGGACATACTGTGGGCTACATTTTTTACTTTAATGCGCATTCATTCTTGTGCTTGGCTGGAACATTCTTTTTGCATGCATACTACCCACTTCAACGCTCTTATATCTTTAAATGACCGGCCTTATCGTCTATTAATGCTACTAGTACTAGAGTCGATAAATTATCCTCGATGATCGAGTCTCACACTTACCAATTCGCCAGATGTCAAAAGGTTATTATTAAGGTAGAAGATACCATCCAAAAAACAGAGATAGAATTGTCTGGACTGCAATCACAAAACTCACTGGACCCAGTAAACTATTAATTTATTTTCAATGAAATGAGAAATCACGCAATTAAAAAAAAACATTATAAATACCGGCCTTGATGAGGCGCTTAATGCAAATGAATCTGTCAATTAAATTACTCAACTTTTATTGCTAGGAAATAATATGTCTGCTAAACAGGTAACTCGTATTGGACTGTCCCAGCGATCCCGAACTAGACCAGTAAAAGCAGAATTCAACAGAAACTACGAGGCTCTAGATTAATTGCACCACCAAAAACCACTCAATTCCTCAACGAAAGACAAAAACATCACGCTACGTTCGGATATAACTCCAGCATAAAGAAAACCGCTTGACGATTTACGCAATGAACTGACCTAACGCAAAGGTCAAGACGATAAAACTTACCTCCCATAAAACTCGGCCAGAGCCCGCAAATAGTAGCCGACAGCTCAAACTCCAAACGACCGCGAGAATCGGAAAGAGATTCCCCCAAAGATCTGTTAAAGCTAGTGCTAGCTAAGGCAAGTGAACAATTCTACTAATATCATCTCCAAAAACTAAACCGAGATCCTCTCACCTATGTTTTCTGGAACGTTAAAGCCTATCAGCGGTTAATTTTTTTTAAATACCAATAAAATAGCTGATATTCTCTGTTTATCAGAGACTTGGCTTCATATTGAATTTAAATCACTGCTTGCTCTAATAGCCAACTACAAAGCCATATATTCAAATGCTACCAAGGATCACTTCTATGTCAGGGCAAGTGGTGGATTAGTGGTGTTTATCAGTTAAAATTTTAGACAAAAGATATTCTTGGATTATTGTCTGTATCGAATCTCTATCCTGTTCTTTTTTGATATGGTATTGTTCACTTCAATCCAAAACATGATATTAACATAAATCTAGATAACTTCCAAGATTGTGTCGCCGCTTTTCCGAGCTGTACCCTGGGCTTCCTTGGATAATTGTTGGTGATTTTATTGCCAGAATAGCAAATTACGGTGTTAACTCTGCGGCTCTAGAGGTTTCTTCACTGATAGAATACCGATCGATCTTCGATAATGTAGTTAATACTATTGGTCGCAAGCTGCTTGAATTTATGACTAAACATTTTTTTTTAACAGTCACCACCTTGAAATAATCAAAAGCTTTTCTATTCTAAGCAACTTTTCCTTAGGATCTGACCTTTTGCCTATATATGCTACTTTCAATATTCGTCTAACAACCCCGCCTTGCAATATAACCCCTCCAATCGTAAGCTGTTTTTTCTCTTCGTACTACCGTCAAACTCTCTATTTCTCCAAAAGAACGGTTTTTATCTCAAAGAAAGTTGGGAAAATATTACTGCCTTTCACACAGGCAGCTAGAGAAAGCACCATGATTCAAAATTTCAAAATTCGTGACAAACCTAAAAATAAAAAATCTAGATTCGATTTAGAATGCAAAAATCTAAAATCCAAACTGAATTCCAATTAAAAAAAAAACATGAAAAGAGGACTAGTCTCCCTTGAATAAACATAAATGTATCTATAAACCAAATCGCTCTACAATACCCTTGCACTACGAAAAATATCAAATTCAAACCCTTTCAACAATTAGGGAAGATAAGATATTCTGGTGCTTCATTAAATTAAACAAAAACCGTATCGAAACTAATCTATCCGCCGAAATTTGGGTAAAATTTCTATTGGACGCCTACCCATATCGCCTTAATTGTGAGATGTTTTATTGCGCTCGCGACCTTTTCATTGACAGGGACATCTCACTAAATGTAATTACATTTTTTTCTTTGTAAATGTGAAAGTAACAAATCTCCAGATCTCGATGGCATCTCATATGAATTTCTAAGACATATACCCTAAAACTGGCTTCTTCATTGTTGGTCTCTCTTTTCCAGTATTTTACACTTGGTGGCGTGCCATCAGGTTGCGGTGACATTATTTTCAATATGCTACACATGCCGGGGGATACAAACGACCCAAATAATTACCGGAGAATTGTCTTAGTTAACACAAAAGTCAAGGTTTTCACACAAATTCTGCTGGAGAGACGCTTGAACTGGGAATCTACAAACGGAATGATACCTTAGGCCCAATCAGCATTTCTAAGGGTATCCGAGTTCCGCCCGGTGGTCAATTCCTTACCTGAATACCCCTGTTTCAATGGATCAGTTCCCCCAAAAGATTATAGGGGATTACGGCGTCATGTACTCGGCTGTGGTAGCCGAATTATATAAGGTATAAATAATGAGCAATAATACATGGATAAGAAATATTTTTACAAAAAATTGGACAAGTTTACACACAGAAAAATAGAAAATAATATTAATTCTATTGGTGCTGGTACTTTTGAAGTTGTGCCGTTGTAGGTAGTTGGTTGTTATAGGTAACAACTCCAAATATATCAGCACCAATAGAATTAATATTATTTTGTATTTTTCATTGCACCAAATAATAAAGTCGGTCCAATTTTTTTTTATTTATATCATACTTTTGAGCAATGAAAATTATTGAACCTTCAGTGTACATAATTCAGAATTTATTACTGGAACTCGAAAACCATAACTATTTGGAATTTTCAATTTAAATGTTGCTACCTATATATAAACTTTTCTTCAATTTCGCCGTCACATGTCACACCTTCTACATAGCGGAAATACAAATATGACATATTTCAGACTTTACCATTGCTGTGACAAGAAAACTGTACCTGTTTTGACAAAATGTTTCCGAATATGGTCTCATGTTTAATTCTACCGTCTCAGATTTTCGATTTTCGAGAAAAATATCACCCTCACCCGCTTAGGGGCGGTTTTTGGAGGGAAAAAGATTTCGGATTTGAGATTTTCAAAATATAGGACCATTAAAAAAATATCAAACATACAACTGAATTTTATACCCGTCAAAAATAAATAGATTCAACAACATTATAGTGATATGCGGCGTTTACAAATTGTGATCTGTTGATATTTCCATTTTGAAATATACAATCAATTTATTCAAAGCATTTTGTTTCTTCTTTACAACGGATTCAACATTTTTCTTATATATCTGTGTACTTTCTATTTTTGCATAAGTAGAAGTTTGGAAAGTTAGTAAAATTGTCACAAATATATAAATAGATAGTATAAAATTTTTGAGCACAACTCCACTGAATACGGTTGTTACTTAAATACGGGGCTTGATAAATTTTAGCAACATTCACTACAACAGGTCCAATTATTAAACTAATATTCAAGAACCAGTTTCTGCGATTTCTGATTTCACTTCAATATTTTCAATACTATTTCAAATTTCAATAAGCGAGCGCTAATCAGTAGACCTTCGGTTTTAATCATTGATTACCGTTAATCTCTTACCTTTGACTACCTGTTACAAAACTCTAAAACTTGTGACCGCCGGGCGGAACTCGGCGACGCCGGCATCAACAACGTCTATGTTTTGAGCTCAATCATACAACTGCCCTTGCGACTGACTAGGGTCTTGGCTATCTTGATATTATTTAAAAAATCCACGGTAACTTCTTCAAACGTTTTCTGTTTTTCCCTAGAAATACTTCATCTACTCTTTCACATCTTGAATCTGATACCACTCATCTTCAAGTAGTCGTACATAAAATGTGCCTTAACTGGCTGATGAAATTACTAAGTATGGGTGCTGACAGGATTCCAGGACAATGTTTTCATTGCCAACTTCAGCTTCCAGAGGGTATTGACATCAAATACAACTGGATAGCTCAAATTACATTCTGGCATCTCCAACATGTGGGAAAATCTCAACTACAACAGCCTAAAACAAAGCATTCCCCACATTTTATGAATAGAAGGAGACATATGCTTCAGATCCGACCTCATATATGCGCGATCCTCACAATACACAGTCTTCTGCAATAATTTATCCCGTGCACCATTTAACCAATACCCCAGATATTTAGGCTTCAATGTTCCTCTGCACATCACAAGATTTCTGTCTCAACTCAGGTTATCAAATTGCCATTTTTCTAAATTTACGTACAAAGGCCTATCATATAAAAAAAACACAGAGAACTTTGTTTTGTCTGCAATTTGTATGAAAATAAAACATTGTTTCATGTTATTTTCACTTGTCCGCTCTACACTGAGGTCAGACGTAATTTTTGCTCTGACGCTGATTATTTCTTTAAAAATTTAGATAATTTAACTCCTACGACCGCAAAAGCTATCTTTACGAGCTTGTTATTAATCCTGAAACTCTGATCGTTTCCAAGGAACGAATAAAAAAATACTATTAGCTCGTATTGCTACTTCTAAATCCTGCTTAATTTTATGTACGAGACTCAAATGTTAATATTTACTTTTTTACTTTCAATGCATTTTATTTCTAATTTTTTATCCTTTTTATGTATTATTCTTTTTTTCTAATAGGTACTTCTCCTTTCCTTTTTCAATTTTCTGAATTAACATTGTCATGCACATTATTTAATTAAGTTCTACTATTTCTTATAGGCATTGGAGATCCTTGTTATAGGAATAAATTTATTATTTGTTAAGAACAATAAACATATTGATTGATTGATAGAATCAAGTGAACCATACACACACACATAAATTAATAAAAAAAACATATCAATAAAATTAGAATGTCTTTCTAATAATATAAAAATATTAATTTATTCTACATTTTTGGAGACAAAGACTCTACTTATACTATTATTCATTTTCTTCTTAAAGTGCCATGTCCTCCTCGAATGTTGGCAATCATAAGCATTAAAGCATTATCTGTTTTTTTAGCCGCTTTTCTAAAGAGGCTTGTAGTCTCAACATACCATTAACGCAAATTCTTTGGCCACGTTATTCTTCGACGATTGGGTTCTCTTGTGACTTCGATTTTTATTTTTATTATCGATTTGAGAATTCCGTAGTTCTCTTTTCTAAGAATGTGTCCAAAGTATTCCAACTTTCGTACTTTAAGTGTGAGCGTGACTGAAATCTTTCGACATTCTTGCAAGCACAACTACACTGCGCACTCTGTCCAGCCAGGATATTTTCAACATCCGTCGATACATTCATATTTCAAAACCATCCAGCTTTTTACTCTTGGCGTTTGCTAGAGTCAACGCCTCATTTCCATTAGGTATAGAGAATACTGTAGACGTAACAACGTAGTACTCGAGTACGAACGAAATAACGACAAACTTTGGCAACACAACACGGTCTTCATTTTTACAGATTTGGCTTGTTCAATTCGGGCACAAACCTCCTGCATATAATCCCAGGCTGAACGCGCTCGATTTGTTGCTTCTTTAGAATACCTCCTACGACTTGGTACTCATTATTGATCATAATGTATTCGTACAAAAATAATTCCCAATGTTACTTTATCTTTGTCGAATTTCCTTACTCGGAATACCGCTAGCTCTCATACTATACCGAATTTTTATTTTGCAATGTTTCAGTAAATGACTAAATATCCGTCAAACGCTGTAACGATAAATCATTTGGCGCAGTTATGCTGAGAAAATGATGGGTTACAGCCATTGCCTTGAACATACAGATTATTATATTTGGTCATATTATCTTTACAGATTTTTTTCAAAGAGCTGATATGGGGTATGAATTCATTTCGCTATGATTAGCGGGCAACTACTTTATCTTTGAGCCATAGTATAGATATTTTTTCTAAGCTTTTGCTATGATGTATCCAAGCTTTTCTAAGTGGATGTATCGACATATTATAGGTGTACTCACAATCAATATACAAGCATTTCATTTATAAAGCTTAATGTTTTGTTCTGGGTTATATGTTTTTCTCAGAGATGTGCCTTTAGTGGGTGATGAAGTATTTTATATAGCAACAAATACGAAATCCATCCAACCATCCCTCCATCGGTCGACCATCTGTACTTTATATCTCCTTCCTGTTGCGAAGACCACTATCCCGTAGGCAAGGTTAGGGAAGATGAAACTATAGTAAGCCTTAAACAGCACATGGCTGGTCAGAAACTGGGAATGTACTTTAGTACATAGATACCAGGGGACACATTTTTGTATGTGTTATCTATGGGACCCTTCCAGGTTAGACATCTATAAAGGAATATGCCCAGAAATTTCATGCAACTCACTTCTTCAACTCCCATTGCATCCACTATGACGGTCGGGTTGTGGGGTCAAATATTCTAAATGTTAGATAGAGTTGTTCAGAATAATATAACTCTATTTCTAATGCTTCTTTTATAAGGCGGGCTTCCTTCTGGCAGCTATGCGCCGATGTCGCTGAGAATTGATCCCTGAGGACACCGTATCTCATAAATATTTTTTGGGAAATAGGTTAGATCCCTGAGCACACCCATGTTATACTTGTGATTTTTCGGGCCTTTGACGATGAAACCAACCCAACTAGACTGTCCACAGCATCTACTGCTGACATTTCGTGACAAACCAAATTGGTCGTTAGATAAGAACCTGTGCTTCTCAAGTAATTTTGAGGTTATTTCAAGAAAAATCTCAAAAAGTTACTAAACGCATGGAGAATTGAGGTAGGTCTGTAACTGTTTGCTAATTGGCGGACATTTTTCTTGAAATGGAATAGGTATAAGTTTCTGATATACCTTTAGTTGATAGTTGTAGTTTCCGTTAACCAGATTGCTAGCACTAGCTCATACATTGCTGAAATGTTGCGCTCCTAAAATATGCCCCAACGTTTCACTGTGTTGATTACAACACTTCAAGAATAAGTTTTTTCTTAATATATTTCGTTCATATTGTCTTATGTTTGATATGTAAACCTGGTATGAGTAGACAACATTTCATTTTATATTGTGAAAATCATGAAAATCAGAGTGAAAATCTCAGACAGATGCCACAATAATTATCCTGAATCAATGAAATTATTGGATTTGTTGCTAGATAAACGCACCTCTCTTTATTAGGGTCCCACGTGCCAAGTACCCAGCCAGCTACCCTTCACCAAATTGATGCATCAAGAATAGCATGCAGCTGCCAAGTAATAATACACGGATGTCGTGTGCCTAATTTATTATTGGATTACCGGTATGTTTGTCTAAACGTAACATCGTCGTCTTCCATTCTAGCTAATCTAATAAGGCTAATCAATACCTACAATGTATGTATTCGCGTTAATTGGATGAATCAGATTTGTTATTGTTTAATATTCGACACATGTCTGAGATAATGTGATATTATATGATGATACGGCATTATTATAATTATTTATTTATTTAACGTCCCCCATATTAAATGGAGTCAATTCTATTGAAAATAACTTTGGGAATACGTTTACCTATATTTGTCAGAAAAAATGTATTTTCTTCTATTTTCTATGTATCTAGTCTAGAAACTGCTAATGTTCATATAACATGGATGATATTTATTATTGTATGAATATATATATATATATATATATATATATATATATATATATATATAAAATAAGATGAAGCTCTACACCTTTATGCTTTTTTTATTTGTTTATATTTTATATATTTCATTCATTAATGAACTAACAGATCTCTTTAATTATATTATATATATATATATATATATATATATATATATATATATATATATATATATATATATATATATATATATAAAATGAATTTTTAATGATTGGGGTTGCAGTCAAAATGCCAATAAAATTAAAACTCTTTAATCAATGTCGAGCTTTCGGTAACGCTTGTGAACAACAGAAAAATCTGGAATAGTATATGAGATCAAATGTAATGATTGTGATTTATCATATATGTGTCAAACTTCTAGGAGTTTATTAGGAAGAATTACGTCTCATAAAAGTGATATAAGATGTAAAAAGCTGTCATGTGCCTTGACCGAACATGCCATACACAAAAAGCACACTATAGATTTTGAAAAATATTATATTGACTTTTTTATGTTTGTTTGACATTTATTGACCTTTGCTATTATTTTCTAATGCAATCATGGCCCACTTCCAACACAATTTTAAAGATGTGTTGCGAAGAACTAGTAGCTAATTTTCGGTACAGACAACCTTATACAAAGTTCCCCTTTATTTTGCTGCTGAATACAATAGGATAATAAAGAACGTTTTTTTGTGATAATTCACTTTTGACATTTTCTTGGATCTAATCTTCAAGCTTTTTTTTGATCACTCAGTACAAATTATTATCAAAATGCCTTAAAAATACTTTTTACAAGAAAATCAACTCAAATAAAGTATTAAAGTCTTCCTAATTTTTATTTTGTTTTGGACTACAAACTTAATTTTTGATATAAAATTTGAAATATGTTAAAAACTTTAAACCTTTCGTTTGGGCAATACAAATACCTCTGTTATTAGATGAAGGCGTGGGAGATCACCTCACACAATATAGGAGAATTTAGTGCCTCTATACATCCAAACAGTGTATAGTCAAAATATGAATTTTATTCAAGTGATATTTATAAATATTCTCATTTAACGAAAACAGTGAAGTCTTCTATGCGTGCATCATAATTCAAATCATAAATCAATATAAGTATAGGAGGTTACGTTAGGTGGTAAAACGGCACCCATGAAGGTTCATTCAAATGAACCTCAATGTGACCACTTATTTGACATAGATCAAAGTATAAACCTTATATTCAGAAATACAAACGTACTAACGAAATGTCGCGATCATAACCTATTTTTCTTTTATAGGCTTCTTAAGCGTCAGAATTTTAAAATCTCAAAATAATCATACTTTAATTGACATAAAAATTCAACATAACTTATAAAACTTATCTTTACTTAAGATTATAAATATAAAGAAGACTGCGCAGCTTTTGTTAAAATATCTAAATATCACTTGAATAAAATTCATATTCTGCAAAACACTGAATGAGTAGATTCACTGAATTCTCATATATCGTGTATGGTAATATCCCATGAGTCCGCGGCCGCCTTGATCATATATAAGAGGTATTTGTATTGCCAATAGGGCATTATACATAAAATGTTTTCAAAAGAAATCTAGAAATATTATTATATACAGGATGTTCTCAAAAATAATAAATTTGTTATCTACTTCCGGTATAGCCGCAAATGCTACTAACATGCAAATATTTTTGAATATGCCCCTGCAGTGCCGTTAGTATGTCCCTAACTTTTAAGATTGTTTGTAGGTATCGTTTGCTCTCAATCGATCGATGTTTTTTTCCTTCTTTATTAGTATTAAATTTTATTTATGCAAATTTTAAACCACCAACTTAACTTATTATTCTATTTATATAAATAAAGGTTTTCTTAGAGATGTAGTCATTTATTGAATAAAATTCTTTGGATTAAGCCGAGCTTTCGATAATATTTATTCTCTTCGTCAGGGCAAACTAAAAATCTGACCTGGGCAGCATGAAGAAGTAGCATGACAAGAAACAAAAAAAAACAAGAAGGTATGTGAAAGACTCCAAAAAACATAAAGACAAGCAACTGCGGTCGAAGAACTAAAACAAAGGGCCACTGCAACAGCACACAAAATAAAATGATACGAGACCAGAATCATTCAACACAGACCAAACCAATTATTCAAAACCAACCAAAGTGTTTTTAATAAATCCCTAAATGGAGGTTCAAATATGCAATAAAACCCCTCTAATAAAATTGAGACCAAAAACTTTTGGAAGAATTTATGGGAATGAAAAAAGCGCCACAACAAGATTGTAGTGTGGATAAAGGAGGTGGAAAAAACCGTAAAAGCTACTAAGAATGATTTCACCAACACATCTGAAATCGTTACATAGAGCAAAAATGTCAAAAACTGGAGTGCGCCTGGACTAGACCAGCTGCATGGTTTCTGGTTGAAACTTCTAACAAGTCTCCATACACGGCTAGCAATGCAGCTGAACCAGACCTACTCAACCATACTATCGAAGAATGGCTAACCGCATGAGAATGTTTGAACGGATGAATTATCTCTTTTATTAGAATAACTTAATTTTCCAGAAATCATTGCTATAACTGAGCATTGGTTAAATATTGATGAGCCTGTGTTCATCAAAAATTACGCTACAGTAACTAGATTTAATAGAAGTAACTTATCTCATGGAGGTACTATGATAATGTCTACTAATAGGGACTTTTCGGCTGTAACTAAATTTGATTTCTGAAAAAGTATTTGAATTTTCCATCGTCTATCATAATGCGTATGATCTTTATATTGTTTGTATTTACAGAACAACTGACGCTGACGTGCATATTTTCAGTCTTTTCTGTAAAAAGTCAATTTTATGTGGCGACTTTAATATTGACTTTTCCAATGTGTGTGCTGCTCAGGAATCTCTTCAGTTCATTTTCGACTCTTTTGGCATAATCATGCATGTTGAGTCACCAAGCAGAATAACTAAAACTAGTTCTAGTACTATAGACTATGTCGTATCATCTTTCGATCCAAAATTCCTTGACTGCACTGTCCTTATATCCGGTTTCTCGGATCATGAAGCCATACTAACAAAATTTTCGTAATCTTAAGCACCTATGTCTCACAACTGACTGGGTTGTCCTCTCTGATGATGTCAATACCGAATTTCCTAGATTTATGAAAACTTCATCTAACTTGGCGTTCAAACCCTTTCCTTTTAGGCCTCTAAAAATCATACAACATAAACTCTGGTCTACTAAAGGCTTACGTACATCTGCAAAGAACATGCGCTCATTATCTTACCTAAAAAAATCATCGGACAGCGTCTTCTACCATGATTATCTTATTACTTTAATTAACAAATGATTCCAAAATGGAGTTTTTCCAAATTGTCTTAAGACGGCAATAATTATTCCTTTGCATAAAGGAGGAGATAAAGATCAAGCTTCGAACTATCGCCCAATTGCACTCCTTCCCACATTATCAAAGATCATCGAAAGATTGGTTAAAAAAGGCTTCTATCTTTTCTCTTAAATATTAAATACTTTCTACACATCAATTTGGATTTTTAAGTAACAAATGCACAAATGATGCCATGTTTTCCCTCTTTAATAATGTATATTCAAACCTGATCAACCAGCACTCTATAGCATTAATTTTCTGTGATTTCTCTAAGGCTTTTGATTGCGTAGATCATAATATATTAATAAATTGCAGTACTACAGTCACAGAGAAGTCTCTCTAGAATGGTTTGTCGTATCTCAACTACAGGAGTCAGTTTGTGAGGTTTGATACGACGATGCCTTCTTGCAAGCCAATTGAATATGGAGTGCCTCAAGGTTCAGTACTGGGCCCTATTTTGTTTCTGCTGTTTATCAATGACATTGCTAGTCTGGACATTAGCAGTAAAATCTGCCTCTTTCCGGACGATACTAGTTTCACGTGGAGCAACCCGGATATTACGACACTTCATAGGACTGTATCTACTGACTTAGTCACTATTAAATCATGGTGCGATTCAAATCTCCCATGCCTCAACGTTCTAAAACAAAAGTTTTGTCATATAAAAGTACATTGCAATCTTTTGTACTTAATAACACCACTATTGAGGCCGTTGAATCTGTGAAATTCGTGGGGCTTATTGTAGACAACCGTTTAAAATGGGACTTGCACATCGATACTTTATCAAAAAGGTTAAGTTCTGCCTGCTTGCGCTGAGATCAGTTTCCAAGGAGCTTAACTTATCTACTTCTAAAAGAGTCTATTATGCCATTTTTAAGTCGCACCTCCGATACGCCCTTCCATTCTGGGGTACGTGTTGTGCTACTCAATATTATCGTATTTTTAAACTGCAGAAGAGAGCTGTTCGGTATTCATTGAGACTTAACATTAGGACTCACTGCCAGGATTACTTTAAAAAAATTAAAATATTAACTCTTCCCTATTCATATTTGAATCTGTATGCTTAATCCGCAAGCACGTATCTTCTATTCCAGAGAGGCCATCTCACAACTATCCGCTTTGAAATACGGAGCATGATCTTTATCTGCCAACCCCACGCTCAGAGTTGGTTAAAAGGTCTATACTGTACAATGCAAAAAAATGCACAATCATCTACTATTTAAAATCAATTCTATAAGAGCTTTTCCTGAATTTCGCAAGGTTTTGAAATCATACTTACTGGAGAAAGCCTTGTATGCGGTAAGCGACTTTTTTGATAAAAATTGTTAATACTTAATATTAATCTTCTTACACCCACTGGTTTAGTGAATATTATTTGATGTTTTATACCCTAAGGGTCTTCTGTAATGTATAATCATTTGTAACACGAAATTAAATCTATATAAAGGCTTTTCCCAAACTTTAAATTAAATACCTACTAGAGAATGCCTTTTATGCAGTTAACGACTTTTTTCACTAAGACACGTTTCTGCTCAGCTCACCCACTGGTTTATTGTTTGTACATATTTTTTTTATTATTTCATTTTTCTTTATTTACAATCTACTTCTATATAACAGAGTATTAAGTAATTATGTTAAAGGTATAGTGCACGATAGGGGCAACATCCAATGATATTCCACCTTCTCTTTTCTTCAGTTATGAGGTACTAAATCTCGAGGCCAGATTCTAATAAGTCTTCTTGTTGCTGGTCCATTGTTGTAGAGGTTCTCCACAAGTAGACTGTCATGATTTTTGAGTCGTTGGTTATGCGAAGATGCCATACGGGTGATCTCATCTTTGATAAAGGGAGTTTTTAGATCATCGAGAAAAGTCCGGTTGCTCACATACCATGGGGCGTTTGTTATGGATCTTTGGATTGAAATCTCTGTATGAAGTCAGCAGATGACGATTTTGCACAGCCCCAGAGTTGAAGCCCATATGTCCAAATTGGCTTGAGTGTGGCTTTGTACAGTAAGAGTTTGTTATGGAGCTTTAGCTTTGATCTTCGGCCCAACAGCCAATACATCTGTCGAAATCTTATATCATGTTGTCTTCGCTTGGTTTTAATGTGTTTTTTCCATGTAAGACGGAGATCCAGGTGGAGGCCAAGGTATTTAGTTTCTGATGCTGTTGGCATTTGAACGCTGTTTATCATTACAGGTGGACAGACGTTATGGCGCGTGTTGAAAGTGATTTGGGTTGACTTGGTCTGGTTAATTTTCATACGTCATCGGGCATACCAGTCACTGAGTAAATTGAGGTGGCCTTGCAGTTCGTCGGATGCTAACGGAACACCGGTGTTGATAGGACGGTATTTAGATTGCTGGTCATTGAATTTCACGAAAAAATGCCTGTCTGATAGGTAGGATATAATGAGGAGATGAAAATACTTTTTAATTTGTAGAGCAAGCCAACTTGCCAAACCTTATCGAAATCCTGGGATGTATCTAGGAAAACAGCATTACAATACTTTTTATCTTCCAGACTTTTAGAAATTTCATTGACTATTCTGTGAGCTTGTTGGACTGTGGAATATTCTCTCCGAAATCCGAATTGGTGATTTGGTTCTAGTTTGAGAAAATCGTGGTCAGAGTAGATTCTTCGTAGTAGCAATCTCTCAAAGACTTTGCTTATCGTTGGCAACAGACTTATAGGGCGATAGGAGTTGATTTCATTAGTTGGTTTACCGGGCTTAAGAATCATTATAATTTCGGCAAATTTTCATATTATAGGAAAGTAGGATAAACTCATCATACGAATGAATATAACTGTCACGAGGACTATGGCTTTTCGGGGAAGCTGTTTTAGTATTTTTCCTGAGATAAGGTTATACCCTGGACACATTCGCTCGTTGAGTTTGTTGATTTCCTTCTTGACCTCCGCTGGAGTGAAAATCTTTATGGGAGGAGACATTTGCAATGGGGCATCTATAAATTCCTCCACTTTCTGATCAATAGGCCCAGGTTCGGGTTGAAAAACACTGACAAGAGCAGCAAATAACTCTGCTTTCTCTTGATCCGATCGTGCCCAGGTACCATTAACTTCTCGAATTGGAGGTATTGTTCTTTGAGGTCGCTTATGTCTTTTTGTCGCCTTCCATAGTGTGTTATCACTAACTTTAAGATTTGTTATATATTATTCAAAAGTACTATTATTTAAGTATCTAATGGCTGCTTTTAGTTGTCTTCTTAGTCCATTGTAATTGTGGTGATCAATGTTGTTTCGAGAATTTTGCCAGATTCTTCTAGCTCGACGTTTTTCGGTGATGAGTTGGCGAATATGAAGAGGTATATCATTGGAAAACGCTTCTTTATATTTGAATTGTGGAGTTGCTTTCCAAGCAGCATCTTGCACAAGTGTTGTGAAATATTGAGCTGCTCCGTCCAGGTCTTCGGGATATTTAATTCGCACTTTTAAATTTCAATTCTCTTTCAAGTAAGAGTGAAACGCCGGCCAGTTTTTATTTTTTGATATCAATTGAGGTGGCCGTGGCTTGTTTATAACATTGGCACTCACGATGACGATGACAGGCGTATGATCAGAGGACAGGACATAGTCGGACTGTACTATGCAATTGTTACTGGATATTCCTTTGGTTATAAAGAAATCAAGTAAGTCAGGTAGCTTTCTAGGGTAACTTGGCCAGTATGTTGGGATTCCATTTGACAGAGTGTTATAAGTCTCATCCGTGATTACTCTGAAGAGGTTTCGACCTTTTGTTGTTATCAACCTAGAGCCCCAGTGGGTATGATTCGCGTTCCAGTCACCTCCTGCCATAAATCTATTACCTAGAACTCGGAAGTAGTTTTTATATTCATCTGAAGTTATCGTGTGTCTAGGTGGACTGTATATTGCAGATATATTAAGAGGTCCTGATACTGCATTTACTTGAATATTTGTAGCTTGTATTTTTTCCGTTTGGTAGTTCGTGATGTGGAATACAACTGCGAATAATTATCGCCGAACCGGCATGAGCCGTTCCGTCGGGAGGAGGTGTATTGTAAGTAGAATATAGTGGTATTCTGAATGATGTTAAATTAGTAAAATGAATTTCAGAAATTAGGATAATGTCAATTTGCTTTAGTTTTAAAAATGTTATAAGTTCCTGCTTGTGATTAAGCAGGCCGTTGGCATTCCATATTGCAACTCTTAGTATACTTTTGAATTTTAATTATTGATTACTTTTGTTAACAGATTCAAGATCATATTATTCTGATTCATAAGTTGGATGAACATGTTCTTGAATTCGTTTAGGAATGTAAATAATTGGTGTTCTATTGTTGCTGGTGTATCGCAGCTGGTAGCGTTATTAGCATAGGTGTGCTGTTGGTTATTCGCAGGGGTATTTTGTGGAATTGTGTAATTATTTATTGTTGTTCGTGTGTATGATGGTTGTTGGTTTTCCCTTGCTTTTCTTGATGCAACAAGTTCCTTATAAATGGCACAACCTTTGTAGTTTGCTGGATGATCCTGCTTACATAAGGTACACTTGGCTGGAGTATTTTTTGGTCTATTACATGTCTTGGAGTCGTGTTGTTCACCGCACAATACAATGGTTTCTGGCAGTATGTTTTACTGTGGCCATATGCTTGACATCTTGTACATTGGATTATTGAGTTGTTTTCCTAGGAACCTCTACCACAATTTTTGTATTACATATAAATTTCTGTTTGAATATTTTTTTGTTGTTCTCCTGCGGCTCGAGATCTATAAAGAACAGTGATAATGGTTCCTTGGTTAATCTATGTCACACGTTAATGATGTTGCGAACCTTATGTCCAGCTTTTTCTAATTAATCGATAATATCTTCTGTTGGAATAGATTAGTGAAGATGTCTTATTACCACTCTGTATGCTCGTTCTTCTTTTATTTGGTAGGAATGATAAACAATACTTTCTTCCATCAAGTGCCTTACTAGCTTCCGATAAGTATCTAGTGTATGAGTTGTGACTTTAACAACGTCGTTTGGTAGGGTTCTAGTAAAGTATGTTTCTTCTTCTACAACTTGAAAGAAGTTATCCACTATTCCCGCAAAATTTTTGTTAGTTGTATTGTAATGAATGTTTTTATCAATGTCGTCGGTCTTGGATAGAACAATGAAACGGTTTTGAATTTTTGTTGGCGATCCCGGCTCACTGTGCTGCTTGGTATATTTACGTTTCCTGATTACTTGCCATTGGTTTTTATTTTGTGCTTCTGTATCATTTGCGCTTTCGTCGCTAAACCCAATATCTAATTCTAATATTTAGATTAGTTTATTTTGATTTTTTAGCTTTTTTTAGCTCTAAGGCTGTTGGATGGTTAATGTTTTGAGGAATCACTTGGGGTTGAGCAGAAAATTGTGGTGGATGTTCTGATGTTGGAACATTTGGTTGTTGCCAGCTTATTTGGAGCTTGGGATATTCAGGGGATATTTTAAGGGAGGGTTTGGCAACATGTCCCTGGAGTGTCGTGAAAGCCTACTACTTACCTTATGATTTTCTGTTATGTCTCTGGGATTTGTAGAATGTGACGCCAATGGCGTTGTAGAGTTTCGATTTTAAATCTCGTATCTGAGCAATCTTTACAATACAATATTTATAACACCCTTTATCAATGCACACATGTACTCTCATCGACAATTTTTTTGTTTTTTGTTTTTTTGTGATTTAGTCTTTACCTTAGAGGAGCGCGTAGCTGCGAGTTAACACTGACCGACTTCGATCTTCGAAGTTAAGCAGCGCAATACGATGGAAATGGCTTGGACGAGTGACCGTTGATGCGGGCGCGCATTCGTGTTTCTGTCGCATTGTATTATTCTCCTCTCGCAAGGCAACGGGAAACCAGTGAGAGTATATATTCCCTAGTATAGCTCTCTGGAAGGGTGTGCCCTTAGGATTTATCTTGAGACACATCGGTGGTTCGGAATCCACGTTAAACTGTAGGTCCCCTTGTCTGTGGTAACACTTTCAAGGCAGAGAAGCCGCCAACGCTCGGATACGAGTACGGCACTCAAAGAAGAAGTCTTTACCTTCCTACTGAATATACAGCTGTATATTAACTTACCTTCGGACCGGATATGCAGCTGTATATTACACTCTTTTTCTTATTATATTATATTTTTGCATCTTTATATTTTAATATATTTGTTATATTTCTATAAATTAATTTAATTTTAATTTAATTTTTAGTTTTAGTTTGACTTTCTATTGTTTGTGAATTGGCGAAAATACGAAGCCAAAACAATCAACTGTCGTAACCGAGTCACTGTACTAGGAGGGTTGAGTGCTACAGCGCCTCGACCTTCTTTGGACTGGGTTTCAATTTTCAACAACTAACCTCGAAGCATAGATACTCAACTTTCTGTTTCAGGAAAGAGCACTTTTTCAAATTGAGAGAAAATCCGGTCTTTGTCAATACGTCTAAGACAATGTGCAGTCACCAGTCCATGTAAACCACAACGAATGAATGGGCCAGCTCTCCCAGGGCTTTTATTACTGCTCGTTGGAAGACCGATGGTGTATTACGTAAACCCAAGGGCATCGACAAATACTCGTACTGCCCATCAGGCGTTACGAACGCATTGCGTTCAATAGAGTCTGGGTCGACAGGTATCTGGGGGAACCCACTAGCCATGTCTAATGTCGTGAAATAAAAAGCACCATGCAGCCTATTAATCTGATCTGAAATCACAGGTAAAGGGAATCTATCAGGTACCGTATTGTCATTTAATTCACGATAGTCCACACACATACGATCGGTACCGTCCTTATTTTTAGGTAAATTTCTTTAGAAATATACCTACCTATTGCGATCGTTCACACTTTTGAATTTCGAAAAAATTTCAACGGCATGTTGTTATATGTCTATAAGTTAGTCCAAAAAAACATATATATATATATATATATATATATATATATATATATATATATATATATATATATATATATAGGATATTACGAAATTTGTTAACACGATAGAGGTCGCAGTTTTGAAGGTATCAAGTTCAAATTTGCTACAAAAATCAATCTCTCAAATATCTCGGTCGAGTTCGTTATTCGGCGATATCAGGTAAGTAGTTTCAAAATGGCGACCATTCAAACATTTAAAAAAATTATCAAAAAAGAGCAGTAGTGTAAATATTATTAAAAATAATTTTAGGTTATAGATATAATCAGTACCTACAACTTTT
This sequence comes from Crioceris asparagi, assembly GCA_958507055.1. Lineage (NCBI taxonomy): Eukaryota > Metazoa > Arthropoda > Insecta > Coleoptera > Chrysomelidae > Crioceris > Crioceris asparagi. The sequence continues at coordinate 70,971,366 of OY293827.1, read as the reverse complement.
GTTCAAAGCAATTTTTCATAAAATACACAGGTAAAAAAATAAAAATTAATAAAGAAAAATAACAAATATTGATAAAACATGAATACTCAATATAAATTTGATGTAATTGTGCATTTTCTGGAGATCTAAGTATAGACCATGATTAAAAAAATATATAGTATATTTATTGAAAAGAAATAGACGAAAAAAAAATCTGCCTTGAAGTGGACTCGAACCCTGTCTGCTTTATATTCAACAGCCAAAACAAAAACCTCTATTGCAAGGCTATGACAATTTTATTTAATAACATGTAGGTGTATACCAATGAAAAGGTTGTTAAAATTTCAATTCAATGAATTTTGAAAAATTTACCTTTCCGCTGACTACAGGCCATCGGGATTTTTTACAGGATAGGATTAGCGAATGGGGAGGAGAGGGATGGAATACATTAGAAGTAAGTAACTCTTCTACTTTATTGCGAACTATCTCTCGTTCTTGGGGACTCAATCGGTAAGGGCGGCGACTTACGGTTTTGTTGGGATCTTTAAGTCTTATTTGCATTGGGTCAGTATTTGCACGAGTACTAGGTGTTCCACAAATAAACTTGTTTGAAAATTTAATCAGAACGGAAAGAAGTTCTGGCATGGGGTCGGAATTAATATCGGTATCAATGTTATTAAATTTTATAGCATCTGACTCAACATGTAGAAATGTAAGTGCTTCTTCTGAATCAATATTCGAAGTGGTAGCAGAAGTTCATTCGGAAATTGTTTTATTAAAAGTTAACGATTTGGAAGTCATATTAACAACTATTCCATTTGACAAAGTTTCACGTCCTATAACTATATCGTACTGAAGGTATTCGTCAGATAAAACATGAAAAATAATGTTCAAAGTGACATCATTAATGTCCACACAAGCTATTATTTTTAAATTACTGTTTACGTAAGCTTGACCAATATCAGTCATAGTAACTAAAGCAGAAATACGCCCTCCCTTAAATTTAAACGAAACATAATTTCTTAATAAAGAGCATTCTGCTCCTGAATCATAACAGAAAACAAAAGACTCACCAGAGCGAAGTAAAGTCCCGGTAGGTGCGTTAACCACGCACACACATATCGACGCGATGTTTTTCAAGAACGGCACCAGCGCAAGTTCTACTGCCAGATCCTCCTTTACTGCTGTTCACCGGTTTGCATAGTGGCCTCTACCCTTGCACTTGAAACGGATAATGCAGCTGGTATATCTGGTCCTTGCTGTAGTTTGAGTTCTTTCACTCATTGTGGAGTCTCTTCGCTTTTGACAAATAGATGAAGTGTCACCTGGCTTGCCACAACGGTAACACTTGAGGTGAACATTTGTAGGAATAGTTTTATATCGCTGATTAGTTAAATTCGGAATTTGAATGAAAATGTCATATTTAAAATGGCTGCATCCGTCGCCGGCAATCCCATCGTCTAACCTCAATTTTTGTTTCTAACAATGTGTTTGTTTTACTTTATATTATTTTTAATTAATATACGTAGCTTTGTTGAGTGTTAAGGTTTATCTATATTAGATTTGAATCGATTTTTTCATATGAACAGGAAATTTACTGTTTATCTGTTATTAAGATTTATTTATTTATTTATTTATTTATTTAGCGATACAATTAACAAAACATTTACAAAAAATCACTTATATCTACCTTGACTGTACAAAACTTATTAATTGATTAATTAAATTAGTTTAAAGTTTAAGATTATCTTAAAGAATAAAGTTAGCCCCTAGATGGGGTTCATCCGTATGGGCATATGTCGAGTGTTATATGAGAAATAATCATGTATTAGTCAGATGCCTACCTTATATTTTCTTATGGTATTATAGTGACGAATGTACTATAATTATCAACAATATAATCTCTCGTTAATTTATTGAAGGTTCTAATGGTATTATAGTGACGAATGTACTATAATTATCAACAATATAATCTCTCGTTAATTTATTGAAGGTTCTAATGTTAGCATTGCTTTGTATATGTAACGGTAACAAATTATACAGTTTGGGACCTACGTATTTTATAGATTTTTTATGATATTCAGTATCACACTTAGGTAGAATTAAATGTCTATTTACGTTTATTCTTGTACTATGGTGATGGACTGCTACTTGTTTGATTTCAGGATGAACATGTGTATAGCTACAGACCGTGGAATAGTATAAACTTCTTAAATTTAAAATGTTTTGGAAGTTGTTTTTATATATGATTTTTAGTATTCTATTTTGGATTACCTTCAACGGTTTTAAGGATTTGCTATACATATTTCCCCATACAAGTATACCATATCTGAATATCGATTCAACTAGTGATTTATATACTATTAATAATAATTTTCTATCTAGTATTTGTCTTAATTTATAGATGAGTGTTTTCAATTTTTGTGTGAGGTATGAAGCATGTAAATTCCATTTCAGGTATTGGTCCACTATAATTCCAAGATACTTTGTATTAGGTACTTCATGAATCTTATCTATTAAATTATTTGCCTCGATTGATGAGAAGGTTGGCCGATTCACTTCAGTTTTAGTAAATGCTAGATTGTTTTTTTTATATTTAAAGATAATTTATGTATATCAAGCCACCTTTTCACAGTCTCTATTCCACTCTGTGCATTTTCTTTAACTTCTTGCCAAGTCGAACCATTAATTATAATCACCGTATCATCCGCATAAGAGATGATTTTCCCTTTAATTTTCAAACTCGTTATAGATTTCATGTACAGGTTGAAACGTATGGGACCCAGTACTGTCCCTTGCGGTACTCCAATCTCTATGGTACGTGGGTGACTTATCGTTTGACGTATTTTAACTTGTTGTCTTTCTAGAAGGTAGCTCCTAAATACCTGAAGTACAACTCCTCTTATCCCGTTATTTTCAAGGACATCAAGGAGCTTTTCATGGGGTACAGTGTCAAAGGCTTTGGCCAGATCTAAGAAAATAGATAATGAAAGATTATCATTCGTTATTGTTACGTATTTAGTAGGTAGCTTGTTCCTATCATTCTGGTGTTATTTTTATCTTAATTATAGGAGAATGTACGTATGGAAATTCCATCAGGAATATCTGTAAGGCGAGGAAGGATATTTCAAGAAGTAAAAACGAAGGAAGAAGGGGAAGAGCTACCATTTATATAATGTTTTGAAACAAGTTCATCCTGATTGTGGAGTATCAAGTAAGGCTACGAGTATTATTAAAAGCTTAATCAATAATATACTTAGTACTTACAGCTGTTCTTCTATCCGGCGTATAACTAAGCAAACTGTAAGTAAAGATATAATGCTATCACGAAATATATATTTAGCATGCTTCTATCAAATCTCAGATTTGTAATGATGTTTTTACACTGCAGTGAAGTGGTGGTGCACTAAAAGGAATTGGATGTTTGCTAGGAACAACGGAAGGACGAAACGAAAGTGAAATGCCTATAAAGTGCCTTACTTTCTACATGCCAGATACTATTTGGGTAATGATATCACTAACACATTGAATGTCAGTATATATCTTCTGTGAGTATAGTTGAATATTTATAAGATGTTCTAATTTGAGTTTACTTGTATGTATTATACATTACTGATTTTTGTTTCTTTTAGGGAAATTTCTTATAGAAATGTACCTATTGCGATAGTTCACACTTTTGAATTTCGAAAAAATTTCAACGGCATGGTATTATATGCCTTTAAGTAAGTCGAAACAAATTTTGGTTAAAAAAAACAAAATATATATTTGGGGTATTACGAAATATGTTAACACGATAGAGGTCGCAGTTTTGGAGTTATCTACTTCAAATTTTCTACAAAAATCAATCTCTTAAATATCTCGGCTGAGTTCGTTATTGGGCATTATCGGGTAAGTAGTTTTAAAATGGCAACCATTCAAACATTTATGAAAATTATCAAAAAAGACAGTAGTGTAAAGATCATCAAAAATAATTTTGAGTTATAGATATAATCAGTAGGTACCTACAACTTTTGTTCGAATATTACAGGTTATAAATGAGAAAAGAGTCATTTAAATTTTTTTTAAACTAAAAGTCGAAAGGAAGGACGTAACAAAAGTAATTCTCTAACATGGTTAAGTACTTTTTGCTTATAAGCAAATTAAACCTGGATTCCACAGTATTTAATAAATCTTACAACAACAATAGGTAGGTATACCTCAAAAATCCCATCCTATGTACAGCTTAAATCTTGCCTCTAATATGAAAACATTAGTAAAAAATTAGCTAACGATGATTAGAGTCACTTTCTAGCAGCAATTTTAAGATTTTTTTACTTCTAAATCCAGCCATTATTGCCATCAAACGCACTTTTTATAGAAGAATGACACAGCGTATTTTCGTTCTACGCGATGAAACTATAACCTCGTATACGAGACATGACACATAATCGTCAAAAAGATCTTTGAATTACTTAGTTGATAAAGGTGTCCTGAGTCAAAATTATAACAAGACAACTTTATGTACTACGACATGCTACATGCTCGTGTGACTTAACACCTTTATCCATAAAATAAATCTATAAATATACAAACAGATTTATGTAGGATTTAATGAAATATATATAAAAGTTGATTTTAGAAAAAAATGTGAAATGATACCTTTATCCACTTATTTCTTCAATTATCTGTACGAAAACGGGCACTTTTTTAACATTGGTTAATTATTCTCTGAAGGCATTTCACGCTCATTTTATAAAAAGGCAAAAAATATTCTCACTGCCGTTTTTTCTCAAAAATCTATAATTTTTAAAATAAAATATACCTGGAACTATAAACAGAAAATCCTATTTGAAACGGCTGGTTTCACGGTAGCGTATCGTCTTAACACCTTCAAAAATTATCGTTTGTAATTTATCTTGTAAATAAAATAGTTGTTGTTCAATAAAAGCTATTATTATTATTATTAATATGAGAATGATAGCTGTTCGATGTAAATGTCAGCTATCGAAACACCCTGTTGATTATCAGGATTTGGAATTCATAATTCAACACTACTAATAATAACATTTAGTCGATACATTTACAAAGCCTTACCAACTAAATTAATAATTGTCGAGAATGGTTGTTGAAAGCTTAAAAATATTATACCACTAGATAATCAAATGCATAAACTATTACTTCACCCAATATTGAAACAAGGCTCAACTATTAGTATAATAAAAACATAGATAATATTAAATTTCACCAGGTCTAAAAATCACAAAGAAGGCAAGCCCAAAATAGACCGCATTATTTAATGGATATTTGTACAAAAATATTTAGTTCAATTAAATAGCTTTGATGCCAATAGTGGTGTGTTTTTTGTTATAGTATATCATCTCTTTTATTATTACTATTAATATTTTAATTTTGTTTGACTACATATTTGATTTAAATTGTTGATTGTTGGGCAAAAAGTATTAATATCAGAGGAACCTTACTATAGGTCACTGAAATAACCAATATTACATAATTGCGTAAATATATTCAACCTCGACATTTAATCACAACAAATAGTAAGTAAACAATTTGAATACAAACTAACAGCAAAAAATATTTATCTGCGTTTGATGATGTCGGTCATTCCAGTTCGATTTCTAAGGTCATGTTTTGCACCACTTTACTAGCAGAATGAATTTGTCAAAGACTTTTCTTGCCGGTCAGTTGAGAAAATCGGTTATTTTAATTTATTAATGATTTTTCTGAATTTGAACATATTTAGTTAGATACTCTGATCTCGGGACCAAGGTACACAAATTGAACTATCAAATTAAATTCATAAACGTATTAATTCATTCATTCATCATTGAGAGAAATGTTTTTTTGACATAAAGGTGAACATTTTTGTGGTTTATTTCTTTGGTATCCGAATCCATTTTATCCGGAAACATGTTCTTTCGTCACATACCTAACTTTTTAGGTAAATTTCTTATAGAAATGTACCTATTGTGATCGCTCACACTTTTGAATTTAGAAAAAAATCAACGGCATGTTGTTATATCTCTATAAGTAAGCCCAAAAAACTTTTGGTTCAAAAGTTTATATATATATATATATATATATATATATATATATATATATATATATATATATATATATATATATATACGTTTTCTTCTTATTAAAGGGAATTATGACATTAAACCAATAGACACCATGTGTTGCTCTGTAATTCAAAAAACGACATTTAATGTCCTTGATTACAATGTCAGTTTCCCAAATACAAGTTTTAAAGATTTATTATAACACAATTTTTTATCAAACAAACTTTGACAGTTTCTCCTGTCATATATTATTATCATATCAACGAAGAGTTAATTATTTACTTTCTAGTTTCACTGTCTACGTTAACACGATAGAGCGCAGTTTTGGAGGTATCAACTTCAAATTTACTACAAAGATCAATCTCTTAAATATCTCGGCTGAGTTCGTTATTGGGCATTATCGGGTAAGTAGTTTCAAAATGGCAACCGTTCAAACATTTATGAAAATTATCAAAAAAGACAGTAGTGTAAAGATCATCAAAAATAATTTTGAGTTATAGATATAATCATAAAATGAACGGAAAAAAATAATATAGAAAAAATAGGAAATATTGAACACATGAACACTCAATATAAATTTTCTTAATATAGACCCTAATTAAAAGAATGTAAAGTATATTTATAGATAAGAAATAGGCGAAAAAAATTCAGCCTTAAAGCGGAACGCGAACCCTATCTGCTTTATATTCAATAGCTACAACAACAACCTTTAACACTCTAACCGTAAGGCTATGACACATGCAGTTAATAATGGGCAATTGGCATGTAATGACATGTAGGTATACTAATGAAAAGGTTCAAATTTCAATTCAATGAATTTTGAGAAATTTACCTATCCGGTGACTATAGGCCGTCGGGATTCTTTTAATTCCGATGCTCTCGATAAATTAATGTAGTTTAACTGATATGATAATGCTGCTACATAAACTGCTTGTCTAGATTTTTATATTCAATGTTGATACAAGATTCTCTTACGGAATCTATTATATCTTTCAATATCATCGAAGCGAATACCTTATAGAGATCTATAATGCTGAAGACTAGTGATCTGTTGTACTCGACAGATTTGTTATAAATCCTTTTTAAACTATAGGTATGATAGAGCTCAAATTTATTGTTTAGTCCTGATGAAATTATTGTAGTGAATTAATTGTAAAGGTTGCTTTGGAGAGTTATGGGATGGTAGTTCTCGAGATACGGTTTCCTCACATACCAAGGCGGTTGCGTTTCATGTTAGACAATGCCCCTGAACTAACGCGAAAATATTTTAATACGTTCCGGATAATGAGAATATATGTGGACATTTAAGACAGCTACCAAAATCAATTCCCACTCTATCTCTCTTATATTACGCGCATCTGAAATACTATATGACCTCTCCCACACTCAGACACATCCTTTTCCTTTATCTATCCACGTTCCGAACTTATACATATTATCCTTGGACCATCTTCCATCCCTTGTATCGTATTGTGTTGCCACCGCATCACATCGCCATCGTCCTAGTACGCTCGAAGTTTCCTTTTCCATTATATCTTTGCCTTTCTTTATGTGCACTTAAAGTTAATGAGTTAGAATGAAATAGATTTTCAGCCCGGCTGGAACGGTTATAGGAAAGTACTTACGGAGGACAGATCTTATCTACTCTATATCCGGTTTTATGGCGACGATAAGTAAATTTGGCCGTTCTCGGATCGTTCCGGATATTTATAAGAGGTTTAATTTTTTATAATGACTTTGCAGTTGACTAATATGTGTTCTAGAGAGCAAAGCTTATAATTCAAGTGTCTTTCGTAGATGATTTAGGTAATAGAAATGTGCCTACTTAGGGAAGATAACATTTAAAGAAATTCTCACATCGGCTTACAGGTGGCGTTACTGCTGAAAATTTTTGCTGCCACCCGCATATGTTGTTTTCATATGGTGTGAAATTGTTTGATTTGCTATCTCGAAAATATTATTTTATTGAAACAATTTCTGGCTATAAATTTGTATCAGGTAAGTTTCTGGCTGTGTTTGACTAATTTCATATTATGAAATGTGTGTCAAGATACTTGGACAAACTAGATATGCTCAGTTTTTGAACACGTTTCAGAACGTTGCGCGCATGTTGTCAGTTATACAAAACGGGGGAATCTAGCTGATGTATGGATATATTCGGGTAAATTAAATTTTACTAGGCCTTGATTCACTTTTCTCTCACTATGTGTGGCATTACATTGCAGAAGCCACAAATAGCATAAACAAATTGTGTATTTACTACAGAAATACCAGATTGCAAGCTTACACAAAATATGAGATTATAATTTGAAACGTGCGCTTTATAGTTGTCTGTGATATTTTTCACGGACTGACGTCTTTTGAGATGAGCTTGGTCATAATATTTTCTTTTCATAGTGTCATGAACGATGGTAATGATTGGTTAGGGATATTAATAAATAAATGAAGTAACTTTAGAGTTCTCGGATGCAGAAGGAGGAATATATTACCCGTAGGGTAAGGTGACATAGCAACCGTTGGCTTAAGATAACATAGTAGGTCCTCTTATCCTGAAGTTGTAAGAATAATGATTCAATAGTGTTTAATTTTCTTCTCTGGATGCCAAATCACTGTCAAAGAAAGTCTGTGTGTCATTCCTAGCCAAAGGTTAACCTTTTGGATCTAATCCTAGCAGAGAAGCCACTATGTCTCTAGAACTAGACAGCTAAATACTTGTCAAAACATCCGTCAGGATGCACTTTCAGTAACTTATGTTAAGTTGGTTTAGTTCAATGTGATGATGGGTGCTTTTTTACTTTACATCAATTGATATATTTTTAATAACGTCAATATCCATTTTTGTACTTCGTAAATAAAAGTTTCAAATGTGTAACCATGGATTCATTTTCCTTTACCATGGAATTTTCAAATATTTTCTTCTAAGCAAAAAGTATGTCATTCTTTTCACAATCAGAGACAACCATGAGACGGTCAACTCAATGATACATTTTGGATACCCAATAGTTCACTGGTCCACATTTTTCAACGACCGCGTCTTAGATGGCGCTCCCATCACGAATATACAAAATATCGTGTCATTTAAAAAGACTTAAGGATTAGAAGAAGCGTAGACAAAAATTGCTGTAAGGTATTACAGCAATTTTTGCGTTGAATAAAACTATAATTAGAATAATGAAAGTTTTATTAATATAATAGATCCAAGTTAAAAAAAAACAAATCATTGGTCAAAAACTTTATACATCAGATAAAAATTATCTACAAAGACTATAGTTTATTTGTTTACTGCTTTTGTTTTGTATTTACATAGGATTTTTGCTGCTTTATACCCACAGTCCCGTAAGTATGTTTATATACATCGATTTGTACAAAGGCGCTCGCAGATTTATGTTATATTTGACCTATATAAAGGCCATAAAAAAGAAATTTTGAAAAATCTGTAAAAATAGCAGAAACCTGGATAACGAACAATTACACTGGTAAAATCCATTCTTAGTTATAAAGCGAATTCTCTGACAGGAAATGTCAATGTTTAACGTTCATAGAGTAATTACATAGTGTTGTATATCCACCAAAATCCTACACACCGATAAGATCTAGAGCCTGGGTGGTTCGAAATAAGTAAAACGGTTCGTAAATACAATTTTACTGTTCTCAGTTTTCAACAGATAGAGCGCAGCAAATAATTATACAGCATAACCTGTGCCAAGCAGTTGATTTGTGGAATAACCCACTAGAAATAACTCGAGAGAAAATCATCTTCAAGTGCTCAAAATAACGAAGTGTAATTCTATTATTTTGTCAGGATATGGAAGGCCCAATGGTCATCTAGCAGAACAACATGTCTTGTCTTGATAGTTATGAAAAATATATCTTCTAATGTAAAGGTATTGGTTGATGAATTAGGTGCTAGTATTAAAGTTATAGTGAATCGCGAGTAAGAAAGATAAAAAATAAACGTTTTGAAAATAGAGCCTATGATATAAATATTTTTTTAAACTAGCACCGACCTTATTAGATGTTGCACTAAAATGTACGAAATAACATAGGAAGAATAAAAATCTTGAAGTTGGTGCAAAAGGATAGTCTATCAGCAGTCTTTGTTCCAACTTCAAAATTTTTATGATAACTACATTATGAGTTGTTATTTCATACTTTTTAGTGCAACATCTAATGATCAATCAAACCAAATAGAAATATTTAAATATTTTGAAGACATATTTTTATCGGTCAGAAGATGCCATGGAAAATTATTTATGTGATCTATTCAAATATTAGATCATTTGAATATTATATTTTATACAATTTGCCAAACTCAAAACTGAAAACAAAATAACAACTAAGGCTGGAAGATTCTTCTTGTCAAATAAATTTTTCGAAATGTATACCAGTTTCTGAGAGACACAACTCTATAAATTCTTAAGAAGGATGTTCTTACGGCTGACAGCATATTGGGAGAAATACGCCAAAAATATCCTCTAATTATCTCCATCATATCATCCCAATTGTGGAAATATTCCTTGATAAATTAGATTTAACAGAACTCAAAAAATCTATAGGGGTAAAATCTGGAGATTGGGGTGGCCAGGAAACTAAACCTAACAGATAAATGAGAAATTAAATAATCTAATCATAATCTATTTGCTTGAATATACCTTGTTTTCCTATCCATCTAGCTGGAAAATTTTCGTTAATGTAATGGCGCACATCCTACTAAAATGAGGTGGGGCAGCATCCAACTGTATCCACAATCACTTTTTTTTAAATTTGGAACATGTTCAATTAGACGGAGTAACTCATTTCATAGAAATAAACTAAAGACTTCACATCCAACCTCAGGATGTGATAAGGATAACATTTGTTTTGTTTTATGTTTTTCGCAACAGAAAATTTATTTTCCATATCATTACCTAGACACCTTACCTCGCTCCTTTCGTTAGCTTCGAGACACTACAGCTAATGTTATGTTCAATTCCATTTCTTCATTTAACCGTCTTTTTACTCTCCTTTTTTTCTGTTCTGTTCCACTCCCAAATCGCTCTTTCAATGTTTGTAACGATTTCTCATTTGGATGTCTTCTTTCGGGATATTTTTGAGTATATACCAGTTGGGTAAATAAACAGTCTTCAGAATATTCACCAATAACGTAAATCATACTAATTAACTCTAGAGTATAGTTCATTTTAAAATAAAAATAATTAAGCACTTGAAAATTTCGATCCAACATGGTAGATGAGAATTATAATGAAAAACAAAAACTGAAAGCGACATATTTAAACAGCTTTCTTTTAATTTTATATTACCAAAAAAGGTAAAATTGTTCTTGTTTGTCAGGAAATTTCAAATAATTAGGATATTATTAGAGATAGGTATAGAGAAGCCTATCTAATATGAATAGATCCAATGTGAAATGTCCCTTGAAAATAATGGAAAATATGAAAAAAACGTAGAAATGGTTAGCTTAGCAAAAACTTGTCTTCCTGTATAATAAGAAATACTAAAAGATTGCTTGCATTACAAAATGAAAGTAAAATATTGGTTAAAAAGAATCACCACTTCCTTTTGTTTTTGATTCATTCGTTTTGGAGATACAGATGGTAGAATAGGTCAAGAGGTCGCGAAAAATAAATGAGTATCTTCAATACTACAAATCTTAAGCCCACAAACTTGGTAGTACACGGAAGCTTTATTTATGTCCTTTTTCAAAAATGTATAATATACAGAGGGTTCTATTTAAAATATCATAATTTTTAGGTGGTGCGTTTTTTGGCGCTCCCTGTATTATTGAAAATATTTTAAATATATGCATCCAGTAGATCTACACAGAACTATGAACAATGAATTTCTAAATTCAAAATTTCCGCACTAAGTGGATACCTAGTAGTTATATAGAAGAAACATTCATAGCACTTTTGCAGTAGGCTTCTTACTGTAAAGATTTGATCGGTTATTGACCTACCACGTCGAAAGCCGCCCTGTTAGCCGCCGAGTATGCCTTCTTCAAATGGTTCTAATTTCTACGCGATAATCTTGGTTAGATCTAACCTAACCTAACATTCAGAAGAAAGATTCCTCTGTAGTTGTCACGTTTTAGCTTGGCACCATTGTTGTGTATTGGACATATTAGGGCTGCATTCCATTCACTAGGCATCTGCTCCCGCCTCAAAACATTGCTTAGCGGGCAGTGAATGTTCTGCCACATTGTTGTGCCTTCCAACTTCAGCAGCTCACTGGTGATCATGTCTTCCCCAACTGCTTTGTGACTTTTCAGTGATTTTTTGGCCACTTCCACCTCAGTATGACTGGGCTCATTCACTTCTACTTCTATGTCAGGGATTCCCAGCATTTAATACGTACTTTCTGCCACCCCAGTTTCACAACGCCGGTTCAGGAGTTTGCCAGGATCTCCTATAAATTCTCCATCCCTTTATCAGTGTTGTTCTGGGTTGAAACCCCTTTCTTTCATCTTTCACCATTCCATACATTGCTCTAATTTCTTTCAGTCATTTATTCGATTGCTCTGATCTTCGTAGCTTTCCAATCCTCCTACTTTTGCCTTTACACCTGTGAGGTTATACTTATCGCTCTATTAAACACGTCCCTGTTCTGTCTTCTCCCTCTCCGTCTCACTTCCTTCCTTTAATTGATGGCAACTGTACATTCTTCATCAAACCAACCTTACATCCTAAAGTTTGCTGCCTATTCGATCGTCGTTTGAGCCGCCGATTGCATTGTAAACTTGAGTGGGCTACAGTCTCTTTCTACATCACCACGTTCATGAATAGTTGCTGCCGTTATCTGATACTCCAGCTTCCTGCTGTATCAAACGTTGTCTTCAGCGCTAGCAAGCATCTGGCAGTCAAACTTAGGGGCTCTTGGATTTGGTTTTACCACATAATTTTATATACCTTTAATTTGATCCTTGAATTTTTATGTGAAGCTCAGTATGGGGATTGCGAGTTTATTACGAATGCGCGAACGGGGAAGTGGCTTGGAGTCACATCATATGGTATCCCTGGTAAATGTTGTAACATAATGACATGTTCCTCCACTTAACTAAAAAAGTTCATGACGCATGCGCATATCGCCAGCTATCCCCAGGTCTTTGGCTTCATTTAAGCGTATTTTTTCCACAATGCTAGCGATATAGAAGTTTAAGTATATGGATTTTACCTTCTCAAGTGCGATCCATCGTAGCTGCGTACATCCATTACTTCAGTTGCGTGTCAGGTGTCCACCATGACGTGGTCAATCCAATGACCTATTAACAGAGATAGACGGAACTGTAAACAATATATTGTGTTGACACCATCCCCTGTTCGGCCACATATCAGCTTTCCCCCCATTATTTAAATACTTGGTGTTATGATTGTTTTTGAATATTCTATTATATTCTTTGGTCTCAAAAGTTGAAAAAATGAGGAGTGCAATAAAATAGAATCCATGAACCCAGAAGTTACTTTTCATCGGTAAGTAACTCGTCTAAATTTAAATTAGGTAACATATATTTGAATTTTGAAAGAAGATTACTGACTATAAATGTCTGTCATGGGCATAGTATGGGAATTATTACCTATTCATTGTTACTTCACTAAAGAGATTTTGATATTGTTTGCGCTTTTCAAATCCTAGTCTTTAAAAAAGAATTATACACACCTATTTATTAATATTGCTGAAACATGCAACTTTCGGACATTGACTTCATTTCACCAAGCTCCAGATATATTTTCGACGTATAGCAAATGAAACCTAAAAAAAAGCACACATTCGAATTGTATACCTCCTCCGTTTGGGGTTCGTCGGTCAAAGAACGAGACGCCACTGGTGTCATATTTTCTATACAAAGAAAACGAGTGCAGTGAGGCGGGGTTTAGTTAAAAAAGTTGCATCCTCCCTTCTGACCGCGTCCACAGCTCACCCCCTGGCCCACAAAGATGTTGTCAACAAACAAAAGGTATTTTATCAATGAAGTATTCTGTCTATCTCTGTTAATAGGTCAGTGGGTGAATCGGTATATTTTGACACCATCTGGAAATATCCACGTAGCTTTGTGGATATTTTTGTGAGGAAAATATGTGTTCAGTACGGTCATCCCTTTGCACGTGGCAAATTCGAATGTTCTCATTCCATTTCCAGTTTAATCAGTATGTTGGTTTTCCTTGCCAATTGTTGTTTTGAGAGCATCTTCTTGCTCTATTTTTGCATTTAAGTCACCAATCAAAATTTTAACGTCATGGGAAGGGGCCTCATCATACACCCTTTCCTGCCTGTCGTAGTGATGGTCCCTTACCTCATCATCTGTTTCTTGAATTTGGGCGTGGTTACAGGCTAAATTTAAATTGAAGGACTTGCCCTTTAGTTGTAGTATGCATATTCTCTCCTTGAGTCCTTGAAGTATTTCATTGCTCCTACATTATTAGTTCCGTTTCCACTGTAGAACAGGGTGCAGTCTTGGGTATTTGGTGAGTTTATCCGTGAGGTTTTTTAGTGCCGTTGATCCTTCTATTTTTTTCCGAGGTTTGTTTTTGTGTTCGTAACAGGCCAACAACCTTAATCCGTCAAAAAATAGCTTTTTAACGGATTAAGGTTGTTGGCCTTATCTATTGTGAGGACCTCTCTATCCCTCTATCGTCAGCTCGACTACCCATGTTTCCACCAGCCGATTACCAGTAGGCACCACGTGGAGGTGAGAGGAATTGGGTGTGGAAGGCTAGTTCTTCAAGGCTTTTGATACTTGATAAGTAAATCGCATCATACCCCTTGCCTGCCATTGCGGAATATCTGAATATTGAAAAAAGATTAACTGAAATGGACATATGGCCTAACCATTTAAAGACAGCTGAGATAATACCCATTTAAAAATCTGGCGATCAATTAAAGATATATTTCATAAGAATTTAATCCGGCTAAGGTAGCTGAAAAGGTAGTTACAATGCGACTGTCAAGTTTTTTTTGAAAGCGATGCTTAACTTCGTTATCGGCAATTTGGTTTTAGGATAAGCAATTCCGTAAATGATAGCTTGAAATAAATTTGCATTTAAAGAATTTGATAATAGTGAGCATGTGGTAGTTATGTTCTTATACTTAGCAAAAAACTTGATAATAGTGA
Organism: Crioceris asparagi; assembly: GCA_958507055.1. Classification (NCBI taxonomy): domain Eukaryota; kingdom Metazoa; phylum Arthropoda; class Insecta; order Coleoptera; family Chrysomelidae; genus Crioceris; species Crioceris asparagi. The sequence goes on along the minus strand of OY293827.1, from coordinate 70,956,219 downwards.
TAATGGTTATGTTCTTATACTTGGCAACGACCTTCGACACAGTGGTATTGCCAATAACTTATTTAACTACTATCTTTCAAACAGATCTTAGTAGGTATGTCAGGATAAACAAGAGTAAAAGAACCTACAAATAAATTAGTTATGTGCGCCACAGGGTACCATTTTAGGCCATCAATTGTTCATTATCCAAGGTCTGTTGAACCTGAAACATAATGCTGCCAATATAATTATTTTCTTGCGATTTTTTTCTTTTAGGAACATGAGTGACTGTAATGGCTACAGTTCAAAATTATTTTAATGTATACAGGGTGTCCTGGAAAGTCGTTATATATCAAAGTTATCTTTGTTTTAATGGAGCACCCTATAGTTTCTTGGAGATTTATGTTCCTTTCAAAATATGAAGTTCACTTTACAAAAGGTTTACTATGACTCCGCGGGGTTAACACGCGACCGCGACTATCACACAATCGTCGCTGTCAAAACGTCGATTTGGTACAGTGTTGTCGCTCTGTCAGTCTTGAGCCTAAACTGATACTCGAGTGAAATTATCAATGTGAGATTGATTGCATGTATTAGTGAATTATAGGTTTATTTCTTTTAATATGTACCGAATGAAATGCTCTTGCAACGGAATTTGTTGACAGCTTCAGCTTGAAGTTTATCTGAGTATACCGTATGTCAGGTTAACGGATTTCATAGAAACTAATTATTCCACTTCCACGCTTTACAAAATGGCCATAAAGGTTAACACACGCAGTGTTCTACTCTACGTTTTTAAATTCTCTTGTTGCGTACCGCCCGATATTGCATAATGCATATTCATTAAACATACCTACTCCTATTTTGATAATTATTTTTTAATGGAGAGTGCAGAGCTTCAAGCTGACATGATATTTTAATCTTTTCAAAACTATATAGGTATCCTTTATCTTTCCTGCAATAAATCTCTGGAGATTTTTTGTTCAAAAACGGATTAACTTGCAGTTCTTGTCAAGAATTTTCCAGTTACCTTCAGCTCTTGCTCAGCCTAGAGGTCTTCATATTTTTATAATATGTACATTTCTAAGTTTGTCATTCTAATATCAATAAAATAAATATTCTAGGCAGTTCTTCCTAATCAACCGATATCGGTACATTTCCAGTAACTTTAAGTTTTTCCGAACGTTGTGGTTTTCAGACAGAATACAAAGATGTACATTACCAAAGTTTATCGGATATCGTACTCCTCCATCAGAGGGTATTTTATTATCCTCTCTTTGAGACAATGCGAAAGAGATCAACAGCCGAAGAAAGTTTGACAATCCGTGATCGTTCTTCGTCGGCTATATACCATTAATCACATCAGGACAGACCGTGGAGCGAAATACCCTTACGGATTACTGCGGACACAATCGGGGATTTTATTACGTTCTACTAGAGACAAATTATTTTACCGTTACGTTTTTACTCAGCGGCAAAAAGCATTAAAGAACGCTCGCTTTTTGTTTGACTCGGATAAAAATACACTTACACCACTGGAATATTGTCAGCAGTAGGATTAAGTCTGAATGCGTTTTTTTATAAAGTATTTTATTGTTTCAAAATGTGGACAATATGCTAGACTGAGAATGTATCGCGAAGTAGCTTCAATTAGTAAATTCTTTCTTATTAAAGGAAATGATTGGAATAAAGTTGACGTGATTATTGTGATTCTGCATGATATCTTTTCATAAATTTTATCAATAAATTTCATTTTGAGCTTGTTTTTCCAGATAAGTATTTTTTGTTTTAGAGCGGAAAATGGGGTACAGGCTTGTACGAGGCGAATAATTTTGATTTTATTGGCCGACAGACTTGAAAATTAAGATAATATTTACTCGCAACAATTTTCATACAAGAAACTATTAATAGCTCTAAAAAAATATTTTATAGTAAGTAGGTAAGCTACTTATGTTGTACTTGATGTTTGGCCTTCCTATTCTGCATTCATCTATTCAAATATAATATACCTACTCTAATTTATCTAAAAGAATTGTCCATGTAGGGTGAATATTACTTATTGTAAATCATCTATAAGAATGTATATTTTTACAGTTTTAACAGATTCGTAGTGTTTCAATCAGTATAGAACTTATTCTAGAAGATTGCTGTCAAACAACTTTAATTGATAAAAAGATTTCCTTTTACATTACATTTTGATCATTTGCACATGGATGTTGTTACGAATAGTAACATCTTTATTATCCGACGTTGTCAAACCATAGTAGATTAAATGAAACAAAAATGGAGAATATTTTATTATTATAGAAAGTATGTGTAAGTAAGTAAGTGATGAGTAAATAAGATGTATATCTTAGAAAGTAATGATACAAGTTAAAAAATTACTTGTTTATCCTAGAGGAAAGGATGAGTTTCACTTTAATCTTTTTGCCAGAGATTTTCATTGACGTAGCAACTGTTGAAAAATAATCTCTATCTGTAGACCTGTGAAGCGGTGTCTAGAAGTGCATCACACTCACTTCAATTAAGAGAAACTTTTGATGGACCTCTTCTTGATAGTGCCCCAGAAAAAGCGCAAGGTTATAAAGTAAATGACTTCAATTAAGCTCAGAATGCTGCAGCCCAAACAAAGACCGAAAATTCCACCAACTTGAACTGAAATGTAAAGTAATTAGATAGCAAAGATCACTAAATTAAATTTAGCGATTCTATATTATTAATAGGGTGGAAAAACGAGAATGGGGGACCAGAGAACCAATTAGGTACTTGGGCCTGGGCCCACCAGAGCTTTAAATAACTTTTGTTCGGGTATTGTCAAGTGATTGTTATGCTTAATTGGAAATCTTCCTTTTCACAACAATTCCATGAAAAGTTAATTGTGGATGATTGATTCAGAGCTGAAGTTATTTGGACGTCGAGTCTGAAATTATAATAACTGTGGAAAGCTGCTCGAACATTTTAAAATTTATTAGATTCTTGATCCACATTGAAAGGCAAATAAAATACGTATTCAGGAAATCTATAAAACACTTATTCAAATCAAGATTTAATAGGAGAAGTATTTAAGAACTATTTTATTGCTGAGTAGATATATTTTTTACCCAAAATGTCCATTTTGGAAAACAGTAAATTTCTGGAATATCTCGGCTGGATTAGTGTTTCAATTTCAATGCTCAGTAAGGTCTCCATAAACCATTGTGTTATATCTATGGAATCTATCGATATCAGATTGGCATCACAGTTCTGCATACAGTTACATATAGACTTGTTTGTTTCGGTATCTACCATTTTCATTAGCTCATCTGAAAATAAAGTACTTAAACGAACTTTGGTCTATTCAAGTGATGACGTCTTTATTGCGTTACGGGTGAGAGTTAGCATTGCGATAGTTTTATTAACAACCGGTAACGTAGTGACTAAACAACAAACGATAGATTCCAATGATGGTTTATAAGGCTACTACCCCTATAGCTTTTAATCAATTTGTAAATAACATACTTGATTTATAGGTTGTTCTCAAGTCGTTTATTTCCTAATTGATAACTTCGTATGCCAATAGGTAATACATTAATACAATTTCTCTGAAATTTGGTTGGGTGGCTTTGTTAAATAGGGCAAGTTATACTTTATCAGATTTATTCAAAATATTAACCATAGGCAAAGATTAGAAATAAAATTGTGATTGAGAAAATTATTAACTATGTATAATAACGTATCCCTGATAAAACTTTAGGTACTCTAGGATCCTAAGTTCAACCAATTTTTCTCTACAAACCCATTACCGCCTTGCGTGAATTATCTACTTCGTACTCGAACGAAGTGCACAGTTACAATATAATGTCAAGACAAAATCTAAAATAAGTATAATGTATAATATATAAGTTTTTAGTAATCCAAAAATGCTAACATCTACTTTTTCATTATTTTGGATGATGGTGCGTTATCATAGTCCAGGCCGTATATGTAGAGTATATGATATTATAACTCGTGCCATATATGGCACAAAGATTATCAATACTCTAATAAAAAGACATGTACCTATCAATTCTGTATGGACTATTGACATATTATGCAACTGGCCTATATTCTCTCACAAATATGCTACCTATCAAATAAATAAATACATAACCGCCATAATAATCATAAACGCTATTTACGGCATAGTTTGTTTAGTTTCTGCTCTCACGTTTGGCGTTTTTACTGAAAATGGAGAACAGACGACCGTTAGTCAATTTATAGCAAAAAGTATCATTAATTGTTACAGTTATATTATAATTATTGTATTTTTGAATTGGTATTTACTACAATGGTACACTAGGCTAATATGAGATATATCTAGTATTTTTTAGATTAACTGTCAAAAAACTTACTTATTTTGAATTGGAAGAGTTTTGGCAATACATGGTTTCTAATTTGTATGCTGTATTCAAAAATGTTAATTCATCTCCCAATAGCGCAGCAAATGAAATGAGATATTTTATTGCCGTCCTAGTTGTATCGGGTAACATCAAACTAGGTATCGTCAAAAAAATTGTTTTGGGCTCTCAAGATGACATAAGAAATCAAATTTATATATTTATAAAGCTATTCGGCACGATTATGCGTTATTTTAAATATTCTAACAATAATAATTTGGAAAAAAGTTATAAAATGGTGAAATTACGAACATTGATGAATTTATTGTCATTTGAATACAACAGATCATTTAATCAAATATACCTATACCTAACGGAAAAAGACGCATACCTATGTCCAAGCGATAGGCATAAAGGAAGTACAGTTCGCGAACTGTGACATAAATGTGAATTAGGATTGTATATGAATATATTGAAATTGAAAATTGAAATGTTTTTCAGATTTCCACAGAAAGCAATAAAATGGCATTTTTGTATCTTTTCCTGGAACGAAAAGTTATTAGTGATAATTAATACATTTTTCACTTTCAATTCGTAGTGTTCTATATAATATGGTACAATATATATCTCCGATAACTAAAATTATTGAAAAAAAAATACGAAATGTTTTCACAGATACATGTAACCATGATAAATGTGTAATTGAAAATTAATTAAGAAATAAAAATAAATCAGGCGTTAACGGTTTATGAGACTTCTTAATAATCATACTTTTATATTTTGTCGCTTTCTAGACAATTATGTTATGAGTATAACAATTATGTAAGATCGGTTGTCACTTTTCTGTATGGAATTTTGCCGGAAGAAATGAAAATATAACCTAAAATGGACCAATCTTCTATCAAGCATTTTCCCTATGAGTCTATCGACAGGGTACTTGTAGACACAAAATGGAAAAAATGGGTGCGCTCAGTGAAGCTCTATCTTAATGTCGAAGATATTACAAATGTTGAAAGAAAGAATAAGCTGTTGCACCTCGGCGGCCCCAACTACAAGTTGCTTTCGGATTACCGGGAGCAGTTGTCAGTTATGACCCTGACGTAAATAACGATGATTTGACATTCTAGTCGATTCTCGCGATAAACATTTCTCATCATCTAGTCGTAGACGGTTTGATTCATCTAACGCAAGAAGAATAAACTTCATAGATGAAACTGATGAAGAGATTACACCTTCTAATAGCGGCATGAATGCTTTGAAATTGTCGATCTGGATGAGCTGAATCAAGATAGAAGAGATAATATGATATCTGTCTATTGGAGGAATACTCATTAACATATTAATAGATTCGGGAGCATCCTGCAACATAATGAATGGTCGAGATTGGGACACGCTTACTAAGAACAACGCCACTGCTGGAGTTAATCAAGTTGAAACCATTACACCTTTTCCAAGAAATTCCAACATTAAAGTGAAACTGTCAAGTGACACAAAAATAAGACCGGTACAGCAACCAGTGAGAATTAGTTCCAATTGCCTTAGAGTCCAATGTAGGACAAAAGATGGACAAAGCACTCGCAAAAGATATCATTGAACGAGTGACCAAAGCAAGTTCATGGATTTCTCCCATGGTAATCGTGTTCAAGCCAGATAATGAAATAAGAATTTGCATCGATATGAGACGAGCCAATCTTCATTACCAAACTGAAAGGAGCACAGTACTTTTCACGTTTGGATATGGCCAGTGCGTACCATCAACTTGAGTTGGAGGAAAAAAGTCGGTTCTTAACTACCTTCGTAAAACATAAATGATTATTCCGATATAAGCGCCTCATGTTCGGTATAAATTCCGCCCCGGAGATTTTTCAGAGAATATTTCAAAGTATTCTCGCGCCCTGTACAAATTGTTTAAATTATATTGACGACATTATCGTGTTTGGACAAACCAAAGAACAACACGATATCTTTTTAAATAAAGTATTGGATGTATTGAGGAGCCACAATGTACTTCTAAAGGACAAGAAATGTAATTTCAAAGTATGTAAATTAAACATTTTGGGGCACGTACTAACCTCATCAGGTATACTACCCGATCCGAAAAGGTGAAAGTCATCAAGAATTGTCGAGCACCAGCAAACAAAGAAGAAGTTAGAAGCTTCTTGGAACTGGTGACTTATTTAGGAAAATTTATTCCCAACCTAAGAAATTTGACCGAGCCTGTTATAAAAATCCAGAACGGATCGAAATTTAGCAGCACTGCAAAGATTACCAACTTTAGCATATTTTAAACTGCAACGACGGAAACAGTTAATTGCCGATGCCTGCCCAATAGCTTTAGGAGCCGTCCTTCTACAATACCATGAAAGTGATCAACCGTATGTTATTTCTTTTGTAAGTAAGAGCTTATCTGCTATAGAGGCTGGCACTCATAAACGGAGAAAGAAAGTTTAGCTCTAGTATGGGCTATTGAAAGGTTCTATCTTTACTGGTCTGGAATAGAGTTCAAGCTAGTTACACACCATAAACCGTTGGAGGCTATATTTAAAGACACATCAAAACCTCCTGCAAGGATAGATCGATGGTTGTTGAGATTACAATCTTTTAAATTCACGATTAAATACAAGTCTGGGAAATCAAATATTGCTGATCCTTTCTCAAGATTGTGTACATTACAAACAGACGAAACCTTCGATGAACCGAATGAACACCATATACATATGACCATTAGTGAAACCATCCCCAGGACACTCTCTATCTCCAAAGTGATATCTGAAGTAGACATGATCTTCAAATAGTACAAGCTATCAACAAGATAGCAGAAAATTCATGGTCACTTAATGACAAAAGTCCATTCTACCCCTTTCGCTTAAAATTAACCTGTATGGGTTCCTTGATCCTTAGAGGAAATAAAATAGTAATTCCCCGCAATCTTCGAGTCCAGACACTAAAATTGGCACATGCGGTCACCCAAGAGAAACTGTCATGAAGCGCCGTCTACGTTCTAAAGTATGGTGGCCAAAAGTATATAGAGAAACCGAGAAACATGTAAAAACTTGCAGGGACTGCCTCTTAGTCTCACAACCAAGCAAGCCTTCACCAATTACCAGAAACAAGCTACCATCAGGGCCATGGAAATACTCGACTACATTTCAGGTGAACCAAACCAAGAGTACGCTGTCGAAGCTTTTTTCTCAAAAAGTACCAGTTCTGAAACGGTAATTAGGACATTGGAAGATATTTTCTGTCGACTGGGACTTCTAGAAACTATAAAGGTAGATAATGCTACCAACTTTAATAGCGACGAATTTAAGAGATATTGCTCAACAAACGGAATTGTCCTTGTCAACTCTCCTCCATACTGGCCTCAGCTAACGGAGAAGTAGAAAATAAAGATAAATTTTTGATAGAGCGGATTCATATAGCTTATCACAAGAGCGATAAGGACTACAAGAAGAAAATATTTGCATATTTGATGATGTACAATGTAACACCGCATGGAACAACTTGTAAATGGAAACACTAGACGAAGAGGTGTACGATAGGGACTTAGTAAATAGAGAAATAGGAAAAAGAAAGGAAGACAGTAGAAGAGGAGCTACTTCTAGCGAGATTCAACCTGGAATTAAAGTTCTCGTGAAGAACATAGCATATAAGAATAAGTTTGATCCTACAGTATACGTTGTAAAACTACCACTTGAGGAGGAACAACAAAATAAAGATGAAGAATGTTCTAACGCAACTTCACAAGTAAAACCACTCAAGCTCGTGAGAAAAGGAGGGATGTGGGAACCGGAGAATCAGCGGCCTTCGGACGATGACGTGGATTTACGATTTTGATGCTACGGAAATTGAGATTTGAAATGATTATTGGAATAAAAGTATTGTAAGTAATTCTGTGATTGTTATTATTGGATTACCACAACTTGGAAATACTTTATTCTGTAATATTTGATATTAGAATTAATATGAGTAAAATTCGTATCTCAATCAAATATTTTAGTCCGTTCTATTCCCTGAGTATCTCGTTCAAAAAAATTCTTCGTATACGAATCTGTAAATTATTTCAAATTCCTTACCGGCATGTTGTGATAAACAATACATTCCAGACAGTGAACATATTTCCTCACCTAAAAAATATAGCAACAAGAATAAGTACTTACTAGCTACATTTTATTTCATCTGAATACATACCATTTTTTCGATAAAAGTACGGTAAACAATTACAATATTTCAGTGCAAGGCGTATTCGACATTCAATTCTGCACAATTTGTAACTGTATATAGGACTATGCTCTAATCCTTGAGATTCGTAATAAAGCTTGCAATCTCTTTGATTAATATGAAGTTTTTTCACTTCATCTGTGGTGGATATTATTTTACAGTTCACCCTTACATAGGTAGCCTTCTGTAGCAGAATTTGAATAGATTTGCTTTCTAAATCGACAATTTCGTTGGCAGAATGTAAAAAGAGCTATAATCAAGTTTATTATGATTTGTTTATATTAATAATATAGAAAATAATTAGATAGATATATATGAATATTCATCACCTGAACATTCGAGAAAATGTTTTTCAGTATTCTAAAATTCGCTGAAGAGACCTTTGTCATATTGTATGTGAATGGTACAAATTCTGTATACGGTTTTGTGTTGTTGAAGAAGCTAAAAATATCATAGCAAGTTATCGATGCATTTGAAATAATAGACACATCAAATTTACTCAGGACTATAGTATATTCCAGTGAATGGATTTACAGTAGTACATATTCCCATTTCTGTAATGATAGGAACGAATGGTCTCTCTTGGTCCCATGGAAAAATTGTATCTTTTTGCTTTGCTCTTAAAACGACTTTTAAAAGGGCATCCAAGTACTCATTTGGTTGTAAATACTCCTGTTTGGAACCATTTGCATACATTGCAAACTTATCGATATCTGTATAATCACTAAATGCTAAATCCTCCATGTATTCTTTTGCTGCCTCAAAAGTAACATTCTTATGCCTAAAACCAAGTACATATTTTTAGGACTTTCAAACATATAGGATGTTTCATAATATATGCGCAGCACTTGAGAATGTGATAATTCTTCAAAAAATATGAAAACATTTTTATATTAACTTACCCTCTAAAATGCACCATTCTAGAAATACAGGGTATTGAAATTGAAAAAAAAGAATATCTCCTGAACCGTTTATCGTAAAGAAAACAGTTTTTTATGCATTTTCACTCATAATAAGCTAAGTTTTTTGTTATGTCATAAATGGTAAAGATTTTGAAGGAGTAGTGGGTGTGCTGTTCGTCGTGAGCTCTAAAGTCGACCGTTTTAGAGAAAAATCAACTTTTATGTTGAAAAAACACGATAAATTTTTAGAATTACAATTTCTTATTTAATAATTAAACTAAATTTATGTAAACGTTAGAACAAGTAGGTACCTAACAAAAGCTAAAATTTACCGTGTTTTTTTCAACATAACAGTTGATTTTTATCGAAAACGGTCGAATTTTGAGCTCACGACTAACAGTATCTTTTTGTGTAGAAAACATTGGCGGTTCAGATGATACCTCAGAACCGTACTGTTTCCATTGGCGTAGAAATTGGGGAGACAAACAATCACTACTACTTCAAAATCTTCACCAATTATGACTTACCAAAAATTGTTTTTTATTCAAAACTTAGCATAGTATGAGTGGAAAATGCTTACATGAGCCATTTTCTGTACGATAGAAGTTTCCGGAGATATTCAAATAAAACATTTTTTTTATTTCAACATCCTGTATCTCGAAAATGTTGCATTTTAGAGGGTAAGTTAATATAGACTTTTTTCATATTTTTGAAAGAGCTATCACATCCTCAAGTCCTGCGTATATAATATGAAACACCCTGTATGTGTGAAAATATTACAAGCATGGGATGGAACAGGAATATTGAAAATGATCAGATAATCTTCTACCTACGCTTGCAATATTTGATAAAATTATTATGACATTTTTGTCTTCCTTTACTCTAAGCTTATTTTAGTTCAGAACCGTGTTAGTTCTTACTGCGAACTGAAATACGTGCGAAGGCCCATTCAATTCGTTCCAACAGTTCGAAAAATGTACGAAAGCTCATAACTCAAACACAAACAATAATTATAAATGCTATGAATATCAACTAATTTTAAAATAATATAGTAATAATAGTTCTTAATTCTTTCTAAATTATAGAGGCATTAGGAAATTCGAAACATCGTCCTTATAGAGAAGAAAATGAAATTCCCTAACTTAAGTTTTATTTTTTCAAATCAATGGTATTATCTGAATACATGAGAAACAACCTTTAGCAAAAAGACTTCACCCTGAGTTTTCATAGCAATTTGAGTTTTGAAAGATTTAGTTCACATTAAAAGTCAGATAATTATTAGACAAAATCTCTTGGGAATGTTTTGTCAGCGATTCTTGATGAGGCTATCAACCTGCTGAATTTTAAATTTGGAATAATTCACAAGTAATAGTTTAAAATAACATTGTCTGATAATCTCACCTAGATAGATCTAGAAAGGTAGAATGAGCCTACAGATTATTGTTTAAAAGTAATTATTTGATATGGGTTACCGGCAAGATTTTTTAAAATAACAGATTAAGAGATGATGGCAGTGAATTCGTATGCCCGTCTACATCAAATCACATATCCACAGTGAAGAAAGCACCCATGGTGTGCTGAAAGTAGACTCGCTATATTATACATGTAATCAGGAACTTCTTAGCTAGAATGCTATTCGGAATATCTGAAGTGTCATCAGAAAAGATCTAGCAATTTAGACTTGGAAAATATATTGGATATATTATTATTAATATAAATATATGAAAATTCTTGCTTCATCCATCGATTTTTTCCAAAGGGTCGCTTGAAAATAAATACAAAATCTCAGTTTTTAGAGCTTAGAGGCTAGTAAACAAAATTATTTCCGATAGATACATAGTAACTTATTATGATACTAAAAATCAAGATCTTTCCAACGAGACTCGAAACGTCAAAATCCAACCATTCGCACAAAAGTTATGTCGTTTCGAAAATTTCATATGGCTTCTCTATTCGATATTTTTTTATTTTTTTGCCTGTGTCTGCTTCTGAAATCATTCATCAATCATTATAGTACCCATAAATTTAATCATTTTTAGTAGCAGCACTATGTATACTGTCGGAAAGGCCTTAAAACGAGCTTTAAAATCATTCTAAAGACCCACTGCATTTGCAAAAATGAGAGATGGCATGGCGCTATAGACCAAAGACTGAAAAATGGCTTCACATATATCGGCGATTTTCTCAAATACACGTCCGAAGAATTTCTTCAAATCATTCCATATCTTAGGCACAAGTCCAAGCTTAACTTTGCCTTCCAGCTGATATCTGTAGTTTATCATTTTCTTAAAATATTAAGTTAGAAAGAAAAAAGTAGACCCCCAAAAATTTAAAGTGGCCAATATGAAATATTTTGGCTTTTGGCTTATACATAAAAGGCCATAGAATCTCTCTTTATCTAAGCTAAAATACGAATTGAATTAATATGAACAAAACAATTCTTGAAATCAATATTCTCATGTCATTTAGATTGTTAGATTACATGGGTCTGTGGAACAATCGCAACTGATAAACGAATGGTCGTGTGTTCAGTGTTCTCCACTCACTGAACAAAAATAAATTTTTTCGAAGTTGCACTGGAAAGGAAACCATTTCGAGAAATATTAATTATTTCAAACGTTTTTATTCCAGAATCATTGATATCAAATAAATACGTCTCTTGATGTAAAAATAGCCTATTAAAAAAACAAAACATCTACCACAAAATTTCTGGTACCAATTTTGTGACGAAAAAGACTTGCTTTGAATTGAGGTGAGATTCGTAACCAAAAATTTTATTAGAACTCATTTGGTATCAACGTTGTTGAAATTGCTATTGTATGAAAAATAAAACAAACAAATACAATTACGTTTTTTCTTTCTCGAAATCACTTTTTCTATGTATTTTTTTGTTTTCGAGTAGCTAAAAACAATATAACTTGTAAAATATTATTTCTTGCAGGTGTTCGAATTATTAGGAAATTAATAATTTGCTATTTTAGAATTAATGCGTTTTTTAATTGAAGGTTTGAAAATTACTTCTTTGTAAGTTCCTTATAGTCAAATAAAAAGAATCTTAAATAATTAAAAAGACTAGATCCAACTTCGTTAGATGTTTCACTACGAAGTACGAAATAACAACACCTAATCTAGGAATCAGAAATATTTTGAAGTCTTCTATAGCTGATACATTATGTCTTGGTATCAACTGCAAAATCTTGATGATTCCTACATAATGTGTTATCTCATAATTTTTAGTACAACATCTATAATGAAGATGGAAGTAGCTTTTCTGGAAAATATTTTTATTTTTTTGACATGTCCTTCTTTTCTAGTACTTTTGTTGAAATCTCAGCAAGTTTTAGATTTTTGGAGTAGTTCTCAAATAACTAAGTACTTATATCTACTATTTTTGTTCTACTTTGAGGTACTTTAAATCTTTGGCAGAATATTCTGTTATTACGAATCCAGTTAGCATTCCTACGTATTTTATACCGCAATAAAAAAAAGAAATGTATAATTATACTTGCTTACTTGAAAATTGTCCTTAACAGTGTTAAATCGAGCCTCTTTTGGCATAATGTCATTGTAGGGAATTCAGCTAGCCAATTGTTTGAATATTTTTCAATACTAACCACCACAGGACGTGATTCATAATGCATAACAATATCGTAGCCTTTTGCAATACCAAAGTACAAAGCTACAGATATGACACAAAGCCACAACAATCTGAAATAAATAAATAATTTATTGATCAGCATACGATTACCAATTGCTAATGGTGTTTGATTTCAGAGCAGCGTTATAAAATACATGATAATTGAACAGATATTGTTTCTAATGGATAGAGTAAAATACGCATAGTAATCACTAAGTACTCTTTTGTTCAGAGAACATTTGAACTCTACCTTCATATGAGTTCGTCTATCGATGATTACGCGTAAAATTTTGGTCGGATAGATTCATACCTTTCCATAAATAGCCGACGATCCCTAACTACATGATTGAAACCATGTATAGATATAATACTGAGACAATATCTCACGTGATAATAGAGTAATTGTGAAAATGAAGAGTTTGTCATTTCTTCAGCAGATATTTGTTTACGTTTCTTTGCTCTATACATCTTCAATTCTTTAATAACATAAAGTACGAAACAAAACCAGCGTCAAATTGTTTCATATAGATAGATAGATAGATGTTTATAAATTCAAAATACAACATGGCACAAATTCCATATCATAAATATTTAATTCCGATAAATTATTCATATGAAATTATGGTAGTCGAGATCGTATAAGCAGATTGCAGAGAGCAAATTGATTTTTATTTGGTTTAACTGAAACACAAATTCACTAGCGCTCGGATAATGAATTTTATTGAAGTATGTATGTAGTGTATCTTTTGTTTTCTGTTGGTGTTGGAGGTGCTTACGTGATCGAATTTGTTTTTCCACGGTTACTTTACCTAATTGAGAAAGTATATGCTAGATAATGTTTACTACGTCGTTATTGGAATCCAGTCTAGTATGATTAGATAAGTCAGAATGAAAATGTATATTATGATGGTGTTGAATTGGAGGATGCAGAATAGAACGTATGTAGTTTAAGACATACTATCTTTTGTTGTAATCTATATTTGGATTCCTCTTATTGAATATAACGTGAATTTATTTATGTAGTTTATATACATATACAGGGAATCCTACGACGAGCGTGCGTTAGCTGTATATGCGAAACTATATAAGATAGAAGTATGAAAATTCGTGTACGAATATTTTTGATGATGGCGAATTGAATGAATGAATTTATACGTTCGAGGAGCTTCCGGTTAAACCGGAAGTGGTCATCATTTTTGTTATTTCAAATGGAAAGTGCCATTTCTTGTTCCATTATTAGATTTTAAATCAAATTTGAAATGAACTTTTACTAATAAACTCTATTTGAAATTTTGAAAAAACACATATTACAACTTTTTTCAATGTAGTTCAGTGATCTGAACAAGATTTGGCTATCATATTAAAAATAGTATACATTATTTAGCAGTAAGATAAAAAATGATCCAAAGTTTACAGTGTGTTGTAAATTGAGCTACAATTATGAACATCTTGTAAGTCTCAAATTTTGATAATTTCAAATTAAGCACGCTGTATTTTATTGACTGGTATTCACTTTTTTATTATATTTCGTTTCATATAAGTATTCCCTATACCTAAACCTATCAGTTTCTGAAATATTGTAACCAACTATAAAATTCAATAACAAAGGAATGTCAAGTATTGAATTTGAGCGCCATTAGCCCATCAGTTTCAAAGCTAGGGTAGGCAGCAAGCAAACAGGCATAATTTGTTCTAAAAGATTTTTTCTAGATCCATTATTAAGTCCATGTTCTGACGAAATCAATACTTTCTTCAATAAGAAATAACAGAAGAAATTAATTTTAATATTGTTCCAATAATGTACCAATGCAACAAATGTCCAAAAACGCTCCCATTATTTTCAAGAGAAGCCAAAACTCTTGTCTGCACAGAACAATTTCTTGCTTCCTGGATAATATTTGGATCCATTTCATTGAAAGATTCTATAACTGTAATGCGCATGTTTTCCTTAGATTTAACTGGGTTTGCGTAGACCCGATCTTTAATGTGACCCCATATAAAAAAATCCATAGAAGTAAGATCTGGAGAACGCGGAGGATACGTGTAGGCTCCATTGTTGACAACCCATTGATTTCATCCAAAGTTTCACCTTAGAAGCGTGAATTGTATGCTGGCGCTCCGTCCATTTGGTAAAATAATTGAGTATCCTCGGGAAAACTACGAATAGCTTCAGCAACCACATTTTGGAGAATCCATAAATAACGTTCTGCATTTAGATTTTTATCATAAAAATATAAACACAAAATGGAGTTATTTCTTATTGCACAGAAAACGTTAAAACTACAAGACTGTTGAAAATTTCTTTCAAGTGTTTTCCCAGGATTTTCTTAGGCCCAGAAATGAGTATTACGATGGTTTTTTTGTCCTTTTTTAGTCTTATCTGTCCAAATTATATTCTTCAAAAAATCTACATCTTCTTGGATTCTTGTCAACTGCCATTCATTCACAATTAGAATACTTAAATCATCCTCTAACAAATTTTGTACTAGACATTATTTAAAAGGACGCCACTTATGTTTTCGTAGAATTTTATGAACAGAAGACTTAGAAATCCCGAGTTCACGTTCCGCCTCTTTCACGGAATTATTGGGATGTGCGTGAAAATACTCAAGCTGTAATTTCCAGATCTTCATTTTTAACCACTGGACAATCCTTGGTAATATTAGGTGTAAGAGATCCAAACTGCCTACAATTTTGAAGTATCCGATTGATAATATTTCTATTTGGCCTAGGTCTATCTGGATACCTTTCAGAATAAATTCGACATGTTCTGCCCATTATACTATGACATTCTCCAAAAACAATTAATAGATTTAAATTGTCTTCGTTCGTAAATCCTGAACGGGACATAGTGTTTTACAATATTTATTCTTTGAAAAATTCTTAACGTATTAACTGACACTGACATAAACTGACTTATTAACTGAACTGACAGAATTGTCAACAATAGATTTCTAATCCATGGATATCTGGTAAAGAAAATCCGGTATAGCATAGCTTTTACGTTGAATTTCCTAGTTGGTTAGAATATTTCAGAAACTGTTAGGTTTAGGTATAGGGAATGCTAATATGAAACAAAAGATAATAAACGTGTGAATATTATAAGTCAATAAAATACAGGGTGTACCATTTGAATTTATCGAAATTTGAGACTTACAAAATGTATATAATTGATGCTCAATTTACATCCTGTAAACATTAGAAAATTTTTGATCTTACTGCTAAATAATGTATACAATTTTTATTGTGATAGCCGAATTTTGTTCAATTCTCTTCACTGATCACTTAACTACATTGAAAAAAGTTTTGATATAATTTTTTTTTAAATTTAGTAAAGGAAATATCTCGAGAACCGTAAATTTTTGGAATAGAGTTTATTAGTTAGTAAAAGTTCATTTCAAATTTGATTTAAAATCTAATAGTGGAACAAAAATTGTCACTTTTCATTAGAAATAACAAAAGTTGATGACCATTTCCGGTTTAACCGAAAGCTCGTCGAATGTATAAATTTCATTCAATTCGCCCTCATCAAAAATATTCGTACACGAATTTCTATCTTGTGCAGTTTCCCATATACAGCTAACGCACGCTCGTCTTAGGACACCCTGTATATATGATATATATACTTAGCTGCAAAAATATCGCACAACCAAAAATTATGCTCAAATTCAAAGTTGTTTTTCTCGCGAACGAATAAGTCGATTTCGAAGTTTTTTCGTAGCTGTAGCTTTCTCCTTTGGCAATTGATCTGTGATAGAATTTTTTAATCAGATTTCTATTTTAGCTTATACAGGGTGCAAAGATGAGAATAGTTATTTAACGTTATATTTGAGACATCCTCTAGGGAGCATAAGCTTTAACAACGGAAGCATGATGTAATAATAATGAAATCGGCCCTAACCCTTCTTTCTATTCGAGCTTTCGTATCTTTATTGATTCTTCATCTGGATTATTAAAGGTTTACAAATTATGAAATTATAATATGAAAAATATGGTACTTACGGAAGTGAGATTTAGTTAAAAATGAAATAATTCAGAATAAAAATGCTTGAAATAAAAATTGTTAAATAAATTTAGAGATTAGAAAGTTTTTTGAAAATTTAAATTGTAAAACTGAAATTTTGACTTTTATTATTCAACTGACAAATTTATTTGAATGAAATCTAGATAGTCATGAAACAGAAGTGTCTAATATATTAATACACGCAATTCATGTTTATATATATATATATATATATATATATATATATATATATATATATATATATATAAATATACAATATCTGGGGACCAAGCTTTGCTCGAGTAAAACAGAATTTAAGATAGGTCTGTAAGGATATTTGATCTTATTACATACAAAATGTGCATATTTCTGGTTAAAATGTATTGCGATCGGTAGATACTGATTTTATTGTTCACATACTCTTAAATTATAGATTTCGAAGTAAATATGAATATGAAATATGAATGATAAATTTACCAGAACTCAGCTGTATCAGCAATCGACTTCTCGACCCCAAACATTATACATACAACTTTTATCTGAGGAGCCATTCTTGAAATAGCTAATGTGTACCTCAAGGGTCGTAATATATTAGATATGTACAAATTTTCATTGAAATTTGCCGATTAAATTATTAGAAACTCATATTAACATCTTTTATTTAAAAAATGGGTTTTGTTA
Source organism: Crioceris asparagi (assembly GCA_958507055.1). Lineage (NCBI taxonomy): Eukaryota > Metazoa > Arthropoda > Insecta > Coleoptera > Chrysomelidae > Crioceris > Crioceris asparagi. The sequence continues at coordinate 70,938,441 of OY293827.1, read as the reverse complement.
AAAAAACTTCTATTTGATCAGTTAAAATTTGCACATATATATATATATATATATATATATATATATACAGGGTGATTCACGGTCGATGGTACCTTAGACGTTTAAGGAAAACTATTCGTAGGATCGTTCTGAAAATTGTATTATGTAGATTACACCTAGAGATCTATCGACTGGAAATATTCTCAGACTTGCGACATTGCCACTTATATCAAAAAGTATTAACAAATTTGATTTTTCAAATGAAACACCCTATATATCAATTTATTGGATTCTCTATCGCCTTCTGGTTATTCTTTCATAAGATACCCATACCTATCTCTAACAGTTTCCAGTGAATTAATTAATTTTCTTTTATTGGTTATAAATGGATTAATGTGTATGGGATACATGTACCTATATATAGATGAAGAACTGGTCTTAACTGATTTTGTAGTAATTAACTTTTAAAATCTTAGGTTTCCATACTCAATAGAAATATTTTGATCAACTTATTAGTGAGAAAAATTTAGTTGATCAAAGAGAATTATTCTCTTAAAATTCATTATATGTTTATTTGAGATTAAATGTATAATCTATCTCTGAAAGGTTTTCATAACATGTACTGTTTTAGAAATATGCATGTTGATTAGTGACAGATGTCAGCTTGTTTCTGGAAAAGTGAATGTTTTTCAAAATGTTTCATTCTCATGTCGTATTGTGAGAGAATATGATTCTATATATTATTTTGAATATTTATGAATATTTGATAGAACATTAAAGCGTATTTTAGAATTTCAAAACATCTATTTCACCCAAAAATTTAGAGGTTGATTAGTGAGAGAAATCGGCCTTTTTTGAGTGAATAAGTATCAGTGCACTTTTCAGAATAATCATGATATGTATTGTATTGTGAGAGAATATGATTACACTTATATAGAAATTTTAAATAATATTATATATCTTTTTCTTTTAACTGTCAGTTCAAGACCAAAATAAAAGTAATTTAGTCTATATATGGGTATATATGTATGTATTTATGCAATATTCTTAAATTACATATATTATTTTTTTTAAACTGAACCTGTATCTGTCTTAATAATAATTTTAATTTAATTGTGCTCCTTGTTCAAATAGCTACAAACATATAAAGATCATTCAGTAATATTCATTTTTATCAACTAAATCTAGATACTTTCTAACTTATTGTGTTACCATGACAAATATAAATAATGACATTTGTAATTGATGGCTATGAAATCTTTCCTGTTTTTGTTAATTTATTCTAAATTCACGATTGTAAGTATTTTTATAATACTATTAAGATGTTGTCGAAATAATTTTGTAACGATTTGTAGTTTGCCCTGAAGAAGAGAATTAACCATTCCCGAAAGCTCGGCTTCAATCAAAGAATTTTATTGTATATATGACTGCATCCCCAAGAACATCTTTTATATATATATATATATATATATATATATATATATATATATTTCTGAATTCTTGACTGGTTTATTATTTGATAAAATAGACTTTTGTTGGGGATGCAGTCATTAAATATATAAAATGCTTTGGATTATACCAAGCTTTCATTAATGACATTTCTGATTGATGGCTATGAAATCTTTCCTGTTTGTGGTTAATTTTATCTAAATTCACGAATTTTGCCCCGAGAAAGAGAATAAACATTCTCGAAAGTTTGGCATAATCCAAAGAATTTTATTTATTTAATGACTGCATCCCCAACAAAAATATATTTTATTATATATATATATATATATATATATATATATATATATATATATATATATATAGAATTGCTCGAATTAATATATTAGTTATAAATTTTATCTCGAAAACGGCTGTAACGATTTTGATCAAATTTGGTATATGGGTAAGGCTCCAATATTCAAAATTATCTATATAAGTGGCACTCCTGACAAAACGCGAGGGTGTCACCTTCGAAGTCCATAATCTTTTTCTTGAATGGTTCGGCAGGTTTGCAAATAGAGGTCTTGAGAGCCGATAAATCGATTAGCAATATGTACTTGCATTTTCAATGGATGTGACCTTCGAGGTCCACAGTAGCTATTTCGGGAATGGCTCCGCAGATTGCGATAAAAATTTTAATATGTGATTTGGGGGTCGAGAAGTCGATTGATGATACAGCTAAGTTCTGGTATGAGAAATCGACTGGCGATATTTTCGTTTTTAATGGGTGTGACCCTCGAGGTCTATATTAGCTATTTCAGCAATGATTCCGCAGATTGCGATACAAATTTCACCATGAGGTTTGTGTGTCGAGAAGGCGATTGGTGATAAAGCTAAGCTCTTGTATATTTCAAATTCATATTTATTTCGAAAACTGTAAATTATGAACTATGTGAACGATAAAAGTAATATTCACCCACCTACCGATCGCAATACTTTTTAACAAGAAATATGAACATTTTTGAACTAAGATTAAACATCCGTAGTAACTCTTACATACACACTATGAATCCTGTTTTACCGGAGAAAGGTTCGGTCGCCCAGATATTTAATAATAATTAACTTATGTATTAATTTGTGTAAAGTGCATTAAACAGGTGTAAATTATACTTAAACCATCAATGTCTTTTTTGAATTAAAAGTATTATGTTCATTTGTTATATGAGCCATTTCTAGAAATAATCTGTTCATAAGATTTATTTCCTTATCTAAGATCCTGACTTTGTCAAAATTAATTTCATGTTTAGATTCTACAGCATGTTTGGCTAAAGAACATGTGGATTTTTTTAGCCTTATATCACTTTTGTTTGATGAAATATGGTCTTTCAAGCATCTGCTTGTTTCTCCTATATATTTTTTGTCACAACTGTTACAAGGTACGCTATAAATTACATTAGAATTATTCAATATGTGATATTTATCTCTCAATTTTGAAAACAATGATTTGTTTGGTAATATATTTCTAAAAGCTAGTTTAATATCAGTAAACCCTAAAAGAGTATTTTTAATTTTATGACTGCGCAAATATATATATGGGACAGAAAACTATTTGATGAACTGATTATCAGCATTATTATGTTCTATCAAAAAGTAAAGAAATTTGGTGGATATCCGCAAATTATGAATTTATCATATATAGTTTTTAAATCATAATCTTTATTAGAAGAATGAGACGTTCGTATTTCTCTGTTTTTCATTCCTAGTATAAAGTTGTTTTTTTGTTTGACCGGATGATAAGATTGATAATGAAGGAATCTACCTGAAAAACCAGATTTCATCTGCCCGGAAGTACTTATAGAATTGTTATTTCTTCTGCTGTAGAATCCAAACATGAAATTAATTTTGACAAAGTCAGGATCTCAGAAAATCTTATGAAAAGATTATTTCTAAAAATGGCTCATATAACAAAAGAACCTAATACATCAAATTCAAAAAATACATTGATGGTATAAGTATAATGTACACCTATTTATTGCATTTTAATCAAAATAATACATAGGTAAATTATTATTAATATCTTGTATGAATCTATTTCATGACTATTTAGATTTCATTTAAATAAATTTGGCAGTTGAATAATAATTATTAATTATTTACAGGCGTAATAAATCACAAAACACTATCCTACCATAAAACTCACATAAGAGTCATAAACCTAGTTTAATGTTAGACCTCTGCACTTAATTTAGTAGCGTACTAAGTTTCGATTATGAATACGCCTGCTAATGTTTAACTAAATTTCAATTTCGTAAGTACAACATTTTTCATGTTAATATTCTTTCCAATTTCCAATGTTTTTTTTTTCTGGAAATCATGTATCTGGCATTCTCTACCCGTGCCCATCCCATATTAATTGTTTTCTTTCGATTTCTTTTGTTAGAGATTCTTCTATGCCCGTTCGGCGTTTTATTTCTTCATTTTGGATTCTATCTCGACGAGATGTTCTTGAAGATCTTCTGAATACATCTATTTCCACTGCCTCCAATTTTCTTTTGTTATTCTTGCAATAAAATTTTCTAGATGGATTTTTGACAAATCAGTTCCAATCGGGAGGTATTTTGTTTTTTCTACGTTGATTTCTAATCCCCATCCTCTATATTCCTCTGGCAGTTTTCTAGCCATAATATACTCGATAATTGAATATTTTATTAGTTTTGCAATTTAATAGACAAATTTAAGATCGCTGAAGGTAATATACCTGATTATTATTAGTAGATTCTTAATTTATGATCAGATAAATACTAGAGCAACTCCCTAAATTGGTGATATTACAGCTTGTTCACCTAATGAATAATAATCGTAACTTACTGCCGACACTTTCGAAAATTTAATAATAAACGAGGTGAAGGCATATACACTGGCTATCTTATCTACTCCCCGGATTATACGATGCCATTAAACTTGTGTCTTATTCAACTCACACTGAACGCAACCTCACTTGAGATGGCGTAAAATATCGAGGTAGTTACTACGGCCCACAAGTGCTGGTGTACAAGGGAATTAACCGAGGGTAATAATTCGTTAGACAATAAGACCCACTCTGTTCTACAGGATTAGTATGTCACATTACTGAAATGAGTCAACAAATTTCTGTAATATCGATTAACGCGAGAAATATAAACTGAACAGTGTAAGTTACTTTGTAAATCTTATTTCGACCCCCCTTGTTCTACCGGTATCGCTATTATTGGGTATTTTTATTCAAGGATTTTATTTTTTTCTATTGAGACCATTTACATGATATTGGAGAAGTCAGTAGAGAAAAAAGAGTTCATAAAGTATGTTACAACATAAATAAATATATAAAGAGATAAAAAAGTATTGGAAGCTATATTCCATAAATTCTTTTAGATTATAGAATGGGTACTGCAAAAGGAGATTTTTGAGATATTTTTTAAATACATTAAGATTTTAGATTTCTCTTATGAAGATCAGTAGTTTATTATTAACTATGTACCAGTATGTATGTAAAAGATGGACTCTAAGCGGATATCACATATCTTAATTACATTATGTTGGGTTTTGAGAAGTCCGAAGACGACAATTTGTGGGTTCTTAGGTAAACTGCTTCGAAGAATTGAATTGAAGTGTGTCCAGAAATATACCCACAAACATTTTATGGAGCTACCAAAGAGAATACAACCTGACTGACTTTTTGTTGCTAGTTGCTGGAGGGATAATTTAAAGATTTTATATGTTAGGATTTCATTTGAAAATATTGAATCTCATATTCCACTGTTGTCTCACAAGAATCGTATATATATACGAGATAATAATTCAGTAATCCGAAGATATAGCAATAAAATACAAAAACACAGATTTAATAAGAATTAATGATTAAGAATCCAGTGATAAAGGATGTTCCAATTAACAAATCTATCAAGTCGTACTTTTCTAAGGTAACTTATATGAATAAAATATTGTTTGAATTATATCCGATAACGATTATTTTATATTAGATTTTTAGTATGTGAAATAAAGAAGTTACGGGAGCAACGGGCTTTTTGTCCTTAAAGTATTCAAAATTATAAAAATCTTGCTGATAGTGCAGAAACCATTAGCGCATAAATTTAGAAAATATAATTCTTTTGTCTTTAAGTAGGTAAGTATAATTTTTTACAAGGCAATAGCTTATTTAAGTAGTTCATAAAAAAAATATATTTTCGCGAAAAATGTGAAGAAAAAGATAGTATCATCAAATTCAATACAAAGCTGAAAAATACTTATTTTTACATATTTCTGTAAACAAAACGAAAATAGTACCTTATTTTTTTTATTAGAGATTCTGGTAGAAACTTGTATTTTGCCTGGTTACCAAATACCAAAAGATTATAATATTATTTTTGAAATCACCAAGGATAACAATATTATCTAAAAATGCACAAAAAATTTACAGCATAAATTTCAAACTCTTTCAAAGTTGGAAATTATATTTTAATCTTTATGACGTACATCGGAACTCTATAACTAACCTAACCTAACCTAGCTAAATAATAATAAGATAGAAACGAACCGCCAAGTCAAATTGCCAAATTGTCAAACTAGATGCTAAAAATAATTTATAAATGAGAAAACTGTTAGCTTTTAATTAATTTAGCACTGGTCTATCTCAAAATACTATCAATTGACTTCAACGCCAATGTTTTGGATTAATAACTTATTGCTAATTAATATCCAAAAAGCATTAAGGTGAATTTTATTCTTTCAAAAATAAACTGAGAACTATAAAACTGCTAGACTTTAATTAAGTTGGCAGTGTATCTACTACCTCAATATGCTAGCAACTGAGAGCGTATAATAACTTAAAAAAGTACTATTGAGCTCAAAGCTAGAGTCCAGATCATTTATTGTCTATTTTTTATACGAGATTTTGACTTCTACAGCAGAGGAGGTAAAGAACTTCTAAATTAGTAAAGAACTCATAATAAATAGAGTAAGTCACAGAAGTGGATGTTTCTACATAAATAATCTTAAGTTCCAATTCGTGTGGTATGGACCAAATATTGGAAGTTATATTCTAAATCAGTTGTGTTCCTTGCTTTGGTATCATTGACATTTCTTATAAATATATTTTTTTAAATATGGGTATTATCCCAACCATACTGAAAGTTGCTATGGAAATCCATTCTTTAAGAAAGCTGATACTTCTGTAATTACAAGACTGTTTCGGATCTGGAACCGTTGGCGTAGAATCAAAACAAAGACAAAATTAACCACCATAACACCAACACTTTATTTGTCAAAACCGACAATGGTTTCGCCTCTTCAGGAGTCAATCTGTAATTGATTTAAATTTACAATGTTAACTTTATTAAAATTGAATCTCCCTCGAGATCTTCTCAAACTGAGACGATGTTCTTACGCTAATCATTATCTTAAACAGTCGAGCATTCTTTCATTCTTTAGGAATACGCTGGAAGTGTCACCATGCCAGGATGAATCGATACCACCAGAGATACCTACTCTTGGAAGTGCTATTCCGTCAATGATAATATTTAATACTAAACGTAAACAGTTATATGATAACCTTCTACCGGGATCATTGGAAAAAAGTCTAAAAAGGGATATACGACTAATGAACTTTTCAAGGATTTTTTGAAGCACTTAGATCTATCGATCATTCAAACACAACTGAAACGTTAAAGTTTTAACATTTATGAAATAAATCGCAGACACAAACCTCAAGATTTAATATTATTCTTTCAAATGTCTGTTCAAAACGTATGTCCCATAATAAGATTATAAGCGGTTTTAGGGCAACTGGTTTGTAAACAGCTCTCGTACCTTGGACCGTCTATACTAAAAGAAGCACCAGATCCTCCTGTAGCTGAAGATATCAATCTTGTCATCCACAGGCCACCAACACCCAGACCATCAACATAAAGAATAGGAGAAGCAGGAATTTGACAAACTATAAATAGAAGTCCGGATTCTACCGTATCGTTTACAGTAATTCTAGTTTGGGCGGTGATGATCATGTGCTATTATTTATTAAAAATAAAATTAGTGCAGTTAACCGTGACACAACTCAAAGAATAGTTGGTTGAGCGGGATTGTGATGATTCCGGTAATAAAGCGACCCTCCAGAAACGGTTAAGGGACGATCCTGATATGTTAGAGTTCCACTCTCCGGAAGAGCTGTTACTGAAAGAGATGAAGGAAGAAATTTCTAGAAATAATAATGAAAAATTTGAAGAAATTTTTAGAAACAACTATGAAAAATTCGAAGAAATTTCTAGAAATAATAACGAAAAATTCGATGAAGTAACCAGAACATTTGGTGTACAATTCGATGAAGTCTCGAAAAAGTTTGAAGACATTTCTAGAACTAAGAATGAGAAATTTGATGAAGTCTCGAAAAAGTTTGAAAAGGTTTCTAGAACTCTTCAAGATGAGATTAAAGATGTTTCCAGAAAAAGTGATGCGAGGTTTGAGAAGGTGACCAGAACTATCGAGGGAAAGGTTAAAGAAGCTGGTAGATATAGTGACAAGAAATTCGAATAAATTTCAAGAACAGTTGAAGAAAACTTTGTCACGACAGAGAAGAACATGGAGCTACTGCAACAAAAAATCAAGACACTAGAAATGTCAGTTAAGAATGGTAACTGCAGTGGGAGCCAGACACTCAAAGGCGAAGATGACTTAGCCGAAGCTAGTATGAGGGTTAAGCTAGTATGATGGAAAGTGCTCCTGGTCAACCTATCGAAAGCAATTTGAAGCTGTGGCAATGGCCAGTGGACCGAAGAGCAGAAAGCTGTTTCGTTAACTGCCGTCTTACGAGGTGATGCAGCAGACATCCTAAGGTCTATTCCAACTGGCCAAGCAAACTACCATGTCTTGCTTTCTAAGTTGGAGAATCGGCATGGAGACAGTCATCTTCAGCAAGTATACAAAGCATAATTACGATCTCGGGTGCAACATGCAAATGAGAGTCTGCAAGAATTTGAGGGGGAAGTAGCTCGTATTTTGCGGCTAGCATATCCTACAGCTGTCGATAGCTTCCTTGATGAAATTGCGGTGGACACATTTGTAAATGGATTGAGAGAGACCGAATTTATAAGGCGTTGAAACTGGCCAAACCAAAATTGCTAGAAGAAGCACTAGCTACAGCTTTGGAGCATGAAGCCGCTTGCCAAACTTTCAGAGGGCGCCGTGTAAAAGCAATCGAAGAAGAAGACCAATCTAATAGAAATTCCCTGTTAGCCATGATAAGGAAACTAGTGACGGGAGCGCAGTCAAAGAAGAGAGAGCCAAGGTGTTGGAACCGTGGTGAGCTAGGACACGTATGCCGCAGTTGTAAGAAGAAGGCGGCACAGTCGGAAAAACTGGAATGTGTCAAGATGGAAGACAAGATTCGTCCTATACGACGAACAACCATAGAAAATGAGGAATGGCAGCCCGGACAAATGAAAGTGGCCCAAGAGAATGACCCATGTTTGAGAGTGGTCTTGGAGTGGATGCGCCATAAGGAAAGGCCGTCTTGGCAGATATAAGCTTACGAAGCCCGGAAGTGAAATCATATTGGAGCCAATGGGACTGTCTTGTGCTAAGAGATGATCTGCTGTATAGAACCTTTGAGTCTGAAGATGGCACTGAATCCAGATTACAACTAGTTGTGCCAAGAAGCAAAGTGCCGGAGGTACTACGTCAGCTACATGACGGAGAATCGGGTGGACATTTTGGTATCACTAAGACTCTGCAGAAGGTTCGAGAACGATTCTATTGGGTGAATTGCAAAGAAGATGTGAGACAGTGGTACCGTAAGTGTGAAGGGTGTGCAGCCAGCCATGGGCCACTTGGAAGAAAGCGGGCACCTATGAGGCAGTATAATGTTGGGAGTCTCATGGAGCGAGTTGCTGTGGATATTACGGGGCCATTTCCTGAAACGGACAATGGGAATAAGTATATCCTAATAGCCATGGATTATTTCACAAAGTGGACAGAGGCGTACGCAATCCCTAACCAAGAAGCATCGACCGTCGTCAAGGTGATGGTGAAATAATTCTTTTCACGTTTTGTCCTTCCTCTTTAAGTCCATTCGGGCCAAGGAAGAAACTTCGAGTCAGCCCTGTTCCAAGATGTGTGCAGACTAATAGGTGCGAACAAGACCAGAACGACCACTTTGCATCCTCAATCGGACGGAATGGTAGAGAGGATGAACTGAAACATGGGCAAGCATCTTTCTAAGGTTGTTTCAGAACATCAGCGAGATTGGGACCAGTAAATCCATTTGTTTCTGATGGCCTATCGGGCGGCTGTGAATGAAACAACTGGTCAGACTCTTGCTAGTTTAATATTGGGGCGTGAGTTACGCCTATCCTGTGACCTGGAATTTGGCCGTAGACCTACAGTGGACAGTGTCGCAGGAGAAGGATACGTCGACCAATTGAGAGCCAGAATGGGTACAGTCCATGATTTAGCCAGACAGAACATCCAGCTTGCCAGTGATCGAATGAAGTACCACTACAATATTCGATCAGCTGATGGAGTCTTCAACGTGGTTGACCTTGTTTGGCTCTATAATCCCCAACGAAGTCGAGGCCTTTGTCCCAAACTCCAAAAGCAATGGGAAGGGCCATATGAAATTATGAAGAGGATAAATGACGTCATCTATCGTATCCGAAAGTTACCAAGGGGTAAACCTAGAGTGGTGCACATAAACCGACTCGCACCATACGCTGGATCGAACAACCAGGAGGAAGCACGAGTGGCTCTTCAAGAAAAGAACGTTGAGGAGCGAAATGTCAGTTTCAACGACTTCATGTTTAACTACGCAGATCGGAAGAAGGTCAGACTCGGTGTGACAGTTGAGGTTCAACAAGACCTATTCAAACTACCAGCCGACGTTTCTATTGCCCATTGTATAGCGGAGGATCTACATATGGGCCGAGGAATTGCTTTGGTGTTTAAAAGGAAGTTTGGAAGTTTGGATGAATTGTCAGCCCAACGACCAAGAGTAGGAAAAGTTCTGCGACTAGCAGATGGTAATCGCAACCTCTTCTATTTGGTTACGAAGAAGATGTCTAGTGGAAAACCCACTTATAAGGACATCTGGCATGCACTGAAGAGCCTAAGGAATGAAGTCAGGAATTATGACATCAAGAAGTTGGGTCTTCCGAAAATAGGCTGCGGGTTGGACGGGCTAGATTGGAAGATTGTAAGGAGCATGATCGAATACATCTTCCAGGACGCTGGTGTGCACATTACCGTGTGTTGCTTCAATCTAAAAGGAGCGTACTCGGGAAAGACGATAGACTGTTACTTCTTCAACAAGGGTGTTTGCCTGGCAGGAACCAAGTACAGATTCCGCCATGGAACGGAAATCCAGCAAGGTACTACCACGGATGATTCTGATCGGGACGATCAGATGCTAAGGAGGGGGCAGTGTAACGTGAAGACTTACCCGAATAATAAACTACACACACAATGCACATTCCGGAAAACACGGGAAACATCAGAGGCAACGAGAATAAATCCTGGTCTATTCTCGAAGCCATGTATTGAGAAATAACCTCCAGAAACAATGAAAACAGCACTGGAATCATCTAGATTTTTTTAGGTTAGATATATAATGCTGATGGCAATGTTAGTGACAGTTAGTGATAGATAGCCAGTCGTAGATCACAATCGGATATAGCTCATAGATCAGACAGTAGTAAGAAGTATATTGTCCGAGAAATAAGTGTGAATATAAATGTGATTATAGTCGTGTAGTTATTGGTATAAATAAATAAGTGAAAATAAATCGAACCCATTTTTAATATAAATTCCCGTTACATTATGATATAATTATTGAAATAGTACACTGCCAACTTAATTAAAAGCAGTTTTAGAATTTTGAGGTTATTATTAAACTTGCTTTTGGCACTTAATTAGCACGGAATATAGACAAAGCTATAAGCCCTTAACTTTAGTGCAGAAGCTGTCATTCGTATCATCGTTTTATTATTATTTATTATTTTGAAAGCATAAGAATTTCTTTTCCAGCATTTAATGAGCACTAAATTATTATCGCTTAGCTCTGGCGCTGAAGTCAATAATTGGTAACGTTTTTGAAATAGCACACTCCTAACTAAAAGCTAGCAGTCTTGTAGCTTATTTTTGGGAGCATGAAATTTTACCATCAGCTCTAGCGCTTAAGTCAGTTGATAGCCCTTTAGACTAACATAATTAAAAGTTAGCAGTTTTCAAATTTTGAGTTTACTTTTGGAAGCATAGAATTTATAGTATGGTAATGAATTACCACTAAATAAGCACCAACTTAACTTCAAAACTATAAGTGATTCTGCCTATTTGACCATTCTATCTAATAGACGTCATGACTGGGTGTGTGTTATGACATCAGAAATTTTAGGCTGTCCTGTCCTCGAACAATAAAAACACTGCAACAATAACAACATATCGTCGAGACTTCGTGTTGATGGGAAATGTAAGAGCGTTTCTGCTGTGACAGATCCAATCGAGGCGGCATTGCATGCAAAACAATGAAATGCTGATTGAAACAGGACCCGCAAATGTACCTCTAACCGAGACAACAATCTCTCGAAAGAATGGCGGCGGCGCCGCCGAGAGCTGATAATCTTTTACCTTGGGATATGATGGTGGTATTCTTTTTGGTGTGAGAGTTCGCTCTTTGCTATTGTTTTGATATCCCTGATGCAAAATGGGATATTCGATGTTCTTTAGGATTGAAAATGAAAAGAAAATAGAAATGTTGTCTGGTACATCTCTACCTACTGATCTAGAATTTTAGATGTTTTGACTATAGCTGAAGTTCTACCTGGTATATTTATTATTATAAGAGTCTATTTGTCATTGTGAATATACGACTACAATAGGTAATCACTCAATATCCTCAGTGCCTCATATAGGTAATTAGTTATATATTCTACTAACAAATTAGATCTCAAAAACATCAATAACCACACTCGTATAGATTTTAGGTTTTTAGTACATCCAGGAAGGTTCGAAAATTCGTTTATTATTGTTTCCAAATGCAAAATTTGGAGATTCGTATTCTCACTACAGCATTATAATCTTTTTTTATATCCACCGTCTTGGAATTCAGGATAAATGACTTTTAGCAATTATTGTTGCAAAAACCTCAATGACGATACCCTCTCAAAGTTTCTATTTACCCCATATTACATCCTCAGAGGCAGATTTTTAGAAATTCATGAAAAAATCATATTTTTACGATGTTTCAAGTCGAAATGTCTTTTTATTTTTTTTTTAATCTTAACCCCTACTTTATCCGCTCTTGGGTTAGATTTAGAAATTTCCCACTTTTTTTCTTGTATATGTATCATAAAATTAATCGCTTAAAAAAATTTTGGCTTTCTAGGTCCATTAGTTTGGACTAGGCGTTGATGACTCAGGAGTTTTTTTATACCAACAGAATTTTCAATTTGATCCAACTCCCGGTGAACGATAATTAGATTGAGGAAAAAAATTCTATCATTCTATATGCTCAATAATAATACTGTAGGTATTTATAATAAATTCATTTTGTATTAGACTTGTCAGTTACTTGAAAATGTACAATAATTTCTATTTTGTTGGTTTTATTTTTACTGTGCTATTGAGTAAATTAACTGGAGTAAACCATTGTTATCAAAAACAATTGCTTATATTGAAACTTTGCAGGTTTAACCATTTTACAGCAATGGTAATGACTTTGTTAATAAATAATAGTGTAAGGTCACAATCAAATATTAATTACACAGCGTATGGCGTCATATGAACAGTGATATCCAATGATCTTGAAATCAGTTGAATTTAGGTGTGAAGAATGCCACTACCAAATAAAAGATATAAAAAAATGCCGACGGCCTCTAGCCAGCGGAAATTCCTCAAAATTCATTGAATTGAGAATTTCAACATTCATAATTTTTTTTTTATTTTTTTTAATAATTTTTATTTTATTATCTACGCATTTTATGTAAAATTGCTTCGAACAACAGTTATTTTTGATGATATTCACACTACAGCCATTTTTTGATAATCTTTTCAAATGTTTGAGCGGTCACCATGTTGAAACTACTACTTACCGGACAATTCCCAATAACTTACTCGGCCGAGGTATTCAAGACATTGATTTTTATAGCAAATTTGAACTTGATTCTTCCAAAACTGCGACCCCTAAGGTACTGTATCTCAGGAACTAATAGTCGTAGAAGCTTGGGAAAAAATCCTTCAGAGTAAATCGACCAAGAAAAATTTCTGGATATATTTTTTTAAATTCTTAAGTCCAACGCGTTTTTTTCTAAAATTTTCAATATAAGTTTAGAAATGAATATTCTCACTTTAATGTCAACATAATGGTCCATCTTTTTGATACATGATTTTTCATTGTAGCCATTGTAGGACGTAAAATAAAGACTGGAGGGATGCTAAACTTTTTGGACTATAAGTGTTTATAACTTAAGTTTGTTTTAACGGAATTTAGTTAACAAGGTCTGGATCAAGAAAGGAAGGTTCGGTGAATAAAATATAGAAACATCTATGCCATTCTGGTTCTTGCCGCCCTTGCTAGGGGGCAGGTTTTATAACGTTAACCGTTTTTTAAATTTTGATCTGAAATCGCAAATGGAGCCGTATGAATATTTTATTAGATTCGGAAAGTAGATCAAATTTGCAACAGAATATGTCCAAACACCATGACCATATCTTCATTCGTTTGAAAGTTATGGCGTAAGGAATATTTTATTTATGTTTCGGAGTCAAGCATGCCATGGAAAAATAATAAACAGTTGAAAACTTCCTTCTCATTTTAATTTAATCACAACAAAAATGATATAAAATAAACATTATTGAGAAAACTTTGCTAATAATATTTGCGTTTTAAATATTCAAAAAGTCCAGCGTTATTGGCCACGCATAAATTAAGTCTTTCAGTTGTCGATAATATACAAAATTCACATTCGGCAGCGGGAATGTTTCTAATGTCTTCCCGAATTCTACCTTTCATATCATCAGCTGTTGGTCTTTATAAACCTGACCTATAAATAAAAATCCAGGAACGTATGGTCGGGAGATATGAGACATCAGCGGCCAAGGAAGAATGCTTTTCCTACCTATCCATATATCCGAATACTGCCTATTTAATTTTTTTAACATTTCAAGCTTAATGGTCTGCGCATCCATTCTGTTGGAACCACATGTTCATTCAGTTCTCCAGAGAAATATCTTCTATCAGTATGGGTACCTGGTTTTGCAAACATTCTAGATAAGTTACGCCATTTAGAGGCTGATCAAAAAAATATGGCACAATAATAACCACTGAGGACTTGTTTCTAACCAATAGTGCATGTTATGAGTATTTACTTTTCCTGAGCTGGAAATACTGTCCTCGTCAATACGTAATATTTGAGACAGAAAATTTCTGTTTTCGTTAACCATCCGGAAGTAATGTATTGTCTTTTAATATACGTTGAATTGATGAATATACCAATCCGACATGTTTTAACAAATATATAATGCATAAATGAGGATCGGCATTAATAGAACCTGACACATTTATATCTAACGTTAACTTCGGTTCTTGCTCTCCGTACTCTATTTGGGGCTGCGACTGGCTGGACATGTCCGGTCTGCTTCAATCGTTTAGCTCATCTTTAGAATACATTTCTTGAATGGTGGCGTCATGTAGAATATCTTATTGCATATCTCTCTCGGCAAAAGCGGCATTTTGAAAACATTCGAAATATATATCAAAAGATCCCTCGTTCGTATACGGCATTTTTTTTAAATATTAATTAGGCATTTTACAAGTTTCAAAGAATAAACAATCTATTGGTGTAAAATTGCCGTTTTCATAAAAACTGTATATCAAATCTTTTCATGACCTTCTAAGAAATTGGATATTTTTGAATTTTAATACCTACTCACAGGCGACCCAAGCGAGCTTTTTATATTTGGCTGAATTATAAATAGGTAACTTTGAAAATAAAATGAAAACGAGATATCAAATCCTATTTTGGAAAAGAGCGCGCTATTATAATTATTATTGTCGTGATTAAATTAAAATGACAACGAACGTTAGTGTGGCTTAATTGGTTAATTATAGGTCTGGTGAATAAAATATTCTTTAAGCCACAACTTTTAGAAGAATGAAGATATGGTCATATCGTTTGGACATATTGTATAGCAAATTTGATCTACTTTCCGAATCTAATAAGATATTCATACGGTTAATTGTTGTTTTCTTGATTGTTATATTATATCATTATTCTTGTGATTAAATTAAATTAAAATGAGAAAGAAGTTTTAAACTGTTTTTTTTTTCGTTTGTCCATGGCATGCTTGACTAAGAAACTTGAATAAAATATTCTTTAAGCCATAACTTCTAAGCGACTGAAGATATGGACATATTATATTGCATATTTAATCTACTTTCCGAATCTAATCGATTTCCACTGAATGACTTTTTTATACATATTATATATATATATTATATTATATACATATATATATACAAGATTTAAATTTTCAGGTTTTGCAGTCTGTTGGCACAAAGAAAACTCTTTATCTTTTATTCAAGCTTTCGAAACATTTATTGTTTCTTCGTATATATATATATATATATATATATATATATATATATATACAGGGTGTCCCGATAGTGCGATCTCGGTTGATATCGTGATAACGGCTACTGATGGAAAAAAAATTCAAATATGAAATTTGTGCAGCACCATTAGCTGCATAAGCTAAAATTATTTTCATTTATATAGGGTGTCTCAATTTTTTTAAAGAATCAAAGTTATGTTTTTTCTTATGGAACAACTTGTATATTTTTGCATATTTGGATTCTGCTGGTAATTCTAGGCATAGTTTATGTGCAATGTCCTATACCTAAATCTGATAGTTTTTCAGTTATCCGCCATTTTGAAAATATATGATTTTTTTCAAATCTCATGTCCCATTTGCTTTTTGATACAGGATTATGATTTTTTGCAGGAATGTCAGTGAGACTATAACTTTACTTCTACGGTCAACAAAAGTTGTCTGCGTTGTACAGGGTGTCCCAGATAAGTGTCAGAAATAGAAAAAATTCAAAACATCATATCTTAGTTTTTTCAAATGGAATGTCTATCTTTTTTATGTTATACTATTGGTGACTCAAAAAGGTTCCTTTTGGTATATATATGTCCTATACCTATCTGGCATAGTATTCGAGATTTTTACAATTTTGTTTTTATTATTTGGTTTTGAATGGAATTTACCTTGGATTGTGTTTTATTATTGACTTTTAGAATTAATACACAGTACACGTTATTTTATTATTGAAAAACTCTTAAGAAATAAAACTTCACTTTTTTATGTAGAATAAACAGCTTAATAAATACTTTACACAAAGAGCAATACTTCAACCAGAAACAAATTAAGGAACCAGTGACATTACTAGATTAAATGTTCAATATAGCCACCATTTCTTTCAATACATAATCGCAGCCGATTCTCAAAGGAACTGTTGACTGTATCGAGCATCGCGGCATTAATATTTGCACAAGCATCTCCTACTCTGATTTTCATGTTCTCTATGGTAGAAGGTGGAGTCTGGTAAAGTTACTCTTTTAAAAAACCCCACAAGAAAAATCTAATTTTGTGAGGTCTAGAGATCTTGCTGGCCATGATATAGGACCTTCTCTACCGATCCATTTATTTTCATAATTAGCATCTAAATATTCCCTCACTTGCCTGCTAAAATATGCCAGAGCGCCGTCTAGCTGTAACCTCATCCGCATCACTACATTTAAAGGTAATTCGTCAATCAACTCTTGAAAACAGTTTTGTAGAAAATGTTGAAAAGTATCTCCATTAACTGTTTCTTCAAAAAAGAATAGTCGAATGATGCAGTTCCCGATTATACCAGCCCACACGTACAATACGATGGACTTAATTTTTATTATATTTTTATTTTCCATCTTCTACTGTGTATTAATTCTAAAAGTCAATAATAGAACACAATCCAAGACAAATTTCATTCAAAACCAAATAATGAAAACAAAAATGTAAAAATCTCGAAAACTATGACAGATAAGTATAGGACATATTTATACCAAAAGGAAGCATTTTGAGTCACCAATAGTATAAAACAAAAAAAGATATACATTCCATTTAAAAAATTAGGATATGATGTTTTGATTCTTTTTTCTGACACTTATCTGGGACATCCTGTACAACGCAGACAATTTTTGATGACGGTTAAAGTAAAGCCGTAGTCTCACTGATATTCCTGCAAAAAATCATAATCCTGTATTAAAAAGCAAATGGGACATGACATTTGAAAAAAATCATATATTTCCTTCAAATGGCGGATAACAGAAAAACTATCAGATTTAAGTATAGGACATTGTACATAAACTATGCCTAGAATTACCAGCAGAATCCAAATATGCAAAATATAGGATGTTCCATAAGAAAGAACATAACTTTGATTCTTTACAAAAATTTGAGACACCCTGTATAAATGAAAATAATTTTAGTTTATGCAGCTAATGGTGCTGCACAACTTTTATATTTGAATTTTTTTTCTATCTGTAGCAGTTATCAAGATTTCAACCGAGATCGCACTATTGGGACACCCTGAACACTGAGACAAACTAAAAAATCATTTATTTGCATATTTAACTCAAGAAAAAGGAAGTCAGTACAAGACCTACCGTAATAGTTTTTAAGAAATCATCAATAACTCTAAAAACCAGTACTATAAAGCTACATTTGAGGAAATTTAAGATAACTTTAAAAAACATATGAACTCATACCGGACGCAACAAGCGGAAGACCAAAAGGTTGTAAAAATAATATTAAAATACTGAATGGTGACAAACAATTTTCTGACCATAAAACTATAATTTAACTGACTTTTGTAACAATCACTTTACGGAAGTTAGTCTTGATATGTATAATTATATTCCTGATTCTACTTACGCTTTTCCTTTGAAATCTCTGTTTTGACAACCCAGTTACTGATAACGAAATCATACAAAAAATAAATACATTAAGGAATAACAGCTCATCTGTGCATCTGTGCATGATGGAATATCTGTAAAAATTATCAAGCAACTCCATAGTTATTCAATTACACCCCTAAAATATAAAATAAATTTAATTTTTAAAACTGGAATTGTAGCAGCTCACTTTAAGCCTTCAATTATATCGCCAATTTTAAAAGCAGGTAATTGTAAGTTGATTATTAATAATAACAGACCAGACAGTGAAATTACAAATGTTTCAAAATTTTCGAAAAATTTATACAAAATAGGTTGAATCATTTCTTACAAGAAAATAAATTTATTTCAAGCAATCAATTTGGATTTTCGGAGGGGCTCAGTACTAGTGATGCCATAGTTACTCAAATAGAAGTAATAAGAGATAATTTAGACTTTGACAGAAAGTGACTGACCGTTTTTCTGGATTTAGTGAAAGACTTTGAAAAAGTGCCTCATTAAAGGTTCCTTGATGTGCTAGAACAGAATGGGGTGAGAGGCACTGTGTTAAAGATCTTTGAAAATTATTTTCCTAACCGACAATAGACGGTAGAGATACATAACATTCACCCAAGGAGCCATTCGTTTCTCAGCTTCTTAACTGTTGACAGACTTCAAGTGCCATTTTCCTGTCGCGAAATTTTTCCTGTCTTATGCTCCTTTGAATTGGGGTAGTTCAATGCTAGATCCTTGACAGACCTCGTCACTAAAGTGCTAGAGTAACAGTCTATCTCTGTAGGCTTATCATCACGTGGGGAATATTCTTGTTGGTTGTTGCTTACGTCCCAGTGATATATTTGTAAAGTTCCAAAGTTCCTAACTGCTTTTCTTTATTTTTTGAGTTGTGTATCTAGTTCATGAATGGTGCCGGGATGTAGGGTTAGTTCCTCCTCCTCGTGGTGCACCCTGGGTAACGATAAATGAACTAACACATATTGGCGGTCAGACAAACCAAGTTCTCCTGGCCACATAAGAGACACTACCTTTTTCAACTTTTCAGCAACGAAATATGTCTCCTGCTAAACCCAACAGTTCCCCTCAGAACTCGTTGACTAGAAACCTCGGACCTAAAATCCGAATTTGTCATATAAACATAGAGAATATAAGTTACTCCAAAAACCAGTACTTATCAAAATTACTTAAGAATGACAACATTGACTTAGTCTCCATCCAGGAGACACATTGTAACACGGAAGAACAGCTACAAAAAAGTGGCAAAATACCTGGCTATGAGCTACTAGGTGCTACGTACCACCATGTATACGGCACTGCGACATACATTAGATACGACATAGAAAATGCGACTCTCATTTCTACGTCAGAAAATAATAATGTAGTAGTCAAAATTGGAAGTATCACAGTATCCAATATATAAAGCGGTGCGCCTGCTCAAAGACAAAAACCAGGTATCTCTCCAAACGAAATTGCATCTCACATAGTCGCAACATCCAGAGCTCCGAAAGTCAAAGCTCATACTATTGAAATAAAACGAGAACTCAGAAACCTACAGCACCATGCAAGAGAAAGTATACACGCTCGTCCAGTTACACTTGCAGAAATAGGAACAGCACTCAAGGATATCACTTCACGAAAATCACCGGGATACGATAGCATTAGCCCTGAATTCTTAATACACTGCGGCAAACATGCAAAGCGATGGTTGGCCAAATTCTTTACTGATATAACGCAGACTGGAAACGTGCCCAAAGAATTTAAGCAATCTAAAGTAATAGCCATATCAAAATCAGGAAAGCCAGCAAACTCACCTAAGAGCTATAGACCCATCGCATTATTATTGGTTACATACAAACTACTGGAGCGGGTTATCTAAAACAGAATCAGTCCGACGATTTTTGAAATAATCCCAGTTGAACAGGCGGGCCTTAGACCAAAACAAAGATGCGTGGACCAGGTTCTCTCACTTACTACTCGTATAGAAGCGGGGTTCCAAAGAAACCTTAAGACATCTGCGGCATTTATTGACCTATCAGCGGCTTATGACATGACACTGTCTGGAGAGAGGGCTTGGTATACAAGCTCCTTCGTGCAATCCCATGTAAGCTAACAGCCCTACTAAACAATATGCTGAACGCCAGGATAATCCAAGTTATTACAGGATCCAATAGAAGCTCACCAATGAAACTGAAGAATGGCCGACCGCAAGGATCAGTACTTGCACCCCTGCTATTCAGCCTTTATATCGCAGATATGCCAGGCACGAAGTCTAAGAAATACGGCTACGCCGACGACTGGGCCCTAATGACATCATGTAAACCATTGGAAGAGACGGAAGTAATCCTGTCAGCAGATCTGAAAAAAATGGGAAAATACTTTCGGAAATGGAGACTTCTGCCAAACGCCAGCAAGACAGAGGTAACATGCTTCTACTTGAATAAAAATCTGCTAATAGGGAGCTTAGAATCCAGTTTGAAGACGAATTGCTTACTCATAATATAAACCCAAATTATATCGGCGTTATACTCGACAGAACACTCTCGTTTAAGGAGCACTTAACCGAAACAGCAGAAAAACTAAAAACGAGAAATAACATTATACAAAAGCTAACGGGAACAACATGGGGAGCGTCGGCATCCACTTTGCGCTCATCAGCTTTGGGGCTCGTTTTCTCAGCTGCAGAATACTGTGAGCCAGCATGGCTTAACATGCCCATAAAATTGATACTCAGCTTAACAATGCAATGAGACTGATCGCTGGTGTTATCAAATCCACTCCCACAGAATGGCTGCCAGTCTTGAGCCACTTCCATCCTCCAAATCTGCGGCGCGTGACTGCTCTAAGAAGAGAGTACAAAAAGATTTTGGCTAACCCAAATCTCCCAATCCACGAAGATATTGAACACGCCAATCACAACCGCCTCCGTTCCAGAAAGCCACCCACCAAAACATCAGTATCTGCCATAGACGAGGGTTTTGATATAACCATCGCTTGGCACCAAGAATGGACCGCCAAGCATCAAACAACCGAATGCCACGTATTACCCAAAAACCCCCAGGGTACAACCTACCACGAATGACTTGGTCCACCTTAAATAGAATCCGAACTCAGCACGGTAGATGCGCCTACTTCTTACATAGATGGGGCAAGATACCATCCCCTTTCTGCAAATATGGCAAAAACCAAACATTGAAGCACATTACAGAAGAATGTTATAGAACAGCCTACGAGGGGACACCTGAAGACTTCCAGATGGCGACCCTGGAATCATTAGCATACGTAAATTCATTAAGAGTCTGCTTGTGATAAATATGTATAATTTCCTTTTAATGTGTACATATTTTCTTATTATGAGTACCGTTTTATACATTTTTATTGTGTCTTATGCCATACGCTAAATAAAATAAATGAATGGTGCCCCTTGCATAAAGCAGAGGCTGACGTACTGAAACTGGAATATCGTCATGTACCATTATCCAGATTTATGTTATAATTGTGCTACTTATCCTGATTTGTCTAAGAATAAATATAAGTTCTCGTATAAGAGGAAATTCAACAAACATTATAGCTTGTATTTATAGTATCATTACAACTACATCATTGTCGCTAACATGTTTAAAATCCATTTTGCCATCACGAAATGGTTTTTCTCCAAATCGATACACCTTCCATGCACTCGTTGTGTTCCACTGTATATGAATAAATATCAAGGTAACAATAAGGGAGCCATCAAATCAACACAGTAAATTGTGAAGGATTTGCCTGTGGTAATTAGCATTAATCAATTCTATTATTGATTCGCATGTTCGATAAAGCAACGCCTCAGCTTCGTGCACGACAAATCCATAATATACGCCACAAGAGTCAACATTAAAAATGCATATTATATACTACTTATGGGTGTCTTTCATTGGGCACGCAGATGTTTCTACCCTTTTCAGATACCAAGCCTGGGTAAAATACAAAATATCTGAATTAAGGAGATTAGGATATCTATGATCTATAATTTGAATATGACTTCTAGAATGAGCTTAAAGTGATTAACAGAAAAATTTAGGCATTAATGGTGGTTTGATTTGTTCCTACTGCTATCTCAAATAAATGCTATGACAACATGATAAGGCGTATTTCAATATTATTTCCCATACTTTTATGAATCACACATTTAGATAATAAGTTGAGGAAGTTATATGCTGATTTGTGTTTTCAATATATCTGAAAATTTCTGAGGAGATACCCTAGAAAAAGTAAAGAACAGATGGTACTTTTTGCAAAAATATAAAAAAAATATAAATAATTGTGATTCTTTTCTAACACTTTGCATATACCTACTTCTCCGAAATATTTATTAGGCATCATTGGTCACCGTAGTGTAGCTTCGCCAAGTTCCGCCTGGCGGTCAGAAATTTTAGGGTTTTGTGGCAGATAAACAACGGTAAGGGATTAACGGTAATTCTTGGAAGCAACGATATAAACCGGTGGGCTACCGATTAGCAATCCCTTAGTTTTGTATTGATGAAAAACCCAGAAGATGTTGAGGAATACTTTCCAGAACTAGTGGACATTATTCCTATCAATGACAATTAAACGAAATTTGCTGATTATTTAGTAAAAAACTATATCGAAGATGAAAGCAGTTTTAGTCCTGATATGTGTCCTGCTTTTTCAGCGAGCACAGCACGAACCACCAGCGTGTAAAAACTTTCATACACATTTTAAAAGAAATTATATGGCAGTCACCCCTCTATTTATACAGTGTGTCCAGGCATGAAACCGACAAAACTTATTGGGTTATAGGGACTGCCAATGTGATTGTTAAATTCCATATACAAATGTCCAAAACCACTTCGTTACTGTCCTACAGAGTGATTTTTGATTTTTGAGAAAACATTCAATCCGCCATATTATCTACAAAGATTAGCCGAGTAGGTTTAAATTTTATAAAAGGCCCTAACAAGTAGCCCTTTGAACGATACAAATATCAGGACCGGAATATTCTTTTTCTTCCATGTCAAGTTCTGGAGAGAATAACTCACCCTGAACAATAATTATCAAAAGTTTGAGCTTAGATTCTTAATCTACGGAAATAAATCCTTCAAGAACTTGTTTAAAACATTTCTGACACAATTTTAGTTACTCTTTAATAAATTATTCTTTTAAATTTTTTCACCAAGAAATACATCTTCGCCTACAAGACGGTTGAAAATCGGTTAATATAATAAAAATTTACTAAATCAAGATAATAAATATTGTTATTCTATATAATGAGCTCGTAGTAAAATTTTATAATGTACTCTTATAACCCAAAAAAACTGAAGAATAAATTCGCATCAGCAGCTAACAATGTTTGTCTAAATACTGCCTGTGTCTAGGCGTGTGTCTAGTGTCAATTCCCGACTTTGTTCTATTGTTCAGCTAGCTGTCATTAGCTTTTGTTGTGTTGGTGTTTACTCGGTTTTCTAGTGGTTTTAAGTTTAGTCTGTAGTTCTTAGAGTGTGATTATGATGCCATTTCTTTCTTTTACTTATGTGTATGGGCTTTGCGAAGGAAATGGCCAGCCTGCAAGAAGGGAATACAAACGTACTTCAAAGTATTAAAGAAAAAGGAAAAGTTTCATCAAATCGAGAAGATGCTCGGCGAAATAATATTCATGACGAAGAGCAAATATTACCGGACGCTATAAAATAATCCCCCTATTAACGTAAGAAGAATAAGTATAGTCGAACAAACATGAGAAGGGACAAATATGGCCCATCCCACAATTGCGCAGTGGTTGGCTTCTCGAGTGGAGAATTGTGAAATAGCATGAGCGTAGCTTTATGGGTATAAAGTGTGGATATAATATTTTTAATTATATTGTGTTTGAGATATTTTCAATATTGTTGAGATTAATTTTAATTTAATATAATGCATAAATACTCTTGTCTAAATTCAATAATAATTTTTATAATTAAATAAGGATTATTTTAATCTAATAATGTGATATTTTTAATATCAATGGCGTTTGTAAGTACCTATCAGAGTATCATTAAATGAGTACTAGCTAGTTCTAATAATGCGACATTGTTTATGTTACCAATATTATATACCTATCTGAAACCGGTATTTCAAATAAATTATTGCATAAATACACCATTCCAGGTTTTCTTTTCTCAACAAAAATTTATTTTATTTTCCCTATGTAGAGATATGTACCTCAGTTTTTTAAAGGTTTCATACAATTATTCTCCTTTGCTAATTTGTTGACGCCTCCGCTACTGATAGGCAAGGCTTGTCTCGCGCAGATCTGGTGGGCCGAGTTTTCTCATCTCATTCTCGTCGTACTATAAATATAAGTAATTAGCGCTACCTCGTATGCGTGTATGGAAAACATTAAAAGAAAATGGTCTGCATCCATACCACATACAAAAAGTGCAAAAGCTTGACGAGGGTGATCATGTACAACGCATATCTTTTTCAAGATGGTGCTTAGCACATAGAAGGACCATTACCAAAATTTTATCTACCGACGGGAGCCAATTCACCAGGGATGGAATTAATAATACGAGAAATGTTCATATTTGGGCAGACGAAAACCCACATACCATTGTTCAGAAAAACTGCCAATACAGATTTCATATCAACGAATGGTGTGGAATCCTAAATAATAATTTAATTGGACCTCACCTATTCAATGGATGGTTAACTGGTGACGTTTACCTGAATTTTTGGCCAGTACTTTACCGGATCTATTGCAAGGTCTAAATTCCCCTGGTATATGGCTTCAGCGTGATGGTGCTGAACCTCATTTTTGAGGTCTAGTTAGAAACCATCTCAATGCCACTTACCCCAACAGATGGATCGGCCGTGGAGGCCCAGTAAATAGGCCTAACACCCCTAGACTACTATTTATGGGGTCATTTAAAATCAGAAGTGTATAACAAAGAATTAGAAATAAAGAACATTTATTAGAGAAAATTACTGCTGAATGTAATAGTGTTAAAAACAATCCTCAAATATTACGAAAGTCAGTGAAACATCTAGTGACACGCTCTCAAAAATGTATTGATGTTGGAGAGCTTCAATTTGAAAATACATTGTAATATTAGTAAAAGTTTTTTGGTGAACCTTTTATTGTTATTATAACTACAAAAAAATATTGTGCGTTGTTTTGTATTTTCATAAATTCAAATTTGTTAGTGAGTAAATATAATTTACAAGTCAGACCGGTCCATTATTAATAAGTTCCTATGAGGATTTTTTTGCAGCTTTGGAATTTGTCATCAGAATATTGATAATTATTAAACTACGTCAGTTATTCTTACAAGAAATTAACATAAAAATACATATTCCGGTCCTGATACGAATTTATTCTTCAGTTTATTTGGATTATGAGTGTAGGTATATTATGAAATCTCACTAATAACTAATTAGGGAGCATCACAATATTAATGTCTTTGTTTCGTAAATATTTATTATAGTAACCAATTTGTTTCTCAAAAAAAGAAACTAGCTAAACATTTTGATAAAAAGTTTTATTAAGAAATCGAGTGATTGCACTTTCAAGATAATATAAATTGTGTCTGCGTCTCTTATTCGCACCAGCCCCTTATGTTCCGTAGCCAGAAATTTTGCTTTCGTCCCGGGTCTCTCCTACCCATTATCTTCCCTTTGTAAAATCATCTTAGGCATTGAGTATCTGGTACAACGAAGTATAATTCCAAAAAAGGATATATTTGGCTTCTTTCAATGTGTAAAAACTCTCTTTGCACACTGGCCATGCGATTTAATGCTTATTTTTTAAAGGCCATGTTTCTGTTTCATTCACTAAGATAGGCCACACAATTACTCATTTCATTCAATTCGAAGTGCTAGTGTTAATATGCGGGTTAAAAATTCCTTTAGTTTAAGAAACGTGGTCTTTGCACATTTTGGTTGATGGTAACCCAAATTATTTACCTTTCTGGTTGTTCCTGTCTACAGTCCGCAGGAAGTCCTCATGGGAATTCCCTAATCCAGCGGTACTATCCTCGTATCTCATGGTGCCCTCCTGATAGAGCCAGTAACTTGTATTACCTTCCTTTGAAAGTTAAATCAGTCGTATAATTCGTACATCATTCCAGATTTTTCACACAATACAGCCACCGATTGTTCTCTAAAATGGCATGTTTTTGGTCCGCACATTTGTCACTGAAATCGCGGTTATCGTTATACGGAGTTGGCGCATTAGCCACCTGTTACGCAGTTATTTTAATTAGGCATAACGGACATGGTTAATTATAGATGACTAGCGGTATCTTTATAAAGAGTGCTTATCTTTATTTCACAATTTTGACATTGACATTTCTGTTTGTGTTTTTATTTTGTGACAAACTCAAGTATTTCTTCCATTATTTATCACTGATCAGTTTTCTACAAAACACTAGAACATAATATTAAGGTTACAGCCAATCCCTAAAAGTTTATGAAATAAACTACAATTGTGCCTGTTTCTTTAAACTTGTGCGACCAAAATTTATGTGATTTATGAAGAAAGTAAAAACTTTCTATTATTTGCATTGTTATTTTATCTTTCGGTCAAATTTACCTTTCTGCAAAAAGTATCTTGGTATTCCATGTACCTATTCGTTTCATTACCTTCATCATGTCAAACCAGGGGACTTTTAGCATCTTCTGTTGAACTAACATCTGCCCGAGATTTCGGGCCATATTGTTGCTGTTTCTTGGTTCATCCGCCTTTTGGATCGATCTCCTGAGCGCTGCCTCTTATCAGCTCCTTCACTCGAAGCTGTTGGCAATAAGAGGGGGACAGCTTATTCTGGTTTTCCTGAGTCTATAGCCAGTGTATCGCCATCATCCATTAGACATCTCTTCTATCTACTAAATGATAAACTTATTTACATTCGTCTATCATATTGGCTTCGCTTATATCATCTATAAACGTGTCACTGGAATGGAAGTTTGTTGCAAACCATCTTCTTTATAGTATACTGTTGTGGTGGAACAACCTCTGTAAATCTAGCAGAGTAAAGTATCAGAAATGAGTTCACAGTGTACAGAACTAGAATATGTGCTTATGTACTGCAATGAAAATTATTGCGCCTGTTTCGGCAAAAATTGAAATTATTCTGTTATCTTATCATCATTACATTATATTTAGGTGCCTCTTCTGTGCGAATTATGTGCTGCAATAAAAATTTGTGAGCTTTCTCAATTTTGGCGGAAAATTGAAAGTGCTCTCACCCCAGCATCAATTAATATTCTTTAAATAATCTTATACAATTAACATAATTTAACAGCTGTAATGTTTTTTGTCTTTATGCGGAAATTGAATTTGTTTTACAATAGCTGTAAACTCATTTACCAAGAGGTATAACTATCAAATTTAGCAAAGATGGACAACATACCTGGCCGAGAGTCTATATGCCTCACACCACCCCCACCCATCAATGTCAAAATGTCCACACCCTCACATCATTCATAGTCAATGAGAATTAGTTTATAATATAATACACTCTCTGTAGATCTGTAAAATTTTTGAAGTTCTGTTCACTTCATGAATTTTGAGCTCGTACCATTCACATTAGTATACAGTCTTATTTGAATTTCTAATTATGAACTTCTTGTGTGTTTGAGATCCAAATCCAAAAATTTGTCATCCCCAACAAATAGCCCCTAAGGATCCAAAGCTAAGCATTCACGTGCTATTTATGTACCCTGAGATTAAAATTGTCATAAAACTCAAACCGTGAAACATCAATTGTGTCCAAATACATACCATTCCTACAAGTCCCAAGCTACCCTCTGAAAAGTGAAATAAACCATTTTACAATTTTCAAATCGCAGCGTTTTCTCTTCTTATAAGATCACTATTCAATCAATGATAAAGCTTAATTTTCGGAAATTCAGAAATTTGTCTGGACAAAGGTCTCTTTGATATGGTATCTGGGATAAAGGAATTATTACTTCTCGAGAAATAATAATAAGTAAAATTAGTACTTTCGAAAGATCCATTATAGAAAAGTCTTAAAAACTTATAAATAAAGCATGTAGAAATAATGTCAATTGAAACCTAGTAATCGACTTTCTGAGAGCATACCTCCTAAATGGCATGAGATATCGCGATATTACCAAATAACAGTCCTTACTTCAATGTGACCTAATTAAAATTGGCAATTTCACAAAAGAGGTCCTTGCACGTATCAGGAGCTCTCTAAGGAATTGTAAAGGTGGTATTTTGACAGAGTTGTTGCTCTAGGGATTGAGGTGAGTGATGTTCTCTGAGTACATAAATAGCACTAAAATTTTGATGCATTTTTATTTGACTATATAAAGAGAAATACTCCTTTTCAAGACAGCTTGGAATTCCAAACAGATATCGAATAAATTATGGACTTGGATTGTCCAAACTTGGAAGTACCCGAAAAACCACATAAATATTATGTTTATTTAAATAAATGTTTCGCAAAAATAACATGCTCTGCTGAGTTTCATACTTCTAAAGAGGTGATGAATCAACAAAAGCGGTTTTAAGAGTGAGGGGTAGGCATCGGTGTGATACTCATACTCACGTATGCCTAGGCTCACAACACCTCCCCTCTTTAAAACATATCATCTCGATATGTACGCTGTCAGGGTCAGGAGCAAAGGCGGCCAGTCTGTTAAAACTGATGATTCTCGGTGTGCTCCTGCAGCTCCCTATATCCGATAAGTGACATCGTTCTCTTGTTCCTGCACTTGATACGGTCCTTTCCAGAAAGTCTGGAATATTGAAGATAGCCAACGACGCTTACGTGGAATGAAAATCCAAACCATATCGTTCTGTTTGTATCGCCTTGACTGTGCTACAACATCGTACGCATCTTTCATCCGGTCGCTCGTTCATGGCATTCGTCCATCATCTTGTGTAAGCATTACAAATAATTGTCTCTGTCCACGGCTTCCTCATGGTTTACTACCAAAGTTCAGGTCACAATGAAGTCTTAACTATGGACCAGATACTAAAATGAGAGGTGAGCACCGGGTTGTCTTAGTAGTAGTAGAGTAGGAACATATGAGGCCAGTTGTTCCAGTTTCTCTCGTGTTCTGAATCCAATTTCTCCGCCATTTTCACCCGGTATCGATTAATGGTTATGGTAATCCGTTAGACCACTTTATCAGATTGCGTGTGTAAAGTAGTTGTTCTCATCACAAACTTTTTGAAAGGAAGGAATTGACCCCAAATCTTCAGATCTAATCTTTGCACCAGTTATAGTCTCGGCCTCACAGTTTCTTAGTTCATAGGCCTCTAACCGCTTGCTGAAATAGTCCATGAAGGCAACGAAATACTTATTTCATAATCTTCTAGATTCGCCCAATAAAACGTTGGCCAATGTTTTTGTGACTCCGAACTCCTGTTGTGCCGTTCAGGATATTTCGTAGAATTTCAGGAGCCCTCAATATTGGGGCAATTATCTGCAGCTGTTTGTTTCTAGGCGCATCGAGATGGCACGCGCTTGTTGCATTCTTCTGGATAGATATCAAAAAGCAGCATCGAGATTATTCCATAATCAGGTTTATTCTTCATTTTGATAGCTACAGTATTCCATATGTATGAATCATTTGCAAAAGCAACTAAAATATATGAATACAAGTCGTTAACTCATAAATTCACGGGTTTTACCATGTAGAGAGGGCTATGAGCATAATATAACATATATGCGTCTACGTTGATGAAAACACCGAGTATTTCTGATCGTGACCTTGAAGTATCAACTAAATACAATTACCTATTTAAATGTGCTGCTATCCATTGTGTGGTAGGCATAATAGAAATAAAAATAACTATCTTGGTTTTGAACATGATACAACTGTATGCAGTTTCCTATTTAATATATGATGCCATACTGGAAGCTAGGTCAAATAAAATTGAATTATTAGATACGGTTTTAAGCATGTTTAATTGAGATCTAGATAATTTAGATAGTTTCTGGCTAATCTGCAAGTTGTCAGCTTCAATTGTGTATTTTATATGTGTGGGTTTTTTATGACAAGGGGTCTAAAACAGTGACTGCAATTTAAAGCTTCGCGTTTTAATATTATATCTTGAAATTTGATTTCCCTAAACGACAAATATTTACAATAATGAAAAAGAGCGAGAGATGCCGTGGGACACCCGTAAGAATGACGTTGCTTTTGCTATATAGTTGTATATGTAAATAACAAGGAATGATAAAAAAAAATATTTTCAATAACTTTTTGTTTATAAATCAAAATAAAGCATTACTAATAATTTTGAGATGTAATAAATTCAATAGTGTAAGATATATGTTAGATACAGCAAATCTTTGAGTATATGATAATCTGTGGCATATAATACTATGATATTTATCTATAAAATGTTGAAAAGGTTGATACCTGAACATCTTGTCCAAAATTGTAAATATACATGAATATAACACCCGTACCATAATATATTTTACTTAAATAGGATTTCCAACAATTTTAGTCAAAAGCATTTGTCTTATAAAGGATTAAAACAATAAAATTAATTATCTGAGAAGTAGGTTAGGATTACAGATTATCTGTCACAGAATAATTTAAAATATATATTAAAAATAATATTGATATTTAGTTTACTACATTTTATAATATATTTTTATTAGTTCGAAATTATTTAGTAACATAGTTTAGTTAGTTAAGTAGTTTTTTTATCTTCTAACTAGCCAATATACTATAAATAAAGATTATTATTATATAATAACTAGTTAATTTCAATTTAGTTTCTTAAAGTTAGTTCCTTTTTCCATGAATAATAGGTTTCATATAAAATTATATCATTATATTATTTACATCTTTGTGCTTAGTCCGTACTTTAATTTCATTGTTTTTTTTACCTTTTACGATAATTCTTGCATTTTTCTGCATTCTTGTAAGTTTTTTTTTATTTCTCGTAATTGGTCCCCCTCACAACATTCTTCAGAATCTACATTTTCCCAACTCATTATTTAATATAAGAAACGAAAACAAAAGCAAGTGGGTTTATCAGAGCAAAGTTTGATCCTTTCTCAGCCATTCCTCTAATGCACGGTGCAAGCCGTGAGTTGTGAATTGCAGAAGTGAAGGAAGGCTGCGGCCTGGCGATTGTGAAAATGAAGAACGCAACATGGACTTTACGATAACCGCTATTAGCAGTAATATTGACCCATATAAAAATATCGGAAACTCTTAATATTTTCCTAATAAAATATTATGGGTAAAAACTATATCCCTCAATCTATTTCTAGGTAGCAAGCAGGGCAAGTTGCTATTCTATTTCCATTGACAATGCAATGCGGCCAACTATAGGCAATTTATTTCAAGTGGGAACATGGCACAAAGTGGTGCTGTTCCTTAACTAAACCTGTAATAAATTGTTTAATAATTTTGAAGCACATAATTTATTATTAATAATAATTCAACATAAGAATGATGATATATAATTTAGTCTCATGTTGAGTCGAGCCTGGCATAACAAATCGCTCCATAAGACTCCACACTACATTCAGTATAAATAGACTATAGTTGACTCGCTACCGGGGGTTCGTCTTAAATGTATGTATCAAGAGAACCTGAAAATGTAGAATGAAAATGTTATGCCTGGAATGAGGAAAATGATGGGAGTTTGCCTATTTATATTTACTCATAATAGAGAAAGTTAAAAGAAACAATAAAATATACCCAGGGCTCCATAATATCAACAAGTCTTATCATAATAATTATAGGATTTTGAGCATAAGGTGTTTTGAGAGGGCAAATTTAAATTTACCAATATATCAAATACTACTAGGTACCTATATAGAGTAAATAAATTTCATTGATAACAATACAATGCTTGTGATTTTTTTTCTCTGATTTGTCAAAAAAAGTAACTTCTCACGCCACTTTTCCCTAAATTTTATAACTTTACACGAATAGACGTCTACAAACGTTACACGGTCAGCTGAACACCACAAAATATCAACTTGTATTTATAATCAACTTCATGATCGCGCATGAAATTGTCACTGGCATATTTTCTAATTATTTTTATAATTAAGTGCACACAGTATGTGATCCCTTTTGATGCATAAATAGGTATATGAGTGTTTTTGAAGCCTTTTACTAAAATGTTGTGCCTGATACTCTAAAAATTGTGAAATGTGCAGCTGCAAAAGGTTGACCTTTCTGTAAACAAATCATGCCACAAGAGACGAGGCTGATTGCTATAATCAACGTTTAGTTGTTCGCAAATCAATGCTGAATGTATGCGATGGGTATATGTAAAATTGATGAATTTAACTTTTTCGTAGTAGGTAGGTACCTACCTATTAATATTCTCGATGGAAAATACGAGCGTTTCAATTATTTATTGGATATGAGTTTTTTTTCTTCTTGTTTTGTCAATAATTTATAGATTTTGCTTTACGTATTAAGTATCAGATACATTCATAATACTTGCGTAACAAGGTACCTATATAATTTAAAATTGAATCAGCTATAAAAATTAAGAGCGGCAAATTATTACAATGGCATGTTGTTTTATATCGATATACAAATAATCATTCGTTGATACTAACAAATAAAACCGAATTTAATAGTGGGTGTACTGGAAAATACAATACATGTGGTATTACAATAATTCTATTGTGGTTGATAATTTTGATCCGGTACAGTTGTAGTCAAATAAAAGACTTTTAGCACCAACTTCAAAACTACCAGCACCAACAGGATTAACATATTTTTTGTATTCTTTCAATGCACTAATAAAATAATAAATAATAGTAAATTTTATTAAAGAATAATAACCATCTCACATTTTTTTATGTTTCATTAGTAATTTCAAAATATGACGATAACAATGTTTGACATTCCTAGTGATGTCTGAAACCTTATATTTTTTCAGAATGAACTCATTCTAATGTTGCTGAAAATAATCTTTTCTTTAAATCTGCCAACAAAATTTTAAATATCACAAAAATGTTTCACATCCACCCTCCTTGGGTGTATTTTTGGGGGTAAAATATTTGATTTTGACAAAAAATATGGTACCATCTCGCAATACCTGCTGTTAATGATAAAATAGTCATCTGACTCGGTGCACGTTTACTATATAAAACGAGCGTTACATACACATTAAAGAAAAACCAAAAATTAATTCTTCACTTTCACTCTCCACGAAGTGCGTCAAATATCTAAGTGACTATAATCTGAATTACTTTCAAAATTTTTGATATTCAGTCATGATTCCTTGCTACAAGTTGAATAAAACTTCTCACTTCTCTTAAAAAACAGACAAGTAGAAATCCAAATCCGCCAACTTTACTTTCTGTGAAATCGGGCTTTTGGATTTTTCTTTTATATAAAAATAGGAGGAGTTTAAATATACACATCATTATATGAACTATTTTATTTCCTTAAACAATAAATATTTACAGTAATAATTACAAGAGTCTTAGATAACCAATAATAGGAATAATTATATATTGTACCCATATAAAAATATTGGTAACGGTGTAGAAAGATAGTTACAACTTAACCTTGCATTAAATTTGATTCATCATACAAAAAATTTTCTGAGTAACGTGGCTCATGGTGTCTAGGTAGATTCAGCTAGCTTTGGAAATTAGATTTTCAAATTTCAGTGAAAAATGATTCAGATTATCTCTATATTTCTTTGATTTAGGTATCTTTTTGATACTAAGATATTCTTAGATTTTTTTATTGAATGAGATTATTTACAATCTTTTTAGTTTGAATTTTATATATTTGTACAAATCGACGATATTGACCAGTGATATACCCAAACACCGGAGCAATGGCGATTCTCAACTCATTTTAATAACAAATTTAGGTAGTGATAGTTTGATTATTAGGTCTTTATCTACATAAGTATAATCAACATGTAATATTAATTACTATATATTTTTTTAAATTTATTTATGCTATGAACTCTGCTATAAAGTGCTTCCTAAAAATATAAAACAAATACAATATGTACAGTAATCGATTGAGTGTCATGATCATCATTCAGTTCATATTTATAACCGCCCAGTAAAAACTATATTATTTCGTCTCCTTAGTACAGTCCATTCACAACCTATTCATTACTTAACATTTGATAAAATATGAACAATCCGGAAATCAGTCTCGATAGTCTCATCAGAAAATGTAGGTAGGTTCCTACGTTACATCACTACGCGTGACATATATCCATACATAATAAATAGAAACTATCGGCCGACATATAAAAATGTAATGATTACAACTAATTTGCCAAAACCATTTCACTGATTAATGTCGCTCTAGAAAGATTTCAATCTACCAGTTTTTATTTCAGCCGAACGTCAACTGGT
Organism: Crioceris asparagi; assembly: GCA_958507055.1. Classification (NCBI taxonomy): domain Eukaryota; kingdom Metazoa; phylum Arthropoda; class Insecta; order Coleoptera; family Chrysomelidae; genus Crioceris; species Crioceris asparagi. Next base: position 70,903,694 of record OY293827.1, on the reverse strand, counting down.
ACCTAGATGTACGTCTCTCCAAATATTAAAAGAATCCAAGTAAAGTGTTTTCCGATCCAACTTTAGTGTGTGAGAGCTGTAACTCCTTAGCTGGATCAGTTGTAGAGACTCAGCTTTTTGAATCGTCTGAAGTTTGAGTTATCAAATTAACCGACATCTTCAAACCAATGATAACCATTTCAATGATTTTATCCAGGTTATTCAGATATTATTGCGCCGCAAATAAAAAGAGTCCCATGAGTCGGGGCCAAATATCAACATATAACGAATACTGATTATTTTGACGATAGTCAAAATATCCATCCTATCTGATATACATTTTTATGCCAATACCCTAGCTTGTCTTTCTCTCGCAAAAATATTAGAAATGCTTAAGAAATAATCAGAATAAATTGTCATCATGGAATATTAGGTTGATAAGTGCAGATTTGGAAACAAATTTCCAGACTACGGATTTTAGAAAAAAACTACTTGACAATCAACTTTAAAATCCACCTAGTATTTTCCCTATTCACACTCCCGCATCATGCATTTCACGCACTCACAGTCATGGCTCAGTTTCGGAATAGGCATAAGGGAATGTAGGTATATAATACGTCTAATTTTTCAGAAAATAGATTTTGAATTCGACCTTTCATAGTCTGTGAGAAATTATTTGCTGCAATAATAACAAATACCTAATTTTTCTGATAAAAAAACGTGTTGAGGTTTCTTCAGCATTTTTATCCTATCTTCCTTAGTACCTATATATTTAGGAATTGGCGAGTAATTATTTTATTTGCAAGCTCATTGTAAAACCCGCATTCCATTTTTTCCTTGCCTGATGTAAATATAAAAATACAGACTGAACAAATAATACTGGTATTTAATTTAATGGTGCAATTTCTCAAATGTCTTCATCGAAGCCGACTATATCGTCGACAAATTCACTGAATCAATCAACGTCTCCGGTTTACGTCAAACATAATCAGACATTGGCTTAATAGAGGGGATGGATCAAACAACAACAGACAGGGGCCAGACGCACGACGTACCCAAAAAAGGATAACATATAGATTTTATATATATTTATATATATACTTCAGATTCTTATAGTGTCCTTGGGGATTATTATGTACACGGAATTTTCCACTAGGTTGAGATGAGCACAACGAGATGAATGATATTGTATTCTTTCCTTTTTTATTATTTTATCGAAGATTCAATCATCTGGCAAGTTCCTCGGCCGTTACGACTACCACCAGCAGGAGAGTGAGGGCTGTCATCGATGCTAGCGCTATCTGGCAGGGACGCGCTGCAGCCGCCGGGCTGGTCTGCATAGCGGCTGGATGCTCGCCTGTAACAAAATAATTATGTTTATGAAACCGTTATTATTACGAAATTGGGACGAAGGGGCTGGTACTAAATAATACAGGGTTTCAATTCAAACAATCAATACATGCAAGAACAAACATTATACTAATGTTTTATAAAAGTAATCGGGTCCTATCTCACAGCCCATTATGGAGGGGGGTTTTAGAATTATCAATTAAAATTCCTATTATGTTTAAAGAGTTGTGTTTTTTCGATAACTGTCATAGATACGAAAAAGCTACAATTATTGACCTAAAAGTTTCTCAATAAAACAGAAAGTTCAAGTACCAGAGGCGCATAGCAAAAAAGCTCAGGGGGAAAATGATGCATGACCCCTAAACAAATATCTTTCTGTAGATTCTCACTACCATTTGGCATACCCAATGATGTATGCCCTAGAGCGTAACCTTTAATCTAAATTCCAATTAAATAGTCACACTGTAGATTAGGGTAAAGAAGCGATTACGACTAATGTTTATATAAAATTCTAGTCATGAAATAAGCCAAAAAAATTACTGCCTTGCGTATGTACAAGATATTTATGAACTTTATATAATATTATTTCTCAAAGTTGATTAATTGTCGATATCAAAATTAAAGAATGAAATAATATGTTAGTGATTACGTGGCCCGTTAATGTTGATAAGTAAACAAGTACCATAGAATTTACATTTGTACATTACCAAGGATTAAAAAATCCCCTTATGTGTGCCCACGGTCATTTAACAGAGGTTGTCGATATAGAGGGCAGTCAACACAGGAATTCATAATCGGTCAATAATGGCAGGTGTTCGCAGACAGTGGTTTCATTGTATAAAGTTAAAATTCAAAATATTAAGAAAGTCGAACCATAGTCAATAAAATAAATTTCTATGAAATGAATCTTGCAGATTAGCACCTTAATAGATTACGAAGTCTTTTTAAACTACATTTATGATACTTTATTTGTGTGAAAAAGCTAAACAATATCTTAGAAGCCAGAAAAAAGTCTGATTTATCGGAACGTGATTCAGAATTTGAGGGAAGTCCTTGAAAGTAATACGCATTTATCCTGTTTCTATTTTTAAAACATTTAGATACAGCCTTATTCATAACGAATAAATAGGTACTTGCTTTTACTTAATTTCACATTATTATATTCCCAATCACCGACTATGTTAATGCTCAGTTTATATATATATGATGTTAATGTGCAAAATATGTGTTAATTGGTTCGTATATTATAATAGCTTAGACGTAAGATGGCGCAAATGTACTTTAAAGTGAAATAGCTCGGTTATAGGAGCTACAAAAATATCAAATTTGGAGAGACTCTCGGAAGCTACAAAATAAAATTATTTTTCAATATACAGTGTTGCATATCAGTTTCTTACTAATCAATATTATTTTTTTGAATAATCAAGAATAACTTTCTCTCATTAATTGAATAATAAACAATAAAACAATTTTCTATATAGTACCGACATTACTATACACACTGTGAGGTTTATATCGGTATTAATTTATGCTACCTTTCAAGATGAACTGAGCAAGAAACATTTACAAAATTTCATTGAAATCGGTTGAGCGGCTTCGGCTATTTAAAGAAAATGGTGCCTGTCAAAAAAACAAATTTGTATTAAGTAACTACGGGGCCTTCAATTTGGTATTTAACATAGACGAAAGAGTTTTTGATCAGGAGGATGAATTCTCTCAAACATTGTGTTAGAAGCAATTAAGTAAATTGTCTGTTTGCTACAAGAATTTATAAAGAAAAGTAGGTATACCATTGGAAAACAACGAAAGATACATGCTATTAAAATGTTTACATAGTCATGATGATATAGGAAATGTGAAATACAAAGAGTGATCGAGCGAAGCCTGTTTTGAATTTGGAAAACGTCTGAACAGTAAATCTAAAGGTATTTGAAAATCCGCATAATGGCTTAAGGATAAAAGGAAAACAGAAGTTACCAAGACATTTCATGTACTTTCCAGAAAAACGTCCAACTTCTTCAACTACCTAAATATTTGTCACCGGGCGCAAGAACAAATTCGGAGGGAACCAAGATTTTTCGACTATGTACTTAAAAAGAAACATTTCACTAAAATGGAAACGTCAACAAACATAATTTTATTACAATACAATTCAAAATTCTCGTTATAATATCCATGAACAGTCAAAATAGTTGGTCTCTTAACGTCTGGAGTGGAATTGTCGGAAATTTTGCTCCACCTACTTTTTTGAAGAAAGATTCACTGGGCATCTATACCTCAGATTTTTTAAAGAAGAGATTAGATTATTTATACCATCCAATATCATTCATGTTTTTCTTAATGAACAGTTTGAAGGACAATGAATTGAAAAAGAGAACATATTACTTGTCCGTGAATATTACCTGACCTGATATGTACATTGATTTTTTTCATGGGGTTATATGAAAAATGATGTTAATGAATCATCACAAAATAAGATGTGGAAGAAGCACTTCTTTTCGGTTGTTCTCTATTGGAACATTAGAATAATTCTCGTAATATACACTTGTCAAGTACTTACGGACGTTTGAGTTACCCTGTATTATATTAGAAAAAAACTCAAGTGAAAACCTCTCAGTATGAAAGAAGAGTACACTTTATTTGGCGAAATAAACTGATACTGTACATCTCTACTGAAATGGTACAGGGCACCAAATATACCTAGTACCTAGCTCTGTTTTTTTTTTAGAAAATTGGCCATAAATCCTTAAAAACCCTGCTTAGACACTTCAACCCTATGACCCAAAGGAGATATATTAAAAAATGTATTAATATAATAATATAAAAAAGGTAAGTTTGATTTGTAATTTATACGCAACCCAATTTAGTCAAATATAATTCTAATTGGTAGCTTTCGACCGACACCGTACATCTTTTGTATGAAAACATTTCCTTAGCTCCAATAATTACCCAGCTATTTCACTTTAACGCCCTATTTGACTAGCCTATAGATATATTTAATGGAAAATGTGTAAATTGGCTATTAAAAATAATGTTGCTTTAAATCATAATATCTTTTTGAATCTGAATTAGACTTAAATGTATGTTTGACCCAGAAATATGAGAGGTTTTTAAAATGATTATTTAATTAGAATTAGGTAACTTCTACAAAGTGATTTGAATTAACTGTAGGTTCTCAAATTAAAAAAGCAGGTGTTTTCTAAAATCTCATGAACGGCAAAATTGACTTTGTCTGTCATGTAATGGTGGCAATACAAATGCCCCTGTTATTTATCAAGTTGGGCACGGACTCAAGGGAGATTACCATACACGATATAGAATTCAGTGATTATACTTATTCAGTGTTTTTCCAAAATATGAATTGTATTCAAGCGATATTTAGATATATTTATACTCATTAACAAAAGCAGTGTAGTCTTCTATGTGAACTTTATATCTCAAATCATAAATAAAGATAAGTTTTACAGGTTATATTGAATTATTATATATTCAATTGTGATGATATTGTGATTTTCAAATTCTGACGTTTAAGAAGTCAATTAACGAAAATTTGGTTATGATTTTGACATTTCGTAAACACGTTTGAATATCTATAAGGCTGTTCGAGCAGTAGTTTGGGACGGTTTGATAACTGTTTAAAATGCGCATGTGCGGTTTGAAACAGTTTCCAAGTGGTTTGGGATTTTGTTGCTCGAACACCAAACTGCAGTTTACAAGCTACCCCTTCCACTTTCTTACAATTTCGTCGTCATAGAACAAATGACTATGCCGATAGATATGTTTTATGACCAAAGATAAGAGAGAACATCAATGAAAGACTGATGGACAAAACAAAAAACTGGTTTAGTTTAGGACTTTGGTGGTGTTCTCTGAAAGGGATTTCTCCAACAACAGAGAACACTATACTCTAAGAAGAAGAAGACGCTTCAACTGCGCCTGTCTCAAACTGAGTTTGGAAATAGTCAAACTACTGCTCGAACATCTTACTAGTAGTTGGGAATTAATTATTTCATCGTAAATTGAAGTGCGCAGGCGTCTGACGGTTTGGGACTGGTTTGAATCGCTGCTCGAACACCCTTTATATATAAGGTTTACATTACGTTCCATGTCACATTGACGTTCATTTGAATGAATATGAATCTTCATAAGTGACATTTACCACGTGACATTAACGTAACCTCTACAACTTATGTTGATTTATTATTTTAATTATGATGTACACATAAAAGACTACGCTGCTCTTGTTAAATGGCAATATACAACATACAATGAATATTAGAAAAATAAATAATAATAGGTATGTAAAGATTGTCTTATAGCCTTTTAAATGGGAATATCTGATAGATATGCGATACTTGAATAATTTAAAAACTATGGCCATATTATATAATTTCACATGTACCTTGTAAATAGGGCATGGAACATATTACGATTTTCATGTAAAATTGTTTAAAACTATTTGAATACCTTGTATAGCGTATTGCAGTTTTAGATTGTTGTAACAGGGAAGTAAAGTGGTTTTGAAATAAAATACTAGGTGAATCCTTGAAGAAATATTACTTTATTCTGGCACGGCGTTACAGAATACCCTGTAATAATGTGACTCGTTCTAGAACTTGAAACGCTGGCTACTGTTGCTGTAAATAACTTATTTTGATATACATATTTTTTGAAACAGATCTCCAAGCTTTATCACATTAATCAATCACCTTGTATATGACCGTAATTGCAAATATGTGGAGGAAGCCCGTTAAGCTTTATATCGTCAGTTTAGTGGAAAATATGAAAATATACCGAAAACAGGAGGTCGTATTTTATTGAAAAACTTGCTCATTTAGGATATCCTTTACCTATATGAACAAAAAAGGAGACAGGATGGTATGTGACAACTACAGAGGTATTACGCTTCTGAAAACCACTTACAAAGTGCTAGCCATCATCGTAGTGGCAAGACTGGTGCCATATGCCGAAGAAATCGTGAGCGAATACCAATGTGGCTTCAGACAGGGCCGCTCTACCATTGACCAATTATTCACAATTAAACAACTAATTGAAAAGAGCTGGGAATTTGACCGCAACTTACACCAACTATTTGTGGATTTCAGGCAAGTCTACGAAAGTTTCGGGAGAGTACCACTTTGGAGAGCTATGGAGGAACTAGGTTTCCCAAAAAAAAATATCAAAATGTATCAATGGATCCCGTAGCAACATAAGGGTGGGCGGGATTACTGGTCTACATTTGAAATCAGCATTGATTTGAAGCAAGGAGATGCCCTTTTACCCTCCTATTCAACATAGCTTTGGAGTGGGTCATGAGGAAAGCTGATATCCATAAGTGTCGAAACCTACTCTCTAACAATGGCCCAAAAGTGCTGCTGGCTTTTGCAGATGATTTGGACATAGTTGGCAATAGAACACTAGATATCAAAGGTACCTTCATCTCATTTGAAAACAAAGCACGCACCATGGGACTCAGAGTCAACGAGGATAAAATCAAGGGGACAGAGATCGACTAGACCAAAATATCACAATTGGCAACTACAACTTTGAATGGGTCAAAAGTTTCAAATATCTAGGAGCTACGTTAACGGAAAATGTAGAAAGCTCCGAAGAGATCAACTGTAGGATACAAGCTGGCAACAGGTGTCTATATACATTGCGTGAACTCCTGATATCCAAACATCTGACATGGACAAACAAAGTTGTCATATATAAGGTTTTATATTATGGTTATAATCAGAACGGTAGTGACGTATGGCTGTAAGACGTGAACCCTGAGAGTGGCAGATAAAGAACGGCTACAGATCTTTTAGCGGAAAGTACTCAGAAAAATATATGGTCCTATTTTTGATAGAACAACAGATTACTGGAGAATCCATACTAACAGAGAATTTGAGGAACTTTACGGGATCTCCAACATCATCAGCGAAATTAAGTCTAGAAGATTGCAGTGTGCGACGACAATCGAATGAACGTCTGACCAAACTGGCTTTTGAGGAGGTCCCCAGTGGAAGGCGACCACTAGGTCGCCTACGTCTAGCAACAAGGACCTCAGAGATATGGACATCGATGAGGTGTATGTCATGTTGGACCGACCGCGATGGAGGCATATAGTTTTGTCGGCAAAGACCCATCCAGGGTTGTAAGCCACGAAGAGAGAGGGAGAGATATCCTTTACCTATATAAATAGAAATATTTCAAGAATGTGTCTCAATGTCGGACCCCCAATTTAAAAGAATCAATTCGATATCTTGGAAATGGTATACTTAATTGTTTGAGCATTGAAAATACTTGAAGTTTATCTACTTTATGGTAACACGCAGCTAGATACGTAGGTAGTCTTAGCTTTCTCTTAATTTAACTTGTTCCTATAGCAGAGAAGCTAATGTAACTTATGTTAAACAGTTTTCATCAATATTCTCAAAATCAATAATATTTCTCGACTTAATTATCTGAAGAACAGATTTTCATGTAATTTTATTCTAATTAATTGCATGGAGATTTGCTGGGAGATTTGGCGAGATATTTAAAATGGAGGTTTTCCTCTTGAACAAAAAATATATCACAAAAGGAGATGTTTTCCCTTTTCATTTTATTAGACAGAATATGATAAAAATTAATTCATGTATAATTACCTTGAAAATAAATATTGACTTTGATACATGACCACTTTATTTATTAAGAAGTAACTAAATAGAAATGCCAAGATAAGCTATACAGGATTTTTTTAAATAATGAGCAAAATATAAACATGTTTGTCGATTGCTTATCGTCTCGAGTTATTTGAGAAAACATATTGCCAGGGGCTTTGTCCCAATCATAATTATTATAGAATACACATCTGATAGGGTTTTTGTCAATAAAAGAGTCACGAAACATATTGTAATAAACTTAACTGTCTGTGAGGTTATGGAACATCATCAACATTGATGGAACAGTGGATCTAGTGTTCCGTAGCCATGGATGGTGATGTTCCAGGACTTGGCGGAACGTGACAGGTGTCGGATGTAAGTGGGGGGATATAGCTTCATGTCGGTCATGGTGGCGTGGTGCCAGAAAAGTAAAGCAGAGCATATAATTTTTAGTTCTGAGAAGAGTTGAATGGAATGTGAAATATAGTTTGCCCATTCTAGAGCTCTCTAGTTATTTGACTGTTTGTAATAATATCTATTTTATCATTAAATTAAGAAGAACATCCCTGAAAATCATCCATGTACTTATCCGCTCCTACTACTTCCTTCACGGAGAAATACATTGATGCTTTTTGTGATGAACTAAAAAATTTCCTGGAAGAAAATAATTTTTGCATTACGAATAATAAGAGACTTCAATGCCAAACGGGAAACAAATATTGAGAAAGATCTAAGAACTGGAGAATATGGTTATGGCATAAAAGAGAATCTACTTCAATGAACTATTTGGGAGAAAATCGCGTATTTGCTATGAATTATTTCCTCAATAAAGAACCTCGACGGAAATGGACGTAAGTCTATATGCCAAAGCTAAAAAGAAATCGATTTTATATTATCCACAGAAACATCGATTTTTCAGGAGGCAACGGTGCTTAACCGTTTCTCGAATGGTTTTGATCACAGACTTGTAAAAGCAAAAATACGCGTTAACAGTATATTCGAAACAAAAAAAGAGAATAATTAGCAAAAAATATTGTACATCAAAATAATCAAACAAAATAAAAGAGCCTATAAAGAATAATACCAAACACAAATTACCTTGATAAAGTAATGTTTATTAAATAAATTAATTACTAAGGGATAAATCATTAAAAGCTGAAAATCACCCGAAAAACAACAACTAAGAAAAAATTTTTATTTCTGAACAAACTAAAAAAAAGATGAGCCATAGAAGACATTCGCGAGAACAAAGAAAAATAAATACGACAGACTATACAGGGAATCCTACAATGAGCGTGCGTTAGCCGTATATGGGAAACTATACATGATTGAAGTATGAAAATTCGTGTACGAATATTTTTGATGAGGGCGAATTGAATGAAAATATTTATAGATTCGAGGAGATTCCCGCTAAATCGGAAATGGTCATCATTTTTGTTATTTCAAATGGAAAGTGCCATTTTTTGTTCCATTATTAGATTAAAATTCAAATTTAAAATGAGCTTTTACCAATAAACTCTATTCCAAAAATTTTAGGGTTTTCGAGATATTTCGATTTTTTGAAATTTTGAAAAAAATTATATCAATTTTTTTCAATGTGGCTCAATGATCATTGGAGAGAACTGAACAAAATTTGGCTATCACATTAGAAATAGTATACATTGTTTAGCAGTAAGATTAAAAATGTTCTAAAGTTTACAGGGTGTTGTAAATTGAGCTACAATTATGAATATTTTGTAAGCCTCAAATTTCGATAAATTCAAATGAAACACTGTATTTCATTGACGTATTGTATTCATACTTTTAGTATCTTTCATTTTATATTAATATTCCCTATACCTAAACCCAAAAGAATCTGAAATATTGTAACCAACTTTGAAATTCAACAAGAGCGGATTTTGTTCATTAGATATCCATAAATTAGAAATCTATTGTTGACAGTTCTACCAGTTTAGTCAATAAATCAGTGTACCTCAGCTAATACGTTAACAATTTTTCAAAGAATAAGTATTGTGAAACACTATACCACGTTCAAGCTTTACGAACAAAGACTATTTAAATCTATTAAATGTTTTTGAAGAATGTCATCGTATAATGGATAGAACATGTCGAATTTATTCTGAAAGGTATTCAAATTCACCTAGGCCAACTAGAAATCGGCTACTTCAACATTGTAGGAAGTCCGGATATTATCAAGGATTGTCCAGTGGTAAACAATGAAGATCTGGAAATTACAGTTCACAACCATCCTTATACTCATTTCTGGCCCTTAGAAAATCCTCGGGAAACACGTGAAAGAAATTTTCAACAGTCTTGAGGTCTTAACGTTTTCTGTGAAATAAGTAATAACTCCATTTTATGTCTATATATTTATGATGATAATTTAAATGGAGAACGTTATTTTCTCGAAAATATGGTTGCTGAAGCTATACGTCGTTTTCCCGAGTATATTCCATTATTTTAACAAATGGACGGAGCTCCAGCACACAATTCACGCTCCGTAGTAGATGAAATATTTGGAAATCAGCGGATTGTCCTCAATGGATCCTACACATATCTTCCGCGTTCGCCAGATCTTACTCCTATGGATTTTTTTTATGGGGTCACATTAAAAATTGGGTCTAACCAAACCCATTTACATCTAGGAAAACATGCGCATTAGAGTTATATAAGCGTTCAATGAAATGGATCCAAATATTATCCAGGAAGCAACAAATCGTTTTGTGCAGACAAGAGTTTTGGCTTGTCTTGAACAAAATGGGAGCGATTTTGAACATTTGTTGCATTGATAAATTATTGGAACAATATTACAATTAATTTTTTCTGTTATTTCTTAACTTTATTTTAAAAGGAGTATTGAAGACAGTATTGATTTCGTCAGAACATCTACTTATTAATGGAGCGAGAAAAAATCTTGTAGAACAAATTATGCATCTTTTCCTGCTGCTTTCCCTAGCTTTAAAACTAATGGGCTAATGGCGCTCAAATTTAATACTTGACGTTTCTTTGTGAAGAGCTGTTTCTTTTGTATAAGCTCTAAAATAAAAGTCGTTTATCAAAAAGATATGTCCAACTATTCAATATTTATTGAAATTCTCCGAAATTGATTAATAGATTTAAATTGTCTTCGTTTGTAAATCCTGAACGTGACATAGTGCATTACAATATTTATTCTTTAAAAAATTGTTAACGTAATAACTGACACTGACAGAAACTGTCTTATCAACTGAACTGACAGCATTGTCAACAATAGATTTCTAATCCATGGATATCTGATGAAGGAAATCTGGTATATCATAGCTTTTACGTGGAATTTTCTAGTTGGTTAAAATATTTCAGAAACTGTTAGGTTTATGCATAGGGAATGCTAATATGAAACGAAAGATACATAAGTCAATAAAACACAGGGTGAACCATTTGAATTTTTCGAAATTTGAGGCTTACAAAATGTTCATAATTGTAGCTCAATTTACAACACCCTGTAAACTTTTAGAACATTTTTGATATAACCTACCGCTAAATAATGTATACTATTTTAAATGTGATAGCCAAATCTTGTTCAGTTCTCTTCACTTATGATTGAACTACATTAAAAAAATGATATAATTTTCTTAAAAATTTTAAAAAATTGAAATATCTCGAAAACTGTAAATTTTTGGAATATAGTTTATTAGTAAAAGTTTATCTCAAATTTGTTTTGAAATCTAATAATGGAACAAAAAATGGCACTTACCATTTGAAATAACAAAAATGGTGACCACTTCCGGTTTAACCGGAAGCTCCTCGAATGTAGATATAAATATTTTCATTTAATTCGCCCTCATCAAAAATATTCGCACACGAATCTTCATACTTCTATCGTGTATAGTTTCCCATTTACGGCTAACGCACGCTCGTCGTAGGATTCCCTGAATAGAAATAAATAAAACCATCAGGCAGAACTTACAGTTAACGAAGATTACAAGAAACGAAAATAGCAAAGGTAATCAAAGAAATAAAAATATGAAAGGTTCAAACCAGTTTAGATAAATTGTGTAATGAACAATGAACGACAAAAAACTAACGACATGAAAGAAATGCTATATATCCTCATGAATAAAATACTGAGTAGAAAAAAGATACCCGAGAGCTGTTACGAAGCAATGACGTGATTGCTGTTCAAATTACAGACCAATAACGGTACTGGATGTCATGTACATCTTCTTACCAAAATATTGACAAGTAGGTTGAAAGAAGAAAGAAAGAGGTCGGATTCATAAAAGGTTTTAGCACGTGCGATCACATCTGAAAATCTTTTTATAGCATAGAAAATTTATTATGAATATTTATGAAAATGCAAATATAACCATTATATTGAAAGAAAATACTTAACCAATAAAGATAATTCGATGAATTAGACAAAGAGAAAGAAAGAACCACCGAAAAATTAAGTACTTAAGGACATCTTCAAAAAAGCTAGAATGATACGAATATGAGAATAATACAAACGGAAAACGCCTGAACTACTTAGGACGATATCGAACTCATAAATGATAAAAAGGCGAATTACGAATGATGATTAAAGAACTAGGTAAAAGAAGCCAAAAAATAAGACTAAAAATCAACTATGAGAGTACAAAAAAATGTGATAAATCAAAGAGAAGAGCTAACGATCACAGCTATAGGAAATTGAAAGAGTTTATATATCCAACTCAAATAGCAAAACTCAACAAAAGCAACCACATTATTAAAAATGGAAATCATAAAATTGATGGAGAGACTATATCCTGAAACCTTTATATTGATTATTTATCAAATATTTCAACTGTTTCCGAATTGGAGCACAATGAATATGCAAGCTTGAAACACTCAAAAATGTGAAATATATATTTAAAAAAATTGAGTTTTATTAGTTGGTACATCAAAAAAAATACGAAATAATAATTTATTTGTGTTGGTACTATTCAAGTTGATGTCAAGTCTGAGCCTCTCCCTATAACTAAACAAATTTCTGGTGTTCTAACAAATAAAAATCGGTTTTTCAAGTCAATGATATACCATTCACAATTAGTTCAACCGCTTAGGTGATAAGCACTGACAAACGTTTCAACGAAAATATAAGAATTCTTATTTGGGTTTCGTTGACGCAAATTACCAAGAATATAAGTTCAAGGAGAAAGTCATATTTTTATAAGAGACAAAAATTTCGATTTTATTTATTACGTTCGTAAGACTATCTATATTCAAGTAGGTATCCATTTGTCTGTTTGAGGCAAAGTCGCTACCAATGGGATGAACCAATCTTGATTTAGTTTTCATTTTGTAGAAGTTTTCTATTTTTGTCGGTGTTTTTCTTTTAATTTTGAGTTTATTCTTAATTTTATTCCATTGGGAAACGGAAATATCTCAATAGGCTATTAGAGGACTCCAGCGTGGTTCTGAATATACAATATTTGTTGGGTCTTACATGTTTTATAACCAAGATATAGGGTGCTTTACCAATATAGCTCATTTCTTTGTGGGTTGATAACTTACAAATCACCCAGTAATTTCCTTTTGTATTTGGTTAACACATTATTTTACTCGTACCTAAACGATTTGGCTATTACTCAGTTGAAGAATTAACCAAATATAATCCTAATCCTAAAAAATCACCCTGTAACTCCAGATTTTCAAAATCCGCACAAAAAGTTGGAACATACTGTGCACTTTTTATTTTCTCAACAAAATTTCTGAATCTGAATTGAAAGATCTGTAAATTATGAAGTCTAAGACCGAAACATTTGTGGTTTTTCACATTGAATTATTAAAATTTAGAGAAATTTTAAAATTACAATTAATACTTTTTGGCATTCGTATGCCTCTGGAAACAGCTAATGCCAATTAGTAGTTTCTACTATGTCCATTATTCGTCAATGATTTAATTGCGACAAGCTCATAGTGATATTTTGAGTAAATGTGGAATCATTCGCATTACTGAAATAACTACGGTGAGTAAGTTAACAATCTCCAGCATACTGTAAGTATGGACTCCTTCTCATTAGTCTTTAAATATATCAGTGTCACACAGAATATCGTAGAGTTTTGGTCAAAATCCCTTATATCTATCCTTAGCTCAAGCGAGACACTGGATAAATTGACTAAATTATTTTGACGGTAAATAATGAAGAATACTTGCGAAATTGCAGGTCATAACAAAAAAATCCATTTATCGCATATGATTTATGTATATTCAGTCACACAAAATGATAATCACATTAAATTAATGAAATATCTTATAGCTATTATTAGATACATTCATTTTCATCAAAGTTTATTAAATAGTAATAAAAAAAACAGGAAATTATGTTTCATAATTATCTATAGGAAGAGGAAAAAATATCTAAACCGTAGATGCAAACAAATCAGAAATTTATAGAGTATATAATAGTTGTTTCGCCATTCTGGTATTTTTCATTTATTAACTGTTATTAATACGATATCGAATAGAGCACATAGTGACACTGTTTTGAGGCTAACCTTGTCCTAGATCAGATGCTGGCTTAAAACACTAATTTGACGTAGGTCTTTTTTTTAAACTGAAGAAGCTGGATAACATATAATTTTTCCTGAAATCTTGAATGCCTATGGATTTCAATTTGCGTATCAATTTCGATCTCAAGCTGTACATTGTTTTATTTTGTAATATTAAATTAATACATTGATCTAAACTTATCAATGTTAATCAAAATTTTTTATTCTCCTTCTTTTGTTTGTAGATAAGAATGGAAGAAAACGTTATTTCTTAAAATGAACGAAAGAAGAAAATGTATCTACCACTAATCAAATTCCCAGATGTATTCATTAATATTGTACTTCTGTGATCTTCTTTTGTTTTATAGAGGAATGTGATTTACAGAGCAACATTGTCTTGTGCTTAACAACTAAATTAATACGTTAACAGCAAACAAAATGTACGCCTCTTCTTTCTGCGAAACCTTCCAATTAAATGAAGTCAACTTGGTATAAAGTGTTTTCAATACTAATTAGCTAATTATAATGCTAACAACCATACAAATTTGAGACTCAAGAATAATGATTATCTTTAACAAGCTTTTACTCTTTTAATCCTGTATATAACTACCAAGTAATGAATAATGAAGGTATTTATAATATGTATAGCCTGTTGCTGTGCTGTTTTCACGAAATTGTACTGCAATTATACAATAAATAAATAATTTTTACAGAAAAATAGAACCGACTTTATTATTATTATGAAAAATTCACAATAAAGTAAATTATATTGCTGCTGATAATTTTGAAGAGGTGTAGTCGTAGGTTGATAGAAAGAAGTACCAGTACCAATAGTAGATCCTTATTTTGAAATTTTCAGTGCACCAACTAATAAAAAATTCGGTCGTATTTTTATGAAAAATATTTATTTCACATTTTTTCATGTTTCATTATTCATGCAAATTATTGAATGTTCAGTTATATTCAGTAATTTAAAAATATGGCGCTAACAATATTGCAGTTTCCTTGATGTACTAAATGTATTTCGGAAAATTTTGATTTTAATATTGGTGATAATGATCTTTTCTTCAGTTAAGTATTATAAAATTTTCAATTTTCGAAAATGTTTGGCCCTTCACCGCCTTGAGAGCGGTTTTGAAGAGGAAGGAGATCATGGATTTTAATTTTAATTCAATGTGATACCTCTTTCCTCTTGAAAAAAGTATCAGTAAAATCAACACAAAGTAACACAAGTTCAAATACATTAATAGAAAGTAGATTGCCCTCAATGATTAGCCAGTAGGAATATGAATTTTTGAAGAGAACTGACGGTTCCCTAAGAAATGTTGGGCTGTTGAACAAATAAGTGTGTATAAAATCATTGAAATCAGAATACGAGTAAGTGCTCCGTGATATTTCATATAGGCCATCGAAGACAAAGAGTGCCACACCATTGTGTATTATATTTCAGAAGGTATACCACAGTAATTATCTGAACATCAATTAGGTATATCAGAGCTCATGTTTGTCAGCCAATCTAAAAAAACTCATATGACCATAATGAATCAATGGCAAGAAATCCCGAAGGAACTGGATCTAAAGTGACTAAGACGGAACCTCCGTTTTAGTACAAAATTATGCAGGGTTTGAAGATTATATTATCAAGACTGTATATAAGTACTTTATTGATAAAGATAAATTTTTGATCAAAGAACAAATGAAGAATAATCAAAATAAAATAACAACAATTTCCAAAATAATTATAATAAAGGAAGACAATATTGATCTGAAAGAATCAGTTATGTACCACTTCATGAAAGAAATAGCAATTACAAAAGTCCAACAACATCTTTTACTTGTTTGAATGTACAAATAAATTATGAAATAGTAGGAGTAGTTGATTTCTTAAATATCGTTTAAATATAACCTTGGAATTGGAAATTGCATTATCTACTAGAAAAAAAATATTACTTATAATATCTGGATAAATTTCATCTATGCCTAATATGTAGGTATATACAAATATCAACAAATATATTATTTTCAGATGCTGTACCACCTTAACAAATAATGGAAATGTATCACTATTATTTATTGAAGATTTATAGAGAAACAAGGCTTTTCAGTTATAGGCCATTTTTGATACTATAAGCTCGGTTGAAAATCGTGTTTTCTATTATTGAAGGATAAAATTGACATTTACTGGAACTACCAATACCAGAAAGTCGGAGATATTACGATAATTTCTTAAAGAGTAGATTAGCTCCACTAGAATTTAGCTGATAGTGTTAGAAAAGTCTTGCGAGATAACACATTTAATATTCAACAGTTTCTGTGTCGACTGTGGATTAAATATAAAACATATAATCAGCAATCAAGTATATTCTTCTTTTCATATAATCAACAAACATTCCTCAACTCTATGGCATGGCTGTGTTTGTGATAGATTTTAAGTTTTATATAAATTTATCTTCAGGCTTCAAGGCCACCAGAGTCGGATGCATCAACTTTTTAAAAGATACATTGTTATGGTAGTGTACGTTATTATTTATTAGTTTATGTCAAATCGAAACATGGGCAAACTTCAAAGTTCATACCTATTCAGTTAAGTTGAGATTTATTCTACCTAGTAATAAATGAGACTGACAACATTCCCAAGGAAAGGTAAATTTCCTATTTCCCTAAATGTCCGGTTGTTTTTGTCGATACACAGAATAAAATTTGTTGAAAAAAATTGTTCTATTTTACGAGAACTATCAACTGGCATTAATGTCATTTGAATCGTTGGATAAACATTGTTTTTATTCTTCTTTTGGCTGTCCCCAGTTTGAAACGGATTCGGAGTGTATAAATAATGATCGGACCAAAACCGATGTGGAGCATGTGGGTTGCGTTTTGAGATCTCGGTTGCCTGGTCTATATCACACATATTCGATTTCAGTTCGAACATAATATTTAGATATTTTGGAGAGAAAAGATTCAAAGATAATCGTTCAAATGACAAAAACATCAATTGATTACCAATTTCATGCTTAAATATATATTAATAAATAATAATATCATATTATGTTTTTCAGTACTTTAATTTCATGACGTGTAGTGACAATGGTGGTAAAGGTATCGATTATAATATTTTTATTCGTTTTTAGTTTTAACCTAGATTTCATTTTATTGGTAAGTATTACAAAAATATGCTATAATCTGTAAAAAATGACGAAGAATTCGTGTCTCATTATTCTTATCGATTAATTTTATATGATGGAATTAACTTGAATACAGAAGTAGCCTACCATTTATTGAGTCATATCAATGAGAAATAGTATAATCTATATTAATTTGAGAAGATATTTAGAAAGAAATCATCTGAGTTCATATTTTGTGCTGCTCAATGTCAACTTATTGCTAAGATTTTATTTCACATCATTTTAAAATAACCATTTTAAGATAATCCTACAAATACTTTCCAGTGCGAGAATGAAACCCCCCCTTTACGTATCTCAAATGGACTTATAGTTGGAAGAAAACTGAAATCTTTTCGCAACCATACTTACTATGCTTATCAAGAAATACCTTATGCCAATCCTCCAACGGGAAATCTCAGGTTTAGAGTGAGCTCATATAATTTTAATACTGTATACCTTATCGTTTTTGAATATTTTATTATTCTATTCAAGGAAGCTACCGAGGTCAACGATTGGGATGGTGTATTGAAAACAAAGCAAAACACAAAAGTTTGCATTCAGTTCATGGGAACTCATCCATCTGAAAATGAGGACTGTTTGTATCTAAACGTATATGCACCAGTGGTGAGATTATAGTTTTTTTAAGAAATGTTAATGTGTGATAGCACTTAGGTACGTAGACAATTTTTTCCATCATATATTTACAAATTTCTAGTGCATTCTTACTAGGTTTATGAAAATAAGAAGCAAGGGTATTATGTTATTTAACTAAGTTGGATAGATAGATCTAAGTAAACCACCTACGCTTAAACAATCTCAATCAATCAAGTTTTTTAGCAAGAACAAAAGGCAGGTGTATCCTTTCATAACAATAATAATAATAATCTTTATATATCAGATATCAGAATGAAAATTGTAGCGAAAGAAATATAGGTAGTTTATTTCACGAATGATGGCGTTTGCCTGTAATCATTCACGAGGTACGTACATCACGCTATACTTCCCATCGCATCTCATTATCTCAAATTGTCTACTACGTTTGACGATCTAAGCTTCGAATCAGTATTTCAAGCTTTTCTCTTTCAATATGTCTTATGTTCGAAGGCAACGCAATCTTTATTTCATAGGCGTCACATTGTCAAAGTGACATTTCAGAGAATTCTGATAAAGAATTTTATATTTTATAACTCAAGCAATAAATTTCTATTTTATGTTCCTACATTATTGTTAATAATAATTTTTTCATATATTATGTTTAATTAATAAAACATTTTTTTTCTACCTAATTAAATGAATTTCCTTAAAGCGTATAAAAAACTGAAATAGCATATCTTATCTCAAAATCGTCAAGCCGCTCATTTACTTCCCTTGAATGAATTGATCCGTTTCTCATATTTGTAAGGCAGAAGCCATTATTCATGAAAAACAAAAACTATAAAACGTTGATATGCAGAGTAATTTGCTGTTTCTAACTAGATTGATTTTTGTCGTACATACCCAAACATTTTTCCCATATCAAACCTCCATAGGAGTTGGTACTTATAAAAAGAAATATCTTCTGATTATCCTTAAAGTCTAAGCTACCTCAATAAAATGAGTTTGTTGGTTTGTGCGTGAAATCGCAGCAGACATACAGAATGTCAGACAGATGGACGAAGAGACATTGTTATTAATATATTCCAGAATCTTTGGTGAGAGAAAGTTTTTGTATTAAAAATTAAAAGAGCTCACTTTATCTGAAAAACAATGAAAACTAATTCTTCAATTCCCTAACAAACTAGAGATTTGATAAACTTTAACTTGAACTCTAACAAGAAATAACTAGACGCCATACACCAGCTTCGATAATATAGTTGACGGCAAACCTACAATTTAGATTTATTATATTTTATTTTAAAGGATCCATCTGGAGAATCTGAACTTCTGCCAGTATGGGTATTTATCCACGGTGGATTTTTCTTGAAAGGTGATGGCGCACTCACCTCATTTGGCCCACAATATATTATGGACTTCAATGTGATTTTTGTTACCATTCAGTACCGTCTAGGGCCCCTAGGTATGATTATTTGCTTTAATTTTTCACTCCATACTAGAAACAAAAGTCCTTTGATAAATCATTTCTAGGATTTGCATACACTAATGATAATATTATTCCTGGTAATTTGGGATTAAGGGATCAAAATTTGGCAATGAATTGGATTCAAAGAAATATAGTCTATTTCAAAGGGGATCCTAGAAAAGTAACTATATCAGGTGAAAGCGCAGGATCAGCAGCTGTTGGCTATCACGTTTTGAGTGACCAAGCCAAAGGTGAGCTTCTATAATTTTGCAGGTAGAAAAGTAAATTTTATGCGTCCTCCTTTAGGTCTATTTAGAGCAGCCATTCTAGAAAGTGGTAGTCCTTTATGCTCTAAAATGTTCCAGAAACATCCACAGTACTATTCCTACAAGTTGGCCGCTGCAATAGATAAAACCTTCTGTGAAAGAAATAGTAGTGAAGAATTGCTAAATGTCCTGAAGACTGCCAGTATTGATGAATTAAAACTTAACAGTCTCTTACAGGTAATAATGTGTCACTTAAACAAGATATTTTCTTCAACTTTTTAATTATCGAACAAGATACCTGAAGATAAGAGAAACTCTGCTGGAATCATAGGCAACACCGTATGGGCTCCAGTTATAGAAACTAATACAGATTCTGGTTATATTGTGAATGCAATGGATGAAAGTTTCCAACACGGTTTTGCCAATAAGGTACCCCTTCTTATAGGTACCAATTCTGAGGAAGAAATTTACTTTGGTGGGTAACAATGATGTGGTAATTGTTCGCATATAGTGTATGTTGAAAAGCAATAATGTTAACTTGCTTACTCCTCTGTAATTGTCAAGAGCTATCTATAACATACTTGTCCGCCAATCAATCTCATATTTAAAAGAATACATTTATTCACTAGGGAATTATTTTTGTGTTCTAAGCAATAGTAATTTGGTATAGTAGATATTTTATTCTGATTATATTCGATAAATTTTACAAGCTATAGGAAACATAAAGCTCAAGCTATATCTTATATTCATAGTTTATGAGTTGACTGGAAAAGCATCGTATTATGACCAAAATTCCGAAACGCTTATAAATGGCAATCTCAACATAAAAGAACCAATCAAAAGAAAAGCTGGAAATGAAATCAAAGCTGTTTATACTAATACAACCTTTGAAAAGGACTTCGCAGCATTTTTGAGGGTAATTTGCTTCTATTTTTATCATTTGTAATTACTGTTGTATTAAAAAAATAAGCTGAGTAAAATAAAGTGATAAACACAAATGACGAGAATGAAAAAATACTTCAAACAGTTAATTCATGCTATCTATAAATTACCCCGTTTCAAATATTTAAAGAGCATTCCTAATCCATAAAAAGATATATTGCAAATATTATCTTTATTGATCTGTAAACAAAATTAAAATCAAAATATTTATTACCTGAACTTATCTGAACTGAACATTCATAATTTTGATAAAAATAATATAAATTTGATATCATCTATCAAGTATTTCGACTTAGATATGACAGACCCCAGAATTTGTAAATGGATATTTGACAAAATTTGCAAAAAAGTTACGTAAATATAACATTTTCTAGTAAGAGGTTGCATCCAAACTCCATCAATTATTAACATTCTTGATCTAAATTGCAGTTTATTAGTGATGTCAAATATAGCAACGGTATTTGCAGACAAGCTGATTTACAATCAGTATTCACAGACGTATACTTCTACATATTTTCCTATGATGGATTAGTGCCTAAGATTCTACCTAATATACCAGGTAAGCTATAAGCTAATATTTGTTGATTTCAAATATTTTCTTGTTCGATCTTATTATTACAGGTGCCGGTCGTGTAGGTCATACCGAAGAAATGAAATATCTCTACCATGCAAAGAATGACAATCAATTACCATGGACATCTCGGGATAGAAAAATTCAAAACATAATGTTGAAGTTTTGGATTAACTTTGTTAAATATATGTAAGTTAGTGCTTGGAACCTGATTAATAATTAAACTTAGCTATAGTTTTGTAATAAAAAAAATCTTCAAAGAAAACTGGTATAGATGTTAGATTACCTACATACATAGGGTGGATCTCCGGGAGAGACATCGATCGATTGTGGGGAAAGTATAGCTACAATTCACTGGGTTACATACGTTTAAAACATCTTCATGTTAGTCGCATTTCCGGTTATTCTGGGAGTAGACGCCAACTTTGTTAATGAAATGAGATATCCTGTTGTATATTAACACATTTTCAGATGTCCTGTACAAATTTAAAAATATTGTATGTGTAATGTTCTATTATACAAATGAAGATTATTTGAACTTACTTATTATTTATGGAGAATGTGATGGAGTTCAAGAAAACATAATAAATTCGCAAGCGATATCCACAGACACAGAAGACAACAACAAAATCTATAAAAAAAATATACAAAACGTCAAGAACGTTGGAACTATAAGGGCTAAGGTAGTTAGAAATAATCCATGGTCTATAAACTGTGGTCATAGGTAGCTTTTCTTAAGGATTGCAGATTAGGTTCTTGAAATGCTGTTCTGGTTCGCCGCGTGCAGTCTTCTATGGTCGTTAGAGCCGGTGTTATAAAGGTTATTTATACACTCCCCCAAATAAAAAATCGAGTACTTACTTATAGGTCGGGGGATCGAGGTGGCGAAAGATGTAGCCCATTATTGGCTATGAATTGATCATAAAACAACCTTTGCAGATGGTTGTTGACTAAATGACCATTATGTGGAGGCGCCCCATAATGTTGATAGAACAGATGTTCATATACATCCAGCGACAAGTTTTCTAAATAGTTCACTACAAAATTTCTCAAAATGTTGATAGCTCTTACTAGTTTTTTTTTATTTAGAAGAAAGTTACATCCACCATTACGGTGATTAGCAACGGAAAAGTACATTTTCTAACGAGATAACATAATTTCAACTATGTTTAGGTATATATACATAATTTATATCTTACGAACTAGATCAGTGTCTTTCAAATAATTAATCAGATTTGGGTAATGGATTTGAGTGGCCTAGTAGAACTGATAAGCTCTGTGGGATTTTGTGTATAATTATATAGTTTTGGTATTTCGGGCAATTTGTTAACATATGTGCCACAGTTATTTGGACATTGCATACTTCACATATCGGGATATCACTACGATTGATCATGTGTTCGTGTGTTAATCTTGTGTGACCTAACCGAAGTCTGGTTATGATTACTTGTATTGACCATTTGGTTGAAGAGTGTACCATAGGTTAGGTTAGGTTAGGTTTGATTGTCCGTAGTTTGGATTGACTGGATTGCCATTCACCTTGCCACTTATTCATTAATGTTTGCTTAACGAAGGTTTTTATATCATACGATATACACTTATTGATAGTTTCCAGGTTATCGCAAGTCACTGCTTCGCGCGCTCTTTTATCTGCTTCTTCATTCCCTTCGATCCCAACGTGAGAAGGTATCCATATAAAGTACGTTTGTAGCAGAGCCAGCTGTTCCTTTATCATTTGACCGATGGGATGCTGAGTATATAATTTTTGTATGGTTTGTATGGAACTTAGTGAGTCTGTTAGAATGACGAATTTTCGCTGATCCGAGAGATTTTCATTTATGTATATAAGCGCTTGTAGTATTGCATATAATTCTGTTGTATGTATGCAGCTAATAGGGGATAGTCTGAATTTTTTGGTGATATTTGTTGTTACTATTGCTGCTCCCACTCCTTCTATTGTTTTAGAAGCATCTGTAAATATCATTTGTGCATCGCTATACGTGACCGTTAGAATTTCCTTAAGGGAATTTCTGATGATGTTACAGTCGATATTGGCTTTATCATAACATGTGAGGGTTTTGTTGATGATCGGAGAGTTTACTGTCCAGGGAGGTGGGTGATCGATGTTGTCTGGGAAAATATCTGAGAGTGTTATGTTGAGGTCTTCTAAGCTCTTTCGGATTCTTTCATAGAAAGGTTTTTTGCAGGAAGTTTTGGCTATAAAAAGTGTTCGGTATCTATCTGTGAACATGTTTCCATAGTAAGGTTTATCTTTGTTTGCTGCTATTGTCGAAGCATATGATAGACTTAAAAATTGTCTTCTTATTTGAAGTGATGGTTCCCCTGCTTCGCTGTAAAGATTTTGCACTGGTGTTGTTCTGTAGGCGCCTAGGGCTATTCTTATTGCATTATTGTGGATGATATCCATTGCTTAAGCATATGCAACAGAGCCGTAGTCAATTTTGGACCTTATGAGGGTTTTGTACAGGTACAGCAATGTTTGCTGGTCTGATCCCCAATTTTGGTTGGCTTGTGTTCTCACAAGGTTCAGTCTTTTGTTAGCCGTGAATACCAGGTTGGATATATGTTCTTTCCATGTTAGTTTCTGATCGAATATCATACCTAGGAATTTTATTGTAGTTTTCAATTCTGTTTTGTTGATGCAGTCGGAGTCCTGGAATGTGATTACAATTTGTTGAACTGAATATAAGTGCATGTGATTTTCCTACATTAAACTGAAATCCAGTATCATGACTCCAATTTTCGAGAGTTAACAGAAATTCCTGTGTGAGTTGTTCCATTGTACTTATGTTTTTCCTTTTATGTAAACAACTAGATCATCCGCGTAGAGTCTTGCTTTCAAAGGTTTTTTTAGCTTGCTTAGGATATCATTTATTGCTACAAGAAATAATGTTGGACTAATTATTGATCCTTGTGGTGTTCCGTTTTGCAGAATATGTTTTTTTGAAAGGGTGTCGTTTACTCTAACTTGAATGGATCTATTGCTCGAAAAATTTCGTATAAATGCCAAGCAGTTTCCGATTATGCTCAGTAGCTGTAATTTTTTTAGTATATTATATTTCCAGGCTGTGTTGAAGGCTCTTTTTATATCAAAGAATACAGCTAGACATTTTTGTTTTGAGGGAAGTGCTTCGTGTACATCACTTTCTAAATCTAAAATATTGTCGATGGCGGAACGATGAGGACGGAAACTATTTTGCTCGGGGAGTAGTAACTTTCTGTTTTCTAATGTCCACAGTAGGCGTTTGTTAATTATTTTTTCTAGTAGTTTACTCAATGAGCATGTTAACGAGATAGGTCTGTATGATTCTGGGTTCTGTCGATCTTTGGTAGGTTTAAGTATTGGAATGATCGTAGCTTCTGTCCAGATTGCAGGAAACATATGTTTCGACCAGACAGTGTTATATATTTCTTAAAGTTCATGTTTGGCGGATTCGGGAAGGTTTTTTAAAAATATAGAGGGAATGTCATCAGATCCTGGTGAGTTGCTTTTCAGGTCGAGGATTGAGTCGTTGAGTTCTTGCCTAGTGATTGGTAAGTTTAAAGAATCTGTGCAATTCTTAGATATATTCATCACTTCTTGCTCTTTCGCTTTTTTTGGTTACTCGAAATGTTTTTTCATATTGGGAATCACTCGAATGAGATTCGTATGTTTCTGCGAATAGTTCTGCTATGTCTACCTTAGAAGTGATTGTCCGCCCTTCTTTTTTCAGAGCTGAGATGTGCTGATATGGATTTATTCCAGATATTATCTTAACTTTCTTCCAGACAAGAGACATAGGGGTAGAACTGTTATTATTTGATACGTAGTTTCTCCACGACTCTTTTTTGGACGTATTAACTGTTAAGGCAGCCTTTGCCTTCAGTTTTTTATATTCGACTCGAGATTCAGCTGTTTTGAGTCGTTTGTATCGGTTGAAAGCTTTTTAACTTGCTCGAATCGATGTCTCGCATTCGTGATTCCACCATGGTACCGGGTTATGTCCTTAATTTGTTTGGTTCAATCGCTTGTTTGAAGAGATCCCACTTTGCTGCTTTCAGATTCTATTTTGCAATTGGCTCATGGTTGTAATTTTGTTGAGCCAAGTTAGATATTATTATAGGGTGGTGATCGCTTCCATATGTGTAGGGTAGTACTTCCCATGTCAAAGCTGGTATTAGACCTGGGTCCCATAGTGATATATCGATCGCTGACGATTCTCCTGTAGCTGCGTGGAATCTAGTATTAGTTCCATTATTCAGGATACAAAATTGGGAGTTTTGGATGAAGTTTTCGATCATTCGGCCTCTGGGACTAATAACTTTGGAGCCCCAGATGGGATTGTGGCAATTGATGTCGCCCAGAAGGAGTCTTGGGGTTGGAATTTGGTCGATAAGATCCTTTAACGCATTCTCACTTATATGTTCATTTGGTGGTAGGTATATGCTGCATATATGTATGTTTTTTTTATTAATTATTTTTACCGCTACTGCTTCAAAATTCCTGGTAATTTGTATAGGTTCGGACATAACTGTATTCTTCACCAGTATTGCTACACCTCCGCTTGCTTTTGTGTTTCGATGTCTGTCTTTGCGAAAGAAATTGAAGCCTGATAAGTTGCTATTGTGTTGAGAGGTGAGATGGGTTTCTTGTAAGCATATTATATCTGGTCTGGTTTCTGATATTAAAGTTTGTAACATAGTCAGGCGTCGAAAGTATCCGTTGAGGTTCCACTGAATAATTTTGTTGGAATTATTGAATGTAGGAATGTTGAAAATGAGTAGTAATTTAGGTCTGTTAACAGTCTTGTGATGAATCGCTCTCACTTTCTGTTGTCACAGTACCGATTTCGGTGAGTAGTTTTTTTCTTAATTTGTTAATTCTTAATTTAATTGTTTTTTCGGTGAGGTGAGGATGGATAGATGTGAGAAGTTGTGCTAAAGCTAGCAGATCATTGGTATACTCCTTCATAATAGTAATAGGATCCTTATAGCCTTGTATATTATCAAATAGGCTGTATAGTTGAGGAAAGTTTAATACTGGTGCTGGGCTGAGATCTTCTAAGAATTTTTCTGCTGGTTGAAGTAGAACTTGGTTGGACTTATTTAATCTAATCTTTTCCTTTCCTACCTGTTGTAGTGTTGTGAACAACGGATAATCCGAAGGATTTTCGTCTATAGGTGTGAGAATTTCGTTTACTGTTCTTTTGACAGAGTTGCTAATGGTTGGTGTGGGGGATCTGTCATTACGTTCTGCAGATGTCTCGTTCAGTTTGCTGATTGATTCAGTTTCAGATGTTTGGTTATTTACTTGGGTTGATTCTTCTACAAGACCTTTACATTGAGAGGCCTTGTGTCCTGGTTTTTTACATGTAAAACATGAGAAATTGTCTTGGGATATAAATATTCTGTATGAAGTATCATCAAAGTTGATTACAATTGAGTCAGGTATATTATCAGACTGGGAATTGATATACACCTGTCGCCTGAAGCTAAGTATGTGGCTATACTCTGGTTCCGAGGAGTTTATTCTTAGGAAAGTTATGGGAGATACCAATTTTACGCCTAATTTCTGAAGCTCACTTTCCAGAATGGCATGAGGTATAGTCGGGCATACGTTTGAAAGTATGTCTTTCTGTTGGTGTTATAAGGCGTCTAGCTTTAACTGTTTGGCCACTGACTTCAATCGTTCCATGGTTCTTGATGAAATCATCCACGACAGTCTTACTTGCGAAGTATATACATATTCTTTGATTCGAAAGTCTAGACGAAAAAATTATATTCTTTGGATGAGTAATAGTACCTACCGGGATCAAATAATCTTGAAGTCGGGTGTTTTCAATTGCACTGAAAACAATTGATTGTTCTTTTGATGGAAATACTTTTGGTAGAGGTTGTTTTTTCATTGTTTTGGTTCATATCATGAGAACTACTGTAGTCATTAGGTCCCATGATGTGTTTTGGTTGTGAGAAGACTCTGACAAATATCATAGCCGCCCCTGTAAGCTTCCTTCACTAATAAAAATATCGGTAGCACGCCCCACTGGAGCTGATAGTCAAAATATCCAATTTATATTATTGTTATTTTGGCACTAGCACATATGGAATTCACTCACGCAGAGAAATGTACACAATACGCGCTAAGCAGATCGCTCGGGGACACTTCCGGTCCGTTTCGATGATGATTCAAAACCCAGTACCCTCTCACTAGTTGAAAAATATATTTTTCATCCAGAAAGCTTCAAAAACCGCTAACTTATCACATAAATTATCTTTATAGAATTCAAGAAAACCTTAAATATCCCTGATTCGAATGCAACTTGCCTTATAGAAATGGTTGGATATGCGGAAAAAAATTCAAAATTGCGATTTCAATATTTTCATTGATAACAATAATTGGTTTATTCCTACGTACTTTTGCCTATATAATTCCTAAGTTCTTGAGATTTTCTATAATTTTCATAACAGATTCTGGTGTTGGTTTCTGTTTCGGAGGATATAGCATTGCGAATGTATTACATGTTCTAGAAATAGCTTCATCACATTCTACATAAGTAATAAATGAGTTCAAATAATACTCAATTGAGCAATTGAGTCTTCTCGGCTTGATAATAACTACAAATTTGCAAATGACAAGTATTGTTTTGACTTTTTGTGACACTTGTTTAAATTTTATTGACATTTGTTATTATTTTGTAATGCAATCATGGTCCACTTCTAACACAACTTTAAAGAGCTTTAGCATTATTACATAGAAAAAACATCAACTGACATAATAAACAAACAAATAGTGACTGCAGTATTTCTTGACATTAAGACGGCATTTGACAAAGTTTGGCATGATGCATTGGTATATAAAATGTTAAACTTTAATTACCCAACTCATTTAGTCAAAATTATTCAATCTTTCCTATCAGACCGTTCCTTCCAAATTAGTTACAACAAAATTTTATCAACATCTAGACCAATAAAAACTGGAGTACCACAAGGGGCGGTACTTTCTCCACATCTTTATAATGTATTCACAGCTGATATACCAAAATTACGTAAAGCAGAATTGTACCTTTTCGCTGACGATACGGCCATAATCACACACACAACAAAAACAGCAAATATAGCATTGCCGAAGCACAAAAAGCAGCTGACCAACTATCAAACTATTTTGATAGATGGAAAATTGCAATCAACCCGGAAAAAACACAGACAATACAATTCACTAACAAATATAAAACTTCAAAATCAAAATTAACAATTAAAAATTCTGAAGTTGAATGGCGCAAAGAAGTCAAATATTTGGGCATAATTTTAGACCAAAGGCTAAATTTTAGTAACCACATCAATAATACAATTTTTCAAACCAAAATTAAAGTTAATCGGTTGAACCCGCTGCTCAACTACAATAGCAGACTTAATTTGAAAAATAAATTAAAAACTTACACCACCATTATTAGGCCCTGTCTAACGTATGCTTGCTGTGCCTGGGGTCAGTCAGCACACGTTAAAAAAATTCAAGTTTTTCAAAACAAGATACTGAGGAAACTTAGTGGTTCTCCTTGGTATATGACTAACAAACACATACACGAAGACTTGAAAATAGAAACCATACATGAATTAATTACCAAACTTGTGACAGACATACGCAAACGAGTAGATACACACCCACATGACGATCTGAAAAATACAATGAACTTACAAGTAAATGGCAAACACAAAATAAGAAGACCTACGGACATATTAAAATAAAATACCATTTATTACAAACAAGACTATAACTCAGCTCGCTAAATAAAAAAAGAGCAAACCCTTTTTCTTACTGCTCGTTAAAAAAAAAGAGCAATCAATATCAGTAATATCTGAAGATGAGCTATAAGGATACCAGAATGGTATCAGTAGTAACAGAAAAAAGAAGAACAAGAGAGACATAGAAAAATGAAAAAAATACTTCTAGTGTTTTGCTGCTTTATAAAATGGAATAATGAAAAATGGGAGATTTTATTTGTAAGAATCTACTTTTGACGTATTTTTTAATGTTGTTTCTCTTTTTATCAATCTGAACAAATAATTATAAAATA
This sequence comes from Crioceris asparagi, assembly GCA_958507055.1. Taxonomy (NCBI): domain Eukaryota; kingdom Metazoa; phylum Arthropoda; class Insecta; order Coleoptera; family Chrysomelidae; genus Crioceris; species Crioceris asparagi. The sequence continues at coordinate 70,874,170 of OY293827.1, read as the reverse complement.
TCATAGAAATTCTGGTAGGTAAAGTAGATCTTCTTCTACAAGAAAACCAACCCAAGTTAAATATTGCAGGCATCCTCAAAGGACAGGTTTATAATTATGTTAAATAAATCTAAATAACAAAGTTGGCATCTACTACCGGTTTAATCGGAAATGCGGCTAACATAGAGATATTTTAGACGTATGCCATCTGGTGACCATATTTTTAGATTATTTATATTTATAGTTTGCCCACAATCGATCCATGCCTTTCCTGGGGAACAACCTACTTGAAATACCTGAAAACTTAAGATTACGACATGAATCAAATATATATAATTTGCAGCAGATCAAGAGGTATAGGTATACCTACTAGCCATATTTGAGAGTTCATCAGTCCGTGAAAAATATCGGAATAAATCGCTCATGCTATCAAATAAATAATCTAAGACGCCAAAAATACTTTTCTATCTTTATCAGTTCACACAGATTGTATTTGTTAACTTACCCATATAGGAAATTACTGTAGCGTCCATAGACATCTGAACACCTAGAGCACGCATGGCCTTTTTTAGAGCGATCTAACATCTCAAGACCATTATTCTTCTGGTCCATAATGGTTAGTGTACGACTTATACGACTAACATATTTGCCAAGCTTCTTATTTTTCATGGCAGCTTCTGATTTATAGAGTAATAATCAAAGACATTCAGACGTAATTGAAAGGTGGCCGTTGAAATAGTTATTACTGATTATTCAGAAACACCTGCAGATTAAATTATGTACCAAATTTATATTTTACAACACAAAAAAAAATTTCATTTGTGAAATAAGGGGATCATCAGTCGATATCGATCGATTGAGTTAAGTGCGGCAACACAGGAAAATATAATTTATGCGTCCGTATGAATTCGCAAGCTTTCGTCGCTAGTCGGAATATTGTTGTTCGTTGTTCCATTCATAATTTGAGTGTTGCTACTACGTTTTACAAATTTATACGCTTCTACTCAGGTACACTGTTGCCAAAATTTCCTATAGGAAAATTTTGTCTCTCACTTACACATGGAAAATACCAAAACAATTCTCTGGGTGTTCAGATGTCTATGGTAGCGTCCGACTTCACTTCTTTTCGTTACCTATATATCTATACCTTGATAAATTATGAAGGTTAATAAATCTTTCGGCGGCTACAAAAGAGTGATGAACCGTGATAAACTGATAAATCCGGAAACAGGGTTGAAGTTTTGAAAGAAGCAAATGAGTATTGGAATACCTACTGTTCAAGTATTTCGAAGAATCTCATTAGCGTTGTTTTATAGGTTAACTGGTATTTACCTATTTTTATAATATTAATCAGTAGAAATTAATTGTAAGCATTTTTCTAATTGACTATCTTTATTTAAATGTAAACTTATGGGAGGATTCGGGAGACCTGTAAGACCAAGCGCTTAAAAGATTTCTTGTTTATTTAATAGAAACCTGATTTTTTTCTACATTATATTTTTTAAGTAAACTGACAACTTGATCTGTATACATAAAACTAACTTGAAGTGAAATATAATAAGGAAAATAAACATCAATCTACATCACCAACAAGACCAATTATACCAAGTACATGAAAAGTGTTTTGGATCAATTTAAAAGTATATGTATGCTATTTGCATCAGATGACATTCCATTAACAAGAATCAAGTTGAAAATACTAATAAAAAATAATTTTGAAAAGAGTCATGCATAGTGTATGATCAGTCCAAAACGATTATACAAACAAATGATTCCTTTTTATGGTTTTGGGGGCTTAAGTATTCGTTAAACAGTCCAAGGTAGATGACTAATTGACTTATCTTCCTCACGAAGAGGGGTTTCATTTTGTTATATGAACCATATCAAGTATCAAGCGAATTGAAATCAAACTGGAATAAATAAATAAATAGTATTATTCTATTATGCAAGAGACTTATGAATCCTATCAATTATACGTATATTAGGGTGAAGATTTGCTACAATTAATTTTGCATATTGTATAATTATATTAGTTCCAACTTCACATTTTAATACATTATATTTTAGGAATCCGACCCCCACAAAGGACCTGTTGTTGAACCAAACTATTTGGAGCCGGGTGAGGCCGACTAATTTCAGCTATTTAAATATAAATGAAACCTTGGAAATGATGGAGAATCCTCGAGAATACAATAAGTGGAAAAATATCTTCGCAAAGTATGCTGAAGAAGAACAGGAAACTTTTTGAAAGTGTAGTTTTTTGTGGGGTTGTTCAAGAAACTCTCAAATAAATGTTTATAACTTTTGTTATGTTAATTGATGATTATGTCTCAAAGGGATTCAGGGTGTGGTAGATTAGGAGATATTAGGAATAGATATTAAATAGTTTATATATTTTCAATAAATAAAAAGCAAATATTAATCAAGTTAATCAGAAAAAATATGTTTTTAAACTTGAATGATGAATTCTTGAAACCTAGCCACCGTATTCGTATTTAAAATGTATTTCAATGACATAGCTGAAATAAGAATCAATAATTGGGAGGTTCTGTCAGATGAGGAATTTTTCAGATAATTTCGTTTTTATATCTCTTTATAGTGAACACTTTTCACGTTTTTGTTTTTATCTAACGTGTATTATTGTTAGGGCACCCGAAGTATATTTATCCTCTTATATGTCTATGGTTTTTCAGATAGCGGAAATGAAGTTGGTAATAAGTTGTCAGTTCTCGGGGTTTGCGCACTAAAGCTTTTGCGCATCTCTTTCAGCGAGTGGGAAAACGGTGTTTGTTCCAAAATCCTAAATGCAAGATTGCCAGTGCTATCACAGAAGTTGAATTGTACACAATCATCAGCTTCAGCAAAAATCTTATTAGATTCTTAAAGGTTACAGTTTTACTTACTGTAACATCGATTAATGTATCTCTCATAAGATTTCAACTCCTATCTTCCTATAAATGAATTGCAATTTAGTTCACGGTTAATCGTATATTATAAGCCGTCAAATAAATTTCTTTTTTTGGCCTTTATCTATCACGTGCTAAGATATTCTCTAGTTAACGGAAGGAAATACCACTTTATTATTAGCTGACCCCATTGACTTTACACTAAATTGACTGCTAGTTAGGAGGAAATACCCGGTCAAACATAGTAGGCTAGAGTGACAATATCAATTCAATCCGATGTTTCATTATTGACATTCACGTTGTCTATATGGTTTGTTCAAACTCCGTTCCCTGATTGTTTTCCAACTGGGCAGCCATCTGGCTTATGAATAACAATACAATAGTCTCAATACAATACAATACAATAATATCTGTAACATAATACTGTAGAGCAGTGTTTCCAGAATAGCAAACAACAAAACTAAACGTTAAAAGTAATAAACATTTTTTACAAAAAATTGGACCGTCTTTATCAGTTGTTGCACTGAAAAATACAAAATAATATTAATTCTATTGGTGCTGGTAATTTTGAAGTTGTGCCGTTGTAGTATGTTGTTGTATGCACTTTAGGAACTCCAAAAGAACCAGCACCAATAGAATTATTATTATTTTGTATTTTTCAGTGCAACAAGTCGGTCAAATTTTTTGTAAAAAATGTTTATTTCACATTTTTGAGTGTAAAATTAGTCATGAAAATTGTTGAACGTTCACTAATACCCAAAAAGTTATAGGTAGGTTTAGCTTGTACTAGCGAAAATACGCATATCACATATTTCAGACTTTACCATTGCGAAACTCGGAAACCGTAACTCTTTTGAAAAAATGTTCAATTTAACTGTTTCCGGATATGGTCCCCTTTCTAATTTTCAAATCTCGAATTTTCGATTTTCAGAAAAATTTGCACCTTCCACATAGCTGAAACACATATTTCAGACTGTAGCGCGGAAACGTATGATTATTTTTAAAAATTTCCAATTTAAACATTTCCGGATATGGAATTTTCGTTAATTCTGTCGACTCGGATTTTCAATTTTTGAGAAAAATTGCCCCCTCCACCCCCTTTGGAGGGAAGGAGATTTTGGATTTGATTTTCCTCAATATGGGACCATTTCTAAACTCTCCTCTTTCAAATGAAACAAAAATCGTCTAAATCGGAGTACGTTTACTATACGAAATGCGCGAACAGCCATAAAAAAATAAAAAAAAAATCCCGATGGCCTGTAGTCAGCGGAAGGTAAATTTCTCAAAATTCATTGAATTGAAATTTGAACAACCTTTTCATTGGTATACCTACATGTCATTACATATAAGTTGCCGTATGCGGTTAGAGGTGTTTGTTTTGGCTATTGAATATAAAGCAGACAGGGTTCCCGTTCCACTTCAAGGCAGATTTTTTTTTTCGCCTATTTCTTATGAAAAAATATACAATTACATCAAATTTATATCGAGTGTTCATATTTTATCAATATTTCTTATTGCTCTTTATACATTTTTATTATTTTTTCTGTGCATTTTATGGAGAATTGCTTCAAACAAAAGTTGTTGGTACTGATCATATCTATAACCTAAAATGTGATTGATGATATTTGCACTATGGCTCTTTTTTGGTATTTTTTTAAAATGTTTGAACGGTCGCCATTTTGAAACTACTAACCCGATATTGCCCAATAACGAACTCGTCCGAGATATTTAAGAGATTGATTTTTGTAGCAAATTTGAACTTGATACCTCGAAAACTGCGACCTCTATCGTGTTAACAAATTTCGTAATATCCCCAATTTTGCGATTTATCCCTTCTAATGGCAGCACTGTCTTGAGTGTTGTTTCATTAAAACCGCCATTGGTATGGCCATTGTTGACCTGAGAAGTTGCTCTAGCTTTTTATGTTTGATTGCTTGCACCTGCAGTCCATAGTGTAAGGTTTATGGCTATGACTCACACGCTGTTCATCTTCAAGTCAATGTTCTAGCAATGATTGGTGTTTCTAATCTTTGGTTCTAGTATAACAAGTTAGATTTTTTAATACATAGGCCATATCTGCGGCACACACCTGCTGGCGTTAGCGATCAAGTTATCGCTTAAAAATTATAATAGATTTCTGTATTTTCTATTTCCAATTTTTTAAAAAGTGATAGGCTGCGACATCAACAAGGCAAAGGGGTGTTGAGCGTGACAACATCTACGATTCGTTTTATACAGTTTTCCATAATTGACTACATAGTATTTTCTTCTAAAATATTAAATTCTTCTTTTTATTCATTCTGTTAATAATAATGAGAATTTGCTTAAAACTTATATTCAAAGTATCTAGTATTTTGTAAATACGGGGTGGAGATTCCAATTCTGCTAAATCTTTATGGAAATTGTTTGTAGATGATGAATCATCAACAATGATATGTATTACCTGAAATAAATCTAGTTGCACTATATATATATATATATATATAATCAAATAATCATTAAGAATCTGGTGTTTTCTGAAAAAGAAATGGGTGTTTGAAATATTGATGAGACTGACTTGATCAAACTTCTTCCTATGAGAAGACTGAATTCCAAGTTTAGAGTTATCTCTGTATCCGTAATAAATACATATTGGGGTTAAAGGGATACAATCTTTATTTATGCTTATGCAAAGAAACTTCATAGTTGAGAAGGTATACGAAAAAGAGTTTTTGTATCCAAGCGCATTTCCACATTTTTTGTTCTTTGAATGATATATATTCTTCAAATGGATATAGCGATAGAACTAACAGTTATATTAATATTTTCTTCCACAAGTTAACCAACATCAGTCGTTTTTCTCTGTCTAGATACAAGATCATATTTTAACTTGCACAATGAAGTTGGTGCAAGAGTTTTGAACTAAGGAAACTTTTCCATAGAAGTAGTGGCCGTAGTAGTATGTAGTAGTTATAAGCGAATATTTTCAACGATGTTATTAAAATCTAACAAGTTGAGTCGTCGTGTTTCATCTTGTTTGCTAGTTACGAATGTGGGATATTTAAATTCAGACTTCAGCTCAGCGAGATCTCGTTGAAGGCAATATTTTTCATATTAATTCTGTATGTTGGTTCCTTTTCTCAGAAACTGAGTAGAAGTAAAAGAGTAGACGCTGAACCGGATGATGTATATGTTTTAAGATAGAGTTGAATGGAGGAACGTGCGACGTGAATGAGAGCATATGTTGTATGTGTTTGTGTGTCTAGAGGATTTATCAGTAATTTTGCAGTCAGAAAAGTGCGGCACGTAACATCATAAACATCGTTGGAGCCACAAAGAGATAATTCAAGAAAGTCATGCTAGTACTAGAATATTTGACAGGTTTGTTTGTCACACATGTCATCAAAGTATTGTTAATTAACTTGATGACACATGAATACAGCAGAAGAAAAAAGTTTGAATGTACATTTGAATGAATTCTCAAGAAAAACACGCAGTCTTTAATTATTTGTAGAAGAAGAGTTGAATATATGCCATACTAAACTATAGATACCTATGAAATATGAATTAGTTGAGCGACCGTAGTTCTTGCCTAAACTAAAGACTGATAGATTATTATATATTATATATATATATATATATATATATATATATATATAAGTTACCTACCTACACTTAGTGATTGAGCATGACAGTTCCTTAAGAGAACTAATTTAGTTTAATTCACAAGCATACAGTCAGAGTTATTCAGTTTAAATCAATCCGTCATTACGTTCAGTCAAGCAATTCTATCATTTAGGATTGCTTCTTAGTTCTGACCTTCAATTGCCGGATAAGCTTTCAGGACAATTATGAGAAGCAAGAAATCAAAACTTGGGTAACTTTGAAAAGAATCTACCCAGACAAGCTTAATTTATGCAGGAGCTCTAACAAGTCATTCGATAACCTGAGATGATTGATTTTGTATCAGTCTACTTATACAGGTTCACTATGCCGCGATTTATTTCAGTAAGTGATTAATAAAGTGAAACTCATTCATACCTGTTTTTTTTCAATCCATCAATAATCGATTTAATGTATCGAGAAGCAGATACACTAATCTATATATATATAAAAATGGATGTTGGTATGTCTGTCCGTTTGTCCGGACAGACATACCATTCAAACGATGGCGATGAAAATTTGTATACATAAGTACTTGAGCACATAGAATATTTCTGTGTTGTCGACATTGTTACGACTCACCACCAGATGGCGCTGCAAATCAACTTTATACCGTTCAACCGATCGCAATAAAAATTTGTATACCTAGATATATAAGCAAATAGAATATTTTTGTGTTATTAACTTTGTTACAACTAGCCAACAGATGGCGCTGCAGTACTTCAACTTTTATACCGAGGCAAGTGGGCACCCGTCAAAGAAACTGAAATTTATATTAGATAACTTTTATTGCGTGTTGTGTTTTTTTCAGTTATTGTTGCGGGTTTTTCTATCATTGTTGTGCGTTACAACTGGTGGATAGGTACTGTCGTGGTGGGATTCAAATGTAAATATTTTTTTCCTGTTAATTATTGATGGAAATATTTACATAGTTTATAATATATTTATAGCTTTACATTTTTTTCTTTTTTCTTTTCTTTACAATTCAACGACTAATACATTTTAGGTTAGGCAGGACAACGTCTTCCGGGTTCGCTAGTTAAATATATATTTTATCCATATTAATATTAAACAATACAACTTTTTCTCCCTAGCGAATAGAAAAACATTCGAAGTAGGCCATTGCAAATGAAAACGATATATCTGCATGTTTTTCCTAGTTTAACAGGGCTCTGGTTCACCAATTGAGAAATAAACAATCGATGACTTGAATACAATTTATTCAACGCATTAAATAAATACACTCAACGATAAAAAAAATATTAAACTAACTTGTACGTAATAAACAACTATATTTCAACAGTAGACTGCTTGGATTGATACGTCGCTGGTCTCGGACTTTCTCTCTCTGCTATTACCAATGATGAATACTGAATACTAAGTTAATCCTCCGGGGACGCTCGCTATATTTATCCCAGCCAATTGTTCGCAGTCGAGAAAAAATGTCCGTTTCGCCAGCCACTTGTATAGATGCAGTACAAAGGTTCTAGACAAGCCCATTAATCTTCGTCTATATTCCAGAATAGAGAAGAATATACCACAGCTTCTAGATTACCTTTCATTGGCCAACAAAGAGTACATCGCCATGCTTATGGGATTTTTCCGGGCTCGCCACACTGATTCCTTCTCAAAAGATCTCATCCCGAGATTTGCCAAGTCCTGGAGCCGGCTGTCCCATAGATTATCTCTAGTTTGCCTTTGGGATGGAGTTGTCTTACCTGGCCATTGTCATTATCACCAGCAAACGGAGACAGTCGCACTCGATACGGTCCCTCCCAGGATGTCCGTAATCTCGGAGTAAAACTGGTCGTATCGCTTTGACTATGCATTCAAAGGAGAACTTCATTGTGTCCAATATTTCTTGACACTTGGTCCATTTCCACCTGTCTTCCATTCAAATACCATTTTCTTGACAGGATCAGCTTCTTGGTCTCCATGAAAAATTTCAGGGTTCCAGTAATCATCGATCATGTTGTTTCTTCTGATGATCGCATCCATTCTTCAGTCTTCTTGCAGTGCCTGAATTCATCTAACCACGCTCCTCGGGACAATCCATCTAGATCCATCAGAAAGATTACCACACAACCTGACCTTGCTTTCATCTGACGGAAAGGTCGTTTCTCTTCATCTCTTCTCATCCAAAAGATACTTCTTATATGGTCCAGCTGTCTACTTTTGCAGAAGCGAATCTCTCCTCTTTTAGCCTTTAACTTTTCCTTAATATTGCGGATATTGGCCTCCACTTCATTATCGCTGCTCACATCTTCTGATACGAATACGACCTGGGATTCTGCAGACATGCGGCTTCCGATTTCATGGTCTGTGTTATCGCGGCCATCAGTTACCAGGATATGCCAGAACGAGAACTTGATTAATTTTTTGTTCACAAACTCATCCAGGAATGCCTGATTTGCTTGTCGATCTCAAATAGCTTCAGATGTTGCAGGATAAGTTAAGTGAACGTGCCAAGCTACATCGGATCTGAACTCATGAAGGGTCTTATTAAGTTTCTGGCAACGCATCTCTAGTTAGAAGTGGTAAGCTTGTACTAAGTGAACCTGACCATACCTCATTTATAGTTGTATCAACAATTTATCGTAGTTCCCTTGTACTATTAGAGGAAGGGTTTGCAAAGCATTCGTCACCACATCAGGATATGCTAGAGTCAACGGCGTTGCCTTTTCTTCGTTGAACCATATATACAACCTTGCAGATACTTAAAATTGTAGATGTTATGTCGCTCATGAAGATTTGCCATCAAACTCAGGTGGCTTTATTCGAAATCTGTTCTGTTCAGTCGTGACTTCCGGACCCAGGCCTAGGAATGGTAGGCTGTGATATTTGTTGAGTCTGCAACATATTTCTTAGATAGTCTATTTCCGACTGATGTTGTTGAAGGCGCTCTTCAATCTCATGTTTCTGCGAGAATTTTCTATCAATTTGCATCGAACTAAAATGAATCGATATCCTCAGCGTTCTCATGTAACAATTCTTGCAACTGCTTCTGAAGTATAAAATTTTTACAAGAAGTTTATTCTCCTTTTTCCTCCATATCACGTCATAGATCTACCATTCTCCGTTCGTTAAATTTCACCATTTTCCCTTAATCCTTGCTCCCAAATTATAAAATCCATAACTGACACCACTTTTCGCCATTTGAGAAGCAAAGAATCGGTAACTTGGTTTTAATTTATTAAACCAATTAAATAAATACACATATAAATAGAAATTCAACAAACCAACTTGTACCTTGGATTGAAACATTGCTGGTCTCGGTCTTCCGCTCTATTCTGCTACCAATGATGAATACTCAATGAATCCTTCTCATCCGCTCGAAATGATACATATCCCAGCCAATTGTTCGCGGTGTTTCTTCTCTAGAACAATCCAGAGAGAATGTTCGTTCTGGCGAAGTTCGGGATAATGATTGCTCTTATCGTATAGATGCAGTGCGAAGGGTCTAGGTGCACCCTAATCTTCGTATTGATTTCAGAATAAAGGACAATATTCCACAGCATCTAGATCAGTCTTCATTGGTTAATACAAAGCACATCGGCGAGCGTATGAGATTTTTTGGGCTCATGAAGTCAGATGAGAATTAGTTGTCATATCAAAAATAATGGGTCCGCATGACCTGTTAAATCAGCGATCGGTGATGAATGTGTTTCTCACCCATGTTGGAAAATTGTTTAATTTTATTAAAATCTACCATAAAAAGATAAAAATAATATAAATGTTACAAATGTTATAGTAATCGTGATTTTTTCACGATCTGATTTGTCATGTCCATGTAAACAGGTCATTGCTACATATTGCTCTGTAGTGATTATATATATTTCTGCAGTGGTCAGGAGATGTTTCGGATTTAATGCTAAGCTATCTCCACTTATTATCAAATTGTTCCCTTATTCACATGGCACACCTCATATGATATTTTTCTGCAATTCCCACTATAAATATCTTTTATTTCAATAATTGAGATTGTTAGCCCTTAGTGTTAATAAAATCTGAAGAACATTCTATCATTGCTCACGATCTCTGACGTGTTTGCCAACATTGTCATAATCAGCATGTTGCTAAAAAAATATTATGGAAAATTCGTGCACGCACACTCCATATTCTAAGAGAAAGAGGTTGCAGAAATACAAAAACGACCATACATTTTTTCTGTGCAGACAGAAATACACACTCAATTCCTCCATCAACTGGCTTACATTAGTATGTATTATATTTTGCCAATTAACTGCTTTCATTTGAAAATAAAATTAAGCCATTTCTCTTAAATTATTCAATTTATGCATCCGTTCATCCATTTGCTCAATGGAGCTGAAAAAGAAATAGAAAAGACAGGCTCGTAGAGACAGAGAGAAAACATGCATCGAATATTTTGTTTTCCAAGCTGTCTGAGTCAAATTGTTTCGGAGAAACTTTTTGATAGGACCACTATATTTCATGGTGAAAGAGTAGAAATATAGGTATATATATGTATGAGCTGTTTTATTTATCATTCCAGACACGGTCTCTATCAAATACACTGCGGAAAGTTTAACGTGACTTGTGGAGAAGTTCTTCTAAACACATTTTTCTAGATAGAACACCCACAGATTTTCATATTTCGACAAAGACAAAACGCTTCAGGCACGTATTAAGTGAATGTGTATGTTTTTTGGTTTCATTATTATACGTTCTATTATGAAATGTGTATAAGAGATTTTTCCAAAGTCGCTTGAGGCTTTTATGTTTAAGATATTACCTAATAATAAACCTCATTAATATAGAGATTCCATAATCATATGCCTAATTGATTATTTTTCGAGGAGGCAGATATTCACTATAAATAATATAACAAAATAAATAACTTTTTATATAAATATTTTTTTATAATTTTTATTATTTCCTGTACATAAAAATACAGAATAATATTAATTCTATTGGTGCCGGTAATTTTGAAGTTGTGTCATTTTAGTCAGATGGAAGGCATTTGGCCCCAACTTCACAAGTACCAGCAGCAATAGAATTAATATCATTGTATTTTTCAAACTTATAAAGTCAGTACATTTTTTTGTAGAAATAGTTATTTATTACACAAGGGAAATAGTATTGGATTTTAGCTTGAGTTTGTGTATAAATAAACTATTTTTTTCTGTGACGGGAAAAACGATGATTTAATATTGAAAAAAAAAATTACAATATTGGTATTATTTTCAGTAAATTGTCGAAATGAAATTTGAAGTTTTAAACTGGTAGGCTGTTGTACTTACAGAAACAATTAGACCTGCGTTGGTAAGGAAGCCTTTAAAGTAATCAAGCATCTGTCAATTTAATTCTGTGATTTGATTAAAAGATTTCGAGCTCAGTGTTTTTTTTGTAGAAAATGTTTGACTTAGAGTTTTCTCTGACTACACCAGAGTTAGTAGAAGCAGCGAAAGTAGCGTCACAAAAGTTATCGCCAGCTAAATCGCTATATTTATGTGTGTTCCTATACACCGGTACCGATAATCACTTTTTTCCTGTGGAAAAAAAGTAATTTTATAAAAAGTGATACTTTGTCACCTGTCACCAGAGATAAAATGCAAACTTTTTTCCCGTCACAGAGAAAATATTAATTTCACACTGTTGATTGTAACATTAGTCATGAAGTTCGTTGAACGTTCAGTAGGTAATACCAAAGAAGATAACAGTTATTATATTACCCATGTATATTCTTTGCTTGTACTTGTTATTATTCGGAGATCTAAAAACATCGCCGTTGAAATACACATATTTAAGATTTACCACTGTTATAACTCAAAAAACGTACTCTATGAAATAATATTCAGCTTAAATGTTGCTATAGATATATAATCCCTTCTTTAATATGGCAGTCTAAGATTTTCAATTTTCGAAGGAAATTGCCCCCTCCTCATAACGGAAATACACCTATTTCAGATTATAATATTGTTGTAACTCGAAAACGGTAGCTCTTCTGAAAAAAAAAATTCAATTTAACCGTCTCCGAAAATTGTCCTATCTTTAATTCTGTCGTCGTAGATTTTCGAATTTCGAGAAAAATTGCCCCTTCCACCACTTATGATGGTTTTTGGAGGAAAGGAGATTTGGGATTTGAGATTTTCTGAATATGGGACCATTTCTCAACTCTCCTCTTTCCTCAATCATAAAATTCGGAGTACGTTTAATATATACAGCACGTGAACAAACCAAAATAAAACAATCGAATAGTAGATATACCATTCCGTTTAGGATCGTCGGTCAAAAAACAAGTATCGACTTGGATTGAAAAATATAAAATACGAGTACCTAATTAATTAATTGGATGTGGCTATTTATACATACAGTATGTATATGCAATTGGCTATTTATACATACAGTATGTATACGCAATTGGCTATTTATACATACAGTATGTATATGCAATTGGCTATTTATACATACAGTATGTATACGCAATTGGCTATTTATACATACAGTATGTATAAGAAATTGGCTATTTATTGTTACGTATAACGTACTAACTAACCAAAAAGTTTATTGATATCAATATTTTAATAAAAACTACATAATTATAGAAAAATATTGTTTTATTTATTGTTTATTGTTACAATATACTTGGGTATTTATTTTATTTTTTATTTAGTGTTTTAGTTTGCTTCTTGTAAAACTGAATCTGTTTAGTTTTTCTCTTCGGACGTCCTTTAGACTTAATTTTTGTTTTAAATTTTATGTTTTCATTTGATTGATGATTTGTATCGGATTCGTTCTGACTTTCAGTACCAACTAAGCTATCCTGGCAACTTCCAGCTTCAACTAAGTTACTTGTCTCAAATTCTATTGAACTAATTTTAGGATCACTATACTCATTCTCAAACAGAGAAACCCCATTTCTAGCATTTTTTTCAATTAATTTTAGTTCGTTCATATATTTGTTAAAGGTTGTAGTTCCATAATTTGATAAAATATCTGCGATATTTTTTGTTACTGTCAGTGCTGTATTGAATTTTTCTCGATCCGATAATACTTTTTGACGACCACCGAATTCATCCTTGTCTATATCATCAATGTCTACGTCATTCGTGTCTTCATCATCGATATCCATATACATAATACTTTCTGTATTTTCAACTGAAGTAATGTATCTTGGATGGAAACATGTTTTTGAAAAAATATTTAAGTTATTGTATTTTCTTAACATAAAAATATGCCTACATGGTGCACTAAAAGAGTTCCAAAATGTACATGAACATGCTTCCAGCGACGTATTATAAATCTTCGATATTCCATTCTCAAGATTTTCCTCAATGCCATTTGCCATTACTTTTATTTTAGATTCTAAAGTTTTAAACAATTTTAATTGTTTATGAAATAATTTCATTCCAGTCTCTGTGAGAACTTCGGAACATACTTCCAGCAATTTTCTTATTTCATTATCGTTATCCATAATTTTAAAAACTTTTTGTTTATTTTTGGCTAATTTATTCTTTATTCTTGAATCAATAAAGTCTATAAGCTCTTTAATACATAAATAAATTGTCGGCAAACTATGATATTTAGTTTGTATGTATTGCTTAAGAGTCCAAAATGATCGTTCAATTCTGTTTGTTGTCGTATCTCCCATTAATGGCAAATGTTTTCTAAAATAATGTACCCACATTTCTTTACAGCTGTCCCAATTTTTAAGAAATTGCTCTTCAAGAGTCACGTATTTATCTTTTGTTCCTGCAAAAACTTTTACAGACTTGCAAATGTCCAGGAATTTCTTTTTCTGCTCTTCGTATTCTTCATATGATTGAGCATATAAACATTTCTTAAACGCATCCAATATTTTGTTTTTTTCATCAATTTGTTTATTGTAGGCAGTAGAAACTAGCCTTTTAATGTATTTAATGACATGAAATTTACAAAGTAAAACGGTTGCACTAGAAAAAATGTCTCTGATAGCTTTTATTTCGATGAAATCTTTGTCAATTAAAAAAACGGATGGGTGGGTCTTACAAATTTTTTTAAATTCATTCATACAATGTATGAATGCGGAATATGTTTCTTTAGCAATAAATCCTATAGCTGCAAATTCTGATTTGTCGGTTATGCTAGAATAGTAGCAAAATCCCAAAACTTTATAATTTTCGACATTAAATCCAAAGGAAACATCTATTTGTATCACTGGACACTGAGATTTATTATAATTTAGAACCATCGCCGAAGAGGCTACAAATAATGATTCTACTTCTTCTTCTGCATCTTTTTGTATAGCGTATATACCACAATTTTCTTCGATTTCCGCTAAGAATTCCATTAAATGATTTTGGTCCACTTCGGTACATGAAGGAAAAAGTTTGTTTCGAAAATTTTGTATATCCTTTCTTATAAACTGTTTCCCACTTTTTTTACTTAAAACTGCAGCAACCATTCCATCTTTGGCGCTAGACAAGATTAAATCTGTTGCTGTTTCGTAATCATTTTCATTCATAATTTTGGCTTTGCCGTAATTACTATATTCTTCTTTGCCAACGGTATGATTGTGATTTAGTAATAGTTTTGTTAATTTCCATTTTTCATTTTTGCTTTTATAAAAATTAATTTGAGCTTTACAATTCTTGTAGTAGTAATGTTGATTCGGACGTTTTCCCAGGCATTTTGAATTTTGCTTAATACCATGACAACATTTGTACAGCACTTGTTTCTGAGACCGTGTTCTAATAACAAATGGATGATAATGCTCTTTACAAAATACATTAACAGTCTTTGATAACTGTTCATAATCATTAAAATGTTGACCAACATTTAAAGTATGTTCACTAACATTGTTGTCATTAACGGACATTTGTTCTGTCATCTAAAAGTTAGGTTAGAATATTAAAAATATAATTAATTTAAAAAAATCAGCTAATACCTTGCAAGACTTTTATAGAATAAGTCATTCACAATTTAGCACTTCGATTATCTATTCAATGTACATATGTATAAAATGGTAATTATCTTGACTTGAATCACTTGAATAGTTTCAATTATTAGTACCGGTGCACACGGGCTTTAAAAGTAAGCTAACCGCGCGCTCGATTTGCAGCAGATAGCTAGAGAGACATTGGCGCTTATGATGTGATGCACACGGTAAGCTGCTTACTTTTGACGCGCCGATAGGTATCGAAATCAACGCGTGTTTCTGTGGAATGCAGCTTCCTATCTTGCCTATCCCGATACCCACAGAGGCATTGCTGGCTATTGTGCGATGCACACGAGACGCAGCTTACTATCGCCTATCTCCATTAAAAATTATTTATGAGCTTCGTGATGGCTTGAAAATCGGAATATGTGCACTGTGAGTAAACTAGTTCATCACGATATGCAAAATTAACGCAGATTACTTTTGACGCCCGTGTATGTTAAACAGAAGTATTAACAAGAAGAAGGGGCACTTTAATGAATATAGTGGAGGCAAACATTTTAGTTGAGGATGGCATTCATAGATGGTCACAATCAATATTCTTCTTTTCTATCTGCGTTATACGTAACTATAAATAGCCAATTGCATATACATACTGTATGTATAAATAGCCAATTTCTTATACATATTGTATGTATAAATAGCCAATTGCGTATACATACTGTATGTATAAATAGCCAATTGCATATACATACTGTATGTATAAATAGCCAATTTCTTATACATATTGTATGTATAAATAGCCAATTGCGTATACATACTGTATGTATAAATAGCCAATTGCATATACATACTGTATGTATAAATAGCCACATCCTAATTAATTATTTGTATTGGTTATGGCAATCTAATTTAATACTTTTGTAAGGGCAACACTAAGGGCCGATTTCACTTTTGTTACTTTAAAGCAGATGAATTGATTTTAGCGAACTTGGTGTCATTTAAAAAAGCTCCTCTTAGGCAATTTAATCTTACTCGATGTGACTATAGTTGGGTATGTTGTCAATAGAGGACATTTTTGACATAAGGATAACATGATGTTCCAATAGGCAAGTGAAAAGTGCTCCTAGATATATTTAAAAACAAGTGAAATTTTTGAAAAAAATTAAAAATAGTTTTTATTGGGCATTTAAGATTTAAACCGTACCAATGAGTACCTATATAGTACTATTGCTATCCTTTTCTCGATTTTAACTATACTTATGTATTATGTATATGTGTTTGCCAGCAACAGCAATTCCATAACAAATTTCTCTTTGTCTACCACAACACAAAATTAAACTTTAAATTAACAATAACGTCTGACATCTGACAATTGCGACATAACCATAGACGATCTTCCAAAAAGTACCTATATACCAGAGAACGAGACGTATATATACGCTCCATGCTCGTGCGTAATTCCAGTGACGGATCCCATTGTCGTTCCATGTCGACATTATAATGATCTTGGTTGAATGAGATTGAATGAGATAATTATAATTACCAATATTGGAGCTTAACAGGCGGCGAGATGTCTGCGATCTAAGTCTGAATTCGAAATTTCAAGTCTCTAGACCGTATGGGGCCTGAGAAATCGCTGCGGAGTCCATTGATACAAGAACCGAAAGTAATAAAAACTATTTAGAAATATAAGATATTAGCTATATTGGTCGATATAAGTTTTTAATACAGAAATGAAAATCGGCAATGTTTTTAAGTGTTACTTTAATCACTATTTAAAAACTTCGGACTATAAAAATATACATCAGCTTGATTCGTAATCAATGTTTTGTGGTAACTACTATTATAAAATACATGATTTATACCAAAGAATCTATAGATACATTTATTTCAAATCTCAACTGTTCAGGGTGTTTTGAAAGTTTATACCACGGATATCTCGAAATGTTATGATTTAAGAAATACGGAAAAAACAATATCGAGGAATAAAATTTACTTTCGTGTTTTCTGACCCTACTCCTCCATAAACTATTTCCTTAAAAATCTTGAATAGTGAGAGGTGATAATCAACTGAAACCCAATAGGCTAAATACAGAAGGTTCTTTTTTTTTCATCTGCCATCTGACAAATATCTGATCCATATTTGGCACAAATAACTATCGTAAGCGCTTAAGTGGCAAGCGCTAATCGGTGAGAATAGCTTCGCAAGGCAAGTTGAATTATTCAGTATGAGAATATTTTCCTAGCGTCGGCGATGGCTATATCACTGGATACCTTCTAAAATTCAGGTTTTTCAAGAACCTGAGGGCAAGAGGTAAGAAAAGACAAAACATATTTTCATTTAAATTCTGTATCTCTCGATATTATCTATTTTTTTCCGTATTCCAGCCATTTCTTTATATCTTTACATTTCGAAAAGATTAAGATAAAAAATCCAATTTATCTCAGCTTGGAAACATATGTAAAATTTTGAGAAACATTACTTTTTAAATTCAAGATAGAGATTACGTCACCTAGCGGCTATCTGTGAAAAGTGAAAATAATCTCAGCCATATTCTCTTGGCAACGTTTGTCATCAAGTTTTTACCGCAATAAGTACTTTCCTAGTACCTACAGTGGACCACAATTTTCTTATTCTGAATAGAACATCCTATACATTATCATATTTTTCAATTTTTCAGGGCATTTTGAACAAATTTTATAACCAACCCAGATTGATTTTGAGATACTGCAAGTTTAATGATGAAAATATGAACTGTTGCCTGCTGAAATTTATTATACGCTTTCGATTTTTTCGAGTTGCCCTGACACTCAGTTATTACAAACCGAGCTTCGATTTTGATGAACCTTTCAAGAGTAATGGTTGGTAGGTCTGTAGATCATGCGATAAATCGTCATATCGGCCACATTTATCATGCATCTAAAGCAAATTAAACAAATCCTTTGTGGAATATTTTTCATATTCTACATTACAAACTCTAATTGAGAATATTAACAAAATCCCTAGAAATGCAAGTAAACACGTCAAGAATCAGTGGGCTTACACGTTAAATTACATTATTTCAATTATACTCAACATCAATGCCTACTATATATGACTTTTGGAATTTCATCGGTTTTTGAGACAAAATATGGAAAAACATGTAAACCGTTAAAAATGGGTATATGGAAAAGGAGCAAATCCATGCAGAATTCAATTTTGCTTCTGACTATTTAATAAAAAGCTTATTAAAAAAAAACGAAATGTGATGTACCTAACTGGTCATCAACTCTTAGACACCATGTATCCATGCGATAAATGAATGGTCAATGTGGGTCTCCAAAGTACCTATCACTCTTGTGTTAGCGTTTACGCCAGAGGCGTTTACCAGGGTGACAGGGCATGTATTGTTGGAAATAATGTTACATCATCTTTTTTTTTAATAATCAAGATATTAAGGCAACTATCAAAAATAGTATAGGTCAAATACATGGAAACTTCTTCAGGAATCTAAAAATTAAATCAAATACTAGGTTTTTCATGAAAATATTTTGAAATTAAAGAGTATCTTGAATATCCGTGAGGTTCAAAAACTTACGAGTCCTGAGTTTTTTGTAGCCACTGAAACTTCTAACGTACAATTACCGGGAGAAACTAATTATTTTGTCATGGCAAACGCATTATAAAATTACATATACATAATATCCATTACTATGTCTCACTACCAGTACTCACTACCCCCACTCACTATCATTAGTTCGCTCACTATTGATATCAGACAAAAATCTATATCTTAAATCAACGCCTTGAACTTTACTGACACCTAATTTTAATATTTTGCTCAAAGCTGTAAAACGGAGAAGCATTGCTAAATCCAAATCAGTTTTCTAAAACCTATGAAGATAGTTACATTCAACCTCATTAGAAATTTCTTTGTGAAAACATTCGAAATCTAGCTTACCATTGAGAACATGTACCACTGTTGAGGCGGGACTAGCATTGGACGGCATACATGTGTAATTTCCGGTATCCGAAAGCAGTGCTTTCGTTACTAGCAACTTGCTAGTAGTACCAGCTTCCGTCTTCTCTGTCTCTAGGCTGATGCCACCACGTGGCGAATCAAAATCCACCACCGCTTGCCCATGGTACCACAGGACCGATGATGGGGGTGTCGAGTGCACATTCACAGTACATGTGAGTGATATCGTACTACCTTTCTTTACGTACACCTCCGGAGGGCCTGATATCGTCGCTTGGGCATCTGGAAAGAAGAAGAAATTTGAGTTAGTTGGTTGAACAATGCATTAAGTCATCATTAATGTAATAAATGTGTTATCCAGTAATCACACAGTTTTTTGTTGATACAGAAGTATGGAGTGAGATAAGTTTAGCTAAGTTATAGTTCCAAAGGTTATCATGCTTTTCTGTCATAGTTCCTGTTGTTTAATTAGCAATCCCTAACTCAAGTTCCTTTCTTCTCTCCAATTCGTTTATATTCAAAAATGTTTGCAGAATCGATGAAAATTAAGAGTTTAAACTGAGTACACTAAATTCTCTGCTTTCATTCCATTAGGTTTATATTTCTCTATCGACCGACGTTACTATATTCAATACCTAGGCAGTTAAATATCAAAAATATCTTGAATTCTCAGTGTTTAAACGTGGGTTAACTACCACACACTTCTTACTCAATATAAATATAAAAAATCCCGATAGCCTATAGCCACCGGAAAGGTAAATTTCTCAATATTCATTGAATTGAAATTTGAACAAACTTTTTATTGGTGTACCTACTTGCCATTACATGCCAATTGCCCATTTTTAACCGCATGTGTCATAGCCTTGCGGTTAGAGTGTTAGAGGTTGATGTTTTGGCTGTTGAATATATAGGGTTCGCGTTCTGTTTCAAGGCAGAATTTTTTTTCTCGCCTATTTCTTATCATTAAATATAATATACATTTTTTTAATCAGGGTCTATAGTAAGATCTCAAGAAAATGTTCAATTACATCAAATTTATATTGAGTGTTCATGTTTACCAAGATTCTTATTCTTTTTTTATCAATTTTTATATTTTCTTCCGTGAGTTATATGAAAAATTGATTCGTACAAAAGTTGTAGGTGCTTATTATATCTATAGCCCAAAATTATTTTAATGATATTTACACTACGGCCCTTTTTGATATTTCTTTAAATGTTTGAGCGGTCGCCATTTTGAAATTACTTACCCAATAATGTCCAATAACGAACTCGTCCGAGATATTCAAGAGATTGATTTTTGTAGAAAATTTGAAGTTGAGAGAGAGAGAGAGAGAGAGAGAGAGAGAGTCTCGAAGCTATTGACTTTTGAATAATTAAGAGTTCATTAGTAAATAATGAACTGTTAATTTGGCATTTTGTGTCTTGTGTTTGAAAGCATGCCACAAAGAATGAATTTTAATCGCTTACGCGAATGTTAAAAGTCTCTCTCAATTTTAAATTTTGAAGCAAAGGAATTATTTTTAGCCATTCCTTATACCTTGAAATTTGAAGTTGATACCTCCAAAACTGTTAAAACTTGTGAACAAATTTTGTAATATCCCATACATATATATATATATATATATATATATATATATATATATATATATATATATATATATATAAAATTTGCAGAAGGTATATTGGGGATGCAGCAATCATAAAGAACACTCTATAAAGTTGTCCTAAGCTTTCGGAAATTTATTTTCCATCTTCAGAGGATCTACAAAGGTGCATTTTATGTATTAAGATTTTTTCTTTTTTTATATATACATGCAGTATCAAAGGTTTTACTTACACTTTGTTGAGATTTTTCTTTTTTTTTTTTGGTTGAGTTGTTAATATATAAATAAAAAGATATAAGATCACAGGTAATGTACATTACAATTTAGATAAAAAAAAAAAACAAGTTATTACTAAGCACATGTCTCCTACGAACTAAGTCTAATGATCATTAATTTCTTAATATAAATAAATAAAATCTAAAAAATGAGTTTTGGTATATGTCGTGGTAGTTTGTTGAGTTTAATGTAGGCAACACCTATATCGTATTTTTGAATTGTTATTACCTTGGACCCTATTGATGATTCCTTCTGCTCAAATTTTGATCAGTAGCGAGTAAATGGTAGTAGATCTCAGTCAAATGACTAATGTCCGTTCTTTTATTCATACTATGTGGCTCTTGTGATATAAGAGCCATTTCTATAAATAATCTTTTTTTAAGGTTGTGCTCGTTGTGCAGAATGTTGATATTATCATAATTCATTTCGTGCTTCAATAGATTTACATGTTGTGCAAGGGCACATCTTTTGGGATGTAGCCTTGAATCACTTCTGTGTGCCGTTATGCGACTCTCAATGGTTCTCGAAGTTTGTCCAATATATATCTTCTCACATGACCTACAAGGTATTGCATACACTACATTAGAACGGTTTTTGATGTCTACTCTTCCTTTCAATCGTGTAAAAATTGTTCTTATGTTCATAACCGTTCTGTTCGCTATGTTTATGTCACTTATCGGATGTAATAATCTCGTTACTCTTGGGGTAATGTTCCTAAAGTAAGGCATGGAAGCAAAAGTGCTAGATTGGCCAACTGTACTGGTATCATTTTGAGGGTTTTCTAATTCCTGTCTTCTCTCTCTGAGATTTGATGTATTGTTGGTAGTCGATGGCGTGCTATATAGAATCTTTTTTAGAAGTGTTGTTGGGTAAGAATTATCTTTGAAGAGGTTGTAAAGATCTTTTAAGTTTTTGTGATGGAATGTTGGATCTGATATATTTAATATTCGGTTTTTCATTTGTTTTATCAAGTTTGTCTTCATTGAGTGTTTATGGTATGAGTGGTAGTTCAAGAACCTTCCTGAACTACAGGGTTTCCTGTACCAATCTATAATTATGGTGTTTGAGGATGTTCTGATAAACTTCATATCTAGAAAAGGTACCGAGTTAGATTCATCCTCAGTTTCGATAGTAAATTGGATATAAGGGTCGTAACTGTTGAATATCTCTAAGATCTCATCTGTGCTTCCTCTAGGTAATGCGATGATAATGTCGTCTACGAACTTTTTTATGAATTGTAGATCAAAGGGTAATACAGATACGACTATGTCTAGTATGTCGTCCATAACGTATGTAGCTAGAATGGCTGACAAACTTGCTCCCATTGGTGTACCAAATACTTGTCTGTATATCTTATTGTTGAAGGTGAAGTATGTGTTTTCAAATAAGAATTCGATAATTTTCAGGAACGTGTCTTTGTTTATGTTGCAGTAGTTTGAGATTCTATACCAGTTTTTTTCGATTGTTCTAACCGCCGCGTCTAAATAGATGTTGCTAAATAGGGATACCACGTCTAAGCTGGCTAGAACATATCCTTGTTTCAATGATTTCTTGTTGAAAGTGTTAAAGATTTGAAATGAATCATTGACATGGTAATCATTATCTTGATCATATGCCTTGGTTAAGATCTCCGCTATATAAGTTCCTAAATTTTGTGTTGGGGCACCTATTGATGCTACGATTGGTCGCATACTTAAATTTGGTTTGTGGACTTTCGGCAACGCGTAGAATTGAGGCGATATACCGTTGTAACTCATCAATTTCCGTCTTGTAGTAGTATCTATTTGCAATGAGTTCTTAAGCTCCGTGATTAAGTTGTTACATTTTCTTTGTATTGAATGCGTCGGGTCTCTAGGTAGTTCGACATAAGCACTATTATTGTTTATTAGGTCTCCGCATAGTTGTTCATATTGTTGTTTATTCATTATTACTGTTATATTCCCTTTGTCTGACGACGTAAGAACAATGTTTGGATTATCCTTAAGAAATTTCCTTGATATATTTAGCAATTTGCGGAATAATGTTGTTTTTTTGTTCGAATTGTTTAATTCATTTGTTACTATGTTTGTTGCTTGCGCTATGATGCTGTTCCTAGTCACTCTATTGGTAATAGTTGCTGTAATACTGTCTATATCCGCCAACAGGCTCCTTATTGGGATATCCTTGCCTAGTATCGGTTCTATACTGAACTTAGGACCTAACGATAGAAACTGCATAATATTTTCAGGAACTTCTATTCCGCTGATATTCTTTATCCAATTAGATTTAGTTTTAAAGACGCTTTTTAATTCAATCTCTTTTAGATAGTCGATTTTCTTTATATTTTTAAATTTAATCTTATGAAATAACTTATTAAATTTCTTTTGCTGTTTCGCAGCGAAATTTTGCCAGGTAAACTCATTAGTGTGCTTGATGATCTCATTTCTCAAAATAGGTAAGGTTTGTTCTAATCTGTTGATGATCTTATGACAATTTGAAATCTCTAGGTTAATTAGTTTGTTTCTGAGTCTATAGTTGTAGTTAGTAATATTACTTGCTTGTATGTCCTGTCGTTGTAGTAAGTTTTCGATTGGTTGGAGGGTGGCTGCGATGTGTTGTGGTTGCAGTCCTGTGTGTTTACAGTGTAATAAAAAACATCTCCTATTGTACTCTTTGGCTAATTTGGTTTTGGTTTTCTCATATAGCTTTAATTTTCTTGTTGCGGTGTCACCATATGTAGTTGTAATGATGTTGTAAAACCCCATGTCGATGATTTACACAAGTTTATTATTTGCTGAACAGTATTAAAATTTGCAGAAGGTATATTGGGGATGCAGCAATCATAAAGAACACTCTATAAAGTTGTCCTAAGCTTATATATATATATATATATATATATATATATATATATATATATATATATATAAATAATATTTGGTTAATTGGGATTTCGGCATAAAGCACAAAGTAAACTCATTTGACTTAGGTCCTAGCTTTCGAAAATATATTTATATATTTATATATATTAACACCCTAGCTCTGGTGCTAGTGTAGTTGTATTTAGTCTAAACTTTTGTTGACCGAGTTAAATTTAAAATTCCTTCTCTTTTATTTCTACCTTAGACATATGTCAGATTGGTTTTTGTTTTATGTCAAGTATAATGGCCCCAACCAAAATTTATATTTTTATAAACAAACATTTTAACTATAATATTTTAATTAATTTTTAATATGTGTTCTTAGTATTGTATTCCTAAAATATTGTTTTTTGTGATGCTAATAAGCTTATATAACTATGTATGCCACTCCATATCACCAACTATAATAGCAAACAACCTCAAAGACTGATGTAAGTAGTTTATTCTTAGGAATTAGTGTGAATTATGGAGTTATATATATTAACAGCTTTATATTCATTGTAGCCCTGATGATGAAAAAATATATTGTCGAAAGCTAGGACCTAAGTCAAATGAGTTTACTTTGTGCTTTATGCCGAAATCCCAATTAACCAAATATTATTTATCGAACAATAATCGGCAATTTAATTCATTCCTATATATATATATATATATATATATATATATATATATATATATGGTGCTGCTACGACACCTATTACTTGAAGCCTGATTTTAGAAGCAACCTAATTCAATTTAATAGTTTGAACTTGAGATAATGAAACAGAATAAACCTACCTAAAAAAGGAAATTGGTTTTTGCGGATTATATTCAGTGCTACAAGCAAATGCATTACAAAAAATCCCGATGGCCTGTAGTCAGCGGAAAGGTAAATTTTTCGAAATTCATTGAATTGAAATTTTAACAACCTTTTCATTGGTATACCTACATGTTATTAAATAAAATTGTCATAGCCTTGCGGTTAGAAGTTTTTGTTTTGGCTGTTGAATATAAAGCAGACAGGCTTCGAGTCCATTTCAAGGCAGATTTTTTTTTTCGTCTATTTCTTTCAATAAATATACTATATATTTTTTTAATCAGGGTCTATATTAAGATCTCCAGAAAATGTGCAATTACATCAAATTAATATTGAGTGTTCATGTTTTATCAATATTTGTTATTTTTCTTTATTAATTTTTATTTTTTTACCTGTGTATTTTATGAAAAATTGCTTTGAACAAAAGTTGTAGGTACTGATTATATCTATAACCTAAAATTATTTTTAATAATATTTACGCTACTGCTCTTTTTTGATAATTTTTTTAAATGTTTGAATGGTCGCCATTTTGAAACTATTTACCCGATATCGCCCAATAACGAACTCGACCGAGATATTTGAGAGATTGATTTTTGTAGCAAATTTGAACTTGATACCTTCAAAACTGCGACCTCTATCGTGTTAACAAATTTCGTAATATCCCATATATATATATATATATATATATATATATATATATATATATATATATATATATATATATATATATATAAACTTTTGAACCAAATGTTTTTTTGGACTAACTTATAGACATATAACAACATGCCGTTGAAATTTTTTCGAAATTCAAAAGTGTGAACGATCGCAATAGGTATATTTCTATAAGAAATTTACCGGTATTAACGATATATCCTCACCAAAGTAAGGCACAAATGGCACAGTCACTGGTTCAATAAACAAAGTCTTGTAAATAAACACAATGTAAATAGTAAAAGCTCAGGTTCATTCGATCATCTAATTTAATTCTAAAATAAATAAAAAGTTCGCAAATTAGGACTCTCGTGCCACCATGTAACATTAACCTTTATGTGTATCACAAAGACAACAACACCTTTTACCTTCTACTTCTCTCTACCAGAAACGCCTCAGAAAATCGATATTAAAAGCATAGCTGGGACCTTTCCAATTACGTAGATACTTTTCTATGCTTAGGTATGCCTAGATTACTCCCCACACCAAAATGCCATAAAGAAAAAAGAAAGTTGCTTTATATTATTTTTTTCAATTTTATTGTTAAATAATCAACGTGATTGTTCCATTTTAGATGTTTGTCAATAATTATGCCAAGATATTTAATCTGTTTTAGGTAAATTTCTTATAGAAATGTACCTATTGCGATCGTTCAAAAAAATCAACGGCATGTTGTTATATGTCTATAAGTTAGTCCAAAAAAGATTTGGTTCAAAAGTTTATATATATATATATATATATGGGATATTACGAAATTTGTTAACACGATAGAGATCGCAATTTTAGAGGTATCAAGTTCAAATTTGCTACAAAAATCAATCTCTTAAATATCTCGGCCGAGTTCGTTATTGGGCAATATCGGGTAAATAGTTTCAAAATGGCGACCGTTCAAACATTTTTAAAAAATATCAAAAAGAGCCGTCGTGTAAATATCATCAAAAATCATTTTGGATTATAGATATAATCAGTACCTACAACTTTTGTTCGAAGCAGTTTTCCATAAAATGCAAAGAAAAAAAAAACAAAAAATAAGAAATAATAATGAAATATGAACACTCAATATAAATTTGATTTAATTGTACATTTTCTGGAGATCTTCATATAGACCGTGATTAAAAAAATATATAGTATATTTATTGATAAGAAATATGCGAACAAAAATTCAGCCTTGAAGTGGAACGCGAACCCTGTTTGCTTTATATTCAACAGCCAAAACAAAAGCCTCTAACCGCAAGGCTATGATACATACAGCAATACTTATATATGTAATGACATGTAGGTATACCAATGAAAAGGTTGTTCAAATTTCAATTCAATGAATTTTGAAAAATTTACCTTTCCGCTGGCTACTGGCCATCGGGATTTTTATTTCTTTGATTTCACTTTTCATATACCTACATCGCCATGTTTAGATATATTTTTATTACGTGTCAGTTTGACAATTAGGTTAGCGGCTACCCAAAATTGTGTCCCAGACACACTGACCACTGACTGGCTCACTATCAATTACGTGGCAGGTGTCCGTTGAGGACATGACAGGACATGACCGTTTATATACTGTAAAACTCCAATCCTAAATCTCATTCTTTTCAAAAACCACCCCTAGGGGGAGCAGTCTCTCTCGAAAATTGAAAATCTGAAAGGGCAGAATTAAAGATATGACAATATCCGGAAACGTTTAAATTGAAAATTTTTTTCAAGGGTTTTCGACTTATAGCGATGTTAAAATCCGAAATATGTATATTTCTGATATATGAAGGAGACATTTTCTTTCGAAAATTGAAAATCTGAGAACATTTTTTCCATAGAGTTACGGTTTTCGAGTTAAAGCAGTGGTGAAATCTGAAATATGCGTATTTTCGCCGCGATGTTTTGAGATCTTTGAAATATAACAAGTACAAGCAAATAGTATACGTGCGTAAAATGATGAGTTCTATCTTCTTTGGTATTAGTGAATGTTCAAAGATTTTCATGCATAAAGTTATACTCAAAAGTATCAGATAAATAGTTTTAACAAAATAATGTGCCGATTTTATTTGTTGGTGCACTGAAAAATAAAAAACAATAATAATTCTCTACTTGCCAAGTTGGTGCCGAGAGTCTTCTATTTAACTACAATAATTGCACAACAAAATTACCAGTACCAATAGAACTTATATTAGGTACTTATATTGTATTTTTCAGTCCACCAACAAATAAGGTCAATCCAATTTTTTTGGTAAATTTCTTATAGAAATGTACCTAATGCGATCGTTCACACTTTTGAATTTCGAAAAAAATATCAACGACATGTGTTATACGTCGATAAGTCCAAAAAAACTTTTTATATAAACATTGATTCAAAAGTGCATATATATATATATATATATTGATTTTGTATTCTTGACTGGTTTTATAATAAATAAAAAGATGTTCTTGGGGATGCAGTCATATATTAAATAAAATTCTTTGATTGAAGCCGAGCTTTCGAGAATGTTTATTCTCTTCTTCAGGGCAAAAATCGTGAATTTAGAATAAATTAACAGGAAAGATTTCATAGCCATCAATTACAAATGTCAATTTTGTAATTGATGGCTATGAAATCTTTCCTGTTTTTGATTATTTTATTATTTAATTATTAATATTGCATAAATACTTACATATATACCCATACATAGACTAAATTACGTTTATTCTGGGCTTGAACTGACAGTTAAAAGAAAAAGATACATAATATTATTTAAAATTTTTATATAAATGTAATCACATTCTCTCACAATACGAAACATATAAACATGATTATTCTGAAAGTGCACTGATACTTATTCACTCAAAAAAGGCCGATTTCTCTCACTAATCAACCTCTAAATTTTTGGGTGAAATATATGTTTTGAAATCCTAAAACACTTTTTAATGTTCTTTCAAATATTCATAAATATTCAAAATAATATATAAAATCATATTCTCTCACAATACGACATGAAAATGAAACATTTTGAAAATCATTCACTTTTGCAGAAACAAGCTGATATCTCTCACTAATCAGCATGCATATTTTCGAAAACAGTAAATGTTCTGAAAATCTTTCATAAATAGATTATACCTTTAATCTCAAATAAACATATAATGAATTTTAAGAGAATAATTCTCTTTGATCAACTAAATTTCTCTCACTAATAAGTTGATCTAAATATTTCTATTGTTTATGGAAACCTAATATTCTAAAGTTAATTACTATAAAATCAGTTAAGACCAGTCCTTCATCTATATATAGGTACATATATCCCATACACATTAATCCATTTATAACCAATATACATATATACACATATATATACACACACATATACATATATATGTGTATATATGTGTATATATGTGTATATATGTATATGTATATTGGTTATAAATGGATTAATGTGTATGGGATATATGTACCTATATATAGATGAAGGACTGGTCTTAACTGATTTTATAGTAATTAACTTTATAATCTTTTCATGTCGTATTGTGAGAGAATATGATTTTATATATTATTTTGAATATTTATGAATATTTGAAAGAACATTAAAAAGTGTTTTAGGATTTCAAAACATATATTTCACCCAAAAATTTAGAGGTTGATAAGTGAGAGAAATCGGCCTTTTTTGAGTGAATAAGTATCAGTGCACTTTCAGAATAATCATGTTTATATGTTTCGTATTGTGAGAGAATATGATTACACTTATATAAACATTTTAAATAATATTATGTATCTTTTTCTTTTAACTGTCAGTTCAAGCCCAGAATAAACGTAATTTAGTCTATGTATGGGTATATATGTAAGTATTTATGCAATATTTTTAAATTAATTTTTTTTTAACTGAACCTGTATCTGCCTTAATAATAATTTTAATTTAATTGTGCTCCTTGTTCAAATAGCCACAAACATATAAAGATCATTCAGTAATATTCATTTTTATCAACAAAATCTAGATACTTTCTTACTTATTGTGTTACCATGACAAATATAAATAATGACATTTGTAATTGATGGCTATGAAATCTTTCCTGTTTTTGGTTAATTTATTCTAAATTCACGATTGTAAGTATTTTTAAAATACTATTAAGTTGTTGTTGAAATAATTTTGTAACGATTTTTAGTTTGCCCTGAAGAAGAGAATAAACATTCTCGAAAGCTAGGCATCAATCAAAGAATTTTATTTAATATATGACTGCATCCCCAAGAACATATTTTTATTTATATATATATATATATATATATATATATATATATATATATATATATATATATATATATATATATTGTTTAATTCTGAATTCTTGACTGGTTTAATATTTGATAAAATAGATTTTTGTTGGGAATGTAGTCATTTAATAAATAAAATTCTTTGGATTATGCCAAGCTTTCGAGAATGTTTATTCTCTTCGTCGGGGCAAAATTCGTGAATTTAGATAAAATTAACCACAAACAGGAAAGATTTCATAGCCATCAATAATTAATGACATTTCTGATAAGTTCTGAATTAAATTTGACGAGTTCTGAATTACAATGCACTAATATGAAAAACATTTGACGAATTCTGAATAACAATTGACTAATATGAAATGCATTTGACGCTTTCTAAAATTTAATTGATTATTCTGAATTACATTTGATATCTTCTGAAGTTAAATTGATGCTTTCTGAATTACAGTTGGAAAAGGTGTAGTAACTGTGACGTCATTCCTATGTATTCTTGGTTGCAGTCTTTGCAAGGAATGCTGTAAATAAGATTGGATTTTTTCATTCTCGGGACTTTGCTTTTCAGAGGGGTAAATAGTTGTTTTTATAAATTGTTCGATTTATATATCGATATATATATAACAGGTTTGTGTATTATGTTTTTGGAGAATATTGCTAATGTTTCTGATAGATGCGATATAAGTTACGGAGTTGTGAAGTTTATGAGTGCGTTGTTTTATAATTTTGTTGATTAGTTTTATTGAGTAGATGTTATTTAATAGGGTATTACGGAATTTTTCAAGTGTGTTCTTTACATACATACAATCAACATAACGTTTAAAAATGGAAGTTTGAACGATAGTTAATTATAGTTTCTCCTTCTTCTTTTTTCGGGAGTGGAGAGTGTTAAATTCCTAACTAATATAATATTAAAAGTCACAGGCAATAGCGAATAATATATAAAAGATTCCTTTGATTTCAAAATACATCAATAACATAACATTACCAAACGACTATGTACTTATTTCACTTGATGTTATATCACTCTATACTAATATCCCTTATGACCTGGCAAAAACAACAATACACATAAAATGGAATTTATTGAAAGAACACTCTCCACTCCCGAAAAAAGAATTTATAGAAGCTGTAAATCAAACCTTGTCCACGAACTATTTCCAATTTAATAATTATTTTTACCAACAAAACGAAGCTTGTGCCATGGGATCTCCAATATCCAGCACAATTGCCCAAATTGTAATGGATGTTCTAGAAGAAACTATAATTAACCAACTACCGTTCAAACTTCTATTTTTTAAACGTTATGTTGATGATTGTATCACCGCAGTACCAGAAGAACAAATAAATGTAGTCGTCAATGCTTTCAATCATTACCATTCAGAAATACAATTCACATTAGAAAAAGAAATAAACAATAAAATCATTTTTTTAGATATGACGATTATTAAAACAAACAACCAGGTCTGCTAGATATCTCAATTGTAATTCCAGCCATCCAATGTCCCAGAAAAATCGCGTAATAATAGGCCGAACAGATCGAACCCTTCTACTAAGCAGCCCTAGTTTTCGGAAGAACACACTTGAAAAAATCCGTAATACCCTAATAAATAACAGCTACCCAATAAAACTAATCCTGAAAATGAAAAAATCCAATCTTATTTACAGCATTCCTTGCAAAGACTGTAACCAAGAATATATAGGAATGACGTCACAGTTACTAGAAAACAGTATAAACGGTCACAAATACATGAAAAGTTCTAATAAAGCCATAAACAAACATATTAGAATTGATAATCATTACCCTGATTTTAACAATACTAAAATACTTGCATACGACACCAATGAAGAAAAAAGAAAATCAAAAGAAATGTTTCACATAAAAAAAAGTCAGCACACAATGAACAACATAACAGATATTAATAATTTAAACCGAATATACCACACGATAATATAAACCTTTAAAAAGAATAATAATAAATAACAATATAAAATCTTAATAAAAAAAAAAGTTCTACTAATCACAAATAACATTAGTTACTCCCATCAACCCCACACATCCCCCTCTATTAAACAATAAAGACAATACCAACAAATCTCACTGAAAAACGAAATTTTCCCAAAAAACATCACATCCATTAAAAATATTAAAAGACATTCCTACACCATTCGACGTCGTATTGAATGATTCCAGCCTGAGCCAAAACGAATATTATATTATATCTTACAACATACATAACAGAAAATATTAAGAAAAGCAAACACAAACCAAAAACAATTTCATCAAATTATATAATTGCCAAGGTATGTACCTTCTTAAATATTATAATTCAAATCCACCATTGTAAATTAATCTAATCTTATTGTTGTGTTTTCTTTCATTCGCCATTTTGTTAAGTTTAGTTATATATAAGAAAAAATGTTTTTATTTAAGGGAAAAATACTTTTGTTTTCAGACTTAACACAATTATATAAATAAATTACTGATGATGCCTCTGGCCAGAGGCGAAACGTTTTTTTTGAAGAATTTAGTTTATGTTTTATTTTTTGGAATCATCATACCCAATAACCTCCCATAGTATATATATATATATAAAATGAATTGTAAATTCTTGACTGTCTAATTAATGATGAATTTTTAATGATTGGGGTTGCAGTCAAAATGCCAATAAAATTAAAACTCTTTAATCAATGTCGAGCTTTCGGTTACGCTTGTTACCTTCATCGGGACAAACTAAAATAACGAACAAATTAATTATAACAAAAAATATTAATCATATGAACTACTTACAATCGTGAGATTAATGAAATTTACCAGCTACAAACATTTGTTATTATGCATTTAACTTTATGATTGAACTTTTATGTTTCATAATTACAAGTTACTATGGAATTACGCATACTAAGATCAATCTATGTATGTAGCTAATAAAAATGGAACACACTTCAGAAGTTAATCACAGGATATATCATTTAAAAAATGGATATAATATAAAAATATGGCATTATCTTGTATAATATGAAACAATATATTAATTTAGAGAAACATCAGATGGCACACTACGATAATTATCATTATATAATTTTAAAATATATGAGTAAATGGAACTAAGTCCATTGAAAACTCAATTGTTCTATGTTCTGAAAAGAACATTTTTAAACGAAGTTTCTTAGAAATGATTCATATTCAAAAAGAAACAAACGTTATCAATAAACGTTCGGATATAAATGGACTTAGTTCCATTTACTCATATATTTTAAAATTATATAATGATAATTATCGTAGTGTGCCATCTGATGTTTCTCTAAATTAATATATTGTTTCATATTATACAAGATAATGCCATATTTTTATTATTTATTATATCCATTTTTTAAATGATATATCCTGTGATTAACTTCTGAAGTGTGTTCCATTTTTATTAGCTACATACATAGATTGATCTTAGTATGCGTAATTCCATAGTAACTTGTAATTATGATACATAAAAGTTCAATCATAAAGTTAAATGCATAATAACAAATGTTTGTAGCTGGTAAATTTCATTAATCTCACGATTGTAAGTAGTTCATATTATTAATATTTTTTGTTATAATTAATTTGTTCGTTATTTTAGTTTGTCCCGATGAAGGTAACAAGCGTTACCGAAAGCTCGACATTGATTAAAGAGTTTTAATTTTATTGGCATTTTGACTGCAACCCCAATCATTAAAAATTCATTATATATATATATATATATATATATATATATATATATATATATAAACTTTTGGTTCTAAAATTTATATAAAAAGTTTTTTTGGACTTACTTATAGTCATACAAAACATGTTGATTTTTTTTCAAAATTCAAAATTGTAAACGCTCGCAATAAGTAAGTACATTTCCATAAGAAATTTACCTAAAAAAAATGAACTGACTTTGTTTGTTTGTTCACTGAAAAATACAATATAAATACTTATAAGTTCTATTGTTACTGGTAATTTTGTGGTGCAATTATTGTAGTTAAATAGAAGACTCTTGGCACCAACTTGACAAGTAGAGAATTATTATTATTTTTTATTTTCCAGTACACCAACAAATAAAATCGGCACAATTTTTTGTAAAAATTATTTATCTCATATTTTTGAGTATAACTTTATGCATGAAAATCGTTGAGCATTCACTAATACCAAATAAGATAGAACTTATCTTTTTACGCACGCGTACTATTTGCCTGTACTTGTTATATTTCAAAAATCTCAAAAGATCGCGGCGAAAATACGCATATTTCACTGCTGTAACTCGAAAAGCGTAACTCTATGGAAAAAATATTCAAGTAAAATGTTGCTACAAATAATTTGGCCTTCTCAGATTTTCAATTTTTGAAAGAAATTGTCCCCTTCATATATCAGAAATATACATATTTCAAATTTTAACATCGCTATAAGTAGAAAACCCTTGAAAAATTGTTCAATTTAAACGTTTCCGGATATTGTCATATTTTTAATTCTGCCGTTTCAGATTTTCAATTTTCGAGAGAGGTTGCTTCCTCCAGGGGTGGTTTTTGAAAAGAATGAGATTTCGGATTGGAGTTGTACCATATACAGCGCGCTCACAAAAAAGAACAAAAAAACAGACATTCGAATTTTATATACCTCCTTCGTTTGGGTTCACTCTATAAACGGTCGTGTCATCAACGGACATCTGCTTCGTAATTGATAGTGAGACAGTCAGCATAAACCGAATTTATCGTCTAGGACACAATTTTGGGTAGCCAATTTTGAAAAAAAGAATATTAAGCAACTTTCTTTTTTATTTATGGCATTTTGGTGTGGGGAATAATGTAGGCATACCATACCTAAGCATTGAAATATATCTACGTAAATGGAACGGTCCCAGCTATGCTTTTAATGTCGATTTTCTGAGACATGTTTCTGGTAGAGAGAAGTAGAAGGTAAAAGGTGTTATTGTCTTTGTCATACACATAAAGGTTAATGTTACATGGTAGCACGAGTGTTCTAATTTGCGAACTTTTTTATTTATTTTAGAATTAAATTAGATGATCAAATGAACCTGAGCTTTTACTATTTACTTTGTGGAAATTTGAAATGACTTATATTTCTTGCAAATGCTGAGTTCGTCATGGTTATGTTGAATCGTATATCATTGTGTGTTTATTTACAAGACTTTGTTTATTGAACCAGTGACTGTGCCATTTGTGCCTTACTTTGGTGAGGATATATCGTTAATTTTTGTGCTGCATTTGCTTGTAGCTATGAATATAATCCACAAAAACCAATTTCCTTTTTTAGGTAGGTTTATTCTGTTTCATTATTCAAGTTCAAACTATTAAATTGAATTAGGTTGCTTCTAAAATCAGGCTTCAAGATATAGGTGTCGTAACAGCACCATGAAGTCAGTTCATTAAAATTTTGACCCGGATGTTTTTCTGAAATTGTGCATATTTTTTTAGCTTTCCATTCAAACAAACCCAGATGCTGGAGTATTGGAAAAAGCTATTCGCCGATATTATTGGATGTCTTTTCGGAGCAAAAAGCTCTGTTCAGTGCATTTGTACCATCTGATTTCCAAGAGAGATCAGGATGTACTAAAAAAATTCTAAGACCTGATGCTGTTCAAAGTATATTTTCCTTTTCCAATCATTTGCAGAAGAAAGCTGTTGTGCTACAAAGACAATTGATAAGAAGGTTAATCTGCAGCTTTCTATTAATTTACCTCAATTATGAAAAATAAAATATCAAGAATCACAGCATGAGAGAGATTGTGTAGGTACCTTTGTACTCTGATATTTCAAGACTAAGCTAATAGTGAACCAATGGATATTGATCAGGATATTGATGTAGCCTCTGATAAATAATGTAGGTAGATCAAAACCCGAGTTATTACATTCAACATCCAAAACAGTTTCTTACTGTTGTAGTCAATGTGCAATTATCAAACCCAAAACTAGACGTCTCAGAAGATTGGCAAGACAAGTAATAACTCTAAAGCAAAAAGGCAAAAGAAAAGATTTAAAGATCAAGAATATGAAAGACATTAATAAAGAAATCAAGAACAGTGGGTTCAGCAATGAAAACCTTGAGTGTGCTCAAAAATTATATTGAAGGTTACTTCCTCAAGGGTTAATTGGTTGGCATTTATCAATAATAATTATATATCTCCTTTCAGGTCTACCTTTAGAGAGAACACCTTATACTTTTATTCTTCGAAGGTCTACCACTTCCTAAGAGATTATTTTATCTTGCTAAATGGGAGAATAATCAGAAAAGGGCTGCGCAGTATAAATTGTGAGCCATCTTAGGACTATTGGTAGAGAGTATTTCTTTTACACCCCTATGCAAAAATTAAATAATTGGGACTCAAGGAGCCAGAAGGTTTAGATGATGTTGATGGTTATTGTGTATGGTTCAGAGTACATAAAAATAGAGAGTACAAGAGATGCAGTATTTTCTTCAAGTTTTATCTGCTTCAGCTTGTTTTTATCTAAACCTATAACACATATAGACCAGAGTGTGATCAAACAAACTTGTTCATGCAAAAGTAATCGTGAAACTGGACTGATGCAGATGAGATTGATGAAAATATACAGTGTGTACGAGAACTCAGAGATAAAAAACAGATCCAAGCACCTGAACGTTTAATGGAATGATGTGTTAGAGAATATTTAGAGCCTGAATATTATCATGAAGCCTTAGGATCTGAAAATACTAATGATTGGCGAGATACAATGACTGATGAAATTAGGTCGGCAAGCTATTGCAAATACACTGGTATTCAAAATAAAGAGACATGCAAAAGGTGACACTCAGCACTTAAGATAACGACAGACTATGTATTTGGCCGTTAGTCCAGTTGTACGCTTTGAAACCATTAATTATTATAATGATTAGTCTGGTAGAGTTTCTCTAATGGTCAAAAGCCTCTATGGACTAAAAAATCACCAAGGTGTTGGAAACAGCGACTTAAACAATTTCTAGGGAAATATAGTCCTAGGGAGAGTAAGGCTGATATCTTTTCTGTAATGCAGATGATAAAGAGAAACACTTTCTGCCATTAAATTTTGATGATGGATTAGTTGCTACTACTCTAGGATTAAGAGCCATTTTCTCGAGGAACTACAGTGAGAGTTCAAAGCGACATTTAAGGATCCTGAATATTTCCTCAGTTAAGAGATAAACAAGTTGGATGATTGTGACATCTTCACTAAATAACAGAATTATGCTGAAAATATGTTGAAAACATGCAGTATCGACACCCATCCCAGTTTTTAGATAAAGCTAACCAAAGGCATTGGACCTTTATCAAAATGGTACTAAAATGTGTTAGAAGCATAGTTAGATTTAAAATTTTGTCCTGTCAGGTTTCCAGCCCGGTATCTTAAAGGCATATAATGAAGCATTGAGAGAAATTTCAATTCTACAAGTTGACAATGTCATCAAATTTTAGGCTTTATAAATGAACAAGCTGCAATTTTCATTCTCTCAACTGCTGAAAATTCTACATGCACAAATAGGATTTCTCATTTATTTATTTCACTTATATACATATGTTGTTAACGTATTTTCGACCCCAGCTCAGCTCAGCCGAGAAGGAGCGGGGCAAAGTCTGAGTTGACGACCTTGGAGTTAATTAAATTTATTTATTTGGCTGGTACTGGATAGCTAAGGATGAACATCGGTAAAAACATAACAATCTTTATTTCATCAGATACAAATAAATCTAAATTCTTAAATATAATCGAAGTGATAACCAGAGAAATATTATCCAAAATAAAATATAAAAGTCGGTATGCCAACAAAGAACCAAATGATATGAGTTAGGGCTGTAGTAGTAGATAAAAAAGAACTATAACACTTAGGACGCACTGCGGTAAATCGACCGACTCATCACGCACACCTTATGGGCGGTACTTCTTGACTCAATCAATTAATCAAAATATGCAATAATAGGGTCCTTCAGACTTATCTGTCTGTGTTTTTACTTTGTCCCATGAGATGATCGGTATTAGGGCCTTCAATTCGCTCTATTCGGCAAGCGCCACGCCCGGTGCCACGTCAATAAGATAGTGGAGGCGGTTCCCATAGCTGAGCTATTCTTCCAAGTCGGTAAGGCGCTAAATGCTAAATTTTCCACTGGGTCAGGGTTAATAGGGCTCCATTAACTACCTACGAGGGATTTAGTGGAAGAGTCCCAAGACAACCCTCAAGTCGAAAATCTAGGAAGGGTCAAGTGAATGAAACGAGTAACAAGGAGAAAAATTCAGAAGGGCTGCAACAATTAAAAGAACTTAGTCATGTACCAGGACAAGATGGCGACCAGCCCACACGTAGTTGGAAATAGGTTGGTTACTGTAGTGTAGGTATTCAAATGGGAAATTAAATACGTATTTCCCCTTTAACCAAATATATATTACTGCAATGGATAATTGCTATTTCGATAGGTGTCGTTTTAGGAAGTCTAACACGCCAGTGCGAAACACAGTGACGTCTGTTCAATGAAGAATGTTTCATACATTACACACTCCTCTCCTTATATGGTAATTATGAACAGAAAGGAAACATTATTAATACTTCAATCTACCTGGAACATTTCTAATTCTTTTTGGTCGAGTTCCTAAGGAATCTGCAGAGTCAGAATTTTGGATTGGGTGACGTAAAATTACTTTTTTTACCGACTTCAAAAAAGGAGAAGGTATAGAATTCATTTGTAAGATTGCTTTTTTACAGTTTATACACTCTCCACATCTGACATGTTATTATTATTATGAATCTATTATTGTATTTATAAACAATAGTTCCATGATACGCTGAAACTGCACAGGCGCTGAAGCGAGCCCGTATGGTAAATAAATATGAACAAATATCCCTTTATAACACAAGATCTTTTTTATTTTGCGTAAATCTGCGTAAAGTGTTATCTGTTGGTACGCATGTGCCAGATAAATTTCTTAGAATTTTTCTCTCCCGCTCATTTTTTTCTAGCAAGTTATCGACCCTGGATAATGGATACCTACTATCTACCACATGAAGAGTGTTCAAGTAGCATTTCAAACCAAACTCGATTTTCTTCTTGTACTGGAACTAGACGTTTTGATATCCAATTTATGTCAGCTTCCCTTGGATCTTACTTAACCCTCAACTCATATTCTAGGATTCCTGCCATTGCAGATTCCTCTATTGTAGCCATGTTTATAGCTTTAGTATAAGTTACACGCTTTTTTACTGAACAATTTAGTTCGCACAATCCCGGGATTAAAACCAGTTATAAATTTGTCGCACAATTTCGAGTCGAACCCTGTATCAAATTCACAGTTCAATGATACCTTATTTAATCGTGCCAACCACTCTGGGGTCTTTCGGAATTCATTTGGGTTGCAGACTAAAAATTGAATCGTTGGACAAAACTACCCTTTTTTTCGTATAGTACTCGTCCAGCTTTTTCATAAGTTCTTTAAGATCACTATTTTCTGGGTTCCTGGCAGACACAAGTTTTTAATAACGTATATGCATCTTGGTGAAAACTATTTAATAATATGGCACAATTGCATCGGATTTTATCTTGTTTGCAATGAAGAATTGATCTAAGCGTTTATAATAATTTTACCATTCATTTACTTTTGGATTAAATTCCAATTGAAGTTCCATAGGCGCCATTATATAACTTTCCACTTCCAGGCGGTAACAGCACTTACACTGATACTTCTTTATCAGACTTTTTATAACTTAATGGCTCACTTTACATTCTATACCTCGTTGCTAGTTTATTTGTAGTGTATTCAAAGAGGGAATTAAATTCCCGATTAGTCAAATCTATATTAGTGCAATGGATATTGAACAATTTAACAGTTGTTGTTTTAGAAAGTCGCACCCGCAGGTGCAAAACACACTGACGTACCATTCAATGGAAAATGTTCTATACATTACAGTTACCTTTAACGGAGGGTGGCCTTCTTTGCTAGCGTAGAGTCTCGGCGGAGATGTTCACAATCTTTTGATCTGATATCATCTAAGCGTTTGAGTTGTAATTTGGCTCGGAACCAAAATATATCTTAAGTACTGGCACTAATACAACAAATCAATTGCCAACTGCACAATTACTTCACTCAATAAATGTTTGATGCGTCCTTATCGCAACTCCAGTTTAAAATTAAATGCCAATTTTGACTCTCTTTGGGCCCGTCATATTAGCAACCCAAGTTTTGAGACTAGAAATACCAACATGACAGATGAAGAATGGCCAATTACCATAAAATAGGTGATTTTATTGTTGTTGACAACTAAATATACTTAATTCCCTTCAGATTTAGATGAATAACATACTCCGGAAGAATAACCGTATGCCAGCTGGCACAAAAAATATTATTTATTAGAAATGGTAGGTAATGTGTGGTTCAGATCAACCAAGTGCATCAAACAAACGATCATTCATTAAAACAATGTCCAGGTCATGTAAATATACGGGAAATGATATAAGTCTTTGGACTATTTCATTACTGAAAACATAGGCTCACTTCGCTTCGTTACCACAAAAATTTTATATATACGGACATAGATCATCGAGCATACCTACACAATTGTTGTTCTACCGGAGATTATTTTTGCATTGGCCATATTTCACCGTTGCGGTGCGCCTATGGTAGATTCAAAAGTACAAAATGAGTTTTCTGTACTGTTCAGGGTATTTTTGTTTCTTTTAGTTTTTGTCGTTTATCTGTAATTTGCTAAACGATTTTTGTATTTTATAATTTTGATAATATATTGGGTATAAAAAGAACTGCAAGAGCTGCGTAGAAAATCCTGAAGTAATCGAAGGAATTCTCACTATCCGTTCTGCTTACCTCATATCGAATGAAAGTCTG
Source organism: Crioceris asparagi (assembly GCA_958507055.1). Lineage (NCBI taxonomy): Eukaryota > Metazoa > Arthropoda > Insecta > Coleoptera > Chrysomelidae > Crioceris > Crioceris asparagi. The sequence continues at coordinate 70,833,437 of OY293827.1, read as the reverse complement.
TCACTCTAATACAAGTCAAAAAGCATCAATATTCAGCTCACTAAGGTAAATCCGTTATTTGAATAAAAAAATATATAGTTATCAAAATATGAGTTTTTTGAGATATAATTATTTCATTCAATATTGTCCAGTACCTAAATATTATCTTTGACTTTCTCATCAATAGCTTAACATATTATGTGACTGAATATACAAAGAAAAGAGGATGTGCTTCTAGATTATATCTGCTTAAAATGTAATTTCACTCATTCTGCAAAGTAAACGTGCACCAATTTTTACAAGTCTTCTCATTCTGGGAGAACCGCTAGAGAGTGGTGCTGCTACTAATTTCAAACAATATCCAAGAAAAATTAGAAGGCATTCGTTATTTGAAACTGGAAAGTTTAAAGAACATTTGTACTACGTATCTAATATTTTTTTCAACATAACTAATTGTCTCTAAAGGAGGATCAAAATATCCAAGATTGTTGCGAGTATATCTTTATGCTGTAAGAAATAAAATATAGTTGTCTTAAAGAGAAATCGAATATTCAAAATTTGCGAAACATTTACGAGAGGCTGCATTATCTCATCAAGCAAGAATTCTCTTTATAGTTTATTTATCAGGAAACAGAAATATCTGAAGGAATATTATTCTTCTCGTACTCTAACATTTATTTTATAATATTCAAAAACTCATATTTCTCTTAAATATAGCTCAAAACTGCTAAGGAGAATCCAGAAATCAAATAATACAAAAAAAACTGACAGATTATTTCGTCAATAGAAGATTTGTGATACCACAGATACCCATAAACTTAAAGAAAATATTGTAGCATCGAGAAATTATGCCAAGTCAATTTGATATTGTTTAATTTTTGTTGTGAATTCAATGAGATATATTATAAAATAGAGATTTGTCTCTGAATATACAACGATATCATATCTGCCTACCATCAATACGGTTCCTTAGATCATATTCTTTGTACTTACAAATGCAATTGGTACTTGCATGAAACTTCAAAGTGATCTGAACGATACAGGGCACATTCTTCCACGTTCACAACGTTCTGAAAATACTGCAATACAAAAGCCGTTCGATTGTATTTCGTACATAGCAGGCAGCATCTAATAAATAAAATGAGCATTCTTCTTTACCCCAACACGGGAATCTGCTGGCAAGAAAAAGTATTTGAATTTAGAACGTTGATTTAAAAATTTTGAAGTAGTATATTTTTGCTGGGATATACATTCTCATCTTGAAATAGTAGAAGATGTTGCAACAGCAGTAGCAGACAGTGCCTTTCTTCGCTCACCAATATATTCCAATCGACCTCATCGATGGGGCATTAAGCTTCGACGTTTGTTCCTAAATGTGAGACTGCGAAGCGGCAGGAGAAGAACGCCAAGGCTACCCAAGAGGCATTACACTTTCTTAGCACGTCCTATATACATAAAATACAGTGACAATGCCGAAGTGCAATTTGAAACTTTGCCAGTAGCAGTAGTAGTTCACCCCACCCAAACAAGAAACACGCTAGTTTGTAACATTAAATGCCATTAGTAGAGGGATAGTTCGATAACTCTAATTAACACTCAATGCTATAATTCAAAGTTATTCTAAAGTTCACTACTACTACTGTCTCTCCTAACTGTTTGAAGAATGATCAATAATAGTGGTGTCACGTCTTTGACCAAAGAGAAAACTGACCTCTCTGTGAAACTTGTTAAGATCATGATTTTATACAATCACGTTGTCATAAATTTTAACCCAGCTTCTGTGGAATAGATCACTAGGCATGCACAAACTTATCATTGCTACATAGTATAAAATAAAGTCGCGTCATGTATCTCTTATGATATTTGAGTAAAGAAGCCAAAATAAATACTAAATTGTACCCCGCCAGGAAGAATATAAAGAGGAAGACCAAGGAAAAGCTGGAGAGAGGAAATAGGCAAGGAGATGCGAGAACGCGGATTAGAGGAAGATTTCTGGTTAAAAAGAGATGACAGGCGATTGCTCATCGGAAGACATCGAATAACGTTTTGAAGCCGATTTATATATTATATAAAGAATAATCATAATGATAATATGAAAGAACAAAATAGTACTTCTTTCTATGAAAATATATCTATACTAATAATTGATAAGCGAATACAACAAAATTCTTTTATCTACAAAATGTTGTAATTTGCAATTTATTTTTGTTCGGTCAAACCGTACAACTGAATTTTAAAGCAGGTGTCTTCAACCGATTAATCTGAAATTTTGCATACACGTTTAGTTCGGATAATAAAGCTAGGTAACGTCATTATAAATTCGATGTGGCACCTTCATTATATGAGTACTAAAAAATATTTTTTACAAAAAATTGGACCGACTTTATTAGTTGGTGCACTGAAAAGTATAAAATAATATTAATTCTATTGGTGCTGTTACTTTTGAAGTTGTGCAGTTGCAGGTAGATTGGTAACTTTTGGCACCAACTTCACAAGTACCAGCCCCAATAGAATTAATATTATTTTATACTTTTCAGTGCACCAACTAATAAAGTCGGTCCAATTTTTTGTAAAAAATATTTATTTCACACTTTTGAGTGTGACATTAGTCACGAAAATCGTTGAACGTTCACTAATACCAATGAAGATAGTACTTATTCTATTACTCACGTATATTCCTTGCTTGTTGTTGTTATTATTGAGATCTCAGAACATCGCTGCGGAAATACGCTTGAATATTTTAGTTGTTACCATTTTAACACCGATTTTACTCGAAAACCGTAACTGTAAGGGGAAAATGTTCAGTATAAATGTTGCTACAAATAATTATGTCTTTGATGTACTGCAAACAGATTTTCAATTTTCGACAGAAATCGCCCTCTCCACATAGCGAAAATAGGTATATTTGAGAATTTAAAATGTCTCTATGTCGAAAACCGTTACTTTTAAAAAAATGTTCCATTTAAACGTTTCCGGATATTGTCCTATCTGTAATTATATCAACGCAGATTTTCAATTTTCGACAAAATTTGTCCCCTCCACACCCTTCGGGGGCGGTTTTCGGAGGGAACGAGATGTCGGATTCCCGTTTTTATGAATATGGGACCATTTCTCAAGCCTCCTCTTTCAAATGAATCAAAAATCATCAAAATCGGAGTATGTTTACTATATGAAAGGCGCGCACAAAACAAAAAAAAAAAAGCACACAGTTGAATTGTATACCTCCTCCTTTTGGGAAGTCGGTCAATGAGACGGTTTTGTTGAGAAGAATACAAAAATAAAATGCCGTTATACTAAATTCAGAATGGTGGATGCCACAAGATGGAGGAAAAAAGTGTATCTACCATCATAAATGGGAACCAAATGAAAGGGTTTGCTGAGCAGAATACGAACTGCAAAATAAAAAGAATATTGGTGCAACTTAAAATTGAACACGAACGCACTTCGAACGCTGAAAAATTGAAATAATCTATTAGACATATTTTTTTATAAATTCACCAAACATACTTATACGATTTCTAGAAATGGTTTGTGATTTTACAATAGCAAAATGGACGATATGTATCTAGCATTTGTATTAACTTAAATTTAGAAATAGATAATTCCAATATTTGATTGATTTATATTCATATACATTTTTAGTATTTGAAAAATATAATATGCTGTTATATATTACAGTAATATTACTTTACTTATTTTAGATGAATTCAGATCCAAACCCTATAAATACATTTCTTCTTCGTATACTGTGGTATTTACAAAAAACTGAAGAAAACGCAGCTCGAAGTATAGCATAATAAATTTATAGAAAAAAACAATTCTAGAAGTTGAAAGAAATAATTTTTTTTCAATAACTCAAAAGCTCGTTCTATTTTTATAAAATTTGGGTATGACGCTATTTTAATAGAACAGATACAGTTCAAAGAAAAAATTACACCAGTTGAAATAATGGAAGAGTAGAAACCACCCTAATCCGAACCATAAGTGACATCGTATTTTTTTAGAGCCACCCCTGTTTCTAGACTTTTTTTAAAGAATAGCTGTATTCATTTGCAGCATTTTTTGTCTCTCGCAAGAAACATGTATTTCTTAGGGTATTTGAGAACAGACAATTTTAAAGGCCTGATTTTTAGTAACTTAAAATTTTCAAGAACACTAAGTTGGTGGCTGTTAAGGATACTAATAAAAATATTGATATTATTGACAAATATGGTGTAGAGATGTAAAAATTTTCGATATAATACAGTGGCAAAGTCGAAGTGCAATTTGAAACTTTGCCAGTAGCAGTAGTAGTTCACCCCAAACGAGAAACACGCTACTTTATAACTTTAAATGCCATTAGTAGAAAAATAGTTCGATAACTCTAATTAACACTCAATACAATAATTCAAACTTATTCTAAAATCTACTACTACTACTACTACTGTCTCTCCTAACTGTTTGAAAAATGATCAATAATAGTTGTGTAACGTCTATGATCAATGATCAAAGAGAATAGTGACCTCTCTGTGAAACTTTGTAAGTCAATCATGATTTTATACAATCACGTTGTCATAAATTTTAACCCAGCTTCTGGAATAGATCACTAGGCATGTACAAACTTATCATTGCTACATAGTATAAAATAAAGTCGCGTCATGTATCTCTTATGGTATTTGAGTAAAGAAAAATTTTATGGCCTGATGCTTAGTAAGTTGAAATTTTCAACGTTACTAATAAAAAAATTATAATATTGACAAATATGTTGTAGAACTGCAAAAAGTTTCGATACTACACATTTCCTTCATTGCAGTTTTTTGTTTCGGCTCAAAGTTCTTGTGAAGGAGTTATTTCAAACATTTTGTGGCTAGTATGGAGTACACATTCAATGAACTGATATGTTGGTACTACTTGGTATCTGTCATGGCAACTGTCGTGAGAGTGTTCGGTATAACATGAGAGATCTCTAAATCGACAGATTCCAAATCACCAGACTTTTGCAACAAAAATAAAGCTGATCGTCCATGTCAAGCTAGAACTCCGCTGCAGAGAAATAGTTGAGAATAATCCCCCAAACTAGGGTTTCAAAAAGCACATCCAACAGACTAATTAGAGAACAACTTATTTATCCCTTTCACATTTAATATGTCCAGGTAATTCTGATTATGAGTCTCGTTTGCATTTTGTACAAGTTATTCAGAAGCGCAGAGCGGCCGACCTAGTTTTTCACAGAAAAAAATGTTCACAGAGGAGTCATGCTTTTTATGCACGATGGTGCACCACCTCATTTTTCCCGCAATGTGAGAAATTATTTAAATGAATAATGGATTGGTAGAGGAAGGGATGCTCCTATTCAGTGGCCACCTCGATAGCCAGACTGTAATCCTTGTGATTATTCCATCCGGGGTTTCTTGAAAAACAAAGTTTGGGAAGTTCTTATCGACAACATTGAACAATTATGGGGTAGGATTCAAAATGTTGTGAAGGATACACTTAAATTTTTTGCTCCGAATTTAAATTTGTATGAACGAAGGAGATGGCCAAATTGAATATTTATTGTAAAAAAATATCCTTTTCTTTGAAATGATATTTTTCAGTAGATACTTACGCCTATTGATGATTTTTTTATTGTAATAATGTTAAAATCTACAGCGTTTGGTTTGCGGTAATTACCGTCAACTTAGTTTTCTTGAAAATTTTAGGTCACTCAGCATTAGTCCATAATTCTTTTTTTAGTCAATTACCATGCGAGGTACATATTTTTTGCAAGTGACAAAGAATGCTTCAAATGAATACACCTCTTCTTAAAAAAATAAGGAAACAGGGGTGGTCCTGAAAAAAATACGATGTCATTTATGGTAGGATTAGAGTCGTTCTTACCCTTCCATGATTTCGGTTGGTGAAAATCTTGCTATGAACAATGGCTCTTCAATAAAAATTTTATAAACATCGATGGAAGCGTAGTTGAGTTATTAAATAATTTGAAAATTTTCTTTCAATTTTAAAGCTTCTCCGCAGGTATGCGAAGCACTTTGTGGAGTAGGTAATTTTGGCTCAATCGACTTTTTTTGATCTCACCAACATACAGTAACTCTATATACACGGAATTTTGGGACACCTTATATTATTAGATAAATTATATTATGCGAAAACTTGATAGGATTGATTTAACTTAAATTATATTCTGTTGTATAAATACCAACCAATTCTAGAAATTGTATGTGTAAGTACAGTATTTTGGTGGAATTGCCAAAATTTGCTTTCTAATAGTCTTTTTCTTTTTCAACCTTGTTGATTATAAAGGAGAAATGAGGTCATCTGTCCTTAAAATATGGGATAACCGTTCATGTTCAATTTCCTCTGATAGCAATATTCTTCAAGAAAAATCCTACATGAAAAGAGAAAATACATCGTCAAAAATTCAGACCGTAGTATGTGGTATTTGCATTTGCAATCGGTTTATATTAAATTCAAACATCCGATTGCTTTCGTAGCATATTATTGTTCGCTAAGGTTCCTTAAGAATTTGAATATCACTCATCACTCGGTCTTACTGATCTCGGTAGGTTAGTTTCAGATCCTTTTTTTAAATTGCAAATCAAATTACGGTATGAATATATTAGGTACATTGAGCTCTATTCTGAAATTCATTTTCATACAATCCTTAATCCACCTTTGTAATTTCTATCGAGTGATGCAAGAAAACTCATTCTAAGAGTGTAAAATTGGAAGATTGTCTACGCATGTCTTGACATAAATCAGCTGAAATTGAACAATATAGAAACAAACTATTTGGAATTTCGAACCGTTGGCATAGATAAAATCAAAAATAATAAACCCAGAGTAACCACATTAAACACCAACACTCTATTCTTTCAAACCCGACAATTATTTCGCCAACAGATTGTTACAGTTGTTTAACCCCCGAAGGAACCAACCTTGTAAAGTGTTGGTGTTTAATGTTTATTATTTTTGAATATAGAAACATTACTTGTCACTTTTTGAAGCAGAATTATTTTTGACCGACGAACACCAAGCGGAAGTGTTATACAATTCGACTGAGTGCTTTTTTTTGTTTTGTGCGCGCATTTCATACAGTAATTATAGTACGATTTTGAAAATTTTTGATTCATTTGAAAGAGAAGCCTTGAGAAATGGTCCCATAGTCATAAAAACGGGAATCCGACATCTCCTTCCCTCCGGAAACCCCCCGAAGGGGGTGGAGGGGTCAAATTTTCTCGAAAATTGAAAATCTGAGACATTTTTTCAAAAGAGTTACGGTTTTCGAGATAGACGCATGTTAAATTCTCAAATGTGCAATGTGGGGAGGGCGATTTCTGTCGAAAATTGAAAATCTTTGGGCAGTACATGAAGGACATAATTATTTGTAGCAACATTTATAATGAACATTTTTCCCTTAGAGTTACGGTTTTCGAGTAAAATCGATGTTAAGAAGGTAACAACTAAAATATTCAAGCGTATTTCCGCAGCGATGTTCTGAGATCTCAATAATAACAACTACAAGCAAGGAATATACGTGGGTACTAGGATAAGTACTATCTTCATTGGTATTAGTGAACGTTCAACGATTTTCGTGAATAATGTTACGCTCAAAAGTGTGAAATAAATATTTTTTACAAAAAATTGGACCGACGTTGTTAGTTGGTGCACTGAAAAGTATAAAATAATATTAATTCTATTGGTGGTGGTACTTGTGAAGTTGGTGCCAAAAGTTATCAATCTACCTGCAACTGCACAACTTCAAAAGTAACAGCACCAATAGAATTAATATTATTTTATACTTTTCAGTGCACCAACTAATAACGTCGGTCCAATTTTTTGTAAAAAATATTTATATTGATAAATATTTAAAAAAATATACCTACAAACTTGAATTACTGTAATTTTTAAATTGGAATTGAATCTAAATGATTTTTCGAGAACTTTGTGGTCTTATGGACAATATCACACAACACTAAATATTATGCAGCAATGAAAATGACGTGGACATGGGCATGAAAGGATATTAAAAAAAAATAATGAAAAAATTATATATACTATCATTATACATATTTTCATAGTGAAGTTATCTCTTTTTATATTGAATTAATCAGATATTGAACCATCTATCAACAAAAGATTAATACAGATTCATATATTATCTATGTTTGATTATTATGGCTGCTGTCGACCGTTGGCTGTCTTAACGATCACACTCACTGGTTATAACATGACAACTTATTCCTATCTATGTCTAGCAAAGACATGCTGAGAAATCGTGCTAAAATGCAATAGCCAACTTCGAATGACTTTTTTTTGGATCGCTCGATAAAACATTCTTAGCAGCATTTTACTACTATGAAATCTATTCTTTTTAGTGAATCCATATTAGTAAGCTTTGAATAATAGTTTCAATGTATGTTTAACCATGTTTAATTTTGAGAAGAATCGTTCTTTTCCATACATACAGTATAATCCAATTCTCGAAGCAACTGTATAGATTCCATTTACTTTTCACCATTTGCTTGATTTCTTAATTTAAAAGGACTTTCAAGTAGGTATATCACTTACATAGGTACTTGTACCATCCAACAGATAGGTCTCTATCTAACAAGGCACAAAGTGATTCATAGCTGATGTAGTGGTGCTGTGTACATTATAGTTCAATGCTTTTCTGTATGACTTCATTCAAACTTTTCAAGGAGTGTAGCCATCTTGATGTTAGATATTTTTAAGTGCCGAAAGTTTGCTAATTCGTCTTTCAAGCTGATAAGATATAACATATTATACTTAGTATATGTCTTCAATGTAACATTATTGTCTCCTAGACTCAAAGGAGAGATAACGTCGTACCTAATGCAAATAAATTTGTTGTTAAAATGACCAGTTGCAGACTCAATGCATCTCATTGATGGCTTATCGGCAAACCATAGTGGTCTCAACAATACCAGTTGTTATTATGGGTTTCTGTAATATTATGTGGAGCTGTTTATACGAGCTATGAAACTGGGTTATTTTAAATTTGAAGAGAATAATTTACACTAGCATAATTTTTAGCTATTCACTACATTTTCATGCAAAATTATGGTAAAAAAATCGCTACATAGAATGAAGGTCAAGCTAAAGATTTTAAAGGTATGTATGAAGATATTTGCGTTAAAAACAAATCATATATTTTCAATATGTGTCTTAATTATCGCCATACAACAGTTAAAATGTTCAACATAGTGAAAAAGATATAATGACTTTATTTTTTGTTGGATTGAGGATGATTTCTTTTAATATTATTAAAGCTTTTATTCCTAAGTATAACTTAAAAATGAGCCTTATAAATACTTGTGATTCTATCACGTTCTCATTAAATGCTGTTTTGCATGTTTTGCAGACGTTTGAGAATGGACTAAATAGAATAAAATAAATATTAATAAACTAAAAACGTGGAGCGCATTCTAATCATGCATCAATTATCTATTAAAAATGAGCAGAATTTTGTTCTCAGACTATTTAATACATCAAAATAATTCGGAAATTTGTTATATTAAAAATTTGTTTTTAATTAATTTAGGATGCGAAGTTTAGCGTGTGATATACCACTTCACGTTTAATATCGTAAGATCACTTGTTTGTTGACGTTTTTGAAAGTTCTTTTGTTTATCTATTGATCTATCATTTACAACTTCCTATGAATTTATTATTAGAAACATGGAATTAGGAGGCTCAGAGTACCCGATTATACTTGTATCTGCAATAGGGAAGGTGGTTTATTTGATCAACCTAATAGCTAAATTTGTTAACGATTAATATACCTAAATAAAATTCAGAGAATCACCTTTTACATGAGACAACTCAACAAATCTTTTGATGCGTTTTTACATTCTGTTTGGATGATTAAAAAAACTATACGATTAAAAGCATTCAATTCATAATACCACACTATACGTTACGTCACTATTCGTTTTAAGTACGATCCTGGATTATCATTAAGGCTGTGCCAAGAGTGTAGTAGATAGGGGTTGTTAGAACTACCTTTATAGCGAGGACCTGGATGCGTGGCGGCAAGGGAAGATAAGTCTGGAACAAAGGAACAAAAACATCTAATTTGTCCTTGATGATAAACCAACTAGTTCCAGTACGGAAATAATACAGGGGGATAATGGCAGGGATGAAGACTGGAAGGGCAATAACTTGTAATTAATATGTGATAACTGGGTGAAATATAAATGAATCAAGGGCTGGCTTTTATCAGCACTAATTAAACAATCTGAGTCAACTTTTAAAATAAACTAAATCAGAGCTCTCTTTTATGCATGCGTGTGAAATCCTTTGACCCATTAGAACGCGCTCAGCATATGCTGATTATTGTCTTTGATACAATTTAAAAGTGCATTTATGTGGGCTGTTTGCTGTTTTGAGAGAGATTGCAGAATTTATATAAATATAAATAAATAAAAAATAATATTCATTATCTAGCCTTTGGTTTACCATTATATTTTCTGGTAATTTCTATTCATTGTCCGAAATGGAGTAGGAACATAATTACTACAATCATGATTTCATTTTTCACGTTCTTCTTTAAATGAAAAATACCCACAATTTAATCTAGTCATTATGTACTTTTTATCCAAAATGCGTTTTGGGGATCCAGGTAGAAATTTAACAACTAGAGAAGCGGTCAAAACAAATTTACTAAATATTGTTTTCATTCGATCGGATTTAGGTACCGAGCACATCCATGAGCAAATATGTAATATTCAAATCTTCTCAGTTAAAATTAGATTGTACTCCTTTATTAATTATAAATAAAACGTTGTCAAACCTTTGCATTTATTTGCTGACTGATTAGAAAGGAAAACGTACAGAAATCAACTACCTATATTTGTTTTTATACGGATATTCTCATTTAGTATAGAAATCGCGCAATTATTGTAAATATTCTTTGTAGTTGTAGGTACATAGGAAAAATATTTTTTGCAAAAATTTGAACAGACTTTATTATATATAGGTATATAGGTAGATAGGAGACTTTTGACACCAACTTCAAGTACCAGCAGTGGAATTAATATTAGCTATCTTTCTTAATTTTGTCGTCTCAAACTTGTGATTCTGGAGAAAATTTGTTAAATGTTATACCTATCAACTCTCACTCATCTTTCAAATTAAAACAAAAATCATGAAAGTGCAAAATGCAAAAGTTGAGAACATATATAAAAAATCCGATAGATCGTAGCTAGCGCATATAGGTAGGTTTATTTTTTATTATTTTTTTTTATATCAATTTCATAGAAAAGGCTTAAAACAAAAGTTGTAGGTACACAAAGTTAGTGAATCTTTGGTAGGTACATATATGTCTGTAAATGAAGAATTATATAGAGATATTCATTAAAGTTGCAATCCTCGCACACTAACACTAAACCCTGACACATAGTTCAATACTTGAACCATGTTTTAGATATATCTTATAAAACGATTATTTAACAAATTAAATGGACTTTTTAGCCCTGAAGAAGAGAATAAACTTTCTCGAAAGCTCGGTGAGCAAAAATAGTATACTAATTTAAGCCCCTTATCGTTTCGGCAGAATACCCATAAATAACTGATTGTGATATATATATAGAATTTATATAGAAACATTTCACAATATAGTAATTGAGTTAACACCGTTTTTATATGTGGATGCCATACCTTCATACAATAATTTCGTCAAGACGTACTCGTAGGTGTATTAATATTCATAATTTAACTAATCGAAACTCGGTGTATTTGAATTAGTTATGCATTTTAAATCGAGAAAATTCATCTCACATTGATTTAATGAGAAATCGAAATTGAAATACCGTGTTATCCGCACTTTTCATGTTTATAATAGCCGAAAAATCAAAATCGATTGTGATTTCGATCATAACTAAGTAGCGAAAAAAGTTCCACCAATCTAACTAGAGTTCTACTCGGTGGTAGTGCTAACTTAAGTTCAAGTTAGCACTGCCACACCTTATAAAGAGATAAAAAATGATTGAAAAGTTTTTTAGTTCTTTCACGTCATAGCTAATTTGCGACAAATAAACTACGCATAATACCGTGGAAAACGGACAAAATTTCATATTTCTATGGGGTTCTAGTGTTAACTTTAATATCAAGTTTGCATTACTACCCAAAAAAAAACTAAAAGTGTGACAAACTTTTAGTTTCCATAACAAATTTACGACTAATAAGCGACAATTAATCCACTTCTCGCTGAATCAAAATGTAATTTGTTACCAATTTTAAATTTATTAAATGGTCCTTGTGCTTCATAAAAATGTTCTGAACCTACGTTAATTTCATGGTGTGTATCTATGACTCGATATTTTCTGCGGGTTTTCAGAACTCATTTAATTTCTGTTAAGTTTATTGAAATTGAGTAGTGTGGTTTCCTTGTTGGCTCATTTCTTTCTGGATACAATCTAAGATATTCTCGCAGTGCTATATCAACATATCTATACAATCTAATATAAACGTCAGACATATCCTTTTTATCACTATAATGCGCCATTTTCTACAATATTAATTTTTTTTATTATTACTTTATTAGCAATCAGAATTTACATTCTATGGGCTAATTTGTTGGCTTAGAACCTAAATATACGGATTTAAAAAAAACAATAAATAAGAACATGATGAAGGGCTTCTCGAATGAGAAACCATCCGGAATTCTACTTCAGGTCGATTGGCCAATGCCTTTTGAGTATTCTCACAGTTTGGTTTATGAGCAAGGGCTGCACTAGGGGATTTGGATGTACTTCAAGTTTAGAATGATGTTTACTACTTCTTTCGTGTATGACTTCAATAATTTGTTTGATACCAAGTTCATCGTATAGCATCTGGTTGGACACGTACCAAGAGGCGTCAGCTATGGCTCCAAGAATTTTGGATTGAGACCTTTGGATGATGTTTACACTAAACTTGCTGGCACATCCCCACATTTCTATTCCGTAGGTCCAGAGGGGCCTAATAATTGCTTTGCAAATAAGAATTTCGTTCTCTAATGACATTGGTGATCTTCTTCCCGGTAACCAGTAGAAATTTTGAGTTTTCGATTTGTTTTCTCTTCTTCAATATGTGTTCCCTCCAGCATAATGTACTTTTCCAAATATTTCACAACTTTTGTTTCAGATATTTGGATATTGTTAATGAACACAGGTGGGCATTTGCTTTTTCTGAGGGTGAAGGTGACGGGTTGAGATTTGGTTTCGTTAATTTTTATATTCCATTTTTGTAGTCATTCTTGTATTAGTGTGAGATGAGTTTAAAGATTTGTTGAAGCAGCTGCTGGGTCAGAGTCTACTGCCAATATCACTGTATCATCTGCAAAGGTGCCAGTTACAATTTCAGCTGATTCTGGAAAATCTGATGTGAACATTAAAAACAGGAATGGTCCAAAAACACTGCCTTGGGTAATTCCTGACAAAATAGGTTTGAAATAAGATGTATCTTCATTTACTCTTGTTCTAAACCGTCGGTGTTTTAAATAAGATTTTAGTAAGTTGAAGTATTGTAGTGGTAATGAAGATTTAATTTTGTAAAGAATACCATCATGCCAAACCTTGTCGAAAGTTTGACTCACATCCAGAGATGCTGATGTGCAATATTTTTTCTGCTCCATTGAGTTGTTTACTATTTGAACAATTTTGTTACACTGTTGTGTTGTTGAATGCTCGTGTCTGAATCCAAATTGGTGATCAGGAATTAAATTTACATTTTCTGTTATTCTTCGGAGTAAGTCATTCTAATAATTTAGAAATAATGGATACGAGGCTTATGGGCCTATAGGAGCTCACATCAGATACATTCTTACCAGGTTTAGGTATCATAATTATCTCAGCTGTTTTCAGTTGCACAGGCCAGTATTTGATTCTAAAAATAGCATTATCAATATAAGTTAATAATACCAAACTCTTTTTAGGCATTTCTTTTAACATTTTGGCAGTGATTTTATCTAAGTCTGGGGATTTCTTATTATTTAACTTTGTTATTATTATATTTAAATTAAAAACAATATTTGGAAAACGACACTACAGAGTGTATAGATTTCAATGTCATTGAAGTAGGTACATATTGATACTGCTGTGATTGAATTATTTAGTTTTCTTATTATGGTCTAACACATTAGAAAATATTTTTACCGTTTCTTTATGTCTTTCTGTCTTTATCAGCATGTTATACATAACTTTAAAAATCTAAAATATAAAATATTTCTAACAGTTCCATCATCTCCATCTTGTTGTATTACGTGCATATGCTAAATTTCAGCTTTCCTCTCTGAGAATAAACTGAGAAAATGAATAAAAAACAAAATCATCGATGATTTTCAGTGTTCTCAAAGCATTTCAGGAACCTTTGATTTTTCTTCAATTTGCAAACCAGTATATTGAAGAGGTCTAGATTACGGAACTTTTCTGTAATTCAATCATCCTTCTGTCTCTTACTGTTTAAGAATTAGGCAATATAGATATAAATAATCGATAAATATTTGGTGTATAGATTAAAAATGGAACCAAGGTTTGTAATGGGGATGTAGTCATATTATAAAAAGAAAACTCTATAAAGTTTCTCCAAGATTTATGAAATCATTTCCTGCTTCAGGGAATCTTAAACCGTGCATACGTACAAACAGTTAATAATTTCATAGGCTAATTAAGTTGAAATTACATTTTGGTGAGACTAAAAGTATTATAAATATATGTAGACAAAGTTCGATTTATGTATGCATGCGACACATGCGAGATTTAAAATCAATTAGCTAAAAACGGGAAAGACTTCATAGCCATCAATTACTCTCACGACTTAGCTGAGATAATTTTATTTATTAAATGACTTTAGAAGGACAGATACAAATATTGATGTTTCCTCCATACCGGATGATTCGCCAATCGGTTACTTTTTGGAAGTAAATTAATTGTATCTAGAATGGCTTCACAATAACCAAATGATTTCACTCTTTGTCCAGAATTTTTTTAAATTAATGACAACTCTTTATAATAAGGAAAAATATATCTCCTACTATAGAGATCTGAAGGAGGCTGTAGAACAGGGTCATCATTTCTAAAATTCACTTGAGTTCATGCAATGTTCATGTCTGAAACCATGTAGTCATTTTAATACTCAGGTGAGTTCAAAAGAACACAGATTTCGGAAAAAGTTTAAAGAAGCTACTAATATAGTTTTTGGAAAAATAATTGAAAATATTAAGACACATCGTTGCTTGTTATTAAATGGTATGGACGAAACGGGGCTAAGAATCTTATTGCTAGCCCATCATTCCCTAATCGCACAATTTGATTTGATAAGTTGATAGAAATTAAATAAAACAAAACAGATTTAGAATGTTTGAAGCCACTTTATAATGCAGGAGAAGCAAATTTTGAACTATCAAAGACATGTTATGTTTGTATGATTTCCATTATAATTTCATGTTGAAAAATATTAATGCTAGCGATTGCACACTTCTATAATAGTTAAAGGCAGTTTATAAATGTCATTATGAAGATTTATTAGAATATTCCCCAGAAAATATGTATGGGCTGCCATTGAAGAAGAAAAATCATAAGACTGAAATTAAAGTTTATTATTCAGATTGTCGATTCATTCACATGTTGTTCAATAAAATAATATTTTTAATGATATTGAATCAATTATATATTGTTTAACACGCAACTTCTTTCAATATTCAATTATGATATCTACCGGAAGTGCGTACCAAACAATCTTAAATTATCTTTCATTCTACTATTCAACAAAATGGGAAACGTTTTACATATAAATGTATCTGACAAAGTGTTTAAAAAAAAGTCCAACATGCCTTTGGCTTGCTATGAGAAGAGAGTTTGTCAACGATGGACAGATGGAAGTAGTATATATGCAAATGCCCAAAAATTAATGTCTCTATGATGAAACTTTTGGCGAGCAAGAACAATGGCAGTTTATTGAGAAGCTCAATGAAAAATGCCCTAAATCATCACCTACCGAAAAATATTTTAATGTATCAGCGTTCCTTACATAAATTTGTCATTTTCAATAATACTTTATGAAATTATCAATATTCTTTGGAAATTAATATTTTTTTAATACAATATTATCACACACACAACAGTCGTTGTGATAAGAATGATTGTAGCTTCCTACAGAATCATTAAATTCAGGATATTGATAAGTAATAAGAATAAGGGATAAGAACAACATGATGTTTACTGCAAATTAATTATGGCAAAAATTGAAGAGAGATAAGAATTCATTGCGGTAAATTGATAACGTACTGTGAGAAAGTACCATATTGATAAGAAACACTCCAAGAAAGATTCTCCCTCATGCTTCATTGCTCAGATATATAAAAATATCAAAGCTTTCCTGAAAAAATCATTATTACCAAGTCAGGGCAACAGTAGCAATAGTGTACGTACCTTCTGAAAGTGAGTACCTATATTTTTCAAGATTGTGCTTATTATCAATAATGAATTTTCAATTGTTTTCAGATGGATTTATCAAAATTGAATAGAGCTGTACTTCTACAGAAGAACAAGATTCTAAAACTGGCTGTTATAAAAATCGGTTTTCTCACAAAATAATAGGAGCTGTGGTAGTTAAAGAAGAATTTGGCGACTCAGTTTTGTTGAAGTTAGAGAACAAAGACTAGTTTTAATTTAAAGTGACTCACCTTAGAATACCTATCTTTTTTCAAGGAGAAGTCTCAATAGTCAAGCCGCTTTTGAACTAACTAGGAATTGAACATTTTATTACGTTTGATAAATACATTATTTTTTATTATATAGTCTGTGTTATATTGTATATTGTTAACCCGCGTAGCTGCGGGTTAACAATGACCGACTTCGATCATCGAAGTTAAGTAGCGCAATACGATGGAAACAGCTTGGACGAGCGACCGTTGTTGCGGGCGCGCGTTCGAATCTCTGTCACATTGCATTCTCCTCCTCACGCAAGGCAACGGGAAACTAGCGAGAGTATATTCCCTATTACAGCTCTCTGGAAGGGTTTTGCCCTCAATATTTATCTTGAAACACATCGGTGGTTCGGAATCCACGTTAAACTGAAGGTCCCCTTGTCTATGGTAACACTTTCAAGGCAGAGAAGTCGCCAACGCTCGAATACGAGTATGGCACTCACAGAAGAAGTTTTATTTTCATGCAACCAAAATTTCCAAGATAATAAGAAAGAAATATTTAAATTTGAAATTATCAAAATCAGAGAAGATAAAATATTGAGAAGATTTTCCATATCTTTTCAGGTATTATGAAAAAAAGCAACTCAGTTTCATACAAGACAATTCAAGCACAACTGTGAACTGCAAAATTCTGTCATCAAGAAAACTCGCTCAAATATTGGGTATGCTTTTATTAGAAAAGTCATCATTAACAGCAATGGATTGATAGTAATAATTGTTCCAATAATAATAATAATATAATTGTCTTTATTGCTTAAACCATACAACATATTATATGGAAAATATCCTGTCCTGTCGAAACATAGGTCAGATAATGTTTGCTCAATAGTTCGTTTGCTGGATTTCAAGAATGCTAGATATTTTTTTAAACATCTGATAGCTCTTAACTTTCTTTATACCAGTTCATGTCCTCATTATAGTAATTTTCAAGATCATCTTAGAATTCTGCCAAGTATTTATGACTCATTTCCGGAGTCCGCTCTGCCAACACATTGAATAATAATCTTGAAAATTTGTTGTGAATAGGAAGAGATGGCATCAATATGGAATTTGGTTTGCCTTTGCTGGGACTTATAATTTCCTCGTTTGGCAATTCTCATTTACTCTTCTAGCAACTGATAATTGGGCTGGTATTGGATTTCGAATAAACTTATACGTTTTAAAATTTAGCGACATATGTGTTACAATGTTGATGATTAATAACACATGACCATTGCAAGTTGATGTTATCCATATAATGTAAACATCATTAATAAAGATACTTTGACATTCAGTATGCTCATTCCTTTGAAGCGCTTGTTGAATATTTTGAAGATTACGAATGCATATCATCTGGCAAATATCCTATTCGATTTGATAATTGTTAAAGTCGGACACCTAGTATAAGTACACTGAAGTATTTTTGTATGACCTATTTAATTTTTTGTTTTAAAAACAATTATTATTGATTGATGTCTTTTAAAATAGCTATCATTAAAGAAGCATTGTAAGAAGAAATCATTTATTTATATTCATTATTATAATTAAATCTTAACACTAATATTACTGAGCATTGGGAAAGATCATCCACATCAACATGGTAGCAGAGCGTGCTTCCATGAACTCAAGAAATTAGTGTATTGAAGAAGTTGTGCTTCAATAAACCTTTTACGAAAAGAAGTTTTGAAGAGTTTTGTACTGTTTGTAAAATAAGAAGAAAGCAATGGATTCCTGTAAGATTCATATTGGACTGCTTGAAGATAAAACAAACTGGCCTACGTTCAAACTTTCTATTCTGCTTAGAAATGCACCAGGGGGGAATAATGTGTTGGAAGGTAAAATACACAAACCAATTCCACATTTATCTCCTGGAAGTACTGATAATAAAGAAAAGAAAGAGAAGTATGAAAAAGACTTGAGGTGTTATGAACAACCTTATAACAACGATTTACTTTTACTTACTATAAAAATGACTCAAGAAACGTTAGAGAAGGTAATGAGATGTACTACAGCTAGGGAGATGTAGTTAGAACTTAATAGACTTTATGATTGTACCACAAAAGATAAGACTCATATATGCAATTCTTTAGCTATAGAAAAGAAATTGATGACGGCATCTCTGGAATCAGCTGCAGCTACCAGATGACTATTTTTCATTTAAATCCAGCTGGATGCTGATGGTAAAATCAGAAAGAATGTTTGAGAGTTTGACAAGTCAGCTATGTGCTTTCGAGAAGGCTTTGTTAACCAAACATGAAAATAATCAAGAGGTGTTAGCAACGAATAGCAATCAATAGGTTGTAAATAAAAAGGAAGACTTTAGGTATCCTTATTGTCATCAACATGGGCACAGATGGAAAACCACCTAAATCTGACAAAGTCACAAAAAGCAGTCAAAGTAACAAGGATAATACTCAGACAATTTTGGCAATGACATCAGCTGTACTGGCTACTACAAATGATTCAGAAAATTGGTATGTAGATAACACAGCGACCAATCACGTTTGTAATAAAAGAGATGTTTATACATATTACGAGCCCTTTGCTGAACAACACACTGTTCCTACTGCTGATGGTGATGCTCTAAAAGCGTCAGGAAACGGTTGAGTTGTCATAGAACAGTGGAGCATGGAAGATGTTTGGTATGTACCAAAAATCAAGAAGAATCTGTTTTCGGTACTGTCGACGCAAGACAAACGTCCAAATAGTCAATATATTTTCACAGCAGAAGTTTGACAGTTGAAGATTGGGGAGAAGAAAATTTTAGTTGGGAACAGAAGTACCTAAGCATGGAGGGCTTTACAATTTGTCCTTAAAAATTGTCAAGCCACAAATCATTGCGTTCTACAGAATGAAAATATACTTCAGCTATATCACGAGCAACTGGGTCATCAGAAAAAAAGACATATGAAGCAAATTCTGAAGAATGAATGAATGAATGAGTTATGTGAAGGTTGCAGATATGCTAGAACTCACGTTATGAAATTTGTCACATCATTTGGGTTATTTTGTAAGGCCTGAAATGCTTTGTGGTTTTCATCTAGAATACCTTGTAGCATCTCTCTATTGTCAGTAAACCAGTCGGGTTGTTTTTTATTGCGGGTTATACCTAGGATGTTTTCGCTGGTTTGAGAGAGAGAGAGAACAGAACTACAGTTGAAACAGCTAGAGAGCACTTATGCATGCAAGTAAAGGTTTGCCTCTGGCACTATGGGGTGAAATGATCAATATAGCTGTTTACATACTGAACAGATCAGATGTATCCAGTGAAAAGTCGCCTTTTAAAGTATGGTATGGAAAGAAGCCAAGTTTAAAACACCTAAGGGTAATTGGAAGTACATGTTATTGTCATTTACCAAAGAATAAAAGAAGAAAGATGGATAGAAAAGCTGTCAGTGGTATTTTAATTGGATATGATGCTAATGATGGTTACAGAATTTGATGCCCAGAAACTAAGAACTTTATCAAAAGATATTATCTTCGACGAAAAACCGTTTTCATGTCCTCCATTAACCGAACTATCTAGTTTTGATTTGATGAGAATCAAGCGTAAATCAAACAGGATGAAAATACGTTTTTTAACAATCAGGACGAAGAAGCTGAAGGTGAACCTGTGGAGATAAAAAAGATGAAACTGATAGAGATAATGAGAGTGTCATTTCACAGTTTTACGGTTTTGAGAGATAAATACCTACTGAAAGAAACTTAAGAAACAGAGCAAACTTAAGAAAGCCGGTTAGATTTGAAGATTATGCAATGACATTCGCAGCTAACATACTTGAAACTCAAGAGCCAACTACTAACAAAGAAGCTCTTCAAAGTAAAGATAAAGATAAAAGGTTACTTGCTATTTAGATGGAAATGAAAATTCATAGAAAGAATGGTACATGGATCTTAGGTAAGTTACCACAAGGAAGAAAAGCTATGCCTTGTAAGTGTATCTAAGTATAAAGCGAGATTGGTGAAGATTTTGACCAAACTTTTAGCCCTGTAGCTAAGCTTTCTTCAATAAGAGCTGTGATAAGTATAGCTGTAAAAGAAAAAAATATATTGAGTCAATTTGATGTATCAACAACATTTATGGTTCATTAGAAGCAGAAACCTTTATGAAACAACCAGAAGGCTATGTTGATGATACAGGAAGAGTTTGTCGCTTAAAGAAAAGCCTTCATGGATTCAAACAAGCGCCACGTTTCTGAAACAAGCGCACTGCAGTAGTCATTACAAGTTTAGGATTTAAGAAGAGTGGTGCAGACTTCTGTTTATTTGTCAAAAAGCAAGAAATGGTATGCTGATTTTGTCACTATATGTACATGATGGTCTACTATCTTCAAAATAATGACAAAATGAAGAATGAATTTCCAAGAGATTTACAAAATGAATTCAAAATCACCCTCAAACCTGCATCATATGTTTTGGGTCTAAAATTTGAAAGAAATTTAGACAATTCTATCAAAAATAGTAGAAATCCTATGCTAAGAAATTACTGGAAAAGCTTAGAATGCAAGATTGCAAACCAGTTAGAACGCCGATAGTTGCAGAAGCTATTGAGTCAGTGAAGAATGGAGAAAACAAACCAAACTTTTCTTATAGAGAAGCTGCTGGATGGTTGATACATCATGGCAGGCAGCCGTCCTGATTTAGCGTACGCAGTTGGTATTTGTCCCAGAAGTCTAGAAAATCAATGGAGGAGCAGTTTCATGGACCAGTAAGAGACAAAGCTCAGAGACAATTTCCACCACAGAAGCCAAAATTGTAGCAGCTAGTGAGTACGCAAAAGAGTTAATTTGGTTGAAGACTCTTTATAAAGAAATACTAAAGCTCAAAGATTTGCCAATACTAGTGGTTGACAATGAGTCAGCTGTTAAAATAAGCTCAAAATCCAGAATTTCACAAACGCACGAAACACATCAGAATGACATTTCTTTGTTCGAGAATTTGTTACAGAAGGTGAAATAGTTGTGAGAAAAATAAAAGGCAGTAATCAAATAGCTGATCTAATGACGAAGGCCTTGTTTAAACCAAGATTAATAGATTTAAGAACTTTAATGGATCTTACATGAAGGTGACCAATACATCAATGAGGGAAGGTGTGTTGGACACTTAGTATAAGTAAATTGAAGTATTGGTTTTGGGACCTATTTATGGTTTTGTTTTAAAAACAATTATTATTGATTGATGTCTTTCAAAATAACTGTCATTAAAGAAGTCTTGTAAGAAGAAATCATTTATTTATATTTTCTATTATAAGTAAATCTTATCACTGATTACTGAGCATTGAGAAATATCAACAATAATATCAGTGAGACAACTTGTCTCATGCAATTGCAGACTTAACAATGTTAATATTCGATATTTTAATATAGCTCCCCGTTGTCATTGATATCTGGCAGCTGGCATTGGAAAGTTATTTGAATTTCTTCCATGTAGATTTTGCCGCTACAGAATTCCTGGGTTGTAATTCTTTGTCTACATATTTAGAGCATTCGTGCATTAAAAGCAACATAAACATACCTATCTTGGCGAAGGATATCTCCGTTTGTAATGCTCTCTGCATACGTCATAGCTCCATTTTCCTCAAAAAATAAGGTTTAATAAATAATGTGCCATTTTGTCTCGCTCATTTGTTTTTCCAACGTTTTCCCATATTTTTCCATGAAAATTTTCATTTGTGCCCTATTTGTTTGCCTTTTGCTCTAGCTCTATTTGTTTGTCTAACGTTTTTCCATCTTCATCCAGACAAAATTGTCGTTAGTCCATCTTTTGTCAAAGCTTATATAAAGGACACATTTGTCGATGAAATCATCTGATTTTCCACGTTTGTCCATATTTCTCCAGGGCAAATTTTCATTTGTCCAAGTTATATTCTAAAAGCTTTTTTTAATGAACTCAAATTTGCCCTTTTATTTCGCACATTTGTTTGACAACGTTCAACGAGTCTGGGATACAGTGTTGAGGCCATTGCGAGGAGGCGTGTGCGATTCGTTAGAGGAGGGAGCACCTTGACGATTGCAGGCGTTAGTGGGGCCCGGGTGGCTAGAGTGCAAGACATTCTTACAGACCGGATGGTATGGTAGCTTGCTAAACTTGATAACCTGTAGGTGTTACCAAGAATCGTTCTGAGATGTGTACGACGTGAGGATGTAGATGGTATAGATAGGCATTAGGTGCTGGATTGATGGTACAGACAGTATACAAGCTGGTATGGTCGTTGAGCAGATTCTTACTATGGGGAATGAGCACTTGAAAAAACTGTGGGCATCAGTTCTTACTGTATGGCAACATATAAAATATTCCATGATGACCAAACATCTCAGCTGGTAGATCCAAGGTTTTGCAGCTGAATAAACGAAAGCGAGGTGTACCCGTACTTGCTTGTTTGCTTGCTATCCGCTAATGTGGCTGCTTTATCATAAAAATTCCAGTTCTTCATATTTTACTGTGGCTCTTTCTGGGATTAGCATGGTGGACTGTGACTGAAGCCTGGTTGTGGACTTCAACAGGAAAGTACCGTTGAAATTAGAATAAACAGCAGAGTACCTAGATACAGAAAAAAGCTTTGGTAGATGGACAGGCTGAGACGAGAATGGTTCTTCTGTTCATTGGGTGTACGAATCAGTAAAAAGAAGAAACGTACAATCGATGGGAATACCTCCAAAATTTTTCAATATTATTTAAATACTCATTTTGTCCACAAATTCATTGCATATTTTTGTGAAAAGCTGCATAAGTCAGATTAAACAAAATTACAGCAAAACATTAAAAATAGGCTGAGAACTTTGTGTATCCTACATAGATCTACATTTAGAGAAAATGGCGATTATGTCAATAGAATTATAGCATTACAATTCTAAATAATTATAGTAGAAAGAATTTTACTATTCAAAACGTATGAACATTTCATTCGCTCCATAAATAATAAACTGTAATTCTTTTTTTTGCGGTAAGGAAAAACTGGTAAATTTTGCTATAATAATTAGCTGCGATGCACAAATATCGAAGTAATGATTGGAATGAATCAAATTACGGTGTATTAAAAATTAAAGTTACCAGAGTAGACTTTTTCATGTTTATGTGAGTTTGAAGCAATCTAATAAAGGTCAAATTTGCATACATGTTTTGAATGAACTTTGTTGGTATTTCAGTATTCAAAGCTACTAGATTCTTTGAGATGCCTCGTGATTGAGAGGATAAAATATTTTTTGTTATATTCGAAAGACAGCAATATTTGGAAAGGCTGCTTCAAGTTAAACAAAGAACTAAGAAATTATAACTAAATATTAATTTAACTTATCAGGTTTATCAACGATTCTGGAAATTTAATGATAATGCTTTGAACGATATTACATTTGGAGGTTTCAAAACCTCTCATTTTATTTAAATTGTAGACAAGTAAAAAAATGCATGACTTGTAAAACTTAATATTAGTACAAGTTGAAAGCCTTAAGTCGCCTGGCTGGTTGGCAGTCTAGCGAGACTGCAGTTATATTGAAAACTTTTGGCAGCAACTTCACATTAATTTTTCATTCTCAGATTTTCAATTTTCAAAATAAATGCCTCATCCACATTTCAAACATCAACATCACAGAAACTCGAAAACAGTAGCTCTTTTGAAAAAAAAAATAATTATACGATTCCGGATATTTTGTTATCTTAATCCTGCCAGCTCGGACTTTGCCCCCTCCACCCCTTTGGGGTGGTTTTTGTGGAGGAAGGAGATTTCGGATTTGTATTTTCATGAATATGGGACCATTTTCCAAGTTTCCTCTTTCAAATGAATCAATAATCATCAAAATCTGAGTACGTTTGGGTACTATATAAAATGCGCACACGAACCCAAACAAAACAGACAGTTGAATTGTATATTGTACCTCCTGCGTTCTGAATTCGTAGCTCAAAAAGCAGCAACACTGTGTATTTTGACGAATAGAATATGATATTATCTAGATTTGCTGAACAGTCCTAAGGATTTTCCATGTGGTATAGTTTTTTTTTTTGAGTAAATTAACATAAATTTTAGACATTGTGATTCCAAAAACTGACAACTTTCTTTGTCGTATTATTGAGAATCCAGATATTTTTATACTAGTTTTCTTAAACATGTAAAACAATATTTTGACAGTTTTAAAATGTAATGGATACACCTTTGCCTTTAGCGTCTACGATCATAGGTATGTCCACTGAAAAACATCGCCGATTTGAACATTGCGAGTAATGGAAACTTTTTTGGTCACCCTTTCTTCTAAATACCCTCTAGAAACCTTCGCCGACTCCCATCCACCATAAGGATGAAGCAAAATATTCCTCAGAGTTTTGCGAAATACGCCAGCAACAACATCTAACTTGGAATATACTTAGTTTTCATTTTACTGCATCTGTCTGTATGTTTGTGCACCCATCACGCAAAAGCTACCACATGGAATTGTATGCAAATTTCCAGTCGCACGAAGTCGCGGACAAAAGCTAGTATATTATATATAGGTAATAATGCAAGGTTTACTGCACCTATAACATTTCCTTCCAAGTATGAGCATTAGCAGCCACCATTCTAATTCTGAATGAGAGTTGATGTCACAACTAACAATTTTTTCTGCAGTAATGTTTAGCTGAAAGTGAGATTCTACCTCCGGACAGAAGTACTACAATAAGGATTTCGTTTTACATCTACGTAGGAAGCCCTGAGAAGAAGGTATCTTTGAAATTTCATTCCATTAATTAATCAATTATTAGTTCTTGCAACCTAGGTATATTTTAATATTGAAAGTCGGTTATTTTTATCCTATCGGAGGTAATTAATTTGATATAGCTATAGTTATTCCGTACTTACCAAATTTCATTGATATAAGTCGGTTATATTACTACTGTGGGAGGCAGTAGCTTTTATATTTTCTTATATAGTTTGTTTCTTATGAGTTTTCTTATTAAAACTGTAGTTTGCAGAGGTGAGAGTGGTACCTTGCGGAACCTCGCACTTCTGCCTACAGAAGCATTATTTACAGAAAAATGTTGGATTTTCAAGGTCTTGTAATGGTTTTTTCTGATTAATTATAAGGCTTAAAATTAACGTGGTATTGTATATAATAGGTACATTTCTACAATAATAAGTAGACCACATGTATACCAAGCCCTGTTTACGGGAACATGTGTAAGTCTTTCACTAAAAATCGCTGTAGAGTCCGTCTGGTGATGCCAATATCGAGGCCCGTCATCTGGTTTTTGTTTGCTCTTTCTCAGCGAGATCGGCAGCCACAGCCGCGATATTCTCGGCTGAACGACCAGTCCGGTAGCGGCCACGCCCTGCAAAGTGGTTCCAGTCTGTTCGAGCCGAGCAGTTAAGTGCCGAAATGTTGGCCCAGTTGGCGTGACACGATATCGACTTTCGAAATTCTCGCTGCCCTAACCCCACCGACCGATTATTGGTAACTAAAAAAAATCGGCACCATTATTCCACGCTCTTGTGGAGTATAGCACTCTATTGCTTGTTTGTTTGTATTCTGCAGGTGTCTAGTTCACAAAATGTAAAAAATTTTTGAGGTGAGACGCCATTTGCAAAAATTATACGGTCTTTCGATAGGGTGATTAATTTTGCGCCACCTTGTATTCATTCTATTTATTCTAAGTCCTAAATGAATTCAGAGAATTGGCCCAAATGGACCAAAATGTAGCTAGAACCTAATGGTTAATACTTTAAACAGAGGGAGATGAGAGACATAACTAGGTATGCTTAAGTTGTTAAAGCAGCCGAAAGTGGTAAGTAAGAATATTTTTTCGTATTTCTATTTATCTAAATAATAATACCAATTAAATTGAAATTATACTATATCTACTTATTTTATGTTATAGTGATGTATGTTAACAGCCACTATGGAATGATGTAAACTAAGGATGACACACAAGATTTCGTGTCGGGATGTTTTAAAGTTGCAAGGAACATACTGGGGATTTTCATTTGGACAAGAAGGGAAGTTCATTATTAACTCAATTCTGGACTCAATTACATAATGGCAAGCAGACGTGGAAGAAGCTCTTGCCGCTTGGATGGCCGAAAAACAAGACAGATTGTGCGAAGATATTAAATATAACAATTCAGAAAATCCTATATTTTTCACAGTACATAATTATAACTAAGACTAAGTGGGTCTTGGAAATATTTGTGACAGAAAAATAAATTGGAATTGGTCGCCCAATAAAGTTATGTTTTGATGTACCGCCAGAGTAGGGATGGCATCAATATAAGTTTTCCACAGAAAGAACAAATTTGTATAACTTTATCATCATTAAAGTTTTTGTATTAGCAAGTTTAACTTCAGCTATACGGCACTATGTGCGTATATACAAATATGCTTATAATAAAAAAATCAAACACAACCGATTTGTATACCTGCTTCATCTGACGAAGTCGATCAAAGACATCGAAATCACTCTTGAGCAAAACATCTGTTATCAGAATGGCACTTTTGAGAAATGTATTGCTTAAACAATGATGTTAAGTTGATGTTATAATATTTATCAACAAAGAAAAATGTTTTATTTTTATATATACATATTTATTGTTTATGAATATAGTATAAATATAGTTTAGAGATAATTCGCAATATAAACTTGAAACTCTCGTACTTCCCTAGGCTATTTTTTAAATATTAATGTGATGTTTTGTCTATTTGCAAAGACAAAACGTAATTGTCCATAGATACTAATAATAGTAAAATACAATATTAAATACGAACTACAAATAGATACCTATAGTATTAACTGGACCATCACGGAGAATGTGTTTTACTTTTAATTATTTTAAGAATTGTACTTTTATTATAGGCATTTGTTGTATAATATTGATGTGATGTAACTACCAACAAATAAAGAATATTGAATTTATTCAAATACATACTAATATGTTAATATCTTATGTTTTGTTCTTATAATATATTGTTTATTTTGAAATACTCGCAGTTTATTATGCTGAATTTTATATCTTGAATGGTATTTTAAAGAATTGAGGAAATTAATGAATGAATTTAGTATCATAGGTCGTATAAATAAACTCAAAAGTATTTCTACTCAAATAAATGGTCTCCACCCTAGTCATTCTATGGTAAACATATATTGACGCCAACCTCTGGCGGTACATCCAAACATAACTTATAAATATTTTTAAGACCTACTTAGTTCTTCTGGAAATTGATATATTAATGATCTTTGCACAATATAATGTCTTGTTTTTGGGGCAATCAAGGGGCAAGAATTTCTTCTCCATCTACTTGCCATCATGTAATTCGGTTATTAATAAACTCTCATTCTTGTCAAAAAAGTATTACTCGAGCCTCAAATGTTGTGCGAATCTCCAGCCCGTGTCTTGCAACTTCAAGATATCCCGACAAAAAAGCTTGTGTGTCATTCTTAACTTACATAAATCCATACTGCTCTCAACATAAATAAGTAGATATAGTACAATCTCAAAAGAAATAAATCACGGTCATTATATCATATTAAAGGTTGGCTGAAAGTATAGGAGGATGTAGTTTGGAAAAAAACATTTTCTTATCAAGCCAAAGGAGTGTAATTTTTTTTTAAATAATTATATCATAATGATAAAAATTAGTGCGTTACAGCTGAAAATAATTTCCAATTAATGTCCATATTAACAAAAAATAAATCATAGATAAAACTTAAATAGGGGAGGGCTCTATTTAAAAATAACATAATTATAGTAAATTATATTTATTCAGTGACAGCTAACCGATTTCCAAATGAAATCTATAGCCTATCTATATTCTGAGAAATTTAACAAAAAAATCTCAAATCTTTTACACTCATTAAGAGCTGAACCACACAGAAACCGTATTCGGTGGAGATGTGTTCAATAATTGTGTACTGCAAAATTATACATTAAAGGTAATATTTTAAAGTATTTAAAACATCACGTTATGATAATTCAATCATGTTTGTTGGAAAAACTTAACCGTGCATCTTTCTTTACATTACAGAAAACAGAATTGTCTCCACGAATTTAATGTATAATCATCATGTGGATGGATCTAGAATATTGAAACAACAAATTAACAACAGTGTAAAAAGAAAAGCACACATTTATTCAGTGACAGCTAACCGATTTCCAAATGAAATCTATAGCCTATCTATATTCTGAGAAATTTAACAAAAAAATCTCAAATCTTTACACTCATTAAGAGCTGAATTACACAGAAACAATTTTTGGTATGTTTTTTGTATAAGAATTTTGCTTTATTGGTACATTTTCATCAAATGATTCTATCGCTTCTCACCGCCCCCAAAATTCCTTCTATGAACTTGCAACTGGGACTCGAGCTTTTTCAGTCACTCACCAGCTTGCATCTATGATTCGCAATATAAACGCATTTTGATCTTCGTCGTCTTTAGTAAAACTTCTCACCAGATCAGAAGTACCACCCTCTTCCTTCTCTTGCTCCTGGGAAATAGTACAAATATAAACATAAAAAGTCATTGCATGACGTTGACACATAAGTTGTTTTTTTTTTAAATCATAATAAGTTTTATAAATACTCCACCCTTTTATAACTCACCTTAATGCGGTGTTAGCAATTATTTTTATTAGCTTTAAGTATATATTGGAAAATAGATCGTATAGTACTTTTGTATGTTTGGCTTGTGCAGAAATATTGTAAGTGGTAAACTAACAAAGTTTATTATCTCTCCCATTAGAACGTTTAGAACATAGAACGATATAGTTAAATAAACCCACGTACTACAGGAAAAACAAATAAATACAGATCGCAAAAACGAATAAATGTTTAAATATCATCATCCCACTACCATTCCGTCAACGCGGGATCGTAATCTACCCCGATGGTTCTTAGGGTTGCTTTGATGTTGTCACGCCACCTCATTCGGGGTCGTCCCAAAGGTCTTCGTCTTATTGGTGCTCCTTCCCAAGCCAATTTTACCATACGTGATTCAAGCGGCGTCGCCGAGTTCCGCCCAGCGGTCACAAATTTTAGGGTTTTGAAGTAGGCAGTCATCGGTAACTCTTGGAAGCAGTGATAAAAACCGATGGGCTACCGATTAGCGATACCCTAGTTTGTTCAAATTTGTAATAGAATTAAAAATATTGAAATGAAATCGCTTATTCCTTTTATTACATTGAGGGACTGGCTCGAAATGTAGGAAGTAAGAATTATATATATAAATATATAATAAAAATATAATATATATAAATAGGCCGATTTCATGGCAAATTTTATGTTTAAATGTTTCTTCAAACCGTCACCATGGAAGTTGAACATATTCAGAGTGAAAAAGAAAAACAACTTGTTGTAGTGAATGTCGCTAAATTTTATCAAACCCGGAAGTTAAGTGACAACCGTATTCGGTGGAGATGTGTTCAATAATTTTGTACTGCAAAATTATACATTAAATGTAATATTTTAAAGTATTTAAAACATCACGTTATGATAATTCAATCATGTTTGTTGGAATAACTTAACCGTGCATCTTTCTTTACATTACAGAAAACAGAATTGTCTCCACTAATTTTATGTATAATCATCATGTGGATGGATCTACAATATTGAAACAACAAATTAACAACAGTGTAAAAAGAAAAGCACAGGAAGATATTTCTGAAAAGATACAATTCAAGATTATTCGGATTTGGAATATGGATTAAACACAATTGGTTTGCCATTCTTAGTCCCAGAAGATATTGGGGACTTCGTTCTTGAACTAATGGAAATTATTTCTATCAATGACAATTTAACGAAATTTGCTGAGAAAATTATATCGAAGATGAAAGCAGTTTTGAATGTGGGCATCTTTTTCAGCGAGCACAGCTCGCACCACTAATGCATGTGAGAGCTTTCATTCACATTTTAAAAGTAATTTATATGGCAGTCACCCATCTATTTATATTTTTGTAGAAACTCTTATCACTTTAAAAACATTTACCTATGCAAAAATAAAAAGCACACAGAATTATAAGAAAAATGTTGGATCCGTTGTACTGAAAAAACAAGATGATTGTACTATTTCATAATGGATATATCAACAGACTACAATTTGTAAATGCCGCATGTCACTTTAATTTACCTATGTGAATGTTGTTAATAAAATTATCTAATTTCTTATCTATGTATGGATGATTATACCTTAGAATTTGGCTACCACAGCTTAGTAGGTGCCGCCTTAATCTCCGATAATCTTTTGGGGGAACTCATCCATTGAGAAGGGTTATTCAGGTAAGGAATTGACCGCTGGGCGGAACTCGGATACGCCCGTTTCAAGCTGTCTTTGCTCATGACCCGCCCATGCAGCCTTTATCTCGTTTACAATATTTGGATCTTTGTATAATTCTGATAATTTTTGATTGGTTCTTACATTGTACCTACTGTTGTGTTTCTGGGCTTCGCAGTGGTCCAAAAATCTTGCGTAGAACTTTTCTTTTAAAAACTCGCAATTTTCTTTCGTTTTCTTTGGTCAGAGTTCAGGTTTCGCTGGCATACATAATCGTTGGCCGTATAATGCTTTTATAGATTGTGATTTTTGTTCTTCGCGAGATGAAGATGAGATGAGAGATTTTATCTTCTTTTCTAAGACTGAACAGTGCGAATTCATTTCAAGCATATATGCAAGATACTGACAATTTTATCTTTAAAAACGAGCAGGTGAGTGACAGGAAATGCTCGAGTCCAGATTAACTGTAAATGTGGGTTCTGAATATAATACGTCATGTTGTAATTTCATGGAATGAAATTTGGGGGCGGTGAGAAGCAATAGAATCATTTTATAAAAATGTACCATTAAAGCGGAATTCTTATACAAAACAACATACCAAAAATTACTTCGGTATGGTTCAGCTCTTACTGAACGTATGCGAAAGATTCGCTATTTTTTTACAGAATATAGCTCTCACCTCCAAAATTTTATATTAGGAAGTTTTTTTTTGGGGATTTAACTCACAGAAAATTACAAAAGAATTAAGTGCTAAGTAATTTTTATCCATAATATCTTTGTGTGATGCATCAAACAGAGAGTAAAATAAAACGGATTTGAGATAGCATTTTTTAATATGACGCCAAAAACTCGAAGAAGTAGGCTGGCTGTTCCAAAATTCAAAACGTTAGACTGGCCAGGGTTAAAATGGCCGTCGAAAATTGACAGATATACGGACTCAATATAGGAACATGACTGATGACTTTAAGCCTGGCCAGGCTAATGTTTTGTATTTAGGAACACACTGATAATCGCTAAAATGAATTTGAGAATGTCAAAATCTAGTTTATAATCAAATTTTTATCTTCGAACTTGTTTTCTGGTGATATTATCTACCGAATTCTAAGACTGGATAGGTACTACTCTTTTCTCCAAGCAGTCGCTACATCTATATTTATATTGTCAATATTCAAATTCTTACAAGAAGCACATATTATGCCAAGATTATTTACATCCAGATTACAACTATGTTTCAAGATAATATCGACCACAGTGATGAGATTCGTGAAGAACAATAATTGAAGCGTCGTCTTTCCAGATCTACACGTAATTTTCCTTCTCAACAATATTAGGCACATAAAAGGGGGATCAATCATATAAACGAACAACGATATAAAAAGGGTGACTAGGGCCTCGTCTGACAAGATTCCCTTCACTATTAGTACTAATGTATTACACAATTTTTGCTTTGAGGTCCGAATTAAGCGCCGCCTTTTTTAGCTATCTAATAACAGGTAATTTAGAATCCATTACCTTAAAATAACTATAGAATACATTTTAATTTCTTAGGTGCTTTGCTTTAACTTGTTATATATAATCAGGAGTGATGCATAGTTAACTTTAAGCGATTTAAATAATTGAGGAACCACTCAAAACTTTGAAATGAATCAACGGAATCATAATTCTCAACACGGTTGGTTTGATAAGCTCGATTATTTAATCAATCCAGATAAACTTTCTATTAATTCTTTTGGGAATAAGGTAAAATTTCTTATTAAACAGTGCTAACTGGAACTGAGTTTAAAGCTAAGGTACAAAATTGATTTTAGCGATTATTGCACCGGAAGAAAATTTTAAAATCTGATACCATAATAGCACGCTAACTAACTAATGTTAAGTTTTGAGTAGGTATGAATATAAATTGTCAACTTTACGAATTGATTTATTTGAACAAACCCTAAAGCACAACATTAATATCTAGAATTTTTGACTTTTGGCAAATGCGGCGAGTCATCCACATATATTTTATATTCGTCATGCGGATGAAGCGTATGGAATATTGGTACACCATCTTTAGTCACATAGCTACAGTACGGAATCGAAACAATCAACTTCATATGTAATCTATCGCAAAGTGTAGCTGTGTACGCACTAGAAGCATCACATCTGACAACATAGAAACCACAATCAGCAGCCAATGATATGGATTTCTCCATCAATTTCTGTGCAATCCCTTTCTTTCTGTGTTGTTTATGAACAAAGAGATTAGATATTTCGAATATTTTCTGCACACCGTAACATTCCCATAAGCGTGGTATACGCTGTGCATAAGAATAAAACAGTATCAACTTTCTCAGCTGTGGGTCCTCGATGTTGCAGGCAAGACTCTCCTTCAAATCCGCATCCCAAGGATTGGTGGAATGATTGATGCTTGCTGCAACAATACAACCATTGTATTTGCATTTAGCCACCAATGTTAATCCTTCGGACATGTCTTTCATGGAATCTTCATCAAGAATAATATTACGAGTTATTCCAAGAGACATGCATGTTGGTTCATCTGGGTAATAGGCCTCATGCATTAATTGCAAAATTGGTAGATAGTCATCTTTCGTAGCCCGAAGAATTATGTATGGTGAAGGCTTCTCCAGTACTCTTTTTTTTCTAAAAATTTGAATCCTTCTCATTGTCTCCCTATCGACATGATGCTTTCCAATACTAAGAATTTTGGATGTTTTAGGTCCTAAATTGATTGACATTTTTAACTTAGGTTAATAATGTACACCTTGACTTCAAATTTTGTAAGTATTATACAGTATGGTGATTCTTCATAATATGGAAAGCACCACGATGCATATTTTGACAAATATACTAGTTTTTATTATTTGACATGTGATCATTGAACAAATTCCAGTAGTAATGTTTACACTTTTCGGTCCAATATTTAACAAATTATTATGTGATATTCATCAAAACCTGAGTAATACATCATCCAGATGCTATGCGGTATTCAAGAGATACAAGGAGAAAGAACAACATCAGACTTCACCCTATATCATCGTACGTGCTACAAAGGAAGATTACAAGCCTATAATTGAGTTGGCTCATGAAGCATTTTATCCAGACGAACCTACTAGCTTATCTTTGGGATTGAACAAGAGTCCCGTCATGGATGAATATACAATGAGAGGTTTGACTGAAGGCATATCGCTGGTAGCAAAGTGTAAGTACGATGGATGTTTGGCTGGAGCTTCAGTCAACGTTTCTGGCCATCCTTGGGATCCTGATTTAAAAGAGAAGCTGGCCTGTAATGTACGCTGTACAAAAACAAAACAAATCCTCCTATTTCTAGCTTACGCACAACGCATGCCTAATCTTTGGAAATGCTACAACACAAATAAGATCTTCGAAATATCTCAACTCTTTGTGGCGAAAGAACATAGGAAAAAGGGTCTAGCCAAGAGGTTAGTACAAGAGTCCAGATCATTAGCAGCAGATTGTGGTTTTCAATTGGTCAGATATGATGCCACCGGCGCTCATGCAGCTGAAATGTGCGAAAAACTGAATTTGAAATTAATTGCTTCGATACCGTATTGTTCTTATATCGGAAAAAATATGGAGCCAGTTTTTAGACCTCCACACCCACACGAAGCGTACAAGATATATGTTGATGAACATCCACAACTTACAGAGCGTAAGAAGCAGAAAAAATAAAAGCCTACGTAGTTTTGTTTTATTTTTGCATAGTTTGGGTCACTGAATAAAAATACATTATTTTCGATTTTGTGAATATTTGTACTGTTTATGATGTTGGTCTTCATAAGAATTGATGAATAATTAAAAACATACTAAACTATACATACAAACTGCCAATATGGCACCCAAATCTTGTTATTTCCGTGGTGAAGTAAGGAAAGTATCAGTTATAATCGTGTATAATTTTCGTTCCTGTTTTCAACAAATGTTACATTTTGGGATCCCATGAGTTCAAAAGAGATATCTTCAGCTGGATGTCTGTACTAAACCTAGCTCCTGAACCGTACGAGCCAATCAGAGAATCTGATATTCGGTGAGTTTTTTGTTGAGAGTGGCAAGTAAATTTTGTGAGTGGACAGAACAGATTTTTGTACAAACAACTTTTTATTTTTGGCGGTCAAGTCATAGCAGTAGATTTTTGGTGATGTGATAATTAATGTAGGTCACATTAATTTACAACGGCATGTTTTAAGGGCAAGCAATGCATACAAATAATCGAATTTGATTGTATCTATCAGCTTAAGCTACGTTTCATACGCTAGGTACGTCATCTCTATGTTCGACTTTCTTTTTCTGGGAAAGCAAAGAATCTACTAGGAACTGTAATTTATCTAAAACTGTTATAAGAAAAGATAACAGGAGTGAACGGAAGTGTAAAAAACAAATCTGGGCCAGTCGATTCCACATCGCATCTATGCTTGCCTTTATCTAGACGACCATAATCAGCTCCAACATTGCAGTAGTTGGGAGTGGACCCCGAATTCTGACTGAAAGTTTTCTCCCGCTATGATGCTAACAGATCCAGCTGTACCGTGGCTTAGATTTTGGCCAGTGGAATGTACTTCTCCCAATGTGATAATGACATAAATATTACCGGGCAGAGGTTCATGTTGATGATAGTTGATAATAACTTTGAACCTAACACTATACAGTTATTCTTGGACTGGCATATTATTTCCGAAGCTCCACTGAGAATAATTTTGAAGTGTATTTATCTTTCTGAAATGTGAAATAACATATAACTCATAATCCTCTTTCTCGATTCAGGTACAAAGAATAACAAAAATCATTTCCTTGAAAACAATAATAACACATACAAAAAGATGCAATTCCAAAACAATAGGTACCTGATAATCAAGGCAGCTTATGCTTTGAATAAAATTGTCGAAAATTCAGTCAACTACAAACTTTATTGAAAATTCTCTTCTAGAATTATCTGAATTGAACATGTTTTCAAAATATGATAGTATCAAGTATATTTCAAGGATCTTACATCTGACTAAGTATTGTTGCATCGTTTGTTTAGTTTTTTATCTGTAACTTCATTCCGACTGACGTGCTGTCTGGGTTAGTTGATTCTTATGAATGGATCCACATAATATTTCTTTTTTCATTCAATGCATCTACTGATTTTTGTCAGGCTGAATTTCAACTCAACTCTTCTCTTCTTGCACCACACATATATACAGCTTTGATTGTCTATTGTGTTTGTATTTGATATTGCCGAAGGCAGGAACAGTATTATTTTATTTATTCCTTGGGACTTATTTTTGACATGACTGATTTCTTAGATTCACTGGCAGCCTTTGCAGATAGTTTCTATAGATTTTCTTTTCACGGCATCTCGTCCTTTAACTGAGAACGAGTTTCTGGGAGCTTTGTAGACAGCACGAAAATTCGCTTTGAGGACATATCACATACACCCTCAAGAAGACCGTCAAGGCGGAAATCAGTAGCGTGCAACCTACAGGGAGAAGCAAGATTTATTCGAACGGAAGTAATACACCGTATAAAATACAATGTATCTTTTCAAAGATTGAGGCAAGTACATTTCTTATGGCTTTACTAGCATTTTTGATTCAGCGACTTTATATTTGTCGACAAAGGCTTTATGCAATAAATATAATCCTCAACCTATTCCGGAATTCTTATTCTTATCAAGTCTCATTGGCCTATGATTTGAATAAGTCACCACCAGAAAATTACCTCTACCATGGTAAACTATGTTAGGTATCATTTTGCAACTTTGTTAAGGTAGTACAATATACAGGGTGTTTCAAAATCCTTCAAGTATATACAGGGTCTGTCCAAATAGTCGCAATCTAGTACAACTTTGTTTTTTTCTTATGGAACATGAACAATTTTTATTTTTTATCAGATTCTACATAGAAAAATAATATTATGTTCATTATGTGAATTTGAGCCTATTTTTTTCGAAAACTTTTGACAAATAACTACCTTAATTTGAAGATTTATAACTTTTGACCATGAAAAGGTAAAGTAATAATATTCAGACGAAATCAAGTCATAATACTGAAGATTATATTGCACTTGCGAAATTTCATTTAAATTATACGGGGCCTTTTCAAAAAATAGATATTTAATAGTTTCATATAAACATCCATTTTTTCAAATGGGATTGTATGCTTTTTACTACGGCAATGGAAAGACCGTAAAAATTTACATAGGAATGACCAAACAAAATTACAGCGTTACAACAAAATTAATAGATATTAAAAATTTCTTTAATTTTAATCTAAAAGTCATGATCGCGTTTGCCGTGGAATATTAGTTTAAGTAAATTTTTTGTCTGTCGAATTATTAGCTGTCTTATCATCATATTTAAATGTAAGTTCTGGTAAAATATTAAGTTGTCAAAATTTTTCTCTGATTAAAAACGAATTTCAGTGCTAAATGACTCACAAATATGACTTTCGTGCTAGGTGAAAATTATCAAAATGTTTTACTGTCACCTCGAGCATACGCGACATGCTTTCCAGATAGAAGCCAGAACCAGTCTTTTCGCCGATTAATAAATAGATTTAGTGATTCAGGTTCAGTATCTTACATTAAGAGAAATCAGCAAAATCCTCAAATAAGTGAACAGAATCAGGTAGACATTCTTTTAGCCTTCCAGGAGCACCGTCATGAGTGTCTGCGATGGTATGGAAGAAGCACGATATAATCTACTCGTCTGCAAGAAGAGTGCTCAATTAGAACAAGTAATATTTTAATTTTTAAATTGAATAAACATTTAATATTCAATCCCTTTTTCTGCAGATATCATAACTATCATTTAAAAAACAGCAGCAGTTAAGAGAGGTTGATTTGGAAAGACGGATAGTATTTTGTAACTGTGCTAGGGCTGGACTAATTATTAATGTTGTAAAATATGCCAGATTACTTAATATTTTTCCATTGTTTCAATGATGATAGTAATTTAATGTATAACATGTAATAGCATGTCAAGGCTAACCCGATCATGACTTTTAGATGAAAATTAAAGAAATCTTTAATATCTATTAATATTATTGTAACGCTGTAATTTTTTTCGTCATTCCTATGTAATTTTTAACGGTCTTTCCATTGGCGTAGTAAAAACATACAATCCCATTTTAAAAAATTGACCTATTGATGTTTATATGAAACTATTACATATTTATTTTTTGAAAAGGCACCGTATAACCTAATTGAAATTATGCAAGTGCAATACAATCTTCAATATTATGACTTGATTTCTTCTGAATATTATTACTTTATCTTTTCAAGGTCAAAAGATATCGTCGTCGTCAGCCCTTTTTGCGTCCACTCCTGAATAGGCCTCCTCTTCACTGCCTTATCAGTATTGCAACTGATTAGGGGACATGCAGCTTAAGGTGGACTCCGAACCACCAATATGTCTCTAAGAGACATACCATTCAACCAGATCAGGGGTTTTTTGAGGCTTACCTTACCACGCTGCCTCAACGCGGGTTGGTAAGGGGCAAGTGATGTCGACCGCTAGTTTTTGCCATTTTATAGCGATCCTTCTACACCCTGAATTTTTTTGGAAAATTTCATGTATGGAAAAACCTACAACCTCTCTGTTAAAAATCCAACGTCTTACCAACTAGACCACCAGGGATGTTCAAAAGATATAAATCTTCAAATTAGGGTAGTTATCTCTCAAAAGTTTTCTAAAAAAATTAATAACTCGACAACTGATGGTAATAGCCTTAAATTCACATAATGAACATAATATTATTTTTTTATGTAGAATCTGATAAGAAATAAAAATTGTACATGTTCCATAAGAAAAGTTGTTGTAGATTGCGACTATTTGGACAGACCCTGTATACACGAAAATATTTTCTTTTTATCTCTCTCTCTCTTCAGTCAATGTCTGGTTTCAGATGTCGTGACCCCTTGAATGTGTACCCGGGACAGTCATGCTTCTCGAGGTTTCTCTGTCCTCTGCAGTTTGCATCAGGTCTTGTATGGAGAGGTTTGTCCAGGATTTTATTTGGTCGATATATCTATTTGGCGATCTTCCTCTACTGCGCCTTCCGTAAATTTTCCCCTGGATGACTTTTTTTTGTAACCCGTCTCTCCGAATGACATGGCCAAAGTATTTGAGGGTGTTTCTTTGGATGTCTGGTAACAACCGCTCATTTTCCACAATTTTTAGCTCTTGAAGGATTTAAGCGTTTGTTCTATGGGCTGTCCATGGAATTCTAAGCATTCGTCATTTCGAAAGTTTCGATCCGGCGTCTACACATTGATCGTCCATGACTCGGAACCATAGGTAGTGATTGATACAAGGGATTTCATGAGACGTTGTTTTGTAGCTTTACTTATGTTGTGATCTTACCATACTTTTGCTAGTTTGGATAATGCGGTCCTTTCCGTCCCGACACTTTTTTTATTTCCTTTTCATTACCACCTTTGTTCATGATGTATACACTGAGGTATATAATTGAATCTTTGCATTCTCTGTCAGGTATTGATGGAAGGATTCGTGGTAAAACTCCGCTTTTATCCACGATCATAAGACTGCACTTGTTCCTGTTGAGTTTTAACCCCGATTCTGCACTAAACTCTTCGACTCGTTTTAGAAGGTACCTTATTTCCTCTTCGCTCCCTGCTTAAGATTTTCGTGTCGTCCGCGTATCTGAGATTTGAGATTTTTCTTCCGCCAATGGATATTCCTCCTTCCCAGCCGTCTGTTGCCTTTCTTATGAGTCCTTTGACAATCAACCGTCAACGCAGTCATAGGCTTTGTTGTGTACATACAGTTGGCGTATGAGATGTGTTAGGTAGTTCGGTACGCCCATCTCTTCTAGGACCTTCCATAAAATGGTCCAGTTCACAGTGTCGAAGGCTTTGGTGTAATCAAGAAAAAAAAATTGCTGGGACATTATATTCCCACAACTTTTCCATTAGTTGTCGGACATTTATTAGCTGATCTCGAGTTCCTTTTCCCGGTATGAACCCAGACTGTTCTGGTGGAATTTGCGGTAGGAGGTAAGGTTTCAATCGTTCATGCAGCACCTGTAGCATAACTTTGCTCGCATGATTTATAAGTGCTATCGTTCTGAAGTTGTTGCATACCTTTTTATCATCCTTTTAATGTAACGGGCAATTATTCCGTCGGCGCCAGCAGTTTTATTATTTGTTAGCTTCTTGATGGCTGTTTCTACTTCACTATATAGGATGTCTGGTTCTACTTCACTATATAGGATGTCTGGTGCAGTTAGTCCTCTGAATTTGAAAGTATCTTGAGATGGAGGATTATCGACCGCCATGAGTTCGGTGCTGTATAGCCGCCATCTTTCCAATATTAGATTTAGATCAGTCAGTGTATTTCCGTCTTTATCTTTTACTGGCAGGTGTCTATATTGGAAACTCTGATACAGGAATTTGACTTTTTTGAAAAGATCTCGAGGCTTATTTTCATTTCCGTGTCTCTCTATGTCTTTGCAGATGGATTAAATAAAATTGTTTTTATCAGTTCTAAGAGCTCTATTAATTTCTTTGTTTAACTCGTTGTATTGGTTCAGATTTTGCTGTGCTCCCTTGATTTTTGCTTCTTGTCTCTTGTTAATTACCTGCATGTTTCCACGGCTTTCTTGTTTGTTGGTTGTTCAAGTGTTTTTTCACTGAGCCCTCAAGAACGTCTCTAAGCAATTTCCATAGGTCGTTTGCTGATAACTCATTAACTCGAGATGGTGGTAATTCCTCTAAGGCTTCCGTTATTTCCTGTTTGTATGAGTCTTCCTGGATTTGGTCCCATTTATTCCCTTTTCGTAGATTTCTTAATGGTCTTTTGATTTTAAGGCATAGCTCAGCTACCAGTGCATTATGATCACTGTCGCAGTCCATACCTGGGTAAGTTTTTGTGTTCTTTATAGAGGACCTCCATCTAGACTGACACAAAATGTAGTCAATTTGATTTCTAGTGCCATCGTAGGGGGACTGCCAGGTATAAAGACGGCGAGCGTGGTGCTCAAAATTTGAGTTGGTGACAAAAAGATTGTTTTCTGTGCAAAAGTCAAGCAGCATTTCTCCTCTTTCATTTCTTTCTTCTGTTCCGAACTTTCCTACAACTGCTTTTGGATGGTCATCTTAATCCGTACGCCTGATTTTGGCATTGAAATCTACGATTATCAGTATCATTTCTCGCCGTGCAATTCTGCTGAGTACATTGTTGAGCTCATTATAGAATTGCTCGATTTCTTCTTGAGATGAGGTCGTAGTCGGTGAATATACTTGAATCACATTCAGTTTGATTGGGCTGGTAAATAGTTTAACAGTCACGATTCGGTAACTAATGGTTTCATATCCGAGAAATGATTTATATTCTTGTTGATTATTATAGCCACGCCGTTTCGAGATTCAGTTTCGTTTCCTGCGCTTACCACCAGGTTGCTTTCCGATCTCCAGTGCGTTTCTGAGACTCCTATTATAGCTAAGTTTTTCACCATTTGTTCTTCGACTTGAAATTTGCCTAGGGCATTGAGTCCTCCAACGTTCCAGGTGCATATCTTCATCATTGACGATGTTGGTTTTGGTCCAGTCGCATATTTTCTCTGTAGAGCCTGGTTACCCGCCCTATCAAAGCTAGTAGTCCATTTCACACCAGCGATCCTGGAGTCGGATCGCATAACGTATTATTTCCGGTTTTAGACATGTTCATGGGGTTTTCTTGGGGAAAATTATCATGGTAGCCCC
The DNA here is from genome assembly GCA_958507055.1 of Crioceris asparagi. Lineage (NCBI taxonomy): Eukaryota > Metazoa > Arthropoda > Insecta > Coleoptera > Chrysomelidae > Crioceris > Crioceris asparagi. The sequence continues at coordinate 70,791,838 of OY293827.1, read as the reverse complement.
CTCTTCTTAACATGACGCATTTTTACAACCGGTGAGGCCGTTCTAGCATCGCTTGTAAATAAGGCAAGTGTAGCCGGGGATAATCTAGAGAACTGCCACCTTCACTCCCTGACGGTACGGTTGCTACCCGCACCGTTTAGTGTTCACCATATCTGGTTATCCTCTGCTCTGCGGCAAACTGAAGATAGGCAACAACCTTGAAATGATGATCGGTGCTTTGTGTGGTAATCAATCTGATTGAACATTTATAGTGGTAATATGCAATATTGTGACAAGGTAAAATTGTAGGTATTGCCCTAATAGTTGTTGAAGTTATTCAATGGCGGTAGGGGTGTCAGCCCTCGCAGTAGTTGTTGTCGGCACAGTTAGACGTCCTAGCGTAATTTAGTTATTTACCAGAAACAGCTGATGTTATATAATTATTATATATCAATTGAATTCATATTCAGAAATATACACATATATATATATATATATATATTTCTATTGTTGAGGTTACCTAAAACATTGAAATTCGAAAAAATAAAAAAATAAAAAAAATTTAATTCTTGATAAAAGAGGTATTGGCACCTTATTTTATCATCGTGTTGGTATTTTTTTCTTCTTTTTCATGGTTGTGAAATTTGTTTTTGTGATATTTGTTCGTGTTTTAACAACGGATGGTGTGACAGGAAATTGGTTATCGGAAGGCTGTTATATTAGGTTAGGAGAAATTTTTCGACAAAACTGATTTTTGATATTTTGTGCAGATACTGTTTTGTGTTAACTTGGAACGGGTGTTTTGGAGACAACATATTGTTTTATTGATTATAGAATATTGTTATATATGATATTTAGTTTATTTTTATCGGTTTTATAGTTTACTGTGTTTTGTTTGTTCTTTATATAGATAGTTTCTAGAATTACGCGTTTATATGTATTTTGTTCAGTAGTTAAAATTTTGGTTTCATCATAATTGAAAGTATGTTTTTTTCTTCTTCATGATTTGTTAATGCGTTTTTTTGTCATATTTATGACCTCTGGTGCGATTTATGAGGTATTGGCTAGTTTGACCTATATATGCGCTATTGCAGTTATTGCATGGTATTTCATATATGCTGTGGGTAATTTTATTCTTTTCGTTATTTGATTTTAGTTTACTATATGTTTTTTTCAGAAGGTTGTAAGCTTTATGACTAACCGGTATATTATGTTTTTCGAAAACCTTTTGTATGCTTTGTGACAAGTTTTTTTATATTTGGAAGTGAAAGGTACTTTTGTTTGATATCTTAATATTGGAGTATTACGCAAGTGAACCCACCCCAAAATGCTTAGCACAGGGTTAAACGGTACCGTAGATATCTTGATCATCTCCTTTCTGGCACAGTATGTGAAATGTTCAGAGATTATTCCAGACTGTCTCAGAACATTTCATTTGAATTGGAACATTGAATGCAATATTTAGTTTTTGAACGATTGTTCGACGATGGCAATTAATCACTATCTTAAAAGTCTTTAAAACAGTTATCGCTTTTCAAAATATGTATCTCATATAAAAATACACACGCCCATTTCAGAAATGCATTTTCACTCCTTAATGTTTTCTATGTTGCATTTGAAGGAAAATGATTTCTTATTGCTGAATAATGTCAATTGTCATAATCATGCAAATGGTTAGAATCCGACTGATATTTTAGTCTATATTCTAGTAAGCGTTCAAATTGCTATATTCCGGAAACTACACCTTGTGGAAACTTGCTGTAGAAAAATATTGAGCTAAGAGAAAATGCTGGAAATTGTTTTTAGGTTTGTAAGATAGCCGCTAGATGGCGTATTCGCTATATTAAATTCAATACAAGTTGTGTTTCTCAAACTTTTAGCTTATTAAGGTAATACAAAATTTATGCTTTTTAAAGAAGAGATATCTTTTGTTGAAGAACGTTTTGAATATCTCTAATATCAGAGCGGCTGAATGTATTTTAAATTATTTCGTGTCATATAAAAGAACTTACGCGTTATGATTGTAATTTGGCATTTTTTTATTACAGAGCATTCCTTGATATAAGGTTACGAATTGTGAAATTCACTAAGAAATTATATGTATTGATATTACTTTTTGCCATAAGAAGATGGCCGAACAAGTTATTCAAAACTGCTCCTGGATATCTTATATCTAACCCAAAATATCGGGGAAAGATATTTTGATGAGAAAATTCAATTCAGGGTTCATCAGCAAATCGGTGAAAACGGCATCCTCTTACTGAGACTACTCCGTCCGTCTATTCGCCTATTACTCTGTGTAGAGGCTGTATCTCATGAACCGTAGTAGGTAGACAGCTGAAATGTTCAGAGTATGTTTGTTGCAGAAGGTTTAAGAAGACCTTTTACAAATAAAAAAGCTGTTGATATGATTGCTGTTTATTTAAAATGTCTTTAAACTGAGATCTTGGCACAATGAATGTATCCAAATCGGCGTATGCGACGTTGGAATTTTTCTCCTCTTAGTACAGCATTTACTTACAATAACTGTAGCTCTCTGTCTATGATCCGGAGACATAAGAATTAGAAAACCGAGCAAAATATGGATTATTGTTTTAGTATGTCGTATTGAATATATTGTTTATATTAGTACAGAACATGTTCTCTTCCCTTGGGTATATTAGGTACCTACTACTGTTCAAAATATTTTGAAGGCAGGTAGATAAATTCGAATGACGCTAGAAAGTTTATTCCTTTGAGTCTCTCAAAATTTATTTATTTTTAGAATGCAATCATATCAAATATTTCTACGTCAAGTTTTGAATGAACAAGATGTTGAGAGAAGATTGGATAGATGTCATTAAATGCTACACATCTCAAATTATGAAAGACATTTTTTATCCCAATCCCTTACACAGAGTATGCAACATTTGATAGTGGGTTAAGTGGAAGTGGTACTTCACAAACTGTAATACCTGAGGGGCAACAGGTGAAGCGGAGGTATAAAATTTACTACTGGTAGGTGGAGCCTAAATACTACGCAAACATTATTTCTCATTTGTAATTCCCGTCCTAGAGCAGAGCTTCATCGATATCGAATACTTACGAGGGGAAAACTATATTCGGTACAGTTGCGGCGGTACCGACTGGAGACATATAGGTAGCGAATAAAAAGCGTGGGATGCTTTTTATGGTATTTTTATAATGACAATAATTTTACCAATATTTGTCGATAAATTATTTAGCACAATTGACGTTAAGCACTTCGCACGCTTTTCTACAATAAAATCAAATATTTTGTTAATCAATCTATTTCTATTTTAAACTTATTTAAGATTATTTTCTACATTTTAGTTAGGGTTTTGTATTAAAGCGTGTTTTCTATTTTTTGACCGAAAGTATTTTTTATGGCTGTTCGCGCGTTTTGCATAGTAAACGTACTCCGATTTAGAAGATTTTTGTTTCATTTGAAAGAGGAGAGTTGAGAAACAGTCCATTATTGAGAAAAATCAAATCCAAAATATCCTTCCCTACAAAACCGCCCCTAAAGGGGGTGGAGGAGCAATTTTTCTCGAAAATTGAAAATCCGAGACGACAGATGTTTGAATTGGACATTTTTAAAAATAATCATACGTTTTCGGGCTACAGTCTGAAATATGTGTTTCAGCTATGTAGAAGGGGCAAATTTTTTCCGAAAACAGAAAATTCGAGATTTGAAAATTAGAAAGGGGAGCATACCCGAAAACGTTTAAATTGAACATTTTTTCATAAGAGTTACGGTTTCCCAGTTTCGCAATGGTAAAGTCTGAAATATGTAATATGCGTATTTCCGTTATGTGGAAGAGCATTTTTTTTTCGAAAATTGATATGACACGGCCAAATTAAAGAAAAGATTATACGTAGCAACATTTAGAGTAAGTTACGGTTTTCGAGCTACAGCAGTAAAGTCTGAAATATGTATATTTGCGCCGCGATGTTTTGAGATCTCTGAATAATAAATAACAAGTACAAGGCTAAGCCTATAACTTTTTGGGTGTTACCAAAGAAGATATATACTAGTAGGTAGTATCTATCTTCCTTGGTATTACTAAACGTTCAAAATTTTGATGACTAATGTTACATTCAAAAATGTGAAATAAATATTTTTTACAAAAAATTGGACCGACTTTATTAGTTGTTGCACTGAAAATTACAAAATAATATTAATTTCATTGGTGCTGGTAATTTTGAAGTTGTACCGTTGTAGTTTGTTTTTGTAGGCACCAACTCCAAAAGAACTAGCACCAATAGAATTGATATTATTTTGTATTTTTCTGTGCAACAACTAATAAAGTCGGACCAATTTTTTCAAAATAATATTTTTTAACTATTCTTTATTTTTGACTTATTATTTATGAAGCACCTCTTGTGTTGTTGTTTGTTCATGTAGTTGGCACAGCGATAATTCAACGATCATGAAACATTTTTCAAGAAATTTGGCTTAAAAAATATATATTCATGAATTTATTGTATTGTCAACGGATTCTAATACATGTTAAAAAAAACATTTTATTTAGACATCTGAAAATAGTGTTCAAAGATTTTTGTACATAGATAGATAAAAAGATACAGGTGTTAGTATATGAAACCCTCTCAGAATATACACATATTAGATCATGACATATGACCCAAAAAATATTAACGTACGTATATGTGAGGATAATGTTATTTGGTTATTGATTGTGTGAAAGTGTAAAATGACAAAATATACCAGAAGGAAACGAATAACATTAGAAGGGACGATTTCATAAAATGTTCTGCGTCAGTATAAATATTGAAAAGTAATATTTTTAATAAAACTCATTTCTCATTTTGTTTTTTTATTCTATCTCGCACTTCCATGCCTCTATTTGCCCTACTATCTACAATTTCAGGTAAAACGTATTGGATATAGAACTGTTTTATTTTTCTTCCCAGTTTCTTCCCACAGATCAGCTAGATTTTCTTCGATTCTTGAGTAAGTTTTGGAAGATAACGTTGGTATATTCATTGTGGAATGAAACTCATTAAGGTGTGTATACCCAGATCCCACGTTTGTTATTCCAAGCACAGCACTATTATTAACGTCTTCAAAATTAGAAACAGTTGTTACAGTCTCCATGGACATACACATATTACATTTGAATGTAATTTTAGAAGCTACTCCCCTTCTAGTTTCTTTTATTATCTCAAGGTTTATGAGATAGCATCCGAAATGGGGAGCATGATAACTTATTGCAATAAGGGTATCGATAAAATGCTGAATATCGACTATTCTCCGTCCTTCGAGTTCGATTTTTTCATCGTTATTGCCCTTTTCTCTATTTGAGGTTTCAGTTGATGGTTCCTCGATAATTAAGCTTGTGCTTTCTTCCTGACTTATATGAGCTACATCAGTGACTTCGCAATAATTGTTACTAACATCTTTACCCAAATGATTATCATCTGGAAAATGTATGTTTTTTGAAATATCACACAGTTCACTATCGAAACTTGAATTTTGTTCATGCGTTGCTTCAACAGAGGGACCCTGTCCAGAACAATTATTTTCACTGACGCGTTTTACACCGCAAAGAATCACGCCAACGATATCAATATCCGAACATTGTTCATTTGAGGGCGTAGAACCAATAGCTTGGGTATCCTTATATTCCACCGGTACGGTACCAGGCTCCTGTACCTCTAATGATCTTGATGTCCCAGCTTCACTCATCTTCGATATAATAAAAATATAGTGTTTTCTGTATTTGTCTGACCAGGACCTCTTCAATCTCAATGTGCTTTGCTTTATGTAGAATATGATGAAAACGGCTTTAATGAAGGAATACAAAAATTACACTATTGCTTTTATTTACTATATGGAACAGTTACTAGTTCAATAATGAAGCCTTCAATCGCTGTGTGATTTATTTAGAAGAGAACCTTGTCACATTCCTCATGTAATTCAAATTACATAATGATAAAACTTCCACTTATACCACCATATTTTTAAATAATAAATTAATATGTGTTTTAATATACCTATAAGTGGAAGTTTATAATTTTTTTGTTTCAATTGATCATGAATTTCCATCAAGTATCAGCAATATAGTTTAAAGATATTATTATACACAGATTTTAGAGATTTTCTATTCACAGTTACTGTGTACATGATCGCTAACGCTAACCAAAATGCCGTTGTATTGTCAGGACACTGTGTTCAATAAAATATTTACGTAGGATTCCAGTTCAACTCACCTTATTTATTCGCTGGATTTTGGATCTAGAAGACGATCTCGTAGATGACAACCATAATCGGTTCTTCAAACCTTTACGTGTGACCGGCATTCTTGAATATTATAATCACAATGCCTATGTCTGTTGCTGCTGATCTTTTATACCCATAAGGGCCAATTTCAAAACCAAATCACTAATTAACTAAATCTTCAAATGACAAATTAAAACATTTCATAATAGCTATATTGCGTTATTGCGACCGAGAAATTACGGCAAAAACGTAATCCCCCGACAGGTAATTCTTCCAAGAAAGAATATTATCCTACTTGGATGAAGAATTGAAAAAAATGTGCTGGTATAAGAAGAAATAAGGAAAATAATTGACAGGGATATGGATATTTATAGAAAAGAAGTGATGTTGAAGGATTTGGATACTGAATTCAAAATCAAAAAATAGATAAAATAAATAGTACCTATATTCAACCAGAATCAATTAATTGCGCACGGATTTTATCAATACTTATTTGAGTATATTGGTCCGCTTATGAAAGATTTAATTTGTAGGAAGTTGTTGTCTATTGAGATAATCCCATCGAACACTGCGCTACTCATGAGTTCCTTCACTGGACATCTCTAAGACAAACTACGTGAGCGATGTAGGGAATAAACTCACAAATCGGTCAAGGCAATAGCTCTTCATATATTATACAAACCACTAATTTCAGTTCAAGCAGTTTTATTAAATTTTCAATATTCTTCTTGATCTTTTTATTTACCTACGTACGATATAAAATACTACTTATTCAATTTTCAACGGAAACTGTACTTCTTCACCCATCCGTCTATCCCTCGTAAACATTTATAATAGCGAATGTATTTTATCTCCATTCATAAATGATGATTACTTTAGAACTCAGAGAGCGGCGCCACTCTGTAGATGCAAAATGTTGCTAGCAAGGGTTTCGTAGTCCCTTACTTTTATGATTTATTTTTCATTACTAGTTGATGAAAAAAATGTCCTTGTTGGTAAAGGTCTAATCTATGTTTCTGTCGTCTTACTTTTTTGATATTTTCCTTGATTCTTCTCTAAAAAAATGGGAAACTCGTCAAAAAATATGAAATTTTATGTTTTTTTTAGAAAGAACTAAATAAAATTTTGAAAAAGTGATTCCACAGAAACATAGATAAGAGCTTTACCAATACGTAGTTATTTTTTCATTCTCTTAAAATAAAAAATGAACCTAAAAGGGACTACGAAACCCTTGCATACATTGTTTTAAAGTGAAGTACAACTTCCTCTTAACATTATTGGAATGCGGAAAATCCTCTTTAGTTGCGCGAAGTTCAGCATCAAGAACATAGAGTCTTATTGTCTGGTGTAGCATCCTAGGCTTTAGCATTATTGGACCCTGTTTGTTCAATCGTACACTAAATGGCAAAGACTTTCTTGATTTTCTTGTCACTCAACTACCGATTTTATTACAAAATCTGCCACTGGGAATAAGACAGAATATGGTATTTACCAGTCTTTCAACAGATTTTGATATAAATATGCAGGAATATAAAGACTATATTTTTCAACAGCGGTGAATTAGAAGAGGAGGTATATATCCATGGACAGCTAAATCCCCAGAGTTAACCTGTTTGGATCTCAATTTATGGGGGCGGTTGAAAGACATCATATATCAAACTCAAACTACAGCTAGGCAAGAATAGGAAACAAAATTCTTAATGCAATAAGCAATCTACCAAGGTCTGGAAATGGATCTGGAGAATCTTACTTGAATTTATTGCAATTTTATTAAGTATACATTTTCTATTAGGTACTTTGATACGGTAAAATTTCGAGAAACGCATCAATTTAAATTCAAAATAGCTATTACCTAATCGGCCATCTTAGAAACCCGAAAATAATTTCCAGCTTTTTGTCTTGGCTACTTTAGGATGGAATTCATAGATGTCACTCAAACTCAATATCTGCTACACTCAATTTGAGGACAATTTAAGTGTGAGTGGAGACCTAGCCTCAAATTGTAATAAAACATAAAAAAATAATCATAAACAACTTAAGTTGTTTATGATTATTTTTTAAACTTATTGACTGTGTTGTATTCTTGTAGTTTCCCTGAGGATGGTAATGATGAATAAATTACCGAAAGCTTGGATATCACTTTAAAGAGTATTCTTTCAATTTTGCTGCGTCCCCACAACTTGATTCAATTACAATCTGTCAGCAACAACTACCCTTGTATATATATATATATATATATATATATATATATATATATATATATATATATATATATATATATATATATTAAACGCAATGAGCAAAACCTGAATATTTTACGAAATTATTGAGTGTAGTTCCGTTCTGGAATCCCAAAATTGAGTGTAGTTTTGATTTGAGTGGAATTTGAGGGTGAGTGGAGAAAGAGTGACGAGTATTAATTTGGCCCTTTAGGGACTCAAAAGAAGAAACTACACTTAAAAGGTCCCTCAATTGATTCTCAATATTGAGTAGGTATAAATTAAGCGAATTTTGGCACTCAATTCAATTTAACGTCACTTTTTGAGCTTGTCATAATTTAGTAAAATATTCTGGATATGTTCATTGCGTTTATTATTTATATATTTAAAATAAATAAATGTGTATAGTATATTCATAAAAATTAATAACTTCAACGAATCTATTGATTTCATTGATGGAAAATAATGTTTATTTAACTATTCCAGGGTAAGACAGTATTTGTCAGTTATATTTTGAAATCATTAATGAGAATTTTAGACAAATTTTGAGAGATTACAATAATCATCTTGAGAAATTTAGTAATAGTGAAATTTTTATGAGATATTGATTCGATGGAAATATTATTCCTTTTTTGATAGAGTGGCTCATCTGTTTGTAATTTGTGCTATAACTGCTGAATAGCGGACGCATAGCTTCTTTAAATAAGCATTTCTCATTTACTGACTTATCTTTTTTCTGGTTATGCACCATATCAAATATAAAGTTCTTATTTTAATTCAAATGCAAACTTTTGCAACTGACAATGACAGAATGGCAGGGTAATTATAGTTCAAGGTTATCTAAACATAGCAAAGAACAATGCTCTGTGATGGATACACTCATTAAAAATAGGGTTGCCACATGATCCAACCCTTAAATTGAGTTATGATTGAGGAACAACGATTTTCATATCTCTGAATCCCAATTTGAGGCTAGCTCTTCACTCACACTCAAATTTAGTGTAATAGATATTGAGTTTGAATGTCGTCTTTGAATTCCACCCTAAATTACTTTTATTCTGGGCTTAAGCTGACAGTTAAAGGAAAAAGATATATTGTAATTTAAAATTTCTATGTAAGTCATTAAGTTTTTTACCATTATCTCTAGTATGAGTAGGTAAAATATAGCACTTTGCATGCTTATTTGGTGAACCTGTACCTACTTCTTTTTCCTAACAGAAGACATTCGAGATGATGTACATGGATCATCAAGATCACCTAGTTTTAAAGCGCTAATGAGCATTCAAGAGACAATGGCCGTATCCACAGAAGTGGCTGATTACCTATCAATTAATAATCATCAATCAATTATCATGCTCTTGGACGTCAGTAATGAGCATTTATTAGCTCGTTTGTCAAACTGACATCTGTCAAAAGAATTGAAATAATTTAAATTCAATAATAACGTTGGTACCTATATTAGAAAAATTTAAAATGGAGGCGAAACATTATCTCCTATTGTATATTTATATGAAAAATATTATGTAGTAAATGATAGATGTTTAATAGAATTAGGAAATAACAAAAAAAAGGTAGGCTATATCATATTATTCCTTACTGATTAGCTGGGAACCTGGACACTTCGCCCAATAGACACTTCGCCCAAAACGACATATCGACCACTTCGCCCAAAAATTTCGCACTTCACCCAATATAATTAAAAGTCCACTTCGCTCAAAACTCATTGGTGAACACTTCACCCAAAATGTCCACTTCGCCCAAACTAACTGAAAGTCCAGAAAGCCCAAAATGGTCACTTCGCAAAAATTATTTATTTATTTTGATCGAACTCTATTCGGGACCTTATAAATAAGTTTATATTATAACTGTAAATTTTATTAGAAAAGTAGACCAGCATAAAATAGTATTGTAATTCGACTTCATATTAATTAGGAAAAAGTCACCGAGAAATTAATATAGAAATTCATTCAATAAATATAAATGATAAATATATTATTATGTAAAATAAGCAGAGTTCACTTTATTTTTAAACAAAATTATATTTTTAATACATAATACAGTTCCCAAACATAACTTATTTAAGATCTCTAAGTTTAAATATTGATTTTTTGCAGCCCATGAAGATGTTCTTTTAAAAAACAGTAATATAATGAACTTAACATTCCACTACCTTGAAGTTGAAAATTTAAACAGTCATAATATTAACTTATTACTAAGGTCCCGAACAGAGTTCGATCAAAATAAATAAATAATTTGTGCGAAGTGACCATTTTGGGCTTTGTAGTCTTTCAGTTAGTTTGGGCGAACTGGACATTTTTGGCGAAGTGTCCACCAACGAGTTTTGGGCGAAGTATCCATTTTGGGCTTTGTGGACTTTTAATTGCAGTGGGTGAAGTAGCTCTGGAAATTGTTTTCAGTGCGAATTTTTTGGGCCAAGTGGTCGATATATCATTTTGGGCGAACTGTCAATTGGGCGAAGTGTCCTTGACCCATTAGCTGTTATCTTTCTGATTATTAATCGATTGCTAATCAGTCACTTCTATAGACGGGGCCAATATTTCTCGTTTTATCTTCTCTACTTCATAATATTAGTAATAAACACTTCGCAGTTTCGATGACAGAGACATCAACTAATACCAAAAAGTGTATTCAAGATACAAAGTTATGCCTTTTAATATTAAAGCCATCTCCAATGTCCATTATCAACTACATTAATTTGTCAAAGTAAATACAACTGAAGCAATTCCCTCATTTTTTTACATATTCATTCATAATCTTGTAATCATAACTTTAATATGCTTATTGATCAATCGAGTATTATAGTTTTTAGATAAATTGATATCAGGGAATCTTGCAAAATAATGGATTCAAAAGACTATTATGCTTACCATCCACATTGAGCATGATGGCCAAGTTGATTTTCGGTTCAGTATTTACTTGGCACTCGTAGACGCCTGCATCTCGTTTCTGAACATATTCGATTTTTAGATGCCAGTCATCACTGTGTTCTGGATGTCTTACGCTGAATCGGGCATCACCTGTATAAGTATGAATACCCGAGGTGAGAATGTGGAGGTCTCTTTTTCGCATCCAGGATACCTGAAATAGAAAACAAGTTTCTTGGAGAACTTCATTTTTACCAGGGCTATTCATAAGGCGCATAGACAGACCCACGTATGCAATGTGATTGTAGCGTTATAATCACTTTTTACTAATTCAAGAACTACAAAAGATGCATAATCTTATCGCCAAAAGAAACAGATATATTGTAAGATCCCTGACGCAGTCCAGCCCAATGGGAAATGAGAAAAAGTTACTGTCCGTACTGTAGTTCCCTTTGACTTCCAAAACGTAACATGCTGCTTCTGTAAATCCCATTCTAAAAAATATCATTGTATAACAGTTTTGAATAGTTTCAATCAAAACAATTTCTGAGCACTAAACTCTAAGGAAATTGGGATAACTATTAGGTAAAACAAACGCTGTTTGATTAAATATTTAATCTTATGGTAAGAACAAATAGAAAGATTCTGGAATCGTTATTTCTTTTTTTCAGTATTCGTTACTATTTTAGGTAACTAAATTACGGAGTTAATACAGTAGAATAGCAAAGCTATAAGGAAAATTGAATATAAAAGAAACCGAATATTGATCGAGGCTGTTGTTGGGACAAGAAAGGAACTCCCTCCTTCCAGATACGGTAGTGCGTATTACACATACTATATTATTTAATTAGGTATTTCTATTTACTAAATACATTCTGTTTTGAACGGACTTTAATTGGATTTTTTGTTTCCTTTTTTCTGTATCAATTTGAGCGTTTCGAATTGTACCTAGCTGTACTCCAATTAAATGATTCCTTTTTGATCGACTATAAAGAATGGAGGAGGTATTTAATTAGCTTTTTCCTTTTCAAAAATTAATACCGAGAGAAGGTCCCATAAAAATGAGAATTTCATCTACACAAAAACTTCCCTCAATATGAGTGATGAGTATAAAATTTTGACTAATCAATGAAAAGATCATTTGTGGTTAACATTTAAATTGGAACTGCTTCCCTAATAGCACAAATTTGTCCATTGGATGTCCATTGGACAAACTGCTCTGGACAACCTGGACATCCAATGGACAACCAGAATGTGTACACTGGATTATATAAGGACGTCCATTGGACATTCACTTTCCACCTTTTTGGATATCCATAGAATGTCTCATTACGTTTATCCATCGGATGGACTATCTGGATGGCCATAGAATGTACAGTGGACAACATAACATATAAACATCCATGGGACATCCAGTTACATATATAAATTAGCGTTTTAAAACCAGCCGGCAGGTTACGAAATAAGTTTTGAGTGGTGCAAATATTAAACTTGCTTAATATTTTATCATATCTGAACCAATCAAAACTTCAATTCATAACCTGCCAGCTGGTAAGTTTCTTCTTGGAAAACACTAATTGTCTAATAATTTTGTTTTTTTTTATGGGAGATAAGTTACCACATACATAAGAAAATAAAATACTTGAGGAGCTTTGAAAATATAATACTAAATATAAAAAATAGTCCAAAATATGAAAAAATATAAAAAATAACAAAATATATGTTGGTACCTATATATTAAAAAAAATCTAAAAACAAAATATAAAATATACAAAATTCAACTTCAACATAAAATAATATATAGCTCTTAGATATTTTCTTGTGGCCTCTTCCACCATTGGCTGCTCCTAAAAATGAATATTTTTATATGTATTTTTTTCGAAAAATATTTTTATTACAATTAACGATGAAGCTTTTGGTCGCGACTTTATGAGCGTGGAGAACATACACAGAGATAGACGAGGTAAAATGGAACATTTATTTTAATTTAAACCTCTAGCAATATATCGGTGAAAATTGTATTGTACAGACATACAGAAAGACAGACGGACGCGGTGATTTAGAACTAAACTTCAATGGAAGATCAGAAACTACAGGTTTCAAGGCATGTAGCAAGTCAAAAGCTGCAGAGTGGCTTAATTATATTATACAATTCAATGCCCAGTTTGCCAACTGAGATAAAGTATCAGAAGTTTCGTTAATTACGTCTAAATCTAGTTGATATGATTGTAATTAAGTCACCCTGATCTGGAGAGTTTTCATGAGAACATATGGATGAGACGTTGTTAAAATCCAGCAAATTGTCTGCTGTTTCCGTAGAGGCATATATCCTACTTGGTGGAGGAGACCAGATAGGTGGCTCCTGCACTTATGAAATATTCAAATTAGAAGATTCTATTGCTGAGGATACTGAATGACAAATATCGGCATCCACTAAACTATCCACACTACCCACAATGTTATGCAATGAGTTTTCTGCAATCTTGGCTCATTTGTAATATTTAAGAAAGGATTTCTCTCTCTTCACGTTCTTATTGTTCACCATGAAACAGATAATGCTATAAAAATGTACTTATCTTATAATCGAAAGCCGTACTTACAGTAACTGTAAGATGAAGTTCCGGAATTTCTCTAAGTATATATATCGTCACTACAAACACTCTTCACTACGCACACACGAACACTAAAATATCCAAACAGAGAAATTTAGTTTTGTGTATTCGTAGCTATCGGTTAAAAAATAACCTCACTTTCAGGAGTATGAGAAATTGAGCATAAGCATCGACAATGACAGAGAACCAAGGAAATATCCTTGCAAAGAACAGAGACGTATACTCTGTTCTCTGATAATGGACATGAAAATATACAATGTACATCCGAAATCCGAATAGAAAATATCTCATCTGCGTCCTAAGTCCTAGCGTAGCGTACAACAAATCAAAGATTAATAAAACAGCCAAGCATTTACCAGTTACCATGGTACAAGCGTCTTCTGCTGGCGTTTAAGCGAGCATCTAGAATAACTAATAAAATCTAGAACTACCTAGTTAATATATTTCGGAATGTATACCCATGCCGTTGCTATTTTTCTATTTGAAATTTGGCCTTTCTTATATACACCTATTGAGGGAAACTTTCCTTAAATATCGTTTATATGAATACTATAAATAATATACTAATCTTGGCCGTCCATTGGATATAATCCCTGTGTCCAACACACATCTAGCTAAAAACGCTCTGCAACATTTTTGACAGATTTTGGTAGAAAACGCTTGCGCTTTTTAAGCTGCAGCATCAGAAATACCCCAACAGTTATTTTTAAAGCTTCTTTATAAACAGCTTAAGAGCAAACAGCAAATTCTGTCAAAAATGTTGTAGCGCTTTTTAGCTAGATGTGTGTTGGACACAGGGATTCCTGTAAAGTTGCTATTTTTCTGGAGAGGACATAGAATGTACATCTTATGTACAACCTCAATTGGATATCGATTGGAAATCACCATTTGTACAGCGTATGGACAATGTTTCAATGTTTATGGACATAATGTAGGAGAGTACTCCAAATAGACACCATATGGAGTATATGTCCATGGACACCTTGGACATACAGTGGAAATAAAACGGATGTCCACTGGACATCTTGTGTTATTAGGGTTCCAAACTACAATTACCAGGGAAGTGTTGAAAGATTGGAAGATTATTAGCGCTATATTATCTGAATATAAGTATTTTTGGGTATAAACTGAGACATTTTTAATAAATATTATCTATAAAAAAATACGACCGACTTTATAAAAAATACAAATTAGTAATAATTCTTCTGGTGCCGGAATCCCAATTTAATCAAGCTTATCAACAACATTCTTGCTAAAATTTTCCTTAGTTCGTTAAAGATTGTCGTTGTTTAATTTATTGTTGACATACATTTGATCCCAAGAAAGAGTATCCGACAAAATCAAAGGCGATTCTTTTCTATACCGGATCTGGTCAATCAGGCTATTTCAACAAAGAAAAATTAGCGTTAGCAAAAATTGAATAATACGCAGAACTCGATCTTGCAGGATCAATACCTATTCTTGTGACAGAAAAACTCTTCCATCCCTCTAAAATTTTATCAATACCCATGAAAATGATACCTTTGCAAACTTCCAAAATTAATTTAATTAGAATTATTTTTCTAAACGGATCTTCTGAACGTAACACTAGACTGTTGTATAACGAGCCGAATTTGTTTTTGTTTATCTTCTGATTAGTCCAATTTGTAGGTATACTACTGCCAATATGCATATACCTACGCGTAAAATACGCTATGGTGATTCTGTAGTCCCATCTATATAGCATTAAAAAAATAATTAGACTGATCTCCGACAAGATCCTCATCACATTACATTTCCGAACAACGGACATATACCCCATACGCTATCAGTAATAGCAGCTATACGTCTAACAGGTATCGTATTCCATTCGGAAACAATGGATATACATAAGGGCTCCCTGGAGATGTCTCCATTGGCAGATGTTCGCGCCAGCTATTATATTGGAGTCCATGCACCAATTAACCTGCAATTTGCCAATCTCAAAAAGATGCTCCCAATTTGGTCGAGTACCGACAAAGGCATGACAACACGAGTGTTTTTGAGACATAGTTATAAGTTGGATAGATTTCTTTCGTTCTCTCTGGATTAATAATGGATTTAAATAAATGCTTATATATAGTCAGCGATCAATTAAGTCCATGCAATTACGCATGTATTATCTTAAAGAATAAGCATGGTACAATTCATAAATAATTTATCTTGACAATTTAAAAGATAAGGTTGCGACCAATCGCACACTTTGTGACATTTACCTACAAGAGGTATCTATAGCTAGTATTAACTGGCATATGTAGGTATAGGTCTTGGAGACATGTACTGATCAGCTTGTGTAGTTGCAGTAGCAGATTCAAAAATATTCAGTCGTTATAGCTACCCGTATGAGTAGCAGCTTGGTTCAAAATGTCGTATGTCGTAGTTGTCTATAGTTTTTATCAAATTTCTCTATATTTTAAATTATTATACTTGAGCTTGGAAACAATAAATAATACATGCTATAGTTCTTAATTGCAACTCAGCCTAGTCGTGCTTGTTCATAATATTATATATTCGTCAAGTTATTTTTGGCCATTGTTGCACTCATATATTTTTAACATAATTATGTGAGTGTTTCAAAGAACATCTGTCTCGTAGACCAAATGAGAGATAATCTGCTTCAGTGAGTCTGTTAGATAATGAAGTGACTGGGATTCAAAAGTTATCATTAGATATTTTGAGATAGTTCAAATAGCACTGCCAGGAAATTACCATTTCACTTTAGTCTTTAGCATGTGTATCGGTAGAGTGTGGAATAAATTTATTATTTATATATTAATAACAGAGGAAAATTATTTGGACTCCATGTAATGAATAATGCGATCACATAAAAATATGAGATTTGGTACAGATACAGCTTATATGGGGAAGGAGTGTATCAATCATGTAGGTATAATAATATGTGTTACAAATACATAAAACAGAATAAAGTTAATTTACGTTTAGTAGCCGTTTTTATTCATCGATGTTTACGGCCAAAAGAATAAAAATGCCTTCGATCCTTCCTTCTATTATTAATTTGAGAAGTCCGTATTTTTCATTTCTGAGAATGTGTCCAAAATATTCCAACTTTCGTTTTTTAAGTGTAAGCATGACTTCGAGATCTTTCGACCTTCTTGTAAGTACATCCACATTCCGCACCCTGTTCATCCAGGATATTTTCAACATCCGTCGATACGTCCACATTTCGAAAGCTTCCAGCTTTTTACACATGGCGTCTATAAGAGTAACTGTAACTGGTTTAGCTTTATTCACTTTCTCGTATGCAACATTACCAGCATCACGAAATCTATTGAGCAGTCTTTCAAAACCTTATTTTTTGGATGAGCTCTATCAGAGTACATTTGAGCATAAACTCTAGATGTTAGGAGACAATTTTCTAAATATTCTCCAATGTAAAGTATCATGTCGACTCCTTTATTTATCGGGTACTGCTTTGCTAATACAGGATTTTTCAGATAATTAACAGAGAAATGTCATAAAATGACATAAAATTAGGTACCATCTGGATTATGTATGCATTTTTTGTTTTAAAATTTTTCACTTAATTTAAAAAAATTGTAAATTGCATGAAAAGTTTACCTAGTATAGGACACCCTCATACCATTCGAAAGAGGACATTTTTTGATATGGTAAATTATTGAAATACAGGGTGTTTAAAATAAGCCAGATATAACTCATTGAATGATCTAATAATGAAACTATAAATTCTGAACACCCTGTAAGGAGATGTTTAGTAGTCAATCGTTTATGTGATATGGACATTATCTGTTATGTGGTATAAAATATTTTTTATTACAGTTTATCTTTTATCTAATAAGAGTTAGATGGACGAATCATTGTTGTTAATTTTGAAATTTATCAAATAAGAATAAATATTGCACCGAAAAGAAGTTGGCGCGGAAATTTTGTTTTTCTCAATATTACTAATATACATAAATTGCTCACTAAATGCTCATTCTGAAACTAAAATTGCTCAAGCTGGAAAGTTAATAATCAATAAGATATTCTCAAATTAAATTTGTGTTTGTAATTTCACGGACATGTCGCCTAATAATGAGTATTTTCGGGATTAAGTTCCGCCAAAAAATTGCTCAGCAATTGCTCAGTCAGAATATATGAATAGTTCTATGTTTTTCGATTGATAATTGAATAATATTAATGATTAATTGTTTCTCAATATGGTTGTGAAGCTATGACGTCATCATGGTATATCTGAATGGTGGTAGTAGCAAAGATAACCAGTACTGGATCAAATTGGCAAATGCGCTTTATTGTTATTATTTTCAAGCTGATGTATATTGATTGTATTTAGGTCAAATAGTAGTTGTATAGACTTATCTTTTATTATTTTTATTATTAAGGTAAATAAATCAATAATAAAGAATATTTCAGACACAGAAAATTGATTTGGGGGTAGTGTTCGCTGGTTAGGTTAATGTCGATGTGTCAAGAAGACTGGAAACAAGGAGAGTAAACTTCCTATGCTTCTCTAATTAGAACATGGTATTAAGCCCGCTGCAGACGGAGTATGTTTTGCTGCATGTTTCCTTGACGGGAGCTAGGCATGATGCTGTGTGCTGTGCATGCTTCCGTTTAAGAAAATGACATCACGTGCACGGTTGGTTGCTTGAACACATGCATGATTTGATGATAGAACCGGTGCTATTTTCGGTGACTGTTTTCACGCATCGTGCCTTGTCGGAGCACTCGGAACTAGTCGAGTCGTACTCAAAAGTTATTTTACAGATGATAACGTGTTATTTTTGATTGTTGGGACATTTTCTCTGTTGTAACAATAATTAGAAATTGAGCTTGAGTAGAATGTTCACTATTTTGTATCTTTTGTCACAGTCATATTTCTCTGTACTGTCATTTTACATACATGATGGCCTGTATCGTGTGAAGCCAACACAAGCAAGGGAGCCATCAACATACCATGCGCGACAACATTTATCGGACCGTGCAGCAAAACAAGCAAGCAATCATGCAGAAAAATATACTCCGTCTGCAGCGGGCCTTACTAAGGAGACATCGCATTTGGAGAGCAAGTGAAGCCAAATAAGCACTAAATCACTAGCCGCCAATGGACGTAACAACATATTCTTTTTTCGACAGTGACTCTTGTATTCAAGTGCCACGCATTTCGTCATTGTTTTATGATATAAAATCGTCGTTTTCATTAAAAAACAGCACAAATAATGAAAATCAAAATAAGCTGTAATAGATATAAGATATCACTGGCTGTAAACATCAACCTCAGTGCGAAACTAATGGCTGCCGACGAAAAATTGGCTTCAATTTCTTTTAACGACGGCTATACAGAGCAGCATCTCCTGTCGTGTACGCACGACACTTCCCTACTCTAAGCTTCTCTTTGTAGCCACATGAGATTACATAAGTTGCATATCATAGCGTGACCTCAAATATATGTTCTCTTAACCTCGTGATCATGATCTGCTGTCTTGTTTGCGAGAGCCACTTGTTGCGCACGGCATGGTCCGCAAAGACGCATTTACAAAAATATGCGTATGAAAATTTACCCAATTTTTACGGCAAGATTAATCTCCTTCTATCCAGTCTTCTTGCCGTCTGTCATGAAGAAGCACACATACACTTGAACTTCTATACTGCTAGCATTGAGGAAAAAAATACGCAAAAATGAAGCCAAAGACCTGAGGATACCTGGCGATATGCGCATGCGTCATGAACTTTTTTGGCTAAAAGAAGGGACATGTCATTATGTTACCACATTTACCATTGGCGCAGCTTATTTGGTAAGCTGTGCCATTGGTAATCTGTGATGTTACCATGGATACCATATGATGTGACTCCAAGCCACTTCCCCTTTCGCGCATGCGTGCTAAACTCGCAATCCCCATACTGAGCTTCACTTAAAAATTCAAGGATCAAATTATATGTATATAGAATTATGTGCTTGCACAAAAGCATGGAACAAAGAGACTACCAACCAGAGAACACTACCTCCAACTACCAACAGAGATAACACCAGCACTCAAGCATGATAGCTTTACAACCGTATTTAAAAACTATTAATTAATCATTAATTTTATTAAATTATCAATCGAAAAACATAGAGCTATTCATATATTCTGATTGAGCAATTGCTGAGCAATTTTTTGACGCAACTCAATCCCGAAAATACTAATTATTAAGCGACATGTTCGTGAAATTACAAACAAAAATTTAATTTGAGAATGTCTTATTAATAATAAACTTTCCAGCTTGAGTAATTTCAGTTTCAGAATGAGCATTTAGTGAGCAATTTATGTATATTAGTAATATTGAGAACAATAAAATATCCGCGTCAACTTCTTTCCGGTAAATATTGCTTGTGTTATTTATATCTGTTCTATGATTCATGATTCATTCTATTTTTTCATAAATAAATTAATAATTATTTATAACATACTATCCACGTACCGCCATAGAAAGCGCATATGTAGTAGACCAGAATGATATTTTTGAAAGTTTCCATGAAAATATTAATAAATAAATATTTGGGGTATTACAATAGATGTCGCATTTGTACCAAAAGATATGTCAAATTTGAAACAAAAATAAGTCGTGCTAATATCTGAGTCAAGTTTGCTAACTAATCAGAGACAAGGTTTCAAAATGACAGTAAAAACAGTAAGAAATCTCAAAAAGTAGTTATTGAGCCATATCCGTATGAATGACATACGGTTACATCTTCTGTTTGATTTTATTTCAAAAGATTATAAAAATATAATAATATGGAATTTACCTGGGTATAAGCTGGCTACGATCCGTCGAAACATTTTTTATTTTATGTTTTTGCAATACACTCAGAACAATAAATTTGTTATATGTTTATGAATTAAGTGATCTTTCAAATAGTGGATCACAAAACCTACTTTCCATTTAAAATATTGTCACTCAATGGGGATTCAAGCGTAGGGATGGTATTTTTGATTGCAAGAGGACATTAGATGACTTAGAATTGACATGTCAGGAATTTTATAAATAAATGACGGATTCAGTTTGAGAAGAAATAAAAAGAAGTTTTGTGCTGACTACTTTTGGTTTAAATTCGTTGAAAGAAGTTTTTTATTAGGTAAAAGATACAAGATGTAGAATTTTTATCAAGTTTCATCATATCCTATTGAAATTACTTACTTTTGTTAATGAGCGAGTTCGACAAAGTAGTTTCACAATGGCGGTTGTTGAGAGAAATTGTCAGGAATGTGAATTCCATATACTAGACTTATTCATAAGAACACATTGTAATATCTAAGCATATTATAAGGTCATACTAGAGAAACTGTATTCATAAAAGTTCAATAGCGTTAAGTTAATATAACGATTTTATACATTATTATTGAAGGTTCAGCCCTGCTATAGACTCTATAAAAATCTCGGCTTTTCCAGCTGGTGTTTGATTGACTCCTCATAATTTTCAGAATACATAAACTTTGGTATTATTGACACTTTTAGATAAAGGTATATTTTTTGTAATACGGTAATAAAATCATTTTAGTTATGACATTTCTATCGACCATTTATGAATAGAGAAAGTAATAGGAGGTTTATGAGCGTTTCAAGTAAAGGGTATTTAAAACTCATTTTAAGTTATTTTTTTTAATAAAAATGTAATCTTTAACTGAGGGCTTACTCAACTCTATTCAATTCTTTGCTTTATTCGACTTAGATCTCGATCCACCAAAATACCATATACTTCAAGCAGTGATCGAAAATCTTCGAAGCCTTTATCAGTTCGCGTTTTACAAAAAAGTTTTCATCAATCCTAATCCTACAATTTTCAATCGGAGTATTTTTTTAAAATTAATAATAGTTATAGTGTTGCCTACTTTTGAGTTTGTGGATAAGAAATACAATAATACATATTTTCAGTGTTTCTAAAACGTCTTACATCAACATAAAGATGAAAATATTAGTAAAATTCTAAGAAAAATATCCTGAAATTGCGAATGGGCATTTCGCTTAATGTCAGATGAACCTGACTGGGCCCAAATTTCGAATTTTATTGAATTACTCGGATGGCACAAGAATCGCCAAATTATGAGCTAAGATCACCGTATAAAACTTTTGATACAATAATTTATAGGTACTATCCAAATGATTGCTTGTAATATGTTTCCTTGTTTTGCTACTTCTTAAAATGTAAACCTTTTTTTTAGATTTGGACTGATAAGAAATACTTATTCTCTGTAAATGGCGAGGTTGGACGGGTTATGTTCTTTGAGTCACAGTTATTAAATAAAATTAAAAACTAGATGTTGATATGTGTAAATTGTCCAAATTAAATTTTAAGTCTGTCTTGTTAAGGTGAATTTTATTCATTATGCATTACATTTTTTTTTTCATAACTTTATTTAAAGTCGCATTAACATCTAGGTCATGACAATTAAATATAAACAACTAAAAACTAATGTTACAATTCAGTGACATGAAGATAGAGTGAACAATACAATAAAACACAAACAATGAACTAGAAACTAAAATAACATAATAACACTTACATGGCAAACATAATACAGTATAATGAAATAAAACAATCAACTAAGAAATATGCTAATGTATTTATATGAAAATTTTTCATTAATTTATATTTTGTCGTAAAGTTCTATATCCTTCAGAAAATTTAACATACTACTTTGAAGTACAGGATTGCACAAGCATTTGCTGATAGGAGGGATGATGTGGAACTCATTTTTCCTCTGGGATCTAAATTTTTAACTCTCTTTAACTATATGTTCTACTGTTGGCAAGGTCCGGTTTCACACAATGTACAAATTGGAGGCGGTTCACTTCTCATAAGGTAGATTTGAGTAATATTTGTGTGCCTTATTCTTAGTCTTTGTAAAACCCTCTTCCTTGTGTTTCAGTTGAATATTTGAAAACTTTTCAAACACGTTTTTTCTGACATGCTTCAATTTTTTTTGGAGGCATCTCCAGCCATTTTTTATTCCATGCTGCGACTACGTATTCTTTGATCATTAACTTGGCGTTTGATTTTGTCAAGATTATTTTCTCAATATCTAAGAAATCCCGTGCTCCTTTCTTAGCCAGTTCGTCAGCTCTCTCATTTCCTGTTACACCCGAATGAGATGGTATCCAAGTTAGAGTGATCTGTTTCCTTTGGTGATGTGCTTTTATTAGTTTACGAACAATGGTTTTTATTTGTTGATTGGCTGGTAGGGAATTCTGAATTGCTCTAAGAACACTAAGAGAGTATGTAAGAATTAAGGAATATTTTACGTTTTCTGTGAATATTAACTCTATTGGTTTTTCTATGGCATATGCTTCACATGAGAATATTGAGCAGGCTATTGGCAGTTTGTAATAAAATACCCTGTTGTTCATTATAACCGCACACCCATTTCCTTCTTAATTTTTGGAACCATCTGTAAATATCATTATTGTTTCTTTGTAAATGTCACATAGTAGATCTTTTCTTGAAAAATTCAGTTAAATCAAGATTTATATTTGGAGTTGGACTATTTCAGGTGGTTTAGGGTCAAGTATTCTCTTTCTTAAATGAATTTGGGTAAGTTCTGCTTTTAGATGATATTCCTTGATTCGAACGTGAAGTGGTTTACATGTTTATTTTTTGTGAGTGCATTTAAGTGTATGAGGGTTATACAGTGAAACTGAGTATGAATGATTACTAGGTTGTGACGGTATATTAGTTGCATACTCATTTACATTCTTATAAATTCAAGTGGAGTATCTCCAGCCTCGGCTAATATGCTTTTTCTTGGCCTAGACCTGAAAGCTCCTGTTGCTAATCTCAAGGCCGTTGTTTGGATACTGTCTAATATTTTAATAATGTTATCATTAGCTGAGTCATACATAATGGAGCCATAGTTTTGTTGTATAAAAGCTCTATAGGTTTTAATTATAGTCTGATCCCCAGTTTATTGATGAAATGTACTTTATTATAGGAGGTCTTTGCATACAACTATTTTAATTTTTTTATATGCGGTATCCATGATAATTTGGTATCTAAAATAAGTCCTAATATTTTGACTTGATTTTTAATCTCAAATGGTTTGCCATGCAGTTGTAGAGGAATAATAGAATGTTTTTTTCTTATTACCAAATATAATTTTATGAGATTTAGTTTCGAAGATTTAAGGCCCGAAGTATTTTCCCCTTTCTGAAGTTTGGTCAAGCAGTCTTGAAGGAGTCTATGAAGAGCTTCAATATTTTTGCCATTGCAGATAATTATCCAACCATCAGCGAACAAAAATCCTTTAACTGGTGGCTAAACTTAATAAAGAACATCAATAACTGAGATAGATAATAGAACACTTATTACGGAGCCTTGTGGTACCCCATTCTCAATTAATGTTATCTTTGAGACATATGTATTGTCTATTCTGACTCTAATAATCCTTTCTATAAGAAAATTTTTAACAAATTCCAAGTATTTACCATTAATTCCCCAATTTTCGAGAATATCAATAGTTCTGCGTCTCTATACCAAAATCCATAGAAATTGCTACTGACGAGTGATTATTGACAAATACATCACTAAAATACATATAGACAGAAGAACTAATTGATCTTGGGTGGATCTGCCTTCTCGGAAACCAAATTGAGTATTGGCAAGTAGGTTATTTATTTCCAAAAACCATCTAAGACGTTTACTATGTATTTTTTTCCATCAATTTACACATTGTGTTTGTTAATGCTATTGTTCTATAACTGCCTGATGAGGTCTTAATTTTATCTGGCTTACAAATGGGTATCCCCGAGGGTCTTTCCATGAATATGGAATTGTATATGTTTCAAAGATAACATTGAAAATTTCAGAGAGATACTGGATTCCTTTCGTTGATAATTTTTGATGTAGTATATTATAGATTCCATCTGGACCTGGGCTGGTGTTTTTGGAGTTTTGGAGCATTTGTAGGACTTCTTCGTATAAAATTTTTGTGTTTAAGTCATCTAGGCCTTTGTAACGAGTGGAGGAGTTTGCTCTTGTTATTAAAGTATCTTCATATTTGTGCTTGAATTGTAGAAACGTTTCACTATAATTCTTAGAGCTTGAATTTTTCGCAAAGGTATCTGCTAATAGATCTGCAATTTCAACTTTGTTCTCAATAATACCTTCTGAGGTAATCATAGCAGACGTTTGTGATCTTGGCTCTTTTCCATTGACGGCTGTTAATGCTTTCCCTGCTTGGTTTGTTGTTGTGTTTGAATTCACTGCAGCTAAAAAGTATTTCCATGTTTGTCTTTTCTGCTGATTTATACATCTCCTTGCCTTAGCTCGATATTTCTTAAGTGCCTTAAAGCAAATCAAACCTAAGATGACTAGTGGGCCAGACCTTATCCCTGTATTTTGTACACGCCTTAGCTTATCCACTAACGGTCCTGTTTTATATATGTGTTAGGACCTCCACTTTTCCGGATATATGGAAACTGTCGAAAGTTCGTCTAATCTTTAAAATTGGCAACAAATTGAAAATTCACAATTTCAGGCCCATATCAGTAATATGCAATTTTGGCAAAGTATTTGAAATCCTGCTATATAATAGGATATATCCGCATATCTGCAGCCAATTGGCATATTCTCAGCATAGTTTTGTGAAAGGCCGTTCGGCAGTCACCAATCTATTTAATATCACACAATATATTGCAGAAAGTATTCATAGAAGATCCTAGACAGACGTTGTATATACAGATTTTTCTAAGGCGTTCGATAGACTGGACCATGGAATGTTACTTTCGAAACTTTCTGGGTTTGGCTTGTCGATATCTTTGATCGAACTGTTTTCGTCATATTTCAAGAACAGGCAACAATTCGTTGAAATCAATGGTATTAAATCTGTGGAATATACTGCTACCTCCGGTGTCTCCAAGGCAGTATCATTGGTCCTCTTCTTTTCAATGCTTTCATCAACGATATTGTCGGAAAGATCGATATAAACTGTTTAATGTACGCGGATGACTTAAAAATATACCTTGAATAAAGAACATAGGTGACTGTCAGCGCCTTTCTTCAAATCTCAAGTAAACCAAGTAAATGTCATGTAATGACCTATACACATAAAACAAACTACATATCTTTTGAATATGTCATAAACGATATTGTGCTCGAACGCCCTCACTTGTTCTCCGATCTTGGAGTAACCTTCGATACAGAGCTCTTCTTTGTGCCTCACATCGAAATTTCACTGACCGTCGCAAATAGGATGTACGGTTTCATAGCAAGAACATCTCGTGACTTCTCAGACATTATTACATTGAACATCCTATACAATGCCTTCGTCAGGTCGAAATTGGAGTAATGCTCTATCATATGGAACCCACTAAATATAACGTATATTGAGAATCTCTAGTCCGTACAACGACGGTTTTTGAAACTTCTCTCTTTTAAATGTGATAATGTTTATTCGCCGCAGGGATTTTCTCACATAGCATTATTAGACAGACATAATATGAAGAGTTTAAGCACTCGTCGTGATTGCAATTCTGTAATTTTCATTCATAAAATGATCAACGGTCAAATCAATGATCCACACATTTTATCATTTATGAAATTTATAGTTCCTAGGCTGGCATCTAGAGCTGAGGATACCTTTTACCTTCCTACTCCAAGAACAAATATTTTAATAGCCTCCCCTCTGTATAAGCTCTGTAACAAATGCAATACTGCAAGTCATCAGTTGGACCTATTTCATTGTTATATCTCTGCAATAAAAAATGGCCTTTGAATATGTATATGTAAACTAACCGTCTAATTAGTATAAGCTTAATATGTAAACTGTTAATTATTTATTTTTCAATCTGTAAGTATATTGTAGAAATAGTCAGATAAATTGTTATTCCTATATACCTGTTCTGTAATTGGGTGTGAACCTGTAGAACAGTGTATTGATAATTTCTTATAATTTATTTTATTCACTTCTCTATTGTGTTTTCTGTAACGATTGAATACACTTTTAGCTTTCCTTAGCATCCTGACATTCTTTATTCCACCATGGAATAGGCGTTTTTTTCGTTCGAGATGTTGGTGATGGGATTGATTTTTCTGCTGCCCTTTTAGGTAGATTAGTCAATTCTATTAAAGCTACTTCTATGTTGTTTTGATTTAGAGAACATGAGCTTGTAAATGAATGTAGATTTTTTAATATGTTGTCATCATATGCATCCCATTTAGATTTTTGGAAATTCCATGATTTAATAGGTTTTCCTGTGGGCTGTTTAATTGTCGGAATATCTATTATAATAGGATAGTGATCACTGTCATATAAATAATGTGCAGCTTTCCAGTTTAGTTTAGCTATCAAGTCTGGAGTGCATACAGAAATGTCTATATTACTGGTTTTCCAGTAGCAATGATGAAATGAGTAGCTGGACTGGGGTTGTTCAATAATGCTGTGTCATATTTATCTATCCATCCTTCAATCAATTTTCCTCTTTTATCGCTGTGATTAGAGTCCCATATCTCATTGTGCCCATTGAAATCTCCAAGTATTATGTAAGGTTTAGGTAATTGATCAGATATATTTGATAAATCCTCACTGGTTATCTGTCTACTATTGGGTAGGTATAAGTTGCCAATGGCAAAGGTCATTGTACTATGAATAGATACTGCCACTGCTTCAAGGTTAGTAAGAATTGTGATGTTACGGTGAGGGATGGTTTCTCTGACATATATAGCAACGCCACCACTGGCATGGTCTGTTATCCTGTTCTTATGGTATACTGAGAGATGTTTAATTTCTGAGAAAAATTAGTACTTGAAATTTGTTTCTTGTAGACAAATAATATTGGTTCTGTAGTCTTTTAGAAGAATTTGTAACTGTTCCTGGTGGTTGTTGAATCCATTCAAATTCAATTGTACTATAGCCATGTTAATAATTTTCTTCTTCTGCTACTGATGATTCTATAGAGGAGTCTATGCTGATATCTATAATACTAAGCTTTCTAGTGACTCTTGAAAATGTATTTTTTATTGACATTGAGGTGAGCTTGTGGTATAGAACATGCAACATCTCTATTATAGATGCTATAGCTTATATTATATTAATCTGTTATTGCACGAATGTTCTTTTTTCCTTTAGTATTTTCCAGTAGACTTTTGAGCTCATTAAAATTAAGAGGGCATGCCACTGGATACGCTGCAGCTGCCAAGGCCGTAAAGGCTATTCGTGTGGGTATCATACCCAAGGATTACCCTAGAGTAATCCTGGAACCACAGCGGCTCTCAACACTGGAGGATACTCTAGTGGAAGAGATGTGCAGTGGAGAGGTGAAGGGAATGCACTTCACCGGTATACATTTCCGCTGTGGAATGATGCTGGTGGACTGCGGTTCTCAGGATTCGGCGGACTGGCTCATTGGAGTAGTGCCGGCCTTGAGGTCTTGGGAAGGACCCGAGTTAGTGGCGGTGGAGGAGAAAAACATCCTCAAACCCGTCACTGTAACGGTGTACTTCCCAAGAAGCTTCGAAATGGAGACGGAGAAAATCCTCCGACTCGTCGAAGTACAGAACACCTGGCTCAGTACCGGAGCCTGGAAAGTTCTCAACTCCAAAAAGGAGGGAACCGGTACTGTCCTCACGATTGGGATCGATCACCAATCAGGAGAGGCCCTGAAGGCAGAAGGATGCGTCTTAAACATTAGGTTTGGACGTGTGTCTGTCTCGGGGCTAGGACGGAAAAATAATCCTGCGGGAGGTCTAAAAGATGCGGAGATGCCCTCCACATCCACGGACTCCGGTGTGCAGGATAAAACTGCTAGCTCAGGTCTGGTCGAGGCCGCTGCTGGCTCTGCCAAAGAAGCCGGGGCGGCAGAGAAATCATCTGCAGTCCTGGGGGATGGGCGAACCAATGCGGGGGTCGAGGCCATAATCCGAGACCCAGATACCCGCTCGAGCTCCAAGGAGACTACCCTCCCGATGGATCCCGATGAGGGACAGGAGGAAAGAGAGGAGGGGGGAATTAGAGGCTGGACTACCCAGCCCCTACACCCCAGACTACAGCACCTTCATCGCTTTCTCCAAGGTGGCGCAAGTGAACTTGCATCACGCGAAGGGAGCTTCAGCAGTGATTGCAAGGCTGTTTGCGAAATCCCAACTGGATTTTGTACTGATCCAGGAACCCTGGACAAGCAAAGCAGGCCAAATTAGAGGTTTGGCATCTAAAGATTCAAAACTGATCTACGACCAGAGGCAGGAGTCCCCTCGTGCCTGTGTGATCATAAGAAACAACATTAATTACACATGTGTTTCAGAATTCATGACTCGGGACCTAGTTCCAATTCTAGTACACCTCAACACTGGGGGCATCAACCGAGACATAGTTATTGCATCTGCTTATTTCGCTGGAGACAATACTGCAATACCTCCAGTAGAAGCTCAAGAGCTAGTGCAATACTGCAATAGCAGACAACTGCCAGTCATCATAGGCTGTGATGCCTATGCGCACAATGTTATTTGGGGAAGCACGAACAACAACCCTAGAGGTGAGTGCTTACTTGAATATCTCTTATCTAATAATCTAGAAACCCTTAATGTGGGAACAACCCCCACTTTTGTCACGAGAGCAAGAGAAGAGGTCCTGGACGTAACAATTGCCAGCTTTACTGCCAGGAATAACGTATTTGATTGGAGAGTGATGGAGGAACCCTCTCTCTCCGATCATGGGATTATAGAGTTTAGGATTGCGGGGGAAGTAACCTCACTGTCTCCAACTCGTAACCCTAGAAATACAGATTGGTCTAAATATAAGACCCTTCTGAAGCAAAACTTGGAACAGATCGAAAGTAATGGGGTCAAACACCCACACTGCGATCTGGATCAAGAGGTCGAACTGGTCAGTGTGGCGATAACGGAGGCATTCCAATCAAGTTGCCCACTCTCAAAAGCTCGATCAAGCAAGGAAGCACCTTGGTGGAACAAAAACCTGTCAAACCTCAGATTAGAGGTCCGTCGGCTCTTCAACAGGGCCAAAAGAGACCATAATTGGCAGGGCTACACCGAGAAGCTCACACAATACAATAAGGAGATCAGGAAAGCCAAGAGGCTTCACTTTCAAGCTTTTTGAGAAAAGATCACTTCGACTCCTACTGCAGCCAGATTGCAAAAAGTCATGGCAAAAGGGGCAATCAGCCCCTTAATGTCGCTCAAGAAGCCAGACGGGACATACACTGAGGGAGAAGAGGAGCGATCTGCTCTACTTCTCAAAACACACTTCCCTGGAAGTGAACCCCTCAGTAGTACTGACGTAGCAATCCAAACCAAGAATCCTCGCAAGGAAGATTGGAGTATTGCTAAGAAGATATTTACAAGACAAAGGTTGGAATGGGCAGTCAACACCTTCCAACCTTATAAATCGCCGGGAGTAGATGGCATATTCCCAATACTCCTACAGAAAGGAATGGAGGAGATCCTTCCCCATCTCCTGAAGATTACAAGAAGCTGCCTAGCACGGGGCTTTATACCTAGCATATGGCAAAGAGCCAAAGTAATCTTCATACCGAAAATAGGGAAGAAAAATGGGACTGATCCCCGATCTTTCCGACCTATCTGTTTAACATCGTTTTTACTGAAAACGATGGAGAAAGTAGTGGACAACTACATAAGAACAGAGATTCTGAAGGACAAACCACTTCATAAATGTCAGCATGCATACAGGGCGGGGCGTTCAACAGAAACCGCGCTGTATCAGCTAACTGAGGTCATTCAGAGCTCTCTGAACAATAAAGAAATCGCAATGTGTGCCTTCCTGGACATATCTGGGGCTTTTGACAGCACCACACATGTGTCAATCAGGGAGGCACTCACACGGCGAGGAGTGAACAAGACCATTATCAAATGGATGTATGAGATGTTGAAGACGAGAATAGCTGAGGCCCAAGTAGGTGATCACACCACCTCTGTTAAAGCTACTCGTGGAACACCTCAAGGAGGAGTAATATCTCCCCTCCTATGGAGCTTAGTAGTAGACGAGTTACTCCACAAACTCACGGAGCTTGGCTTCACATGTATAGGCTATGCCGACGACATAGTCCTAATAGTACGAGGAAAATTCGCGATCACCCTATGCGAATTATTGCAGGAAGGCCTCAGAACTATTGAGCAATGGTGCTTGTCAGTGGGGCTTAGCATAAACCCATCCAAGACCACAATTATTCCATTTACTAGGAAAAGGAAACTTCCAGATATGAAACCTCTCACTTTAAGTGGAGACACAATAAGCTGGAAGGCTGAAGTCAAATATCTGGGATTAACACTAGATAGCAAGCTTCTGTGGAACAAACATATTGAGGCTACTGCTAGCAAAGCAATAAAGGCCTTAATGGCGTGCAGAAATCTGACTGGTAAGACTTGGGGATGTAACCCAAAAATACTGCGATGGATGTACGTCATGATTGTAAGACCGATAATATTATATGGGTCAATAGCCTGGCATGGCAAGGCAAGTCAGAGCAATACAAGGAAAACCCTCGATAGAATACAAAGACTAGCCTGTGTCTATATCACTGGAGCCATGAGAACTTGCCCGACCAGGGCACTAGAGATCATCACAGATCTCACACCTCTCCATCTAGTGATAGACAGATTGGCCCATGAGGCCATTCTAAGTCTATCTAGGGAAGGTTAAGACATGGTGGGAATTCGGAATCAGAGAGCTTGGTCCTCTTTGTCCAAACACATCCCATCAGCAAACCTTCCCAGTGATGTGATGACAAAGAAAATTAGCATCGAGAGAACTTTCACCACGGTGCTAAGTAGCAGAGAAGATTGGGACAGGGGGCTCATAACCCAAGCTCTCAAAAAGAATACCATCAAATGGTACACTGATGGTTCTAAGACCACGACGGGGACAGGCGCTGGAGTGTTTGGGAATCGCACCAAATGCTCACTTGCGCTAGGCCGCTGCCCAAGCGTCTTTCAAGCAGAATTGCTTGCAATTGAGAGATGCGTGGAGGTGAACCTTGAATGAAACTATCAGAAATGTGACATTTCAATACATTCTGATAGTCAAGCTGCAATTAAAGCACTGAACTCTCATACCATTGACTCTAAAATGGTATGGGAGTGCCGAAGGAAGCTCAATGAGCTAGGCAAGAACAACAGGGTCTACTTAGTCTGGGTTCCCGGCCACTCGGGAATCAAAGGCAACGAGGAGGCCAACACACTTGCCAGGAAAGGAGCACAAACTCCATTTACTGGCCCAGAACCCTTCTATGGCACAGATAAAAGCACCTACAAGAAGGAGTTTCTGGAGAAGGAAAAAACCGTAAGAGAAACACTCTTGCGGGATACTCCTAGATTGGATCATTCCAAAAAGTTTCTAAAAAACTTTGATACTGCAAGATCCAAAAGGTATTTGGATCTCAGCAAGAACAAGCTACACCTACTCACTGGATTTCTTACAGGACACTGTTGCCTCAAGAAGCATCTAATGAGATTAGGTCTAGCAGAGGATGACGAGTGCAGATTCTGCGGGGAAGAGGAGGAAACTCCGGATCACCTGGTGACGGAATGCCTCGCCATTGCTAGCCAACGCAAACAGTGCCTTGGACTAGCAACCTGCAGTAGTGAGGAAGTATCCTCCTTGAAGCCAACCCAGATACTGGAGTTCATTAGAACTCTGGAACTGGAAGGCGAGTTGTAGACCGCGTATAGGCGAGTGCAACTCAGGTGGGGGGCACAATAGACCTTATGGTCGCAGTGCAATGTAACCCCCTCTTAAATCTAAATCTAAATCTACATTTTATAATATAAAAATACGACAATACGCTATTTTTTTAAATGTAAAATCTTCACAGTCTTCATCAGTTATATTGGGGTGGTGTGTGCAGAGCATATGTTGTGGAACAAGCGTTGATTCTGACGCTTGAGTGACGCGAAAAACACCACCATCTAGCTGTATATATCTTAAAATTGACTTCTATTTACCATCTCTTAACATATGTTTTGCAAATATATCTTGATGGTTTGATGCTTTTTGACCTCTCCTAAAGCTTATAATTCTGATGAGATTTTACGGTGCTAATGATTTTTCCTTCAAGTCTATGATTGCTTCCAGAACCATAAAGAGATAATGCCAATAAAATCTGAAAAGGATATTTTTATAGTATTTTATGTTAAAAGTATGCTATTATAGTTGTGAACCTACAATTGAAGGATTTCTTCACCTGATTTACAAGCACTTCAGCAAATTATAAATACATCACAATATATAGATTGAAATTATGGTACTTGTTATCAAAGTTGTGGTAAAAAAAACTAAACTCACCTTGCATTTAAATGATATATGAACTATTCTGGATGGTTTTCTCATATGCGTTGGCTTATATTCCACCAATGCATCAAAGTTCCCTTCTAGAAATGGAATAATTTCTATGAAATTTTGCAGAATCCAACTTAGTAGCCGGGGGTATACCTAATATTCCTTGAATATTTACTTTCGCACGGTTGCACATACGATTCGTTTTTTCATGAACATCCAAACACTAATGATGATTTGAGTTTAAAGTCTTTGGTTGTTTAGAAGTTAGAAGTAGAGTAACTGACACTGAGTCATAGAATGGAAATTAAAGAATAAATACCACTTCTAGATCATACTCCAATTAGTTCCTATTCGATCCCCCATCGTGATGGGTAACTGATTGTCATTTGTTTTGAGATCGAATTCGATTGATTCAGTACTCGATGCAGTTGAAACTAAACCCCCAATTCTTATAATTTATAGCAAATAAACGAGTAAAACTAATGTTCTGCCCATACTGTTGGTCAGTTTTTGTAATAATTAACACTCTTTCGTGTTGCTCAACTGAATATTTCTGATTTTAAAAGGGACGAGATTTTAATAAATTTCTAGAGTGAAATGAAAACAAATATTTTTCTTTGCAAAGTCGCAAGATGAAAACACAACAATCATCTCATAATAACTGTTGATCTAGACAGGTTATGTGCTGATGACGGTAGAATAATGAAAAAATCTTTGAGTCTGGAAGGTAATGCAATAATCAAATTATACAATAAATTTTAAGATGGAACTATCAAGTGAGGTTGTGGCGGAATACATAATATTATGATGGATAGAATCGTTTGGATATCCTCTGTTTATCAAATAAGTTTTGAAAACACAACACGTACCATTTAATTAAGTAATTACCCGAAACAAATTAAATGCCACAGCGGCGGTTGCAGCACAGCAAACGTATATAAAACCCTCCTTATATATTCAGCACATAACTCGTCGGTTATTTTCGTCTAGCAATCAGTTCTAGAACTACATACTCTCTCAAATATGAATACGTTCACAAACACATTGCAAATTAATATATAAAGTCTCTATATGCCAAACGCCTCTACTAGCTACATAGTATTGTTTCTAGCTAACGGCAAGTTGGTAGCACATAAAAGGCTGGAATACAATTGGTTCTCGATTCAAAGAGCAGTTCTAGCCCATGTGGTGGGAGATTATCAAGTTGTAGCCTTAGTTTGCACGATTTGTGTTACATTTAAATTGGTTTAATCAGAAAAGCGTTATTGTTAAGATTTGGAGAAGCATATGCAAGCTGGTGGTGTGGATTGGAATTGTAGTGAAAAGTATATGTTTATTATACCATTTCCAATAATATCTGATGGTAAAAGATTATTCACTAGGTAATAAATCAGATTAAAGATGGAGATATAGGCAATGGAAATTACTTTATAATGATCCATTAGATCCATGGAAACTTAGAATATGTAGAAATCAACAGAAACTCATACGAAAAAAATAGTAAATCGCAACAACAATAATTCTGCGGAAAATGTGAAAATACTTCTTGAGATGGTAGGACACAAGAGAAAATGTATACAATAGCAGACGTCATGACAAAGTTAGAAGACGGATACAAAATATAATAAT
Source organism: Crioceris asparagi (assembly GCA_958507055.1). Taxonomy (NCBI): domain Eukaryota; kingdom Metazoa; phylum Arthropoda; class Insecta; order Coleoptera; family Chrysomelidae; genus Crioceris; species Crioceris asparagi. The sequence continues at coordinate 70,756,993 of OY293827.1, read as the reverse complement.
TGGTTTGAAAAACACAATGAACAAATGATAATTACTTACGAACTAAAGAAGAAACTTGAGCCAAATGAACAAAAAAGAAAAAGAAGATTTAAACAATACCTCAATAATTTTAAAATTTTTAAATTTTAAGCTCTTAGACAAAAGTCGGATTTAATGAGGATAATAACATCTATTTGAATCCTGACGACTAAGAAAAATTTATATCTCTTTAGAACTGCCCAAAAGCGAACAAATATAAGTACATATATATAATAGGTACATATTTAAAATACAAAAAGTCATAATAAAGCTAGTTAGAATATATTTAGAAAAAGGAACATAGGAAATAGACAAAAGTCAATAGGTTATAACTTGTGACTGCTAAGATATATATAATAGCTTTCAGAGAAGACAGAAACAATAGACTAGGTTACAAGTAGCTTTATGATGAGTTTAGAGATCACCAAAAACGGATTTTTTTTTTTTTTTAACATACTAGCGACTAGTTCTTCGATGAATTTTAATGTCTGTTCAAGTCGATCTTTCTCTTAAAATAAGTTTAATTTTTGTATTTAAATCAAACATTTAACGCATTATATATAATCCAAAAATATCAACATGGAAGCAGCCTCTCCATTAAAACGGTGATGTATTGTGAGTCTAAATACACTTTCTACAACAAAGGCGACAAGTCAGTCGCCTGCGCGCTGCGCCAACAACTTCACGAGTAGCAAGCACATCACAAAGCGCTAAACGATGCAGGTAACCGAGATTCTCCTAATTACGATAATAAAACAAATGCACCATTTGCTTCTCCAATCTCGTCAAGGTGGCGCACCGTGAGTTTGAGAGAATTTTCCATTAGCTATGTACGAACGAAAACCACCACGCTACGCCGAAACTTCCAGCTTGTGTTCCTCCACGCCTCCTATACCGTCGTCTCCAAAATGGATGTGCTGCTGATTGTTGATCCAAAACAAAGCACTTCGTACATATATATCTATAGAGTAGTTGTGCCACTTAAAGATTATGGAATCTACCATGCGCAAATGATATGCATAATATATATACAGCGTTCTACTTTTTACCGGGCGACAACTATAAAGTTGTCGACATAAATCATTATACCAATTATGCGTCATATGAAAATAGGACGAGGAATATCTCTTGATGCACACATTTTGCAAGTAGTTGCGTAGATGCAGTTCTGCTGATAGTTACAAGAATTAAGGTACGTATAGAATGTAGATTCCGATTCAGATAATTGTCCTAAATGAGGATAAATAATTCAAGAAATTGATCATTAGTTAGACGAGACTATCGACTTTAATACTTTTAAATGTTCTTACTCAGTCTGATTGTAAATTGTTCTGGATTCCATGGTGAGGAATCCATTGGATTAAAATAGCGAATTATGTCAGCAGGGTGCCTAAAATCGAATCTACTTTAACTCAGTCTTTCACGGTGCAACTTAGAATACTACATTTGATATCGTATTGTGAATGAGAGAGCGAGACTTGTATATTTGTAGTATTTTCTGATCATCCAATAGGATCCTATTACTTCAAATATCCTACTAAGTTTATCGTTTGATAGAGCGTCCAGCTTATTTTAGGTAGTTTTGGTACCTTGCTACAAAGACTTTCCGTTTAGTTTATCGAATTTCTTCAAGGAATCACATATAACCCACAGCAGTATAAAAGTATTGAACAATTTTCATACTGTAGATTCTGCAGTAATAAGGATACCTATAAAGGTTATAAAACAAATGTGATACTTTCAGTACCAGCTTGGTTTTCCTGTTTACCATAACCGATTTTACCTTTTCCATTGGAGCACCCTAAATATATTTTGTTTGTGAATATATATTGTTAACTGTATACCAAGTATCCAATTGGTATTCAGGTAGACTATAATAGTGGAAGAAGTATAATCATAGGAAAACTGTTTTTTATAATAAATAAATATTTAATTTTGAAAAGTACTTCTATGATATGGAAGTCTTCGAGGTACGTTTTTTTCATGCTCGGCCTGTATTATTTTGTTTGATTTTGATTTCGGATTTCAGTTTTTAGTTAGACACATACGAAAAATAGTGCCGATATCTGAGTAATTTGGAAAATCAAATATTTGAAAATAAATCTTGGAGTAACGATTTGACAAAATTTAGTAATAGTTTAAAATTATCTGAATGGTTGTATGTATTTGATTCAAAAAGAAAGCCATTATGATATCGATAGAGCAATATATTCCAAAGGTGATGAAATAAACATCGACTGACGGTCTAAATCCGACTTGGGCCTCAACAATTCGAAATGCTGATTCAAGAAACGTTGCTGCTCCCCTTTTCTCATGTACACATAGATTGTCGCTCGTCTAAAGGTAGCTTACGTATCATAATGTCTGACGCTTAATTGAACCTAAGACGGTGTGACTAGGAATTCCACTTTAAGCTAGTGGAGCTTTAATAATGCATTGCGGCTTGTGGTTATGGGACTGGAAAGGGAATTAGTGATATATTCCAGAGATGCTAATATATTAGATAGGATCGGTAAATTATTTCTTTAGCAAACAGCTCTCTCCCACTATTTTCCTATTAAGGGCTTATGCTAAATGAGGTTACACAACTTCCGAATGACTACCTATAGAAGGATATCTATTTTGGCTCAAAACAAAGATATTCTAACCATTCGTATTTCATTGTTTTTTATGTAACATTTTCGATGAGATACAGAATTATTCCCCTTATGTCTAGAGCAGTTAGAGCAATGAGAAAAAGTTTTGATTATTTGCAGAATTTCTTTTCAATAAGAAATTGTGAGAAGTGAGCCTTTTCCACTTTCCCTTATTTCCGAATAGGAGAAAATAATGGGGTGGTATGGTTGGATGTGAAGGTTGCAAGAAACATAAAATGATAACTCTAAAAAATGTAGCTGACAAGAACTTAGATTTAAAGAATCCATGTGGACAACTATACCATCTTGCGTAAAATACGTCATTAGCAGAAACGACAAACAAAACAGAATCACATAACTGTATATCAATGCATCTGCAAGGGTACTTCTGGTTCAATGATAAAGTTTACGTCCGCTTATATTAGGATCTTGATTTCAAGTCCCGTCCATAGATCACTTCTTAAAAAAATATTGACTATATAAGAGAATACAACAATGTTACCTATATAATGATGAAAATAAAAGATATTTCTGGGGATGACTATGTGTGAATATAAAGGTATTTATTTATTTACAGCTCACAATTTCTCCTATAAAGTATTTGTTTCACTAATACCTTACCTTATTTTTTGTACTTATACTAACTATTATTGTGGAACACAAAATGTCGAAAAAAAATTTTGATTCTGTTTCGCTTTCATCTGTACTTTTAACCTCATTTTTTAGAAACTGTATTCTATATCTTGGATGTGAAGCGGAGAACAAATTCGGAAGGGGGTAATATACAACGGGATTAAAGATGCAATCCAATGCAGAAGGCTCTTCTCATTCGGACCTCTGCGCGATATTTCTGGTCTCATCACAGCATAACAACATCGAACTCTTATTTATTTTATTAGTATTCTGTGGTCAATCCTGTTTCCGCACTTTTGAACACAATAAAATTGAGACATTTATCAAGTTTTCAATTGTTGACTAACACAAGCGATACATACAATGAATGAAAACGAAAAAATAAACAATCTTCTTGACAACAAATAAGCTATAGACAAACAAGACAACAATCGTTAATCGTAAAATATATATCTGCTATGATGACTCTGTTTACGGTGTTTATGTTTTATTGAGCATCACGTAAATATTGAACTACCACGCAAAGATCCAAGAACAAGGAAACTTCCTACAGTCGATTCCACATTTTAGCCCACCCCCTCTCCACGATCTTAGTCTCCTCTTTACCGTCCTCTTGCTCGGATGAAAAATAATACCCGTTCGATCTCGCTTGCCTAATATTTTTGTATCTCAAGAAAATCCAGTGCTGGCCCTCTACCTAATAGATCCGAATTCGACTCCCGGTAGCATCCATAAGATTTTTCTTTCAGTCAGATTGCTTCGTGCTTCGGAAGCACGTAAGTGGTTGGTCTGTACTACATAAGTATTTGTTTGGTTGTCAGTTATATATTCTGAAAACTCTCATAAACAAACCATCGCCAGAAGCTTACACATTACTTTAATTATTACAGTTATATTTTCATATTAGAGAAATAGGGTAGGAGGGGATGACTAAAAAACTTTCCTAGAATATATCACTACTAGGAGCCGCATATACAAAAAGGTACCGGGTTGGTCAAAAAAGAAAGTCTGCATTTCCATTAATTACCAAAGAACACCGGTCTCCTCTTTGTAATCTGGTCACTGCAATACTGATGCTCATACTAAATAGATTCTTCTTCTATGTTATAAATTACATCACTTTGGATTTAAATAGATTCTAGTCATTTCTTAACTGTAAATGCAAGCGCAGTTAAACCAGGACTTTCTTTGACATATTTCCTCTGATAACTGTCCATCTCAATTGCGATAGCTGATGATTCTTAATATTCACAACCACCATTATAATGAGCAAAACAAGTGATGGCATGTTGAAGTGATTCATCTGTATTGAAGTGGCTGATTGATCTCTGTTGGAATAACAAATATCAACAATTTTACATATACATAAATCTGACTAGAACACAAAACACATGAAACGATGAATTTTACTGTTGGCCAAACAAAATGAAACGTATATAAATCCATGTCAGTCTTTATTCAGGCAATAGTCACTAGATTGGGCATGTGTGTGTGATTTTTACCTTTTTGACTGTTCACATGAACAAAATAGAAATGTACCTGGAAACAAAAATAAATAGTAAAATGTGTTTGCCCATTCATCAGCGTGACGTGTTTCGGTTGCGTTTCGAATACGGTGAGCAGTGTAAAGTATACATATATGTAGTACGTAGGCATTTGTGTTCTTGTTTCGTAATTTAGCATACAAAAATAATCAATTTAGCGGGAGAATACTGACGGGCATGGTTCACCATTTACATGCAGTAGGTACTTGACGTGGGTATTCCTTGGCCCTTCTAAATCAAATAGAAATCAGTATTGTATGAAAATTAACTTGAAAATGGCAACGCAATGAGAGATATAAACTAAATAATTTTTAATAATAACGACAAGTGGAAATATTCAGGTAAAGTAAAATTTGGTGTCTTGTCCTAATAATGTAGGTATTGACACAATTGGTGATTATCTACATCACGGACTTTCTCTTACGTCCTTAACATTTTACAGAAATTAAAATCTTTCGTGAAGTTTGAGCGGGATATGGACAGAAGATACAGAATTCAATTAATAAAAAAGAGATCCATATAACAGTTCCAGTAAAAAATAATTTTTTACTTAAAATTAGTTGTAGATCAGAGAAACATTGTTAATTGATTGAATTGAATAATAACATTGTTCTGCGAGAATGCTCACATTCTATAGAGTGATGATGCAGCAGACAATGTGAAAGCATATTCAAAAGTGTAGGTGTCAAATTCGTCTACTAGCAATGTTTTAATTTTCTATCGGAAACTGTTTTTCAATCATAAAGTAGAATTAAACAATAATTCCAATTATTGATCTACCGCTGACTGACAGTTGTGCAAAATATAGGTAAGTATAATTTAGTTCACCAGTACTATCTAGAGCTCGTTGTTAGGTATAAAAAAACGGATCTGAAATTATGACCATTTCAATTGGGAAGACCATATCACTAGACTTCATTTATTATTCTAAATAGGTACCAGCAGTTGTACGCTAGAGCGGTCTTTTTTCCCAGGATTCGAGGAAAATTTTATTTAAAAGCAAAAAGTTGAGAAGGCGAAATGGAAATATTTAAGAAATTTGAGGAATGTGTTCTAGAACTTTAGTAAATGAAAAAGAAATACAGAATAATAAACAAAACTTATTATCTCTTTATGATCTCTATTCTGTCTATATCCAGATATACATCCTTTTATAAAAACTTAGCTATGTGAAGCAGACAATTACCTGAAATATCCAAGTACAAAGCATTTGTTGTGATGATTTCCATTATTTCTTCCGGAAATTACAATTTATAAAAGTATTAGCTGGCCCGGCAGATGACTCAATTTGAATTTTTTTGTAAATAGGAATCTTATCGATCCATATTTTTTACAATTTATAACACCTACCCTTCCATTGCATAAGTACAAACGATCATCTCGATGAACCGAATATATTGTGAGAAAATAACCTTAATCGAACAAGTCTTTCATATGTTACACAATCACTAACCACCTGATCCAGAATTAGTGATCATAGTTTCTGGTACTGAATTGCTATATTGCTAATAGGATCCCTATCGTACTGTAAATAATTAGTTTACAATAGCACAAATATGTTTTCTCTTAATTTCAAAAGCTATACGATCAATTATGCACAAAGGATTACATTATTTAAACATGAATCGTGAAAAGTTGATTATGAACACTGTGTCCGAACCAGTGAGACTAGAATGTTAGAATTTGACAAAGTTGAGTTATGACGTCAAAGTTGTCTAGTATCGCCAAGCTCATCATTTGAGAATTGGCTGAGAAGATCATAATATTTCTTTCGATAGGATAGTCGACAAATTTTTTGGGGCATAGATGCTGTTCGAAGGCCTAAAATCAAGGGGAAGGTCTTTCAATAAATACGGTGCATTTCCCAGAATTTTCGAAAATAAGAAATGTCATTTTCAACAATTTTTTTTTTGTCTTACACCATAAATAAAATTGTGGATAGACATAAATATATCTTACCATGTTTGATATCTAGTTTTTTATGTTGATTTAGGGTATAAACACGTTACGCCACTGGTCTGATCAATCTTCTGAAGTAACAAGCACAAGGAGCTCCTTTACGCAATGAACGTTAACTATATCCTGTATATTGCCCATCGGCTTGTCAGAGAGGCCCTTTTCTAATCTTTTACCACTCTCAGGCGGCAATTTTCTAGAAGCCTTCAATTTTTTCTTTCCTGGCGTTATTAAAATATTCATGTTCCTCATCCAGAATAACAGCGGAAGACTTTAGCGGTGCGACATTTTACGACACCATAATAAAATGTTTTTTTTTCTTCTCATAACTGTTGTATATTTTTATTATCAGAGAATGTATAAATCATTTGTGTGATAGTCTTGAGTTTACGAAGAACCTAACAAGATTTCCAGTGTCACGGTATAGAATAAGCTTAGGGAGGCATAGCGGTAGTTGATTGCGCTGTTGTTCACTATTGCTTATGATGAAGAGCTTGTTAGATTTTGATGGGTGAAAGAAATAATTGGTTTCTTTGCAGAAATGATGTATCTCCCTGAGGATTTTGGAAAAAGCTGTTTTCTATAAAATAGAGCCCTATTATTCAAAAAAGTTAGTTAATATCCTAAGGTGCATCTGTTCGAGTGAATGTAAAATCATATGTGTGGTCGAGCTTTCGAGGTTTTTATTACTTTTATGAAGAAACGCCTTAAAGTTGGGATAGATTATATTATATAATATATAATATATAATTAGCATTTATAACATTATCTAAATTTACCTGTAATATATTTTTCTAATTTATTGAAATTTATTCCCCATTATCTAGAATTAATTATTAAACATAAGACTCATGCGATAAAATTCAAACCAAAGCGGCGAAATTTGTTTGAGATGGGACCTTATAATTGGTCAAGCATGGCATAAAGACGCTCTGGGAACTATGGACTCCATAAGACGAAACACTGCATTCTAAGTTTGAAATACAAAATAGAATTTAAACTAGATGCAACTGCCCTCAGTTTTTCTAGATACTGACTTCCTAACAATTTTTTTAACCCATTCAGAATAAAAGTTAATTTTAAGCATTTCCTATACCTAAATGCAATGAAAGATTCTCAGCTTTTTCCAGTTGCTATGGAAACAAAAGAGTAAATTCAATAACTCAATATAAAAAATATGGACTCCTATTTAGCTGCACTTGATAAATTATTGTTAATGAACAAGAGCAATGTTGACGGAATTCCAACGTACAGACCATGATTACATTTTTGTCCAAACATTCTACCACTTCTACAACCAATAGATTGGCTTTTCAATATTGAGCTGTTTGCAAGATTCAAACTTTTTCGTGAACCTGCACGACGTTTTTTTTTCAGAAATATTGACATAGTACGTCAAAACTTGTAAGACATAGATTGCTATAATTTGGGTTGATTTAACTCAGATTTAGAACGGACATTACACCAAATTTAAAGTTTTTATTCCAACTACAAGTTGGAAAACTTCTAATGCATTGCCTAAATAAATCACCCTATACATATATCCAAAGTGTACCTAGTAAAGCCAGTTAGGTACTATCGAGGAAAAATTACTGGTGTCGTACTTTTCACAACAAAGTCGAAATATGTGGAAAACAAGAAGTTCAAAATATTTGTTAAGCGCAGTACCTATCTATGAATCATAAAATTATATTTAAAATAAATAATTTTAAAGAAATAAATATAAATATACTGAATGAAAATGTTTTTAACTTTAACTCTAAATAAATCATCCAATATGTTATGAGAATCCATATATCAATTATAGAAGACCAAATGTGCCAGCTTTAGACAGCTTGTAATTAGTTTGAGAGAGATCCTCACTATTTCCAGTCTCATTTTTTTAATACGAGAGGGTGTAACACTATAACGTTCAATTATTTTCTATCATTTTCTATTGGATAGCAATTGGTAATAAGAATGGCTGGAAATTCGTTATGGTTGTTCGTATAAACCTTATCACGATAGTTTTTAAAATTAGTGGATAGTGTAAATAGAAGATTAGGGCCCAATTATAAGCACTCTCAAAGGCGTACTGAGTTCCATCGGTTCATTTTTAAAACGTTGGACTGACGGTCTAAATGGCGACTTAAAGAAATGAAAGAAATGATCTTTGATGTACACTTTATAGATCTGAGTATTTGTAGATAAATTTTATTCTAGACAATTCTTCAATTTCAATTCTGATCCCTTCCGTATGGATATTAAGAACAGTATGTATATCAACGAAACGAGATAGCGAAAATCCTAGAGTCCCTTCTATTTGCAGCGTTAGTGTTATACGCGACAACCCTAATTTAACAGTTGCAGCGTAGGGAACGTGATCTGGAACACGTTTTGGTGGGAAAATTCGACTAGAGGCGGATTAGTTAAGGTCAATATAACTTTTGCTGGATTATCAAGATTTAGTCTCTGTTCCATGGACCTGAATCCTAATTTATGGTGGCGCACACTGCTGCCACTATTCCCGCTGCTGCCACTCCTTTATTAGGGTGAAAGGCAATTGATGTTTTCGAACGGTTGTTGGTGGGTGTTTGTGTGTGTGTGGTGTACTCCCGGACTATCTAATAAGTGTCATCAGGATCCCAATACCACCGGTGCCACAAATAATGTTCTCCTGCAGACTGAACCTTTATATACAGATGCTATATAAGTGGTTCAAAAAAATAGGCCAATTTAAAGTTTCTAAAAGAATTTTTATCCTCATCAATATTATGTTCAACGTGGCAACCATAAACATCAGTACACCTATGCATTGCCGATTTCAGAACGATAAGACATGTCAAGTAACTAGTTTTTTCCATAATGGTTCATGTACGACAGGCACGTCACTGCATTTGCCGAACAAGACATCCAATCATAATTAGGATATTCTCACTGAACGAGTCATATATGATTATATAAAAGCACTAACTGATAAGTTTATTAAAAATTTTTAAGCAAATTTCAAAATTACAAAATTATTTTAACCTATCAAATAATAGTATTCTGAATCGCTGGCCAAGAATAAGCAAGCAGCGGCAACAAATCCTTCGGCAGTTGCAATAGACATCTACAAATTTTATCAACTGATTTAGATGTTTTTTTCAGAGCTATTCCGTTGAAAAAACCATGAATATGGACCGGCTGTGGTAAGTAGTTGGTGTATACAAGTCCATTATTTTCACGGATAAGTTTACATTTTTATAGGTTATATTTACGATTGCCATATTATATATATATTAATTTTGTCAAATGTCTTAAGTGTTAATTGTTTTCCGTCCATATTGGCGAAGGAAATCCTAACTTTGTTTTTGCTCGTTTTATTTTGTAACCTCGTTTGCAAAACCCTGAAGATGAAAATATATTTTTCGAAAGCTTGGTTAGCAAGAAGAGTATTCTTTTTTTAAGCCCCATAAAAATTCTTCGGCAGATTACCCAATCATAGAGTTTAGTGTGTTCTAACAAAGACTGCCGTATTACTAAACTCCTCCTAAACGGCTGAACCAATTTTATTGAAATTTTTTGTGAATATTCAAGGGGATTCGAGAATGGTATAGATTCGCAATTGGATCTGATAGATGGCGCCGTTGTCGGTATGTCAAACGGCTGACCTATTAGTATGAAATGTTCTATGTATATTCCACAGGATCCCTGGATAATTTATAAACACAATTGAACCCGGTAGGTGGCGCTGCTGTCGGCATATCGCTTGAAGCTTTTTCGGCAAGGACGACAGCTGCCGGGACAGCTAGTATGAATATAAATAAACAACTTGAGGTTTTAGTAAATGTTAACTACGATTAGATATATTGGCTGATTTTTAAATAGTAATAAAGGATAATCGTGCATGTGTATTATACCTACTATAATGAAAATAATTATTAAATTTGTGTTTAATGATTTTCTTTTCTCTGCCTAAAGGAACGGAAAATGATTATCAAAGTCGATCAGAACATAATTATATCATTAGTACTTATATAACTGAGGGCTGAGTAAATACCTTCTTCTATCTATCTTCTCAAGATTTTCAAAAAAACTATAGCAGACAGATTACCTTTGGCTATATTTGATTTGGTTGGGTTTGGTCTGGCTATCTTAGATGGCTAGAGTGCCAACATATTTATTCCAAAAGTCGAACTAAAAAATACCTGCTCATCAGTGACTATTTCTTATTAAGTATAGAAAATACATAGCCATATTTTGTTATATAGCCCAAAACCAAATGATACCTACAATAGTGAGTAGACATTATATGACAAAAGAATGATAACTCAAAGGTACAAGTTATTTATTTTTCTTTTATTAGAAAATGAAGTAAACTGGCTAAAGTAAACAAGCAATTGAGATATTTTCCGAGAACAACATATCATAACAAAGATAAATTTCAGATGTTCTATGTAATCTGGCATGAATACTTCATATTTGTTAATCTCAGATTTCCAAAAAGAGTATATATTGCTGAAATTAGGTTCTGGTTGGTTAGTATTTACAAATATTCAGAAGATAATAAATTCCAGCTAACTTATTTTTTATTTTTGAATATTGATCAAACCCTCAAACAAGAATGAACTGATTGGATAAATATATCAGAATCAATTCCTACCTATTCCTACCTGTTGTACTGATACTTAATAACAGAAGATGAATCATAAAAACATTATATTTGGTGAAAGTTGTGAGAACATATATCTCATATTTTTGCACTATTTCACGATGATTATTAAGATTTCATTCATCCTGGACAATCATTGAAGATGAAATAAAAAATCTGATGTGTCCACCCACACGATTTTCTCACCCCTCGAAGGCAAATTCCACCATTTACTTATTTCAGTGGGTCAAGACAAACAACAATGGTCATATTACATTTTTTCGCAAGATGATCCGTTTACCCAGAATATGTCGGAACATATGGGAGGGTGGGGTAAGTTGGCGACCTTAAGGAAAAAAACAAAAAGAATGCAAACTTTATGGCAATGATCCAAACCAAATTATCTAACAGAAAATATAATCCTTCTTCTTTAAATATGTAGTATATTTTGGTAACAAAACTCAAACACGAAAAACGAAACACATTTATTTTTACCATGTTACCCCACAGTTGGGCAAGATGACTTAGACTACGGGGTAAGATGACGATATATTCAGGATGTGCATAGATCACAAACAAATCGCCCAGTACCTTCATACGAAAAGCAGCTTTCATGACACCATGAGTCGCATTGGTCACAAAGAATCCAATCTTCTCTTGGAGGGTCCATGTAGTGTTCGAAACACCCAGGACATGCGATGCTCTCGTTCATTTTGGCATTTGACTGGGATCTTTGAGAATGTTTTTTTTTTGGGGTGTTTCTTACCGCTTCTTTTAGATAAATTAAGCTTCGCTGAATTTGCCCTCCTTTTCCTTTCGTCTCGTCTCTTTTCCTTCTCAGATTGTCCTCTTTCTTTCTCCTCAAGCTCATCCTTAATAGGTGTCGAAGTTATAATGCAGCACTTTACCTTTTTTCTGGTGCCCGAGCTTGAGCGGTCATATTTTGGAAGAGGCCTTAGGTATTTCCCATGGGGCTTTGGTTTTGGCTGTGGGTTCCCATTTCTGAGTTGGGAAGTATCCCAATCACTTTCTTGTAAATTGCTTTTTTCAGAAGCATCTGCTGGTAGGGATGCGGGATTTTCTACAGCAATCTCTACTGCAGGGGAAGAAGGGAGATGCACAGTAATCTCTACTGATGGGGATGCAGTGCTTTTCTCAGTATTCTCCTACTCGTAGGGATGCTGGACGTTCAGAAAATTCTGCAGGTGCAAAATCCACATCTGTGAATAAGTCCGGATTATATGGTTCAATTTCTGTTCGTTGAAAACCCTTCACTGCTAATCCTATGGTCGCTACTCTTTGATAAGCCTCTCGAAAAATTTTTCCGATATTTTTATCAGTTATTGTTTTCCCAGGATTGTTCACCATGAATCTATCACATGCCTGGCCGTAATAAGTTTTGAGAGGTCCGTAGAATATAACATCTAATGACTGCAACCGATTAGTGCGGCGGTAATACTATCATAATAAAGCCGTTTTCTGGACAATAGTTCACTGCAGCTAAAGAAATGTGAGAAGAATGATTGTCGACTATCAGTAAAATGGGATTGTCTTTATTTGGATGAGCGTAACGGTTGAAGTGTTTAAGTGGTCATCAATCCTGATTTTTGAGCAACAGCATGCGTATTTGGTGGGCAACCAAATAACAACTCAGGTCGCATACGCAACCTTGCAAATATTAGGAAAGGTTTTGGAATCTTGCAAGGGACTGTAGATAGGCCAGATTCATCAGCGTTATAAAGTCTGTCTGGACCAAATCTGTGTTCTAGTTTCAGATCTCGCAGTAAATTGAAAAACGTCCTTACTTTATTAAATCCAGCCAGACGAGCAAGAGATGTGGATTCCGGTTTTCGGAGACTGATTCGGTGAATTTTCATAAAACCGAAGAGCCAGTCTTTTGCGGCCATCCTGGTTTGCTGATTGAAACGATGCGAAATGTGGTTGGCTTCTGCAAATTCGAATGCGAATTTGCGGCACTCGGTAGATGTCATTTTTGGTTCAAATCATTTATGTATTCCACAAACTGGCACTGCTGATCATCTATGAATGTAGTTCGATAACGTCCACAGTGATTGGGACCGTCTTTTTGCGACATAATGCCTTAAGGTGGCTTCCGGAATTGAAAAAATCTCTGCCGTTGCAAGAATGTCCTTCTTCTTCGAGAGCACGTAGTGCTGCTATCCAGATGTCGTGGCTCCAACCTTGCCGATCAGTCTTTCTTTTGTAGGTACGGGGCATCTGACAAAGAAATTAAATTGTTAAATTTTCGCCAAAATAATGAACCCGATATGTACTTGTTGGGGTGAGCTGACGAGTTCGTCATCTTACCCCAGTCAACTTGCCTCAGCCAGCATATTTCACATCGTTCTTATTTACGAAATCGATAATTCGCCAATAGTTTTGCAGCACACAGTACATAAAGCTTAGTACTAATGAATACTACAAGCAAAAATTTTCACTTAACTTGAAATATTACTTCACACCTTTCAAAAATACGAAGAGAGTAGATGCAATATCACAAGTAGCCATAACTCCTGCACTCGTTGTCCAGCGCTATCTAACTTTTGCTAGCTACACTTAGGTTATTGTGGGACACTAACGTAAATACCACTGATAGGATAACTGTTTTACATTTTGTCACAACGTGTGGTCGTCATCTTACCCAACTCGTCATCTTACCCCACCCTCTGTATATCAAAATATCAAATTTCATTTTATATTTCAAATCAGTGTTTTCCTCTAAAATGATCAATTTTATATAATATTTGTTTCGTTTATAATAAATAACGAGCATTTGCAATTCCCTCGTCGTGCCATAGTATGGTTGGGTCCGGTCTGGTTGGTTATTAAATAAGTGTGTATATCTCAAATATGTTTTTATTTTATCATTTATATTTTTTCCGATTATTAGTTTTCTGTTTGTACCAGTGAGCAAGTTAGCATCCAATCCAGCGCCTAGTAACATCAGCCGTCATGCTGACACCGGACTCCTATTATCAGCATATTTTATATTATAAAAAGATGTAAATCAATTATAAATGTTTAGTCTGCTTTTAACTTCTCTTTGTAACTTTGTCACTTTTAATAAAATATAGTTTTTAAGAACTTAAATTTCGTTATTCGAAACTTAATTGGCGCAGTCAGTAAGATAGGTAAAGAGTCGATCGCGATACTCGTCGTTTTCAAAAGTTTTAGATATATTGATAGCCAAGCTATCATTAGAAAACTCCGAGCAAGGAAACAATTTAGAACATAATTTAGATATTAATTTTATCAAAACCGATATACATATAAATATGGCAACACCAAATTTCGATATGAAGAACCTATTAGTTGTTCCTACTTTCGATGGAAACCCGAATGAGCTGCACGATTTTTTTAAAGTATCCGTGGTCATTCTAAATCATTATTTCGACACCAATCCTAATAATTTGGAATGCATACAGAATAGATTACTGTTATTTGGTCTTTTGGGAAAATTAGCTGGCAGAGCAAAAGAAGTCGTGACAATTTATGGATGTGGTATTGGAACGATATAAAAGAAGAACTTATCCAACATTTTGGTGACCAGAGAGATGAGATTGCCCTTACCAGAGATTTAGTGAATCTCCGACAACAGCCACAAGAAACCCCAGTACAATTTTATGAAAAATGTATGGCAACCTTGAGTACAATTTCAAATTATCTGGATATTCACAATGTCGAAGAAGTTATCAGAAATAGTAGCTAACAACATTAGTGAAAAAGTGAGGTTAAACATGCCGTGTGTGAAGTGTAAAACTTTAATAGACGACGAAAAACAGCAATTATTCTGCGTCTGCTGTAGAGTAGTATTTCACCTGTCGGAAGCATGTTGAGGGCTTTCTGCCTCTGAAATTAGGGCTGTCACGCTCCAGAAGAGAACTCTGATGTATCTTTGTGTCGACTGTAGAAACGCATTGAAGACGGCACCTATGGTGATTATTAAGTGCAGGAACTGTAGGAAGAGGTCAATAAATTCAAAAATGACATAGAGCAGCTTAAACTGAACCAAGGCACAAATATTGAACAAATTTTGCTGGAGGCTCATGAGCGATCCGTACGGTCAAGAAATCTAATGGTTTTTGATGTCCCAGAATCATCAGAAACTAATCTTCAAGACAGAATTAAGCATGATACAAACATAACTCAGGATATATTTGGAAAATTGAGCTATCAATCAAAGATTAATTTGATACATAAGGTCATTCGAGTTGGCAAGAGAAGGACTGACGGGAAGTCTAGACCAGTAAAGATTATATGCACAAATTCAGACATTGTTCAGAAAGCATTGCGAGCTAAACCTATATTGAAAAGAACTCGATGTTCGTATAAAATAGCCTGCTATTCAACCAAAATGCAACAGGATGTATATAAAGCAGCACGGGAAGAGCTCGAGCGCAGGACGGGTAATAAGGAGGATCTGATAATTAAATACCAACAGGGAATGACTAAAGTTGTGACCAAACACAACACAAGAAATCAGGAAAACTAGATGTATCCCCATTTGCAGTATATTACCAGAATGTAGGAGGTTTACGTACTAAAATTGAAAGACTGAAACCGGCTGTGAGTAGCTCTTTGTATGATATAATAATCGTTGTAGGAAGTAACCTGAACTGTGATTTTTTGGACAGAGAATTAGAGTGTTATAACTATAATCTATATCGGAGTGATCGATCCGAACTAACTAGCCATAAGTCTAGGGGTGGTGGTATACTTATCTATATAAAGAAGTCTTTAAAGGTCAACATAAGCCAGCAGAGTGTGGAGCAGTTGTTCATCTTGTGTGAACATAAAGGTTCCAAATTCGTGATAGCTGGTGTTTATATTCCGCCAAGTATGTCTGAATTATAGTATATCACACATTGCGAGACAGTAGAAAGTATTTTTCAGAACTATAAATTTCAGAAATTCTATATTCTTGGAGATTATAATCTTCCAGAAGCCCTTTGGTCAAATGACGAATTTGGTATGCAAGTCGAGTGTCCAGCATCCTCATCGGCAGTACACGTAGCTCAATCTTTTGGATATTTACAGCTTTTCGAAAAGATAGGTATACCCAATAAAAGAAATATTTTTTTGGACCTCGCCTTCACAAATGACGAATGTTTAAATGTGCTTTTAGCTGGTGACCCAATTCTTATGGACAGCTTGCATCATCTTGGTTATGAATGTGTCACAAATATCTCAGTTAGAAAGCAGATAAACAATTATAGTCCACATTACGAAGATCTTTACGATGACTTTAAAAATACAAACTTCTCGGCCTTAAATAACTTTTTAGCTGGTATTAACTGGGAACAGTGTTTGTTAAATCTTTATATAAATACCTCCTTAGACGCCTTGTATGAAACTTTAGGAGTAGGTATCGCTTAAACTGTACCTGTAAAAAAATACATGTCTAGCTTTTTTCCAAAATGGTTCTCGTCAGAGTTGAAACATCTAACAATTCAAAAAAGAAAAAAACATATAACTTATATACAATCAAAGTCTGCTTTAGACTATAATGAGTTTTCCAGGCTAAGTTCGTGGTGTAAACGGGTTCGAAACATTTGCTGGGTTCAGTTTATGTCCAAAGTGGAAAATTAATTTAAATGTAATCCTAAATACTTTTGGAAGTATATAAGAGATTTAAAGTCAAATCATGGTCTTCCTCAAATTATAAATTTGGGAGACAATATAGCTGATAATGGTCAAGATATTGTTACATTATTTAAAAAGTATTTCGAGACTGTTTACGCCCCGGGAGGCCTGGACGATTCATTAGACTTATTAGGAACGCCACTAAATATTTTTGATAATTTCAAACTTGCACACATTTCTATGGAAGATATCTATAATAAAATAGTTAGCTTACCAAACAAAGATACATTAGGTTCAGATGGGACTCCAAATAGTTTAATAAAACATTGTATTTGCTCTCTAGTGATTCACTTGTACTTACTTTTTAACAAATCATTAGTTTCTTCAACTTTTCCAGACAGATGGAAACATAGCTTTATAGTTAAAATTTTTAAAAGTGGAGACAGGAACAATGTAATAAATTTGGTGACTTACCAAAGCAGAATAATTGCAGCTTTAGAGAATTTTAATCAAGTTGATGCCATCTACACTGATTTCTCAAAGGCATTTGATCGGGTGGATCACAGCATTCCTCTCAAAAGTCTTTTAAATAAGAGTTTCGGCACAGATACAGTAGGCTGGATCAACAGTTTTTTGACAGGCCATCATCATTCAGTAAAGTTGGACACTTTTCTATCTGACTCAATCTCTGTTACTTCAGGAATCCTGCAAGGGGGCCACTGTTCATCCTTATTTTTTTATTTGTTTGTCAATTTTTTCTTTGATTGTTTTCAGAATAGTGAAGGTCTAGCCTTTGCTGACGATTTAAAAGCTTTTAGGACTATAAATAGCATAGAAGATCAACAACTTTTGCAGGAAGATTTGGATAGATTGTCAGACTGGTGATCTGTAAATAAATTAGGCATAAACCTATCTAAATGTTGTCAGATAACTTTCTTTAAGGGTAAAAGAACACCTCCTGCTCTTTGAAAGGGAAAGCCTTAAGATATATCTCAAAAATAAAAGATCTGGGAGTAACTTTTGACGAGAATCTAACTTTTGTTGAACATATCAATACAATAACAGTAAAATCATCGAAGATTCTGGGTTTTATTTTAAGAAACTGTGGGCGTTCTTCGGTTGACACTATAAGAGGGATTTATTGCTCATTAGTAAGGTCAACTCTAGAGTATGCCTCAATAGTTTGGTCTCCATATCAGGATGCTCATGGTTATACAGTGGAAAAAGTTCAACATAAGTTCTTACGATTTTGCGCGTTTAAATTAAAGATTGCTATACAAGACCATAATTATGTGTATTTGGAGAATATGCTTAGGTTGAGTACTTTAAAGGATAGGAGAACCTTTTCGGGATTAATGTTTGTGCATGGATTGGTCAATGGGAGAATTGATTCCATGGATTTGTTGGAACGTATAAATATTGAAGTAGCTACTAGAAAAAGAAGGCAAGAATTCTCTTCCTTCTATATACCATTTGATAGAACAAACTATGGCCTTAATTCCCCAGTGGATAGGTACTGTAGTGTTATAAATAAAAACCATATAGAAGTATTTGATATCTCGCTAGACATGTTAAAGAGGGGGTATAATCATAAATAAAGAATATATATGAAGTTACAATTTACTTTAAGGATTGATTACATTATATACTTTTTTAGTGTTAATATATAATATAATTCAGTAAAAATAATTGTCAATTGTAAACTGTTAATGGGGTTATCCCGTAAATAAAAAAATAAAAAAAATAATAACATTCTTGACAGGACTAAGAGAACCCCTACGATCCACAATACGAGCCATGCGACCTGAAGCCTTAGCACAAGCCATGCAGTATATTCAGGAAGAAAATACATCAGATACCTACAGAGGGCCGTTATGCCACAACAGCTACCTTCTGTGAGAAAACCACCACATATGCCACAACCACAAATTTCAATTCAATTTCACCAACCACAATGGCCGGTCCAACCAAAGTACCGAAGCCTCAATTTTTTTCAAATCCAATGAACAATCTACAACAAGTGAGTACCCCACCACAACGTTTTCGAGCAATGTAACTCTCATTTGGAAAACCTAAAATCAATGCCCCTCACAAGAAGATGCCTTAGAATATGGCATGGAAGAAAATTTTCACAAGGAAGAAAACACACTGCCCGAAACGTAATTGAAATACACTCATTCACTGACAAAAAAAGAGCTGCCTTACATCAAAATTTCTAATCTACAAATGAAACTTTTAATCGACACATGATCTACGAAATCATTCATAAGTCCGGAAATTGCTTTCAAATTTTTCAAGAAATTTATTCAACATGATCCTTTTATAGTTACTTCAATCTTTCAAAATCATTCTCAAGATTACAGTGCAGAAATTCCAAGTTTTGAAGAACTCAATAGTAGTTCCAGCTTAAAATTTTATCTCTTCATATTTTAAAAAAACTTTTGATGTACTTATTGGTTTGGATAATTTGAAATTAATGCAAGCTCAGCTAGCTTTTATAAATGCGAGTATCATAACAGCATTTTCAGTACTTCCTATTATTTATTATGTAACCGACCAAAAACAATTTTACTCTATTCATCACGAACCTCATACATTGACCCGTGTAAGACTACCTATAGCCGAGAAAGAGGGTACAATTCTGCTGCCTCAGCAGAATATCCAAGGTGCAAGATTGCGAGGAACCCTGACAACAGCGTGCAACAACCTCGCATGGGCAGAATATATCAATGGCACGGACGATGAACTTCAACTGGCATTGACCAACCACGTCAAGTCAGCTGTTATGCATCTCGAAAATTTTTATCTGTTTTCAGCAGAAATAAGTTCATTGACAGGAAACAAGCAGCACGATATAGAAAATTTAATAAGAACGAACCATCTGAACGATGAAGAGAAAAAACACGTTCTTAAATTATGCAAGAAATATGCCGATATATTTTACATTGCAGACACCCCGTTGACCTTTACAAATCAAGTTAAACACAGAATTAGAACAAAAGATGAAATGCTTGTATTCACAAAATCGTATAGATACCCGCATGTCCACAGACCAGAAGTGGAGAAGTAAATTAAATCAATGCTAGACCAAGGAATCATAAGACCCAGCCAATTACCATGGTCATCACCAATATGGATAGTTCCCAAAAAAGCCGATGCTTCAGGTAAAATCAAGTGGAGAATCGTCGTGGATTATAGAAAATTCAATGAGAAAACTATTGACGAGAAGTATCCTATACCTAATATTAACGACGTATTGGACAAATTGTGTAGATGTCAATACTTTTCTACCGTAGATTTAGCAAGTGGTTTCCTCCAAATAGAAATGGCAGAAGAAGATGCTCAGATAATTGCTTTTTCTGTAGAAAAGGGACATTACGAATATCTTGGGATACCATTCAGTTTAAAAAATGAACCAGCTACTTTCCAGAGAGTGGTTGACAATGCTCTGAGAGATTTACAAGGTAAAATCTGCCTCACATACATGGACGACATCATCGTTTATTTCACATCTTTACAAGAACATTTGGTCAACTTGACAAAAAAATTTTATAGACTCAGAAAAACCAATCTACAACTCGACAAATCGTAATTTTTGAGAAAAGAACTTGCGTATTTATGCCACATTATCAGTCCAGAGGGTATAAAACCAAACCCCGAAAAAATCAAAGCCATCAACCAATACCCGTTACCACGTACAACTAAAGAAATTAAAGGATTTTTAGGACTTTTGGGTAACTACAGGAAATTTATCAAAAATTTTGCGAAGATTACGAAACCACTAACAGCCTGTTTGAAGAAAATGCAAAAATCAAACACACCCCCGATTACATCGAATGTTTCGAAATTTGCAAGAATTTGCTAATCATCGAGCCGATACTTCAATATCCAGATTTCACACAAACGTTCAACCTTACTACAGACGCCAGTGATTTCGCTATCGGTGCAATCCTTTCAAGGACCAGTTGATAAAGACAATCCAATTGCGTACGCCTCTCGAACTCTGAATGAAAGTGAACCAAATTATTCCACGATCGACAAGGAGATGTTAGCAATTGCTTGGGCCACAAAATATTTTCGGCCTTACCTTTATGGACGAAAATTTAAAATTGTATCAGATCACCGCCCTCTTCAATGGCTTTTCTCTCTCAAAGACCCAACTTCAAAATTGATTCGATGGAGATTGAAATTAGAGGAATTCGACTATAAAGTAATATATAAATCGGGAAAAACTAATAAAAATGCAGATGCCCTATCTAGAGTGGAGATCCATACTAAAGAAACATTTAATTGGGACGTGTATATCTAGAATTTTCATAAGGAACTCGAGGATAGTGCGTCTATGTATAACAACGTAAGCCCCGACATAGATGAAGATCAGCCTCAAGAAAATCCAACATCTTCAACAGACACAGCTGAGGAATTATCGGACCATCATCACTGTTCATCAACGGAAACGGCTGACGAAATCCAAGACTACCATCCAAAGAAAAACACATCTTCAACGGACGCAGCTATGGAATTATCGGACCATAATCACCGTTCATCAACGGAAACTGCCGATAAAATACATCCAGAAAAAATACCTCCCCTACAGACACAGCCGACGAAGAACCTCAAAATGAATGCAGAAACAATACAATATATACAGCCCATGAAGAACCGATAATGACTATATCAATATCTGAAAAACCATTAAATTTTTACAATAACCAATTAAGATTGGTCTTTGTTCACTACCATCCAGCCAGTCCGTAAACGGAACATATATTTCATAATAAAAAACGGATCCATGCACAAATCGGATTAGATGATATGGAAAATGGCGTTATAAAATTCTTTAAGGAATTTATTCCACCCAAAGTAAAACATGCAATAAAATTTGAACCAGAGACAATCAACATCGTGAAAGCACTCCTAATATTCATCACTCATCTTGGATTACCTAGTATGATTACTGCCGATAATGGACCAGAATTCAAAAACAATCTCATTCAAGAATTTGTAAATATACACAAAATTTTAATTCATTATACTACTCCCGAAAATCCTCAATCTAACGGAATGATCGAGAGATTTCATTCGACGATTATCGAACACCTTAGATTATTGCGAGGTAATAAAACTCATTTTGACGTGAAAGAACAAATGCCTTATACTATACTTGGGTACAACAATAGTATCCATTCCATTACAAAACAGAAGCCGATAGATGTTTTGAATGGACATTTAGACAGTCGAGGCCCATTCGATATCGACATCGAAAGAAACTTTATGAATAACTATATGCAACAGCATAAAGAAAAAACAAAGGCAATATATAAGGAGATCAATGATCTCGCTAATAGATTGAAAGCGAGAGTAATTACAAAAAGAAACGAAGCTAGACAACAACCGGTCACATACAAAACCAAAGCAAAAATCTTCACTAAAAATACAGGTGTCAGAAATAAGTTACTACCAAGAGACACAACGCGTGTTGTAGAAGATAATAAAGAAGTCACAGTAGAAGTATTAAACACTACATGCCATAAGACAAATAAAAAGCACACGCCAAATCATCATAAGGAATAGGAGAAGCCAGAATTAAAGTTAATACCCACGATTTTATCCATTACTATAATTTAACACCTATAAATGAAGAAATAGAAAACATTCAACATGACTATAATCACATCAATGACATCCGCATTCCCCCAGCCCCCTATCTGACATTAAATACAGATCATCATCAATACTCGGACGAACCATGTATGGAGACCAATCCCGGATACCTATGTGAAAAAACAACGAGAAGAAGCAGCACTGAAATAGATGCACTGCACTGCACTGCTTCTCAACAGATACAACAGTCTTGAAAGGAACTTTTCTGAAAGAATTACCACCAGACTGTGAATTTCGCACAACGTACGCAAGCTACACAGACTCCAAAGATGCAATATATGACCAACCATTAACACTTCCCAGGGTCAAAACCATATGGAACTCGACTCGCCAACATCTCATCCAATTAGAGAAGATAGCCCTAGACGAGCTTCACAAAATCGAACGAAGATCGATGCCGCTGCAACCAATTGTAGAACCCGAAACCGACACAACCCACTATTGGACAACACCAATGTAGCGTTTAAGCTAAAAAAACAAATTAAACGATGAAGGACAAGCGCAACATCAGCGGTACCTACCCTCACAAAACTTCCCTAGGGGATGGAGAAGTTAGAATCCAATCCAGCTTCTAGTAACAACAGCCGTCATGCTGACACCGGACTCCTATCATCAGCATATTTTATATTATAAAAAGATGTAAATCAATTATAAATGTTTAATCTTTAACTTCTCTTTGTAACTTTGTCACTTTTAATAGAATATAGTTTTTAAAAGCTTGAAGTTCGTTATTCGAAACTTAATTAGCATGATATCACTTTTTGAGAGGTGGCTTATTGCATTTTTATATCATCACATTTACCTGACCCTTCGCTTTCTTTTGTTTACCTTATTTATCTCCTGATAAATATTTTAAAAATTCCCTATTATACGTTATTATCTCAATGTGTCTTTCTTTCACTACTTCTTGAATTTCTTTAGTAATCGAGGATTTTTGTTCACTTTCTCTACAATTTTTTTAGCTTTTATTGATTCCATGGCTTTATTATGTGTCTCTTCACTATTTGTCTTGCAAGGAGATGATGTGTATATCATAGATCCTGTTTTGAAAGTATCACTTCCTGGATAGGTTTTCACAGAGAAGAAACATTTTCTTCTCCTATTGACGAGTGTGTAATAAATTTGATCTAAAACAAACAATATTTCTAAATTTACCAGCCGATGGTTTCAGAGTACCTACACAGTTTTCTTGATGCTAATTTGTGAGTTGCGTTCATGGCAATTATTTCGTATTCCTTTGAATAAGTTTTAACTCGGTCACCTTTTTCATATATTTGGTCCAAGCCTAATTGACAAAATTGCTGCTTTCGTCCTAATTTTGAATTAAATCCAATGCTATGATAAGAGTGTCAATTCTTTCATCTTCTTTATATGATTTGGCACCTATATTTGTACAATATTTATCGGACTTGCTTTTATTTGTTAAGACTACTCTATGTCGCTAGTATGTACTTTCTTGGTATTTTGAATAGAAATACGGAAATCCATCGTTAGACTCCTTAGGTATGGTTTTAAAATCATAAGAAAAATGTCTCCGAAAGAACCCATTTTCTGTTTTAACAAAGTTTCCCATTTTTCAAGATAGCTTTTAAAATCTTTTTCACCGAACAGCATTTAATTTTTAATAGAATGTTTCGTTGGCCTGTCTATCTTGATTCCAATCCAGCACAATAATTAAATCTACATGTTCAAAGATAACATAATAAGCTTGAGAGGTATCACGTTACAAATCTATGTCGGTTCCATATTATAGAATGCCCAACATACACAAATAGAGAAATAACATTCGTTAACGAATAACAGTCATATTCAATTTAATTAAAGAATAATCAATTATTATGAATCAAATAGGTACATTAAAGCTCACACAGAAATCGTATAATCTCCACCGACGCCATATTAATTAAGCAACCCTCTCGAGGGTATTTCAAGTGATTCGGTGGAGAGTATGGTGTGTTATAATAGGGTTGAGCTTGAAACCGCGACTGCCAACAAATGTATACGTATACATCTGTTTAGAAATTGGTCTGATGAAACCAACCAGATGTTCAAGAGAAATTGCTCTTAATTTGATTATAAGGATATAATGTTAGTAGAATATATGGGAAGTTAGGTCAAATATTTGAATTGAAATTAAATTCGGAACTTGAATTTTTGAATTTAAGCTGACACGTGTTCTCTGATGGTTTATTTTGGTGTTCCAGAATCAGAATGTTCCCAAATTTTAGAATATAAATAGGGAGTGTTCTTACACTACTATAAAATATTATCTCGATAATATGCGTTGAACCTAATGATATTGTATTAACAACTGAATATTCAATTGTACAGCCTATAAAAAATACCTACAATATGTAATCTTCTAAATTACGTACATCTCTACAGTCTCATCATCATTTGCCTTTGCAGCTTCCTCCTCAAGGCCAACGACGTTGAAGAAGCGAATCTCAATCGTCTGGACGTTCATACATTTATATACTCGTACGAAACCTCTATTCCTATAACCTAATTTCCCCTACATGTAAGTTGTATAGATCAAAAGCCCTTAAGGTCCTCTAACTGGTAATTGCAGGTCAGAAGGACGTCAAAGTACTTGTGAAAGAGAGTCGAAAAAGGCTTTACGGAGTTGAGCACTCGAGCTTACAGAAGAAGAGAGAGCATATTACTCGCGCTAGTTCTATTTGTATACGATGGTCTATTTAGAACGGTATTTACTGGAGTCAGAAAAGTCTAAATCGGTTTTTATAACTGAAATAATAAGGATTTATGAAATAACAATTAAATGTAGAGATAACCATCACAAGTAAGTTAAGAGCAGCGTGCTCGCTAAAACACTAGCAGCCGCTTTCAACATTATCTTTTAGCAAAAATAGCTCTCTTAAAAATCGTTTTAAAAAGATTTTCTCGCTAAAGCTTGTTTACAGTGATTAAATAATAATTTAAAATAGTTCTCGTGGTGCTAAAAAACGATCTAAATATATTTTTTTTACAGAAAATAGAAGCGACTCTATCAAATGATGCACTGAGACATAAGAGATAATAATAATGTTAATGGTAGGTACAAACTTTGAAGTTGTGAACTTATTGGTAAACAGAGGAACCTTGGCAATAATTTCAAAACTTGCACCATCAGAATTAAAATTCATTGGAAAAAATACTCATTTCACTTTTTTGAGTATTTCATTAGTCATCATAAAGGTTGAAAAATTACATGTATTCAGAGATTTCAGTATGACATATTGTTACAAAATTTTCAATTTTGGAAAAACAATTGCCACCTTCACCTATTCTTGGAATGTTTTTTGGATAGAAGGAGGTATTAGATTTATAAAAATATATTTAGGATCGTTTTTTATCTTTCTACCTTCCAATGGAGGAACAATCATCAAAATCGGTGCAAGTTTACTATACAAAACGCACCAAGAAACATAAAATAGATTTGGTGTATCCACTCACACGACCTTCATACTGCTCTGAAACGAGTTCCACCAAATATACAAATCATGTTATCATGGCATATAAATAATATTTTTTTTCGTAAGACAGTTCATTTGAGAATAACTGTTTACTTGATTTTTCTCAGAGATACGTGTGATAGCAGGTAGTAGACGGCTTGCCGAATGTTTCATCAAAATCAATGGGGACGCTTTCGCGCCACAGTCTTGAGTGAAACCTGCTTTTCAGCTATTGTCTAGCAACCACTGCGAGCAGAATGCCCAATCTTGGTCAACTATGAGCGTTACCCTACAAAACGAAAGTGAAAGCAGCAAATTCAGTCCATCCATTACCAAAATAATATTTGCATAGACAGGTAGACCAATAGTAGAAATTGTATTTGTTGAAGACCGGTCACCGAAAATTTTTGCAATATTTTCTTTAGATAGCTCATTGGGATAACGGTAGGAAAGTAGTAGACAGTCAATTTGGACATCTACGCCGATTTGGAAGTCGGTCAAAAATATGAAATCTCAGCATCAATAATTGATAAATGTTCTAATAACAATTATTGTTTTTGGTACATTTATTTTTGGAAGAGCTCTTTTATCCTATACAGGATGACACAGGGGTGCGTGCAAGCTCCATAACTTTTTTCTATCCAAGATCTCGATGCGATCTTTTTAAAAGATATGTCCGGCAATAAGGCACATAATCAAAATATTTTTAACAATAAAGAGTAAGTCTTAACTAAGTACTGTTTTTTTTAAAGGCTGCTCTTCATTTTTGGTGCATTTTTAGATTTGTGTCTATAACGTAACCTGGTTTCTTAGACTTATTTGTAATAGTTTTTAACATGTGAAAATTTTGACTCTTTTATCCTATATAGGATGACCCAGGGGTGCGTGCAAGCTCCATAACTTTTTTCTATCCAAGATATCAATGCAATTTTTCTTAAAGATATGTTCGGCTATAGTGCAAATAATCAAAATATTTTTATCAATATACAGTGAGCCTTAAGGTAAACTTTTCTTAGAGGCAATTCTTCATTTTTGGTACATTTTTAAATTTGTGACAATAACAACAACAACAAAACCTGGCTTTATAGACTTATTTGTGATAGTTTTTGACTTGTGACAATTTTGGTATAAAAAAAGCTCCGTGCATATATTCACAAAAACAACGACTCAAGATACCCAGGCCGGTCTTTTTTAGCCGATTCCTTAAGCCTTAGCTCATTTTTGAAATATATTTAAGTTAAAAATCGTTGTTTTGTCACCTACTTCGATTTCTTAGAAAAGGCAAAGTATTAATGGTAATAACTCGAACACCCTGAATTTCATTTGTCATTACTTTGCACTTTTTAAGAGTTTTCTGTACATGTAGGTTAAGTGGGGCCACATTGTGAAATCTTCCAGATTTTGTGCAATATATTGTTCGTTCCAAAAAAAATACAAAATAATAAAGTAGGACATCAATGCTGAAATAGGTCACCTTCTTATTTCACACAAATTGCTAATCTTCTAGAGAATGAATCCAGAATTCTAGAAAGCATAAATATGTAGATCCATCAATTAAACGGGAGGCTTGTATTATCCTGTTTCACATATCTTCTGCAGTTGTACAACCATCTCTGAAAACACTTTGGGCAGAAAGCTCCCTCGTAAAAAATCGTAGTAGTAATCTAGTTACCATAAACGGGTCAAGACTATTCATAAATATTCATTTTTATCAATTGAACCTTGATACTTACTAACTTATTATGTTAACATGGGAAATAAAAATAATGACATTTGTAACTGATGCCTATGAAATCTTTCCTGTTTCTAGCTCATTTATTCTAAATTCACGAGTGTTTATTTATTACATGACTGCATCCCCATGAACATCTTTGTGTTTTTCTTGAACCTATGATATTCTATTTTGATGAATCTCGAGGTTGAGGTTCTATAGTTACTTAAATTGAAAGGTTTATGATATCTTTGTTATAATTTTATTTTTAACATTTCGACAGGAAGCTCCTTTTCTTCATCAGAAAATTATTGTATAGAACATAAAAAAACAGCATATACATCGCAATCTGAAATAAGCTTATACCTTATGCATGACTTCGGTAGGTCTCATAATATATTATTAATAAGCATTAACTAACGGCCAAAATAATCATGGACTGAAATAGCATATTTATTCAGCCGCTGCTAATTCTCTTGTGATGTTTAACTTTCTGTTCGGTGGTTACATACAATCAGCGGGAGATTCGATTAGATGGAATCGTAACGTCAACTTTTTCGTCTGATAATAATGGTCGGCCATCGAATGGTTATTGGACGATTTCTCTGCTAATTTACATGCAAAACCGAAGCGGAATTAATTCAATGCAAATTTAAATTCTCCTAGCGTGTATGTAGGTTTAGAGAGATTAAATGCAGCTGACGCAGAAAAGAGATTGACACAGTAGAGCTTACTGAGTGTTTTGTTAGATTTGGCTATTTGGAGAAATACTTTTGAATAATTCTTAGCAAATTACCTGTTTTCAAGGCATGTATATATATATATATATATATATATATATATATATATATATATATATATATATATATATATATATATATATTGATTTTGTATTCTTGACTGGATTTATAATAAATAAAAAGATGTTCTTGGGGATGCAGTCATATATTCAATAAAATTCTTTGACTGAAGCCGAGCTTTCGAGAATGTTTATTCTCTTCTTCAGGGCAAACTACAAATCGTTACGAAATTATTTCAACAACAACTTAATAGTATTATAAAAATACTTACAATCGTGAATTTAGAATAAATTAACCAAAAACAGGAAAGATTTCATAGCCATCAATTACAAATGTCATTATTTATATTTGTCATGGTAACACAATAAGTAAAAAAGTATCTAGATTTTGTTGATACAAATGAATATTACTGAATGATCTTTATAAGTTTGTGGCTATTTGAACAAGGAGCACAATTAAATTAAAATTATTATTAAGGCAGATACAGGTTCAGTTAAAAAAAAAATGTCATTTAAGAATATTGCATAAATACTTATATATATATACCCATACATAGACTAAATTACGTTTAATCTGGGCTTGAACTGACAGTTAAAAGAAAAAGATGCATAATATTATTTAAAACTTCAATATAAGTGTAATCATATTCTCTCACAATACGAAACATATAAACATGATTATTCTGAAAGTGCATTGATACTTATTAACTTAAAAAAGGCCGATTTCTCTCACTAATCAACCTCTAAATTTTTGGGTGAAATAGATGTTTTGAAATCCTAAAACACTTTTTAATGTTCCTTCAAATATTCATAAATATTCAAAATAATATATAAAATCATATTCTCTCACAATACGACATAAGAATGAAACATTTTGAAAATCATTCACTTTTCCAGAAAACAAGCTGATATCTCTCACTAATCAGCATGCATATTTTCGAAAACATTAAATGTTATGAAAATCTTTCATAAATAGATTATACATTTAATCTCAAATAAACATATAATGAATTTTAAGAGAATAATTATCTTTGATCAACTAAATTTCTCTCACTGATAAGTTGATCTAAATATTTCTATTGTTTATTGAAAACTAAGATTCTAAAGTTAATTACTATAAAATCAGTTAAGACCAGTCCTTCATCTATATATAAGTACATATATCCCATACACATTAATCCATTTATAACCAATATACATATATACACATACATACATACATACATACATACACAGACATACATACATAAATACATATATAAACAAAAAATAAATATTACATGTCAAGTATAGGTACATATTACATACCTAACTATACATAAATATTTATATATATTAATTTTGAGATACATCTGGAAAAATTATTATAATTATCATTATATAATTTTACAATATAAGAATAAATGGAACTAAGTCCCTTTATATCTGAGCGTTTATTCATAGTGTTATTATGTTTCTTAATATTCACCATTTCTAAGAAACCACGTTTAAAATAATTTTTCTCAGAACATAGTGCAATAGTATTATCAAAATCAATACTATGTTTCTTACTGATAGCATGTTTTTTTATTTTCAATGACGAATATTATAAACAAATTTTTGGCACTCCAATGGGTTCAACCATATCACCTATTTTAGTAAATTATGTCCTAGATGAATTGATACAAGTTTCAAAAACGAAAATTTCTTTCCCAATTCCATTTATCAAACGATATGTTGATGATCTAATATTGGCTTTACCCTCAAATAAAGTTGATGAAACATTAAATATTTTTAATACTTATAATGAACATCTTCAATTTACAGTTGAACTAGAAAGTGAACAATGTCTTCCTTTTTTAGATATGATGGTATGTAGAGATAATGCAGGTATATTACGTACAAAATGGTACAGAAAGCCTATATGCAGTATTAGATACATAAATTTTTTCTCCTATCATCCACAAAAAATGAAAATTAACTTAATTATGGCATTAAAAAGTAGAGCTATCAAACTTTCACATAATTTATATAGAAATGAAAGTTTAACTAAATTAAAACAAATGTTACTAGAAAATTCTTTTCCTCTAAAATTGATAAACAAATGTTTGATGCATCCTACACTTAATCTTGAAATTAATGAAATAGTTCCCAATAACGCACCAAATCCTAATAATATTTCTAACGCAAATAATATTTTACCTATCTATAGATCTCTACATTACATCAATGAACTCACTAGTAAACTTGTTAATATTTTTAAGGGGTATAATGTTATAATTTCGAGAAAGAATGTAAAAACAGTATCTAGTTTATTTTCTAAATTAAAGACTCCTTTAAAAATAACAGAAAAATCTGGAGTAGTATATAAAGTAAATAGCCTAGACTGTGAATATATTGGTCAAACTTCCAGAAATATTTCGGGAAGGATTACATCTCATAAAAGTGATATTAGACGAAATAAAAAATCTTGTGCCTTGACAGAACATGCTATCAGTAAGAAACATAGTATTGATTTTGATAATACTATTGCACTATGTTCTGAGAAAAATTATTTTAAACGTGGTTTCTTAGAAATGGTTAATATTAAGAAACATAATAACACTATGAATAAACGCTCAGATATAAAGGGACTTAGTTCCATTTATTCTTATATTCTAAAATTATATAATGATAATTATAATAATTTTTCTCCAGATGTATCTCAAAATTAATATATATATAAATATTTATGTATAGTTAGGTATGTAATATGTACCTATACTTGACATGTAATATTTATTTTTTGTTTATATATGTATTTATGTATGTATGTGTGTGTATGTATATATGTGTATGTATGTATGTATGTATGTGTATATATGTATATTGGTTATAAATGGATTAATGTGTATGGGATATATGTACTTATATATAGATGAAGGACGGGTCTTAACTGATTTTATAGTAATTAACTTTAGAATCTTAGTTTTCAATAAACAATAGAAATATTTAGATCAACTTATTAGTGAGAGAAATTTAGTTGATCAAAGATAATTATTCTCTTAAAATTCATTATATGTTTATTTGAGATTAAATGTATAATCTATTTATGAAAGATTTTCATAACATTTAATGTTTTCGAAAATATGCATGCTGATTCGTGAGAGATATCAGCTTGTTTTCTGGAAAAGTGAATGATTTTCAAAATGTTTCATTCTTATGTCGTATTGTGAGAGAATATGATTTTATATATTATTTTGAATATTTATGAATATTTGAAAGAACATTAAAAAGTGTTTTAGGATTTCAAAACATCTATTTCACCCAAAAATTTAGAGGTTGATTAGTGAGAGAAATCGGCCTTTTTTGAGTGAATAAGTATCAGTGCACTTTCAGAATAATCATGTTTTTCATGAAGTTTTAAATAATATTATGTATCTTTTTCTTTTAACTGTCAGTTCAAGCCCAGATTAAACGTAATTTAGTCTATGTATGGGTATATATATATAAGTATTTATGCAATATTCTTAAATGACATTTTTTTTAACTGAACCTGTATCTGCCTTAATAATAATTTTAATTTAATTGTGCTCCTTGTTCAAATAGCCACAAACATATAAAGATCATTCAGTAATATTCATTTGTATCAACAAAATCTAGATACTTTTTTACTTATTGTGTTACCTTGACAAATATAAATAATGACATTTGTAATTGATGGCTATGAAATCTTTCCTGTTTTTGGTTAATTTATTCTAAATTCACGATTGTAAGTATTTTTATAATACTATTAAGTTGTTGTTGAAATAATTTTGTAACAATTTGTAGTTTGCCCTGAAGAAGAGAATAAACATTCTCGAAAGCTCGGCTTCAGTCAAAGAATTTTATTGAATATATGACTGCATCCCCAAGAACATCTTTTTATTTTATATATATATATATATATATATATATATATATATATATATATATATATATATATAATATAATTTTAGTAATTCACTGCCGAGAATGTATAACCAAAGTGACAAACATTCATAGGGTTGCGGCACTATGGGCTGTAGGATAATGAAAACTCTTTTTCAATTACCAACGTTTCGAGAGCGGTGGCTATCTTTTTCAAGGCTGTATTAAAATAAAAGAAAGTTACAAAGAAGTACTTAATTAAAAGGATATAAGAATCATCGAAATAATAATCAAGAAAAATAGTTATATATAAAAACACGTTATACGAACTCCAACTTACATTGATTTGAGTGTTAAATATGGTTAGGTACATCATTAATTCTTATGTTATCAAAACTAAATTGAATTTCTACATCTCATATTAAAATACTGAACTCAACTGTACGAGAATAAAGGTAGAACAGAATATTATGGTCATAAATAGCAAAAACTAGAATACAGAAACAGGGGAAGATTGTGTTTTTACTTTTTATTTAAAAATTTTTAAATACATGGAATTCAAAGTTACAGTCTTTTATTTTGTTCTTTGATTTGTGTGTTCTTTGTTAATTTTATCTATAGGTTGCATGTCTGACGTCTAATGTCTAAGCTGTCAATTAAGAATTAAAAATAAAAATAAAAACAAAAACAAACAACAAACGTATGGCGCGAAGTTATAATATTTGTAGTTTAGTTTCCTTTCTAAAACCAATAATGTAGGAAATGACTAAAAACAACAACAGTCATGTATGATCTAGGGTGCAACAAGTTCAAGTCTGGTGAGTAATCTATGTTAGAATTGTATATTGCAATTGTTTATGCATGTTCATTCTCTTCTAGTGCATTTTCTCTTCTTTGTAGTTGTGGTCTTCTGTGAAAAGACAACAAATAGGAATAAACCTGACTCAGACCATGGATGTCAGTTCTTTTGTTCATGCTGTTGCACTCCTTGTCTATTTCCACCATTTCAAGAAAGATGCGCTTATGCCAGTTCTTTTCTATGTGAAGCACTCTAGGGTTATCCAGGTCAGGTAGATGTTTAGTTGAGGTTGCATGCTCTGCCAGAGCACAAAACGTCTTTTTTATGTTAATATCACTGCGATGGCCTATTATTCGATTTTTAAGAAGTTGGATGGTTTGTCCAATATATTTCATTTCACAGTCGGAGCATTGAATGCTATATACACAGTGAGATATGTTGCTGGTAAGTACTTTATCTTTAGTTCTGGTATATAATCGACTGATAGGTTTGATGTTCTTTTGTGCTATTTTTAAGTTCTCTTGTTTAAATACACTTATTAGTCTAGTAGAAAGCCCTTCAATGTAAGGTAAGGAACCATATCTAACCACTAAATTCTGGTTTTCTTCACAGGTTTGTCTTGTATGTGGATCTACCGTTGTGTTGTATATGAGTCTGCGTAACAACCCAGATGGATAGCCATTTTGTGTGAGAATTCTATACACTCTTCTTAGACTCTCATTTTTCAGACTAGGATGTGAAATTTTTAAAACTCTGTTTTTCAGTGCTAGAATTAAATTTATTTTAATTCTAACAGGATGGTGAGATTTATAATTGATGTATCTCCCAGAGCTGGTGGGTTTAGTGTACCAATCTAGGATTATCCTGTTGTCTTCTAGTCTGATAACATGAGTGTCCAAGAAGGGTAATCTTCTATTAGTCTCTCTTTCAACAGTGAACTGTAAGGGTCTATGATAGCTGTTAAACGTTAATAGAGTTTGTTCAATTTCAAGTCTGAGTCAGGTTTATTCCTATTTGTTGTCTTTTCACAGAAGACCACAACTACAAAGAAGAGAAAATGCACTAGAAGAGAATGAACATGCATAAACAATTGCAATATACAATTCTAACATAGATTACTCACCAGACTTGAACTTGTTGCACCCTAGATCATACATGACTGTTGTTGTTTTTAGTCATTTCCTACATTATTGGTTTTAGAAAGGAAACTAAACTACAAATATTATAACTTTGCGCCATACGTTTGTTGTTTGTTTTTGTTTTTATTTTTATTTTTAATTCTTAATTGACAGCTTAGACATTAGACGTCACACATGCAACCTATAGATAAAATTAACAAAGAACACACAAATCAAAGAACAAAATAAAAGACTGTAACTTTGAATTCCATGTATTTAAAAATTTTTAAATAAAAAGTAAAAACACAATCTTCCCCTGTTTCTGTATTCTAGTTTTTGCTATTTATGACCATAATATTCTGTTCTACCTTTATTCTCGTACAGTTGAGTTCAGTATTTTAATATGAGATGTAGAAATTCAATTTAGTTTTGATAACATAAGAATTAATGATGTACCTAACCATATTTAACACTCAAATCAATGTAAGTTGGAGTTCGTATAACCTGTTTTTATATATAACTATTTTTCTTGATTATTATTTCGATGATTCTTATATCCTTTTAATTAAGTACTTCTTTGTAACTTTCTTTTATTTTAATACAGCCTTGAAAAAGATAGCCACCGCTATCGAAACGTTGGTAATTGAAAAAGAGTTTTCATTATCCTACAGCCCATAGTGCCGCAACCCTATGAATGTTTGTCACTTTGGTTATATATATATATATATATATATATATATATATATATATATATATATATATATATATATATATATATATATGTAGATCCAATGTAAGTTTGTAGACTGCTGCACAAAATAAAATTTCATTATTGAAGTTAAATTTCTGTGGCCGCATAAGAGCGATTTTTCAAAGGTCACCTCGTGTTTTCGGGATCTTTTGCGCTGCAAAGGAGATAAAGCATATGACGTAGTAGAGATGGAATGGAACAAAAAGTAATGTATAATGTACGTAGCATTGCCAGATGAGACGTTGAAATAATTTCAATAATCATTACAAGCAACAGAGACAGCGGGTGCCACACACTTTCACACTTCTGAAATCATTATGAATATGTATTTAGGTACCTCTAAATTACCAGGAAAGAGATTATATGAACGTTGTTTTACTATTGGGTAGAGATTATTTGCTGTAATAAACGTAACAAATAATGCCTCCTTTGTAGTCTCTAATCTGTCAACGCAATAAATAATAAATATAAATTTATATTGTGTCAAACATTAGCCAAATCAATGATTCAAAGATTCTTTTCGTGTATCTAAGTAGATTTGGCGAAATTTTGCTACAAAATGGACACTTATCTCCCTTAATTCTTAGATATATTTGTAGTTTACTTCAACTCTTGAAGATAGCTAAGCAATCTCTTCTTGAAATTAAATATCCAAAAAAAATAAGAATTTTCTGAACTGTAGGAGTAATTGTATTAATTTAATAGCACTCAGGTTACCAACGATAGAGAATGGACTCAATCATTCATGTTCAAAGATTAATTCCTCATATGTAATGAAACGAGGTAATCAGAATCTCTCTTATGAAAAACTAGACATGCAATTATTATTAAAAAGTCTGGTGAGTCTGTCGTTTAAAAAAAAGGGGAATGATTCAACTGTGGTTCCAGTCGAATACATAAACCTTCACCGCGATTCTATTATTTACTGTAATTTATTAATCGATTGGCCCGATAACCTCTCTTTCTAACTCAATGTTTTTTGGGAAAAAAATCCGGTGATAAGCATCGATTGAAACGTTGTCACGATGAAGTTAGAAAGAACATTAATTTTATGCTAACTTTTCGAGAAATCGACTCCAGCTAGAATTAAGAATATATTTAATTTAAAAAAATTAGTATCCTCTTCACCGATAGATGAAGTACAAGTAATAATGTAGTAGAAGTAATGTACAAATTGAAGAATTTAATTAAAAAGATAATAGATTTAAGTTCGACAGCTTATTCTTACGACTTTCAAAGCACCTTCTTTGCCTTCTTATAAGATAGGTAAAGAAGTTTCTAGAAGTGACTCTTCTTCAACGATTCCATCAGTGCAATTATTTACTTTCAGAGTACACAAATTATAGTTTGTGTAATCTTGTGAGTAGCAATGGTATTATTTGCAGTTCTTATTATGTTTAGGTGTTACGAAAGATCATTTTCGAAGAATCCCAATGCTACCTTGGGATTTGTGATGGTCCTATTCACTAGAACAAAACAAACAAATTTTGTTTGAAAATAATTCTTCGAAAGAAAATCTGGAATTACTAGGACATACTACTTGCAATGATTATATTTATGATTGCATTGGTTTTCACTATTTTTAATAGTTTCATAGTCAGTTAAGTCAAAATTTCTCAACATAATACCGGTTTTGGCTTGAAGTCTTATGCATCTTATTGTTACTTTAGAAGCAACAATGGCGCTTTATGCGACCGTCGCGGGCATAACGCGTTACGCATCCTAGGAAAGCCAGCCTTAACACCAACTCTATTTCTTTATGTGGATATAAATCAATATATTGTATAAACAAGAAGTCTCCAAGTAAAAAGACTGTCTCAATGTCGTCGTTATTGGAATTGAGCTATAAGTAGAATATTATTGTAACATAATTTATGACTATGTTGCATAAAAAAGATGGGCGTATCTAATAAGTATAATAGAAAATTATATTATATGCGACAACCAATTTTGTGTAAGAGTTTTTCGTTTGTTACGAAGCAAAATACTACTTGTGGAACACGGCAAACGTTGTGCTACCTCAAACATATATAAATTTGTATGACTATCGTTTAAACGGTGTAGAAGATGAAGCACTGTAGCGCCATCTAGCTGTGAGCTACACTAAAGTAGATGAATGCATAGCAGCGCCATCAAGAAGGTGTATAGCATACAAACCTTCTCCATACCGGACTACATATAAAAGCCGATTTTCATGGTGTTCAGTCAAACCATGACGGAGAAAAGTCAGCACAATACCAAAATACATTTCTGTATAGAGAAGATTTGGACATACAGCTTTGGGTCTTTCTAACGAGCAAGCGATCATGATTGAATTGTTAAGGTGAGTTCATAACGCTTGAAAATATAATACTTACTTGCGAATTCTTTCTCCACGGAAATGAGGATACATTTTCTTAAGAATCCACAGCACGTGTTTTTATCGGATAAATAATTTTTATGTTTATTACAGCAACTAATGTCTCATAGACAAAGAAACGTCGTAAATAGAAACTATTTTCTGAAATGTTAGAGTATAAAGAGCCGACAATATAGTAATAATTCTTATGGTGCTGGTAATATTGAAGTTGTACAATTGTAGTGATTTGCGTCGGGCACCAACTCCAAATGTACCAGTACCAATATAGTTAATATTATTTAGTATTTTTCAGTGCACTAACTAATAGGTAAGGCCGGTCCAATTTTTTTAAAAATGTTTTTCTAAGTTGTACAATTGTAGTGATTTGTTTTAGGCACCAACTGCAAAAGTACCATTACCAATATTATTAATATTATTTTGTATTTTTCAGTGCACTTAAAAATAGGTAAAGTCGGTGCAATTTTTTTCAAAAAATGTTTATTCCATACTTTTGAGTGTAAAATTATTCAACGTTCACTAGTGAAGATAACACGTTGCTTATACTTATTATCAAGAGATTTAAAAATAGCGCGGAAATAGTTCTTATAACAATCATCAAAATGAGGCACATTTATAAAGCAAAATGCGCAACTTGTATTTTTCAAAGTTCGACTAATACCTACTTATATTATTTTATAGCCGAAAAACAAATATGTCAGAATTTACCAGTGGTCTAACTCGAAAAATGTCCATTACAATTGTTGCTGAATATTATTTCTTCTTTAATTTGGTCAACTCGAGTTTTAGATTTTCGAGAAAATTTGCTCCTTCACATTTTCCTCTAAATCGGAAACGTATGATTATTTTTTCAAATATACAATCTAAACGTTTCCGGGTATGGAATTTTCTTCAATTTCACCATTTTGAATTTCCATTTTTCAGAAAGAAATTTCCCCACCATCCCCTTTTGGGGAAGTTTTGTTTTGGAGAGGTGAAGTATGTCTAATACTGTTTCAATGGGACCAATTCTCAATACTCTTCTTTCAAATGAAAAAAAATTATCAAAATCGAAGCACGTTCGATATGAAAATAATAATATGTATATGTAGCATTAACAAAATTTACACGCATATTGAGGAAAATAACATCTTGGCAGAGGAGCAAAAAGGATGGAGAAGAGATTATCAAGGATGCAAGGAACAACTTGTAATAAACTCCGCGATAATTAGACAAGCACAAAAATATCACCGAAATATACACTATGCTTTCATGGATTATAAGAAAGCATTTGATAGTGAGCCTCACTCCTGGCTTATAAAGGTTTTACGAATTTACCAAATTCACCCAACTATTGTAAGCTTCCTTTCAGCAATAATAATAATGAAGAACTGGCGAACACAATTACACCTGTATGTCGACTCCAACTCCATAAATACTGATGACATACCCATCCGAAGATGAATTTACCAGGGGGACTCCCTAAGCCGGCTCTGGACTTGCGGCAATGAATCCCCTATCCAAAATGTCTAATAACACAAAATACGGTTTTAACGTAAAAGCTAACGGAAACTCAAGCTGCACCATCTCACATCTTGTCTACATGGATGACATCAAGTTATATGAAGCAAATCAGTTGCAAATTAATCACCTTATGGACATAATTCAGTGATATTCGTATGGAGTTCGGATTTTCTAAATGCGAAACGCTGTATATTGAGAAAGACTTAGTTATAAGCAGAGATGTACAATTATCAAATGGAAACGTCATTCAGGCTATGAAAAATAGAGAAGCCTGCAAATACATAGGATTTCTACAAGTTAGACGATTGGATCACAAACACGCAAAAGGGACAATATGTCAAAAAAGTAAAATCGCATATAAAATCTGAATTAAATGCAGGTAACTTAGTTCAGGCAATAAGTACTTACGCCATACCTCTTTTAACTTATTTATTTGGAATATTAAGATGGACAAAAACAGTATAGTAGAAAAGGTATTCAGAGATTGAAACGAACGGTGATGTAAAGTAATAACCACCATTCCAAGTCATCTACTATTAGAAAAACGCTTCCCAGAAAAGGAGGAGTTTAACAGACCTCGCCAACTTACACTCTCGACAGGTAAAGAAATTACATGAATTTTCTTACAAGAAAGCTGAAACCTCAGTGCTCCATCGAATTATATACAAGTTGGGAAAGGATTACTCGCCTCTGTACCTCGCCTCACTCGAAGCAGATAACAGAGATGTTTAAGATACTGAGAAGCAGGAACAGTGGTCCTAAAAAGCACTCCATGGGCGACATCATCATGAATTCAACCAATCTAAGATTGATAAAGAAGCTTCAATTAGATGGCTTACTAGCTGTAATCTTTCCCCGGAAAACGAGGGCTTCAGAATCGCTATTCAAGATCAAATCATCAATACTACAAGAAGTTTGTCAATAAAGATCACAACACCCAATCCGATAAATGCAGAAAGTATCATCAAGAGTATAAGACTATACGACATATAACATCTGGTTGTAGCTGGTTAGTTAACACACACTACTTACATTGTCAAGTGTGCAACATCGTTTACCAGAAACTAGCCAACAAGTTCGGTCTTCATAACACTTACACTTCATACTATAAATACCAACCATAGAATGTGGTGGAAAATAACAATTTTAGACTCTACTATGATAGGCCCATTATCACCTATAAAAGGGTGACGAATAACAGGCCTGATATAGTGGTGGTGGATAGTTGAATTAATTCAGTCCTTCTCGTCGATGTAGCTGTACCGCGCGATCACAAAATCTTCAATAATTATAAGGAGAAATTGGCCAAGTACGCAGATCTCGCAATTGAAATCAAACAGATGTGGTGTTGTAAAAAAAAGAAAATAGTTCCAGTTCTTATATCATTGACCGGAGTAGTGCCTAAGATACTGCACGATAGTATCACCAGACTTGGACTACCGAGAAACACCTTCTCTGACATCATTTTGTTATATTGTACCAATGTAAATGTAAATAATAGGTAAATAACCTGAGCTGAGCACTGCATAACAATAATAATAACAATTATAATAATAGGCACATTAATGTATCGTCTACTGGCCTAATTCCTAACAATCTACTTGATAGCCTATCCAAAATCGATCTGCATAGAAACAACTTTATCCAGCTCCAGAAAGCTGCTATACTGAATACCTGCCACACCATCAGAAAATTTCTCAATATGGCGTAAAATCAGAACCTAGTCCTTTTGATTCTTGAGTATCTGAGATAGGTGAATTTCCAGTCTAGTTGACTGAGAAATGTCGAATAATAATAAAAATAATATTTACAATAATAATAATAATAATAATAATAATAATAATAATAATAATTTTTATTTTTTGTGTTGGAGGAGCGAAATGCATTTACGCACACTGTTCGATTAGGAATTTCGTACAGTAGTGCAGGGCATCCGGCTGCTCAAGAACTTGAAGTATGACGGACTACCTGCTAAAAACCCCCTTTTCTCTGAAGGCACTAACCTGAGACAGTTTGACACATTATCAAAGTTAGGCCAAAGTTGTTAGCTCTTTGAGCTCGTCGTCTTTGTCATCTACAAGGTTTAGGGCCGATCAAGATTAGCCTTTTTGGCTTCAAGCAATGCTTCCGTGAAACGGATTACCTAGTTCTAGGAGTCAGTGTTACGAAGCATAACCTTCACGAGAGTATCCGGTTCAAATGTTCCGATCCTAGCCATTAGTGAGGATCGTCGTTCGTGCCACTTACTGCAGATAAAGAAGGTGTGCTCTGAAAGGGCGATTGAAAAGCAATCTACGCTTTTCAAAGATCTTATGGTAGTCATGATAGCAGCGCTAAAGAAACAGCCCAACGTTAATAACTCTATCAAGCAAGGGTTACCAAAGTTTGAAGAGTATTTCGACTGTTTGATCTACTCCATGAAGGAGGCTCTCAAAACTAAAAAGGAAATAACTGAAGGGACTATTTTCTCACTGCAGCGAGAGATTGTTCAGAGGTCTCGTACGCACTACGAGCGAAAAAGCTCAAATTCAAAGAGGAAAGCGGCAAGTCCCCCGACCTCACTTCAGAACGAAAAAAGAAAGAAAGAGGGTGAACATTCTTCGCAAAGTTCTAACTGGAAAAAGGTGCAAAGGAGAAAAGCTCCAGAGATAAAAACGGAAAAGTATCAGCCAGAGGCAATTATTATTAGATCTTTTGATGGTAAGACATATGCTGAGGTGTTGAGCGATATTCGAAGCAAGGTTCGACCCGCGGACATGGGTGTAAATGTCAAATCTGTCAGGAAGACGCGGTCTGGCGAGGTTCATGTTGAGCTTGGCCCTGGGACAAGAAACAAATCTGCTTTCGGGGATGCACTCCAAGCTATTCTGGGTGAAAATGGTACAGTCCTTTGCATCGAGCCAAAGTCATCCATCGAACTTAGAGACCTGGACGAACTCACAACAGAAGAGGAGGTAGCTGCTGCTGTCAATAACGCATTAATGAAGACTGTAAATTCAAAGATTTTCCTATATAAACCAAAAACCCGTGAGCAGAAAACGGCTATACTTACACTTTCTGAAACAGATGCGAAACTATTCCTGTCAAAGTGTAACTTGAAGATAGGATGGGTTTGCTGTCGTATTCGCTCCAAAGTGGTGGTAAACAGGTGTTACAAATGCCTGGGACTTGGCCACGTGGCTAGAAAATGCGATGGTCCAGATCGAAGCAACGCTTGTTATAAATG
Organism: Crioceris asparagi; assembly: GCA_958507055.1. Taxonomy (NCBI): domain Eukaryota; kingdom Metazoa; phylum Arthropoda; class Insecta; order Coleoptera; family Chrysomelidae; genus Crioceris; species Crioceris asparagi. The sequence goes on along the minus strand of OY293827.1, from coordinate 70,714,741 downwards.
TGGTAGCGTGGGACACAAGGCGAGTACCTGCGAGTCTGAACAATCCTGCATTCTTTGTTCGAGCGTCAATATCGTTCCTGAGGAATCCCAGCATGTTTCGGGATCTAGCCGATGCCTGTTCTATAGGGAGGCAGTAAAGAAGCTAAAACCTCGTACAAAATGATTAATATACTTCAACTAAATATGCAGCGGAGCAAAACAACTGACCACCTGCTTTCTCAGTTTGCCGCTGAGCTTGCTATATAACTCCAAACCAGTCTATAGCAAACTACCGCCAGATGATAGACAGTCTAGAAGACGAGATCAGGAACACCACTGACAGTATTATTCTCGCTGGAAATGACAGAAAGAACCGGCCTTCAGATCCTCAATGTGGGGGATGTGTTCACCTTCGACGATTCCAGATGTTTCGCTCGCGTCAGAAAGTATTCCACAACAAATATCCGACTGGCATATTGTCGAGAAGTACACAGCAAGTGATCATGGAAATTACCTTCAAGTTCAATCCCATTGAAAGAGCTGCTGTGGTGTCTCATCGTCCATTCTCTTCACTGAGAGAACATCAATCGCATCAACCGTGAATTATTCTTGAAGCTTATCAAAGGCAGAGCGATTTAAAATAACTGTAGTGTAGAAGAAGTCTACTCTGATGTAATGGATAAGATCTCTACTGCATGCGACAAATCCATACTGAAGACACAATTTCATCATGGAAAGAAGCCAGCTTACTGGTGGTCTCCTGAGATCGCTTCACTTCGGAAGAAGTGCCTCAGCCTTCGCCGGGCAGCACATCGCGCCCGTAATCGCCCTGAAGCGAACGAAAAATCGGCCGACCATAAAGCCGCATACCGGGATCTCCGCCAGGCTATTAACCTGAGCAAAGTGCGGTGTTGGAGGGAACTGGCTAAGGTCGTTAACGATTTATTCCCAATACACCCGCCACGTCCTACTAGGGTCTTTGGGGAACTAGGTAATATCGATCTTTTTCGACAAGAGGAGCTGACCAGCGCTGTCCAGTCCCTGCACAATAATAAAGCCCCAGGCCCCGATGGCATTCCAGCCGAGGTCCTAAAATTAGTCGTGGAATGTCGATAAACTTAACAAGGACAAGTTCACCGATTCGATAAGCAGGGACCTGGAATCTAGTCCTTTGGTGAACTCTGAGCAGCCAGTCTCGGAAATCGAAGTTGAGGCTTACATCAAGGCCACAATAAAGCTTATTTAACGGGCTTGCGACAGGTATATGCCACGAAAATGACCTTGGCGTGGCAGACGGCAGGCATAATGGTGGACGGATGAGATTTCGCAGCTACGAAAGAAGTGCCTGATACTTAGGCGGTGGGCCCAGCGCAGTCGTAGCCCCTTGGAAGCAGCTGAAAAACTGGCAGAACATAAAGCTGCAAAGAAGCAATTGAATAAAGCCATCCGTATAAGCAAGAATCGTTGTTGGCAGGAGCTGTGCCAGGAACTTGATCGTGATCCCTGGGGAAAAGGGTATCAACTTGTCTCACGAAGGCTTGGAGCAATTAACAGCGACCCTAAGACAATGGATGCTGTGACCATAAGCAATATTGTGGACACTCTTTTCCCAACGCACCCAATAAGGAAAGAGGAATATGTCGTTTTGTCCAGTTCAAATGTTCCCTCTTTTACAGAGCAGGAGCTCGTAGACGCGGTTTCTATGCTAAAAAATCGGAAGGCTCCTGGGCCAGATGGTGTTCCGGCAGAGGCTGTGAAACTGGTTAGCAATACACACCCACAACTGTTGCTGAACATGTACAATGCTTGTCTAGCGAAGGGAGGAGAACCAGATTCCCCTTCTTCTTATGGGCCACTTTCCATGCTTGATGCATTGGGTAAAGTTTTGGAAAGGCTTCTAAAACCGAGGTTGCAATCGGCGATTCAGGCTACTGGAGACTTGTCCAGCCGACCACATGGGTTCCGTAAAGGACATTTGACACTCACTGCAATCAAGGAGGTAGTCAGTGCAGTCAAAAGAGCCGAGACTGCATGCCACCAGGCCCGGTCCGTAGTATTGCTTGTGACTCTGGATGTCAGAAATGCATTCAACTCGGTCAGATGGGAGAACATACTTGGATCACTACATTGTACCTTTAGAGTGCCGGAGTACCTCCTTCTGATACTGCAAGACTATCTGAGAAACCGTTCTATACTGTATGAAACACGAGAAGCTAGAAGGACCAAGGACATCACCGCTGGAGCAGCGCAAGGGTCAATACTGGGACCAGACCTCTGGAACGTCTCAAACTTTGCTTGGAAATGCTCCACGACGTATTCCTGGTAGGGTACGCAAATGATGTCGCGGTTATAACTGCCAGGACACCTCAGCTGGCCCAAATCAAGCTCAACCAAGTCATGATTAAGGTCAACTCTTGGATGAGTGAACATGGACTAGAGCTCGCACTCTCAAAAACAGAGGTCGTTATGCTGACAAAGCGAAGGATCCCGACTGCTATTTCGATGATGATAGGGAACGTTGAAGTGCGAACTAAAACTGCGGCGAAATATTTAGGTCTGTGGCTTGACTCTCGGCTCACCTACTGGGAGCACATAAGGAAGGTCTTTGAAAAGGCAGAAAAGACGGCTGCTTCTTTGGGCCAACTGATGGCAAACTTAGCGGGCCCATAGTCAAGTAAACGAAGACTCATCATGGCAACAGTCGAATCAGTGCTTTTGTATGGGGCCGAATTCTGGGCAGTGGCTATGGTATTCCAAAAGTACAGCACCCAGATGCTAGCGATACAAAGGAGATGTGCTCAGGACGTATTGAGAATCAAAAGAGACGAACGATGCCTTGTGGATCCCAAAGAGTGCTTAGCTGATTACAGCATAGATATAACGTTAGCAATTTTTTTTATTGAAAAAGGCGGCCTGGACGAAGTAATGCGAAAGCGTCCCGTCTAGGATTTTCCGCGGCTCGGAGGGTGTTTTTTAGTGAGTAAAAATCCCACACTACCAGATACGCCTGTTGCTTTAATGAAGGTTTTTGAAACTCTGGAAAATAATAATAATAATAATAATAATAATAATAATAATAATAGGGAAAAGGCCAATGCTGGACAAATTTCAAAGGAGTCAGAAAAGGAAACTATCAACATAACTGCATCATGGAAGTGGCCCATGCAAACCTAAAAATAGAAACCGAAGCACTGGTCACTGCCTGTCACGAGCAAGCTATAGCCAGCAACTATATGAAGGCAAGAATAATGAAGGCAGACATAGAGCCAAAATGTGTAGTGTCAGGATGCCCCATCATAGCAAATAAAGCTTACCTTAACCACCACAATAAAGTCGCAGCCCACCTGCACTGGGGTATCTGCTAGGAGCATAGAGTAGAGGTACATGAAAAATGCTACAAACACAGCCCGGACCCCGTCATAGACACTCCTGAATTTACAATAATATGGGACACCAAAGTGGAAACGGACAAAACCATAATAGCAAATAAGCTTGACATCATAGTGAAGAACAAGAAACACAACACTTGCATGCTAATAGACGTAGCAATCCCTTTGGATTAAAACATCAGCCAGAAGGAAGCAGAGAAACACCTGAAATACAAAGATCTGCAAATTGAAATACAGCGCCTGTGGAACATGAAAACAGTAGTAGTCCCTGTAGTAGCCGGTGCCACATGACTGATATCGCACAGTACCTGCGAAGCGATAAAACAACTTCCAGGAATCCATAATCTGTTGACACTTCAGAAAGCAGTTGTGCTGAGCACTGCTAATATAGTACGGAAAGTACTATAGGAAACCAGTAGCAAGCACAAGATCAGAATCGGAAAAAACCTTAGGTACACGGTGTGTACTCGGTTAATTCCTCACAAAGAAAAACCATAGCCCCAAAGAAGCTATGAGATACAGAAGAAAATAAAAATAATAATAATAATAATAGAAAAAAACTTGCTACAAAATCGCCACCGAAAGTCTCGACAACTACCTCAAGTTAAAGTGCAAAGGAAAGTATTTAGGAATGGTATACCGCGAACTACATAGCACAAATGAAAACGAAGAAACAGAAGATAGTAGCACAAGAGACAACGACGAAGCCCAACCGCAGGAACTTGAAACAAAAACAGTAAAGCACATTAAAGACAAGCTAAAGCAACGAAACAAGGAAGAGAGAATAAACACATGGAAAGAGAAGGAAAGGCACGGCCAGATAGCAAGAGAAGTCGAAAAAGACACAATTAATAGGAACCAAACATGAAACTGGCTCACATATGCAAACATAAAAGCAGAAACCGCAGCTATAATAACAGCAGGACAAGAACAAGCGATCGCTACAAACTACATGAAGGCCAGAATTATGAAAACCGGTCACGATCCAAAATGTAGACTTTGTCGGGCTCATAATGAAACCATATACCATGTAGTCGCTGGCTGCCTCATCCTAGCCAAAAAGGAATATCATCAAAAATAATTTTGGGTTATAGATATAATCAGTACCTACAACTTTTGTTCGAAGCAATTTTTCATAAAATGCACAGGAAAAAAATAAACATTAATAAAAAAAAATAAGAAATATTGATAATATATGAACACTCAATATAAATTTGATGTAACTGTACATTTTCTGAAGATCTTAATATAGACCCTGATTTAAAAAAATATATAGTATATTTATTGATAAGAAATAGGCAAAAAAAATTCTGCCTTGAAGGGGAACGCGAACCCTGTCTGCTTTATATTCAACAGCTAAAACAAAAACCTCTAATCGCAAGGCTATGATACATACAGTAATTTATTTGTAATGACATGTAGGTATACCAATGAAAATGTTGTTCTAATTTCACTTTTCACCTTTCCGCTGACTACAGGCCATCGGGATTTTTGGTATGTTTTTGCCAGGTTTTTGTCGATTGCATAAGGGTGTATTACCGACGTGTCCTCTTTGTATTTTAAATGTGGGATCTCCCAATTAGATATATTTGTGTTTCGATTTGTAAGCCACCCAACCTGCTAGGTATTCAATTCCATCATTTTCTTTCGCCTTCCTTTAATCTCTACCAGAATTGTCGGAAGAAGGATCACATCCATCCATAATATTTTCGATGGAAACGGAATCCATAATTCCGTAACTTCCATTCGGATAAGGTAGTTCTTTTTCGGAATGTTATATTTATTGATCATACATGAAAATATTGTATGAAAGTTTAAAATACATAATTACCTTCCATGGTTAAGCACAATCTCAATAGGTAATTAATTTAGATCCGTTATAAACAATATATGAGTTCATATAGATACTTACATAATTTATAGTAGCTTCTAGAATAATATTTAGTTATATAAAAATCGTTCAAGTTCACAAGAAAAAAACACACACAAAAAAGATAAAATACTCTCACAACCGAACACTACGCTAGTGGAATACAAAATGTATCACCCCGGTAGTCCGCTGTTCCTTAGCTAGGTAAACACCAACACGGTATCCAATGCCTCGTCTGCCGTCACTTTCCCCTCATCCGAAAGCCCGTCAACGAGCCAACCACTCAGTTTATAGACCATGGGACTCATCTCCAATTCTACATGCGAAGCCCTCAAAGAAGTCCCAGGAAACACAACATACTAACCCTCCAGAAAACAGTCGTACTGAGTACTGCACACATAGTACGCAAAGTACTATGAAAAAAGCCTACAATCAACATCCATCAAGAGGAAAACCCCTAGGTTCACGGTGTGAACTCGGCGATTCCTGAATCAGTGAAACCATAGCAAGAAATCTATGTGATAAACGTATAATAATAGTAATAATAATAATAATAATAATGATGATGATAATAATAATAATAATACCGTAAGGAGTATATCGAGGTATATTTGGGTGTTGCGACCCCAGCACTTCACAGTGGGGCAGGGGACCACTGGTAGTAAAAACCCCCTTATCTCAATACTACTATGAAACTAGTAGTGGTACGACAGGGCTCTGCTGAGATGGACCTTTTGCCCTGTAAGCTGGCAGTAGCTTAAACATGTATACCCATTTCCAATGGAGAGATTTTCAAAAATAAAAGTCTCGGTCGAGCGTCGATACGATTGGGTGCGACGCGGGAATTCTCAGCCCGATCAAAAATACAACGACCCAGCTCCACTTATGAATAATCCTAATATGAAAACCTTTACCATATCCGAGATTGTGGGCGATGGAAGCTGCCTATTTAGAGCTGTAAGCTTGTACCTACATGGTCATCAAGAGTGCCACGGGTATCTAAGACAATACGCGCTAGAATATATAAAAGATAATTGGTCCGTACTCCAAAACCATGCACTAATCGAAAATGATGGAATGAGAGATATCAATATCTACTATAATAACATGAAGAATACAAATGTTTATGGAACTAGCCTTGAAATACTTGCTCTCTCCGAAATTCTAAGCATGAATTTTCATATTTCCACCAGACTACAGACAACAAGAACGAGAATTTTTACGGTCATTAGCGAACCAACTTCGATAAGTAAAATAAAATACGATAAAAACATATACTTGCTTCTCACTGGCAATCCAGCATCAGGACACTTGAACTCCTAACCCCACAAAATACGGATCCAAACCCGGCTACGGATGTTTTATAGGAACAACCTGCAACCACCAAGGCTGGCGAACAAAGACAGCGTCTACAATGGATATTTGAAATGAATCAAACAGTGCTGATACTACACTGCCACAAAACTCGAAACAATTAAATCAGGCTACAGGCATGAATTACATAAACTTTTTCTAACTCAATATCCATACCTACAACAACATGTCACAGAACAGAGAGTAATAGATTAAAAAAGAACCATCACTAAGAACAAACGCCTCACTCCACTTGAATTACAAATGCTCAAAGATACAGTAGCTGCCGAACTTAACAGAGATCAGTTCCACATAAAAAACACTAATGAAAATCCAGAGCACACCATACAGGATAAAACACTGGAAGCATCAACTCTTTCACCTTCCAATGAAATCACAACCCTCAACACTCATACACAAGAAGCGAGAACACAGAAAGAAAACAATATAGATATACCAATCAACCAATCTTCAACATTCACACAACATCCTCTTTTTCTACAAAAACTTAGAAAGAAAATGGATGAATGCCTGAGCCATTGGTTAGGCTCTGATCCTACACTGAGAAACCCAATTCCGTGGCTGATTTCCAAGCAGAACACACTTCCAATCCTTGATACAATTAACAAATATATAATACCACACTACACAACAAACATAAGTACAATCGAAGACATCCATACAATAATCTACGCAGCAGCTATCGCCTCAATCGTACAGAATGATCAAAAACTACCAAAAAGACAAGGAAATCTTAACAAGACAAAACCAAAATTCAAATGGCAGATAAGACAAGAAAACAAAATTAATGAAATCAGGAAAAATCTGGGACACCTCACCCAGTTGAACAAAGGAAATACCTCAAAATATGTAACACCGAATACATAAAAAATTAAATTCAAATATCCTACCCAAACTATGCCAGAGATCATTGATACGCTTAAGCAAAAACTAGCTGTATATGCTGCAAGACTCCGAAGATACAAAGAATCAAATGAACAACAACAACTTCCTTAGAAATGAAAAGTAGTCTATCAAAAAACCATGTCTAATCAGGAAATAAGAATAACAGAACCACCCGACAAACAAGAACTATTGGAAAAGCATATGGTCGGAACCAATAAAACACAATAACAACACTTGGATTAAAGCCGAAGAAGATAAACACAAACACATATCGGAACAAGAAGATTTCATACTTAAAACAGAATAAATTACAGATACAATCAAATACACACAAAACTGGAAGTGCCCTAGCATAGATAAGATTCTAAACTTCTGGTATAAACAGTTTACTACTACACACGAAGCCCTCACACGCCAAATTAACAAAATCATACAGCAACCGCAGATATTTCCAAGCTTCCTAACTCAAGGAATAACCTACATAAAACCCAAAAATTCAGACACTAAGAACCCCTCAACTTATCGACCTATAACTTGCCTGCCAACCTTATATAAGATCATCACAGCCACAATCTGCAAGAGAATGGAGCAACACCTAACGATCAACAACATACTCACAGAGGAACAAAAAAGATGTAGAAAAAGCAGCCAGGGCTGTAAAGAACAACTGGTAATAGATAGCGTCATTATGGGACAAACTAGGAAAGATTATAGAAACCTCCACATCGGATACATAGATTATAAAAAGGCCTTTGATTCCGTACCCCATAGCTGGCTAATAAAGGTCTTTGAAATCTACAGAATCAATAAGAATATCAGAGAATTCCTTATACAAATAACGAAAACCTGGAAAACAAAAATCCGATTAAACACAGAAACCGGATATCTACAAACAGACGAACTCCATATCAGACGTGGTATTTTCCAGGGGGATTCCCTTAGTGCGCTGTGGTTCTGCCTCTGCCTTAATCCAATGTCAAACATGCTTAATAATACAAAGAATGGCTTCCAACTCAGGCACAAGAAAGAAAACCAACAACAAATAAACCACTTATTATATATGGACGAAATTAAACTCTACGCATCCACGGATACGCAGTTGAATGATCTTCTCAGAAGCATAGAAACATACAAACACCTCAGACGTCTGCATGGAGTTCGGAATCAGTAAATGCAGAGTGCTCCATATAGACAGAGGCCAGTGGAAAGAACATCATAACGTTCATGCAGCTAATAATAAAACACTAAACAACATGCTCAGAGAAGAAACTTGCAAATACCTAAGATTCCATCAAGGCACCAAACTAAACCACACCCACACCAAAACAGAACTTATAAGTGAATTCAAAAATAGACTAACCAAACTGATAAAAACCAAATTAAATTCCAAGAACCTTACTAAGGCCATAAATACATATGCCATACCTTCTCTTACATATTCATTAATTTCATAGAAAATATTAACATCCTCATACGCTCTGAACTTACTAAACACAGAAAACTACACCCCAATTCATGTAAAGAGAGGCTAACAATCAAAATAAATGATGGAGGAAGAGGAATTATAGATGAAATATCACTGCACACAAGACAAATCCAATCACTCAGAAATTTCTTTCATACTAAACATACTAGTCTCCACACAGCGATAAGCAAGGCAGATAAAAACAATACGCCCCTCAACCTATCCCTAACAAACCATCCAGCAGACACATACAATGCACGCAATTACAACAAGAAAAAATTACTACCTGGTCGGAAAAAATCCTCCATGAACAACGCAGATACCGCCAGAAACAAGAATACATCGACAAAGAATCATCATACACTTGGTTAAAAGATGGTCAGCTCTTTCCCGAAAAAGAAGGATTCTTGCTCGCTATCCAAGATCAAGTTATAGCAACAAAGAATTATCGTAAATATATAATCAAAGACCCGAATATTATAGACAACATATGCAGAAAATGCCACATTCAGAAGGAAACAATTGAGCACATTACAAGTGGATGTTAAATCCTAGCTGGCCCAGAATACACAGCAAGGCACAACGCAGCAGCAAAAGTAGTTCACCAAGCACTGGCCATAGCGTGTAAACTTGTAGAAAACTCAGAACCATACTATAAATACACACCAACATCCATACTCGAAAACAAAAACGTCAAACTGTACTGGGATATAAATATTGAAACAGAAAAAACAATATCCTGCAATAGACCAGATATTATTCTTCAGTTAAAGGAAGAGAAAACCACATACCTAATTGACATAGCCATTCCTAGTGATACAAACATATAATACAATAATAATAGTAATAATAATAATAATAATAATTATAATAATAACTCCCAAGAAAAAACAACAAGATCCGAGCTTATAAGATCCATTGTCACCGCGGATGAAAAACTCACACCCCTCAACTCATCGGACCAGTATGAAACCTCCAGTCTATCCCCGAAGAAGAAAGAAAACATCTGGAAAGGTAAAGCCTTACACGGACGCTACCACAACGCTCTCAACGACACGCACGTTGACAAATAAATGTCAAACAATTGGCTGAGAGACAGTGGTATCTCCGCTGAAACGGAGAGACCTAGGTCTCTGGACCAGAACTTCAAGAAAAACCCCGCACATGCGTGAAGACAACCAGAATAATAATAATAATTATAACAAACATAGTACTCACACTCGACCACAACATACAAAAAACCTTTGCAGAAAATATTATAATGTACACGGATCTCGCGGAAGAAATAAAATCTATGTGTAAAATGGATAAAGTTCTAATACTACTAATTGTCATCTAAGTAATCATACCACCAGAGTTACTAAAAAAATTAAAAAAACACAAGCAATACTAGAAAAAAGCAGGATTGTGAGATAAGTTATTGAAGATCATTTCAAAAAGGAATGAGTTTGCGAAAGCCCTCATGATAATATTCTAATGTAATAAAAATATATATATATATATAGGTTGGTAGCATAAGAATGATTGCTTAGAATAATTAACTAAAGTCATGGATATTGATGCCATTGTTCAGAAATTCGTGGAAATCATAATATATTTTCACCAACAGCGTTCTACCATATGTTAAGAATTAAGAGTTTTAGAGGTAATGACTTCGTTGGTAACGGAAGTTTATGTAAAAATGAGGGGCACAATAATTGAAGACAGCTATGCTTCAGGCGACTGAATGCAAATGCAATAAACAGTTTGTCTTCGTTACGTAGATTCAAACCTTGATGATCTGATCTAGTAGGTATCAAAATCCGAAGAATTTGTTTCTACATATAATGTAACGTTGTATTAAACGCACAATACCCTAGCTAGTTCAAAAGCAATTATGGTTGGGGGTTCAAAGTATTTCAATTAAAGTAGAGTAACAATGGGCGCCAAATTGTTTGATAGATAAATGTCAGATCAGACAAACGGATAACATAAAACTTAAAAGCAATCTTGTAGATACTAAAATGCTGAAGAAAGATAACCAATGCACTCTGAAACAAATGGACTACACCAAAAGAAAATATATAGATAAGTGGAAATAAATTATTTATTTCTGTGACTTTTTCTTTGTTTTTTTTTATATTTTTCTTATAGTTTGTTACAAAAAATAACTAACACTAATAGTAGGAATAACAAATAAAATTTTAAAGTGCTAACCAGTTAAAAGAACTCTGTCCCAGGTAAAATAACAAAACAATAAACCTAAGTTTCAATGTGAAACAAAGTATATCAAGTAAGATAATGAAAATAGAAAAATTAGGAAATGATTCGTAAAATTCTACTTGGTAAATTTCCTATGAGAAATTATAAAATGGTTTAAATGTTACACATAAGAAAATATAAGAAAACTTTAAACTATGTAGGTATATCAGGTAAGACAATGAGAACCAATATGTCCCTTCAAAACTCAAATTTTAAAAAAGTGATAAATCTTATGCCAGATAGCATTTCAAAAAGAAAATATGTAGTAAGTCAGATAATTACGGTCACGAAATGAGCTCAGTTCGGGGCGCTTTATGAAAGTCCTCTACATTCCTAGATATTTTTAATCTGAATCAAATACACTGCCACCAACCAGTTCGTACAAAATGCTGTATATTAGACTAACGACTGGAAAAATAATATTTCTATTTAGAAAGATATACGCACAAGTAAGATAGACTACCAAATAAATTTCAAATATCAATCAATCTAATTATTTATAAGTATGTGAAGTTCTTAAAAGGGGTGACTGACTTCTGCTGCTAATCACCCTTACGAAGATACAGGTATGGTCTTTCTTTTCAACGCTCATGCCTTACGAGGTAAAGAGCGTCTCGAGAATAACTACTCAAAAAAAAACTCTCGTAACAAACGGCTTTCTCATAATAAACGCTCTCTGAACAATAACGGCTTTCTGAACGATAACGGCTGTCCTATCAAAACGGCTCCCCGAAAAAACCTATTAATTCCGGAACATGAGAATTTGCTTAGCACAAATAATATCATAAAACATACCTCTGAAGCAATGGTTTTCTTCCAAATTTGGAAAAGGCAGAAATCAAACGGTAACGGCACATGAGTTTAAGATATAAAATGTTATATTATTATATGAATTTGAAGATTTTAAAATTATCCTTTTTCACTTTCATTCTGCCTTACATTTTCGTGAGGAAAATTCAAGTGTTCTCTATGACGTTTGCTATAACCAATGTCAACATTCATACTTTCAAACGTTCAAAATCAAAAAACGAAAACAACCAAGTTCTCACAAAGTTACATTTTTCGATGGTTGCGCTAGGCGCTGTCATCCGTGACACAACAACACTGGCTCCGAAATGTGATACGGAGATAAGTTAGATTGGTTTTACTTACAACGAACTCAGTTTTTTAATACAATTACAGTACTCAAAACCGTGGTTTTGGAAAGAAGGTACTGCGTTCGTAACAGTTCCAAAACAAGGCAGGACACGGATAGAAGAGTAATGAATCAACGAAATGACAATAAAAACTGAATGGTAACGTTGGTAACGCTACACTACCCCTCTTCACAAAAAAATCTGGTGTGTCCACTCACACGACTTTTCTACCGCTCGCAGGCAAATTCCAGTGAATGAAAATTTTTACACTATTACAATACTTTCCTTACATAGCGACGATAATAGCGGTAGGAAAGTAAGAATCCTCTGGTCAAATCCATGCTACCACTCATTTTTTTTATTAGGTCAAGACAAACAACAATGGTCATGTAACATTTTTTCGCAAGCTTTTAGCCAGAATCTGAAGAAACATGTGGAAAATACGGAATTTTATTCAAGCATAACTTTTTTGTGCTTTTTTTCAGAGATGGCGCTATATGTGGATGGTAGAAGGCTTTCAGAAGAATACTTCAGGCAAGTTTAATCAAAATCCTTAGAGCCGTTTTCGCGCTATAGTCTTGAGCAAATCACGTTTTTTGGCTATAGCTCAACACCCAGTGTATACAGGATTCTCATTCAGTGCCACCGTCGAGTGATATTGGTACCAAACAAAATAAAAAAGAAAGTAACAAAATATACCGATCCGTTCCCGAGATAATGCTGTCACAGACAGACATACGGACAGACAGACAGATAGACAGACAGGCAGACCAATGGCTGAAAATATATTTATTAGATTTAGAAAACTCTGAAACGTCAATATTTGTAAAAATCTCGATACCGAAAATTTCACATGATTACAATACGTTCCTTATACAGCTACTATAGTAGCGTAGGAAAGTAAAAATATATAGGCAGGAAGCTATATATTTTCGATATTTAGGATTTATGAAGGAAGGATTGTAATTAGTTTTGGATTGAGAAAAGCCGGGGAGCATTTTAATTGAATGCTAGTCACAATAAGGGAAAATCACAGTCTATAAATAAAAAGGTCGAAATCGGTAAGGGCTATCCAAAACCAAATGATAGGGAATATGGGAGGTAGGGATTTGGGATATAGAAGAGCAAGTCTTTTAAGTTATTGACAAATTGGAATTAGATTAGATTAGAAGGTTTAAAATCTTTTATGTGCCAGTTACCTACAAATTTCCAAGTTCAATCTGTCAGAGAATAAACTAACGGTACATAAAATATATTTTGGAGCTAATTTTTAAGAAAACTGTTTGGAAGCTTCCGACAACACCATATTGCGTCACCAAACTTTATCACCAAGATTAAAAGAAATGTCACGTTTCCTTAAATTATAAGTTCTGTCATTTTTATTGTAGGAATCATGGAAACGTTTACAAACTTCGGTAAAAACATCAGATAATCCAGTAATATCTTTAGCATAAGATTCTGGATCTCCAGGGAGCATTTCAGAATCAATGTCCAGATGTATATTGATATACCTAATAGTAACCAGAAAGGGGAACATGGCGAGCAAAATTTAGATAACAAGGAGAATAGCCAGTAACTTCGTGTTTAACAGTATTAAGAGCACGTTTAAATTTAGGTAACACTCTATCCCAATTTTGTGATGCTTTTCAATATAACAACGAATAGCAGTTCCTTTTGTTTGATTTTTACGTTCGACAAAATTTGCTGAATAGAAAGCTGTGTACCAATTTTTTTGTACTTCATATCGATTGCATAAATCTATGAAAATATTGGCAACAAGGTTAGAACAATGATCACAAATGATAATGGTGGCAACCAAAAGTAAGAAAAACCTAATTTTCATGGTACTTGACAATATTGGAGGCCATCGCCGTTTTCAAGGGATGGAAAAGAACATATTTGGTAAGCCAGTCAGAAACAACTAAGATATGGCAATGGTTTGCGGATGATCTGGGAAAAGGAAACATTAAATCAACGGCAATTGTCTGTCAAGGAAATTGAGCACGTTTTTCTGAACCCATCAAACCCATAGGAGGAAGATTTGAGGACTTCTGACTGACACAAACATGACAAGCTCTAAGATAAGATACGGCATGCTTCCGCATTCTAAGCCAGTAAAAGTTTCCCTTAATTCGAGCAGGTGTTTTATAAAAACCTAGGTGAGCTGAGGTAGGAGGATCATGAAAATCTCAGATAACCTGCTTTTGAAGATATTTCGGTACTAAAATTTTTCATACTCTAATATTCGTTGTTGCAGGGACTCGAGAAGCAGTAGATTTACAAATTTATTTATTTTCTATTTTAAAATTTGGATATGAATCTGGGGAACCTATTTGTTTTTGTTTTAAAGATAGGCACCAGGTATCAAGACGTTCAGAAACAATGTCATTCAAGGATATTTCTGGGAGTGCTTCAGGAATTCGAGATAAGGCATCAGGTATATTATTACGAAGTACTACATTTTTGATGGACTAATTTAAAGGTATGAGCTCTCAACTTCATTTCTCAACGAGTAAGTTTACCATTTGGGTTATTTAGATTTTTTAGCCATAAAAGTGCTTGGCAATCGGTAACAAATGTAAATTTAACACCTTCAAATAACCTCTGAAACGATCTATATTGAAAAGTAAACTAAGACATTCCTTATGGGTTGCACTTAGATTACGTTCCGTTTTATTCAAGCGCTTACTGGCATAGGCTATGACTTTTTCCTGACCATCAAAGTTCTGGGTAAGTACACTTCCTCACCCAACATCAGTAGCATCATTTTGGATGGATGAAACGCTAGAGAAAAATCTGTCTGTATAAAAACAAGTGAAGATACAAGGGCTTGTTTATTTTTTTCAAATGTTTCCTTCAGAAAACAACTATATCAACCTTATAAAACAGAAAATCTTTTAATTGGTGTAGTTGCTGTGGGTCTCGGGTAGTTAATCATAGCTGAAATTTTTGTTGGATCCGTTCTGGGACCAGTCGATTCGATGATATAATCCAAAAACTTAAGAGATGTTTTGAAGAAATCACATTTTTTCAATATTGATGGTAAGGTTTGCTTCTTTAAGAATATGTTTAATTTCTGTTAACAGTTTAACATGCTCTTAAAATGTGGCGGAAATAATAACGATATCGTCTAGGTTACAAAAAATATTGGGCTCATAACGAGGTCCAAATAAAGTAATAACAAAACGCTGTTGAACCTGAGCACTATTGGTTAAACCAACTGGGACTTGAGTGAACTTGAAGACACCACGACTTATAATAGAGAATCAGTCTTTTCTCGAGAATCTTTATCCAGAGGAATTTGTCAAATGCTTTCCAAAGGTCCATGGAAGATGTATTATAGTAATGCGTAACATGATAAGGATCCTTTCAATGTTAGGTAATGGTTAACTATCATGTTTAGTCTGGTCGTTTAAATAACGTCCGTGTAAGCAATAGGGACTATTGGATGGTTCAACTACAGCAAATTCAATCATCTCATCTAACTCCTTATTTAAAGTTTTAAGCATATAGAGACATAGGATATTGTTTCTTTTTAAAAGGTAGAGCATCACCGGTGTCAATATGCATGGACATTTTATTGCTCCTAACAATTCAAGTTTTACTAGAAATTTCTTGTAGCGAATCAATAATGGATTGAGCTATTCTAGCTTTTTCTGATGATAAGTCGTCAAGAGAGAAAATATACTTTAAATTAATGTTAAATTCTTGACGATTAAATACGGAATCAGTTTGTGGTATCCAGGTATTTTTACTGAAGTCAACTACCAAAGAAGATTATCGAGCAGAATCACTTCCAAAAATAAAACTGTGTGTGAGAGAAGCTACTACTAAAGCTCGTAGCAACTGAAAGTTATAGTGAACATAAACAGGTAAGTCAACAACACCTTGAACTTTCTGTTGTGCTCCATCAGCTACATCAATTAACATGACAGGAATTAATAAAAGAAATATTCAAATTTTCTTGAGACTTTAAGCCTTCTGGTCCAATAATGGATATGGTAGCTCCACTATCAAAGAGTCCAACTACTTCTGTATCGAAAATATTAACTCTGATATATGGTATATTATGAAGAGCTTGAGGTGAAAAAGAAAATCTAATCCACGAGTAGAAACATTTTTGTTATTGATAGAATTTAAGTCATGATTGGAATTTAGAGAGATGGAATATTTTCAAAGAAATTTTAGGTGAAGACTATAATCATTTGAAGGGTAATGTTTGACAATAGCCAATAATGGAAACAATACTCGCTGGCTATGGAAGGTAAGTGTACTGTCTCTAAATAGTTTTCCTCTTCAACCGACAATCAGAGTAGAAACGGTTGGTTTTTACACAATTCCAATATTTCTTATCAGGTGTATTTGAGGTGACTGGGGTAGTAAGGTTGCTGGAGTTTGAGTAGGAATAGTCGAGGTAGCTGATTTTCTGAATCGATTGCTTGAGTTAAAGTTTTTATTAATTGGTGATAATTTAAAAAAAATGATTCTTCTAGTTTCTTGACAAAAGCTATTAAATGAGGAACAAAGAAATGTCTAAATGTCTGATAAAGCTAAAGCTGTAATGTATTCCGGATGTGAATTCTGTTGAATGTTGAATTAACTCTAGTAAGTTCACACGGTGGACGAGATAATCTTGAGAACAAACTCCCCAAATGAGAGACAAAGATAGAGATACTTTTATTTATTCTTTGTTTACGAGATTTAATTTGGTCCCAGATATTTTCATAAAATTGGGAGGTAGTAAATCATTTTAAATTTAATTTTTCAGGTCATCCCAATTTTCAACTGTATGTTTAATATTTCTTAACCAGATAAGGTCATCACCACAAAACAATGAGATAGCTGACTTAAAAAGTTGTGCATTCGAAACAACTCGTAAACACTTTAAAGAAAATCGTAAACTTTATGTGGTTCTCCAGAAATTTTTTTGTTTGTTTTAGAACAAGTAACCATATGTAAGATAGTTGGAGTGACTGGTTGGGAGATAATGCAAGTATTTAAATTTTGATTCTCAGAAGTCGACTGACCATTATAAACTTTGTCAGCATCGAGAATCAAACATTGTACTAGGGTTTCCCTTTTATAATCAGTAATTTCATCTGGATTCAAGGCACCTTCAGGAATAGTTATTCGTTTCAAACGAGCAGTTACACGTGCTAAACGAGATTCAATGCGAATTAATAAACAGGGTTTCCTTCAAAATCAATGAATAGGGAAGCGATATTGATTAAGGTAGCATTAATTTTATCACGTTCTATTTCAAATTCAAAAATGAAGCGTTCAAGTATTGTCTTCTTGGCACCTTGAGCTTCTTTATCGAACATTTTTAAAATTTTAGGTAATAAAAGATGCTTAGGATTTATGTCAGACATTGTAAAAATCTTAAGTTATAATGGTCAAGCAAGATAAAAATTGTTGATATACTATGAGATGTTTTTTTTTTTATTGTGTTGATATGTCAGTGGTGCACTGGTATAAGCTAAAGAGAAAAACGTACTAAACTGTTTATCAGTTTGCAAAATGAACTGGCTGGATTTCGGACCCTCGTTGGGCACCTAAAATGTAACTTTATATTAAACGCACACCACCCTTGCTAGGTCAAAATCAATTAACGTTGTGGGTTCAAAGAATTTAAATTGAAACAGATTAGCATCGGGCACCCAAGTGTTTATTTGATAAATGTCAGTTCATATAAACGGATTACATAACATTTAAATGTAATCTTGTAGACAATAAAATGTTGAAGGAAGATAACCAATGCACTCTGAAACAAATTGACTACACCTTGATGGCTTCATCTTTCCTCAGAGAATTGATTATATGGGAACTAAAGAGATTAAGACAGCCCTGAAAGAATGTGAGGGGGTCCTTGTGACGGAGATTAGAGATGGTTCCGGTGCAAATGCATCCATCAAATGCCAGATTATTATCGTTCCATCAAATTCTATCTCTTGGATTATTTGGTATTGAAACTAGTCCTGCCCCCTTCTGTCCTTCTGCTTTAATCTCAAGGTTCGGATGTTTCTTGAAGATGCTTCTAGATACTTTTTCTCACCCATACTCTTGGCATATCTCATAACATCTTTAATGAGTTTTAGAGCCTTAGCAAACTCATTCCGCCCATTGCGAGCCTCGTTATCATCATACTGAGATAATAAAAATCCTAATATGACTGCAATTTGATCGATGAAGAGTCACATCTTACTCGTACGGTAGTCAACGACTGAATGGCAAAATTTTGTGATGCTGGCCGATCTCTCCTTGTTAGAACTCAAAATAACTGATGTAAATAAAATAGCATTGTTTGAAATTTTTTCACCAAACATCGCAAAAAAGTATGGCATGATGTCTATTTTTATCTGTTAGGCTAAGTAGCAGTCCATGCGGGCATAAAATTATATGCAGTTTCAGAGGTCAAATAAATTAGTACCTACCCTATAAAAGCATAACCAAAAACTACAAAACATTCAGGATTTTAAAAATAGATTTTCAGATATTTTCCAGGCTTCCAATTGTTACACGGAATCGTTAGCTAGATAAGTATGATTTTTTTAAATATAAAAACTAGCCATTTTGAGGTACCTATATTTTCCAGTAATGGTGAATTTCGTTCTAGTAATAAAAATGATATAGCTCATACTAAAGAGAAGATTATTGAAAGGAGAAACCTGTAACCCTGTAACTCATTATGATTTAGTACTTGTCTTTTAAGGGTTTATCACACTTTAAATAGTTTTAATGATAAACTATAATTTACTTCAAGCTTTAAAGGTAACACTAGACACTAGACACTATACTGGTATTGATACTTGAAATAGAGGCAGATGATAAACTAGTAGAAAATGTCAGTGCTGCTTCTCGTTATTGTTATGAGCTTTGTAGATACGTTGCGGATATACCTATTAGAATCAGAAATCGTATAGTTCTTTGATTTATCAGATAAAATCCTAGAACCCACCGAAAAAGACAAAGAATTGGTTTTTTTATTTTAATAGCGTAATACAATAGGGATATTCACTGTAACGTTTCTGGTGTCTCTGTTCTTATAACAACAAATTTCGCAATGAATTATGGAAATTGTCCGGTGGAAACGTTGAAACATCACGATTACCTGATTGATATTTTATGAAATATTGATTAATTGGATATTTAATGATGATCAAATTGATAATGAATATTAATAATGATGCTGGACATTAAAATTGATCGAATTACAATAAAAGCTTTCGGTTCAACATCAATAATTAGTTGTCGTTTTTTTGGTCTCTAATATGAACATATTGTTATCAAATCAATCATTATATTAATTCAGCATAATATACTCTGTGTATCTATTTTAACTTTCGGTTAGGAAGTCTGATTATATTATCCAGAATTATAATCTTGTGGATATTTATGTCGAATACTCCAATCGAATTTATCGGGAATCAAGAATGCTACCAAAGTTGGGTTTCTTTCATTATAAGCATAAATTGTTTCTGAATTTAAAGAACCATACTCCAGACAATAAAATTCAAACTTATTATAAAATCAGCAGTGATGAAGTTTAGCTCGAGTTTATTAATTGGCATGGTCGACCAAGACATTTCAGAATAGCATCTTAAAACCTCTAAGAAGTAGCATCGTACTTTAGGATAAGTAAAGCTTTTCATATAGGAATGGTGAAAATCAGAAGACTATGATAACATAGCTTGCAACCCACTGCTTACAAGTCGTGTTTAACTCACAGTTAAGATTAGTGGCAAGCTTTCATTATCTTGGATTTGTGTTATAAATAGCAAAACTATTTGACAGCGTGTTTGTTATCAAACCCTAGATATAGGAGGTATCTGTCTTCCTAGGAAGTACTTGAAATCAATTACTCCACCTCTTGCTTAGTAGAACTCCTCATAAATTTAAATCAAAAGTAAATATTTTGGACTGCACCCCTTATCAATGATTTATATATGTTATTTCGTTACTTCACAAAGGAGTTTCGAATCTAATGATTTCTACTATTCATCTCATTTCCGCTATTAGATATTTGCATTAATTGGTAAGTATTGTAAAAGGCTAGAGTCTCAAAGAGAAACATGTCTACCAAGTTATTGATCGAAAAAGAACATTAGCTCAAAAAAGCAGCGAATTCTCCTTGTTTGGTCTATCAATTTCAACGGAAACTAACGTGTTCTTTGCTAACTTAATCTCAAGTTATCAAAATATACTATATTCTTAAAAAAGCAGCATATTTATAATTCTCTACAATTAATTTAAGGCAAAAGAAAGCAATTTCTGATTGAAAGTAGTTGTTATTTTCCGAAGTTGTTTCGCTTACTTCATTGACGTAAGTGAATCTTAATTAATACATATAGGAACATTTTGTGTATGAAATAAGCTTTAGATATCTCTCTTATGCATTTAGAAAATAAAAGAAGCTAGATTTCCGTGATAATTAGTAAGAAGATATAGACTTGTCATCAGATATTTTTATTCAGATATCTCAACTTTCAATAGAAATATGCATGTCAAATGTCAAAGTGCGAGTATATAAACATTGAGTGGATACGTAGCGTAATTTCTCAATACTGCATACAAAGTACTATCGGCAGGTCAAATTACAATAATAAAGTTTAAGATCGAAAATAATATATATAGATAAAAATTAAGAGAATGTTAACATTAAATTTTATGACTAAACCGGTTCCAGCGGTTTTATTGTTAAAACACATGTAAATATACTATCAAGATATACCCAATGTTTCTTAATCTGATCTAGATTCTAAACTTTAAATAAAATCTATTTAAAAAGAAGGGAAAATACTAATTCCTCTTTCACTTTGTTAGATATTAAAATATCCTCACAACTTGGTTTCTTTTTCTGCAAAATAAATGACCGTGATATTTAATCTCAGGCTTTTGACTTAAGATGTTATAGTATTGGTGATTATTGAAAGCAAATATACTATACGAATAATTATATTGATAGTTACTCAAATTCTTGGCAGTTATTTTTCTTCTACCTCTGCTTCACTTCACGTCATTGACAAATATGTTTCCCTGTAGTGCTTTTGGTGCTATATCAGTTTCTTAGAGGCCATATTTCTTCCGTCACATAAAGGCAAATAATTTCTCAAACATAATGATTCTCATCCCGGCTCAAGTATTTCGTGTATCCTTGGGGACGATTTTTTTCTAAATTTGCACTCCGTTGTAGTGAGCGGGATAGGGAGGCGGGGTAATAAAGAGAGCCAGGCGAGATATTTTATCAAAAGCAATTTAGTCTAAGTACGCCTTGCAAAGTTAAAATCACTCCTGTGCACAATCTGGATTAAGATCATGGAAAAATCCCAGCAGCTTAAAATTAGATATGAGCAACGAAATTCGAGACGGTTTGTGATGACGTAAACTGAGAATATCAATGAGATTCTAATATTAGTGAGGAAAGATTTCCGAATCTTCAATTATATAAATAGAACCCAAATGTACATTTTTACTGAAAATGAGTTAATTCTTCAAGATCAAAAATACTAACCTTTCTCTGATATCGCGATCTGTTCAAACAGTAGTTTGACCGGTTCTCAAATGGAGGATTCCAGAAACTTGGGTTTTTGAGATGATTTTTTTTTAATTCTATATTCGGGATGTGTCCTAGTATTCGGCTGAGAATTGAACCTACAGATTGAGTTCTCTATGTTACAACCAGAAAAACAAAAGTGTTGCTTAAGCCCGAGTCAGATAAGATCAGTTATTATTGTTGAAGGGATTCTGATTACATTTGTTTGAATGTAATAAATGCAGAAACTACGTAGCTATTATTCTTGTATTATGTATTAACGTTTGTATTTATCACTCCATCACAATTTTTCTTTTTTTAGAGATTCACAATATTGATATTTTTATCTTGAAATAAAAATAAATTATATAACACTTAAATTGTGATAGATATATTCATCACATCTTTTTGAAGTGAATCTTCATTGACCGCATCAGAGTGATTTTCCAATATCGCGTCACAAGACGTTTTTTACCGACGAACCCAAACGCAGGAGGTATCCAATTTGAAATACGTGTGTTTTCGCTATGAGATAGGGGTAATTTCTTTAGAAAATTGAAAATCTGAGATTGCCAAGTTAAAGAACACATTATTTCTTGCAATATTTATATTGAAATTTTTTTCTAAAGAGTTGCGGTTTTCGAGTTATAGCGGTGGTAAAGTCTATAATATGCGTATATCCGAGAGTATGTTTTTAGATTTTTGAATAATAACAAGTACAATCAAAGAATATACATAGGTAATGGTACCAGTGAGCGTTCAATGATATTCGTCACTAATGTTACACTCGAAAGTGGGAAATAAATATTTCTTAAAAAAAATTATCGACGTTATTCGGTGAAAATTAATGCAAAATACAAAATAATATTAATTCCATTGGTGCTGGTGCTTAAGAAGTTGGTGCCAAAAGTTTTCAATCTAACTGCATCTGCACAATTTTAAAAGTACCGGCACCAATAGAATTAATATTATTTTGTATTTTTCAGTGCACCAACTAATAAGGTCGATCCAATTTCTTGTAAAAAATATTTAACTGAATCTTTTTCGCAGCAAGAAAGACAAAGCATATTACAGGAGTGAGGTTTAATGAATGAGAGATTAATGTAGAATCTACATAGCGTTGCCAAACGTGACGTTCACTGTACACTACTGTTCTCTGGTGTTACGTAGTTTCCGTTTGTTGCTTTTATCGTGCTTAGATAAAAAATTGTCGTTTTGTCATTAATTTCGAAATTGGAAATAAACGATAGCGTTTTATGTGGTAAATGTCCTACTATCCTTAGCATTCTAATTTTGGAAAATAGTTACAAATTATTGTCGACAGAGTATAAAAATAATTAAAAAAATTGTACACCATCAATAGTCTATCAAACATACCCTTAGGGACCACCAATTAAAATAATTTGTAATTTTTTTTAGTTAGTCGGATACGTAGCACCTATTTTGTTTCTAATACTAATAGTTTAATACTGTTATAGATAGATGCAGTAGTGAAGTAAAAAAGACATTTAAAAAAGTGGGGCGCCAAGGTAGTGGAGCAAAAATTAACAGCGCACCCAATCTTGAGAGTAATATTTATCATACCAATAAAGTAGAATACTGAAACTTTAACTTCGTTGGAATGGTATCTGAACAAAATATATTTCGTAGAAAAGTTATACCTAAAATCATGTTGGACATATTCTGCCCAGACACCCCATGATTTTCATTTTGTTCGCTGTGGAGAATAAGATTTAAAGTATTTCATCCTGTTTCTTGCGGTCATATCTTGCTCTACAACATGTGAACATGGAATCTCACAAATATTTTATCAAATATTATAATCGAGGTGTTGCCGGATTTTGCGGCTTTGATATGTCCGATGTATCAATTCACCCTTGCTTGAATATATACATTCTAATAATTTGCAATATGAGTAAACGTTGTTTTGTGCAGCAGTTTATTTGTCAATACTCCTTCCAAAATGGTTTATTTGAATGGAAAATAATTATTCGACCTTGACTTTTACGAGTATTCTAAAATAAGTCCAATGAATTCCATATCATATAGAATCAAAGTGAGAGAAATCGTCGATATTTGCATTGCTGAATTAAAATTATGAAATGGATAAGTAATTGTCATCGCAGAGATCTATATATTATTATCTCTGAAACTAAAACTTGAGGATATCTTATATTCTATACACCATTTGCTACATGTACAGATTAGAAGTATAGTTTTTGGATGTCAAGTATTCAACTGAAATAATCTAGGAATCACTCCCTACCCTTCATTTTCTGTCAAGCGTCAGAGTCTGCAGGTGCCACACACTTTGCCCGACTAATATTACGAATTTTTACGTTCTTCTAAATGATCTGAAATAAGATTCTATCTACGTCATTTCATTATATGCTAGAAACTATTTGCTGTATGTTTTAAATGTAAAAAATAATGCATCCTCGGAAAATAAGTACTGTGTTTCTTTATAACAGCCTTGAAAATAAAAAAAGGTCTACAAAATAAAAAACATGATGTTAACTTCCAAGAATAAAATATGCAAATTATACTATAAACTCTTAAAATATTACATATTACAAATCGAATTGAATAAATGTTCCAACAAATAACTTTGCTATGTCGAACAGTAGAGTAGATTTGGTGGAATAGACAATTTTCTCTTCTGAGATATTCGCAGCTTTCTTAGAGAAGCTGTAGATATTTTAGGTAACAAACAATTCAGAATGGACCTACATTAATTTCTCGCATGTAATCAAGCTACGTAAACGGAAGCTCGTTCATGATAAGTTAGAAGTACATGCAGTGGTTAATATTTTTAATAGAGCACTGAACTTACTCATGCGAAAGTGCGTGGCTCTTGGTGAATCTGTCTTTCGAAATAATAGGAACGTAGAGGATTCCGTAGATGTTTCAGTTGAAACCTGATAGTATCGCCGGAAATCAGTTTACTCAACAATACTGGTCGACTAGCCCGATTTATGTTTCTAAATGAATGATAGACGCATTTTCGAAAATTATAATGTCTACAACGATAAAAATGCTGCTGTTCTCGGTTATGCTAATGACAAAATGCCGTTTATTCTCGTTGGTGACTTCAATGTGAAGTTTACTTTGAATTATTCCTTGCCTCCAGAAATGGATCACGACTAAATGAGCAGCAACCACTGATGATCTTTTCGAGGAATTTACTTCATTTAGAATCATATTTTAGTGATAGTATCCGCTTTACCTAAAAATAAGCCATTTAAGATAATGCAAAAATTTAAGGAATAAATTAAGACGGCATTAAAGTTGTTAGTGCGTTCTATGACTTTTAAAGCAATTTTTCTCTCTTCCTTATGGATTCGGAAAAGAAGTTTTGCTGCTCAGTTGCTCTGGATTTTTATTTTTAATTAAAGTAGCAAATAGAATCAAATATAGAAAATGACTGATTAAATATAATTGGTTTCACATGCACGTAGAATTATGAAAAAGCTAATTATTGCTATATTCAAATTCAAATTCAATTGATGAGAACTAATTGATCGTGCAGATGACAAACTTATAGATACGTAACCGAGTGAGCTGTGATGAAAAATATTTCTCAATTACAGTAGACAGTTACGAATGTAAACAATACTAAAATAAATTATATCTTAATACTTAACTCAAATAACAAACTAACTAGGTTATTACAATCTCTTAGTTTAGCGTACCGTACCATACCATACAATCTTTGAAATATTAATTGTGAATATGTCGAAAATTGATTGCGCTGTAATTGAGAATGAAATTACCATGATCCCAAACATATATCAAAACCCAAGAATCTATTGACATTATTAAAAGCATCTTCGAAGAGTGCTTGCGTGATGGAAAATTTCATAATTGAAAAACAATGCCAGCATAAACTAACATTCTTCTTTTCTTGATGAAACCTAACGTGAAAGGTTATTATCTTTAGTCTGAAAAGAAGCACAATTCACTTCATGTTCATTTTTCATCCCCAGCTTCCGAGATACACAGACACACACAGATCAAATATCATAGAAATCCAATTTTCTGTGCTTTGAAATGCCAACAGTAAGTTACCCCGATGAAATGTTTCTTTCTCTCTTTCATTTGAAGGCAAGTAATGCTGCGAGAACTTCCATCTGTTCTTGTTAAATTTCGATTAATTCGTTTTCAGAAAAGGCCAATTTGATTGCAGAGGAGATGCACTGTTTCTGCTGATTCATGAGTTTGTGTCTAAGAATAAAAAATGTTAATAAATGATTGCACTTTTCGAATCAATATATGTATTTATATCCATATCAAAGGAAAGACACTGAATACAAACAAAATTATAGAAGAATACATGGGAGATTTTCGGTTATGCCTTAAAATTCGCAAATCGATTGTAGGTACAGGGTGGCTAGAAAGTCTGCAAACATCTGATTTCGGGCTAAGCTATATGCTACCATTATTGAAAAAATATCAAGAAAAATGTTTTTTGTGACGTACTTTGATTTGCTAAAGCTGTGGTAATTTTTGGGATATGACGTCATCGGTGTTTTTTTTAATGCAACTCCCTACATATTTTTGTATTTTAGCATTTAACATTTCAACAAATAACTAAGTTCTATATTATATAGATATAGATTATCATTACCTAACACTAGAGCTAATTTAACAATAGCTAATACAATAACGTAATCACTTTGCTTCATTTTAAGCCGAAGTAAAAAGTCACATAGTACAAAAGCTGTAAAAAATGTTTTTAGCGTTTTAAGTCTTGAAGTTTCTTTGACACCAGACCAGACTATCAACAAGCATCCAACTTACGACTAATCTGCGTTTCTCGACAAGCGTTACGAATCTGAGAAGCAAACTTCTACCTTCCTAGATGTACATATTACGACTCTGGTATTTTCCGAAAAAGTAAAAGTACCTCGGTTAATGGGATATCATGAATTTTAAAGAAGAAAAAGATATATGAAAAGATAATAGAATGGTCCAAAAGCATATTTCAAAAAAAGAGCCAAAAAGAGTAACAACTAGACTAATTGACTAATTATAAAATCTAGGACCGGGGTCTAGCTCCCGTCTGCATCGAGTACTGAATCAATGGAATTCGATCTCAAAACAAATGACAATCGGTACCCAACCCGAAGGTGGATCGAATAGGAAATAAGTAGGATCGAGAAGCGCTCTCTATTCTCTGATTTCCACTCTGTAATCTATGACAGCTACAGCTAACCTCCAAAAATGACAGCAAAATATAAATACAAAATATCCTGAAATAGGTACTTTTTACCGGTTCTTGGTATAAAGATGGTTTCCTTTGTTTAGATTTATTGTTATTTACTAATAACTGTAATTATGGCTCGTTTTGCGTTGTTTCTCAATGTTCATCAAAGAGCTAATCGTAAGTATCTATAGACGTGCGAGAAGCGATATCCGAAGATTGAGTGGTCATCATTGAAAAGAGAGCGTTTGTTGATATTATTCCCCCGGATGTTATCAAGTACAGTAATTTCATTGTAAATATTTATTATGATGGACTCAGATATTGTTGCAGTGTCTATAATTTAAAAAAAAATATTAGTTTCCAGGTCTTCAAGTTAAGGTACACAAAAATACATTATCTTAATCATAATATACTTTAATAAGAGTCTTCTTTTCAGTATTTCATGATATTATTTTTCTATTCTTCTGACAGCCAACATAGACTTCAAGGAAGATGCATTTGCACCGTAAAATCTTTACATTCGGAATTAAAATTCATAAAAGAGGCCAAGAAGCATTAAACCACCAAGTTATATTTGCAAAAATATAAAACCTTTGATAAATACCAGTCTATTGTCGTCCTATGTTCATATGTAATGCATAATAAAATAACTTTTCCTTACTGAGAATTACTTAAATTTTATACAATGAATTAACACACATCAACATCTTGAAAAAAAAATGGGTAAGTCCCTATATATTAAATATCATTTAGGTATTTAACCCAACAAGGCTATATATTACAAGCAATCTTTCGGATGGTAAAAATATTATATCAAGACTTTCTTGTGATGCTTCTACCTTAGCCCACAATTTGGCCACTTTTGTTGCACATTCAAAATAATTCAATGAAATAGTTTTATTAGCCCATTTTAATTTCATCTGACTGCTATTACCCTTTATCAATTCCAGGCTTTTCTTTTAGGCATTTCAGCAATATTTCGATCTCTGTAAGTAATTTAGACATGCTGAAAATATGAATTATATTTATTTTATTGCTTATTCATAAACTCGAAAGTATAAAAATCCATTTCAAAAAATACTTCGATTAAAAATTGCAGATATTTACATATGCTTACTCAAAAATATTAGAAATCATAAAAACTTTTTCGTAGAAAAAATAAATAATGAAGGCTTTGAATGTTTAGATTTTTGATAAAAATATTCTATTACTGTGATTGCGCATGAAGTATATCATTTGACACTTGATGCAGAACGCGAATTTCAAATAACTGGATTGTATTCTCGATTGCCTTGATCGATCGACTGATAATTTTGGTATTTTGGTAGATGGAGTTGAAAGTCCAATAGAGAATACAGAATAGAATAGATAATCGAATCGAGTTTCGGAAGTAAGCTCCTTGCTTTGATGACGATTGACAGAAAATACAAAATTTGAATCATTCTGGTAATTTGAAGTTGTAAATCAGATCAAGTATCAAATTTGAAGTGATGCTCATTTCATATAAATTTCGCACCATTGCTCAAGTGTCGTTATTTTATGCAACTCCTGTTTTGAATGTTTTAATTTGAGATAAATATAGAAATTCCATATTGTTAGGAATAATATATTATTATTCCATGAACCAGCATTTGATTGACATTTGGAATAGACATAATCAGAGTGGAGTACCTGTATGACGTAATTATTATCAGAGTTACATTATCTACTAATATAAGAGTTATAGTAAATGTTGTTAATCAAAACATAGAAACTCCATCTAAGGTAGTTGAGGTATATATGATCCACAAGAACAAATGACTGTTTTATTATTATATTTTGACAAATAATGAGAACTAATATATTTTAACATAATGTCTGTGTAACTAGAATATTTTACTCTTTGGTTATATTTGTTCGTAATAAAAAATAAAGTTTTAAGAATTGCAAATGGCGATATTACCCTACTAGCAGGTTAATTTGGCCCACACAATAGCAAATGAAAATTAAGCGCATTTTAAGAATATAAAGGTACCATCATCATCTTCTGTTAGCCCTACACACTCATGATATTACACAAGGCACAAAGAACAAAGACGCATATCCGATTGTCTGTCGGTCTTGCAAATGGAGCAGTACCACGAATCTGCTTGTGGTCTTGATTTTGAAGGTTCCATCGTAGTTTGCGGCAACTTCTGAAAAAAATGTTTTGTTAGCTTCTGCGCTCTGTAGTTAATTGCCTTCTTACGGTAACTTTTCTTAGCATTTGACTGTTTCTTACTTTATTCTTCAGGCGTAGGTAAAACTACCTTAATCAAATTATCCAGATGTTCTGGATGGTTGACGTAAGATGTAAGTGAGATGAGCACAAGTAAAATTGACATATCGAATGGATATATCTCTGTTATTCTAAATCCACCACATAGGTTTTCTGGAGTCGTACCTACACTTTGGCTAAACCTTAGATAAAATTATATTTAATCTGGCTTTGATTGAATTTCTTTCTGGGTGAACATTTCAATATTTTAGCAACTCCTCGTCCCAATAGGACTCAAAGGATTTATAAATGGCCTTGTCTAGCGGCTGAAGGTCGTGCATCGTATTGGTAAATAATATAAGGTGATACCCAAAGAGTTCGCAGCTTCAACGATTGCGTAGCTTAGATAACTGGAAGCACTGTCGATCATTAGAAGAACATCACTTCCAATTTTACTAGATGTTTCAAGAAGTCCATAAAAAGGTCGGTAATCATGAAACCTTTTGGTGACATTTTTACTAGCAATCCGGGAGGCAAATTATCCAAGAGTTCAGGTTTCAAACGTTGACCTTTGAATATAATCTGCGGTACCCCTTCAAAGCTAACACAGTTTGTTGATGATGGATGGTCAGTCTGCACCCTTTTTTCGTCCATATTGTATTTGTACTGAGGCCTGTGTTTTGAAATCATCTCGTCTAAGACTCACACCAGTATAGCAAAATGATCAACATCGATGAATCTATTTAACTTTTGAACACGAGCGGGATTCAAAAACTTAGCTTTTCTTTTAGCAAGCTCTGGGTGCCGACCCATAAAAAGCTTGAACCAATCCTTTTCTGCATGTTCCTTGAGCTTATTGAAATTATTGGGGATTGTGAAGTATTCGCAATACTTTTACGCCTGATAGCGAACTGTAGTTGTGTTATTCTTCCTACAAATTCCGTTTCTTGTTGTTGGGTCAGAATACTCGGTGTTGCTATTTGTTTAGTAGAACCACCATCAGTTACTACCTCTGCAAAGTTTTCCTTGAAATCTGAAACCGCTACGCGACTTTCCTTTGAGATTATCCATTTGTTGTAGCTGTTAAAGTAGTAGCTAGGATTTCTTGTGGCCACTGTTTGCGACTACCCCGATGTTTGTATTTTACCATATAAACCGTCGTTCAGGGAAATACAACCTAGAATATTGTCTAAAGCTAAATTCCTTATAAAATAGTATTTTTTTTTAGTAATTGACAAAATATATCAGATGTAAGAATAAGACTAGCAGTTACCAACAACACAAAAATATCTACTTGTCCTTTGGAAATTCAATGCAGAGGTGCCTAAAGTTAACCTTACAGCGGAAGTAGTCAACATGTGTGAATGCTGCAACACAGTACCGCAGACCGCAGGCGCTAAATCTGCCACATACTGTATGTTTTGTGGTTAATTTTAGACTGCACCTTCATGCTGTATTACCAGAATTTATTCCATTTCAGTTGTAATAGATTAATGTACAATGGGCCATATAGTCTCCTAGGCCATATATATACCTCAACTACCTTATAGGATAATTTTGATTAGCGAATTAATAGACTGAAATTAGTAATGACGTATACTGTCATTATTGGTTCTGTTTTGTCACTTACATCTTGCACTAGGGTAAGTAAGTTACCCACGGGTTGGCCTTTGCAAGATTTCTATGAATGATCTCTTTATCAATTTTTAAGTTTTGGAAGCTAATTGGAAAGAAATTCAAGTTGGATTTCTTATAGACCATTTCATAGTAGTCCTATTTTCTCCGTAACCACACATAAACAAGCAAGCATACCTACAATCGAATTATATTACTCCTACCACCTTTTCTGAAAATGGTCAAAAGGTTGATTCATGTGTATACCATCAACCATCCCCACAAGCACGAGTTCAAAATATTTATGGGTTATGTATTAGATGGAACATTTGGAGTAACTATCATTATAATTCTCGTTTTATAGTTCTGACATTTGACACAAATGAATAAATTGTTATATAAGCTATATGTGTAAAACAAAAACTCGGTATGTCACGGTAACTCGCCATTATAAAGTTTTAAATTATATCTGAGATAGAGGATATCTTAAATATAGTAGAAAGCAGAAACTTTTCAAATTATATGTTCATAAGCCAGATGCTTTATCTGATGACTTCTTTACCTCGTTATGACTTGAAATTGAAAAAGTGTCCTGGAATAACAACGGAAACAAATAATAAAGAAAATTTTTCTATTCAGCAGGAATGTGGTGTCTTATAAGTTGCCGAGAGATTATGTAGAATATAATTATAATTTATTATTCCTTCCTATTTAGCTGATGGTATGCCCAAAGGACCTGTCCTTTAGAATATATTTAACATTGGTATAAAAATGCTGTACATATATAAACCAAATAAACTGAAATAACTGGGTTGAACATATTTGATTTTTTAATACCACTTTCATAAAGTTGTTAGACCAAGTGATCCGTTTGAAGGAGAAATATTAAGAAAACGAGTCTCAAAGGAAATAGACTATCGTAAAATGTGCATCGTATGCTTGATAAATTGTCGATGCAGCGCCAGCTAGTACCAAACACTAGCTTCGGTTCACTAAGTCCATTTTAACGTTCTCAAATAAATTGAAGTTAACTTGATTTATGATGACAATTTCTTCGGAATAATTTGAGAATATTCCACTGGCAGTGCAATATTAATTTAATCCGGAACATTCGCATAATAATCTTGATTGTAGAGAGCGGAAATTAACTACATAAAGATGCAATTGTACTGAAAAAAATCAATAAGTGCCCATATTTAGGATTGAGAAATATAAATATTTTCAAAAAAGCTAATGAATGTGGTTCATAGGTCGGGTATCAAAAGTTGATAATATAAATTGATTATATATTTTTTTTTTATTTATTTTATCCAGATAATAATTACAAGAAAGCAAATGTAATTCCTACCGAGGTAACAATATTACCTGTTCGTAGGCCTGGAAATACTTACTTACTAAAATGTATTAAAAAAATACTTAAACCTAAGGCCTATACCTACTATTCACATAGTTAAAGTACATTTATTTAATTTATCATTAATTAGTTTAAGTGAAAAGACAGAAAATGAATAAAATATTGTTTTATTTCCACTATATTCACTATATCTTTTATCCATTTTTTCAATTTATGTTTAACAGTGATCTGTTTGCTAGATAAATTCTTTAGAGAATTAGGCAACTGATTATATATTTTGATTGCAATTATATAGCTACTTTTATCACTAACAGTTTTCGAGCATTTTGGTAGCTGTATACTTTTTTTCCTAGTTCTATTATCTGAGTTTTCGAATTTATTTTTAAGTTCTGTGTAATGATAATGAAGTGCTTCTAATTTAAATAGTTGGTCCAAGTTGAGCGGATAATTTTCCGTTGTCAATGTATTTTTATTTATAATTCTTAATCATTTATTTTGTAGTTTTTGTAATAATATCATACTACTTTTATAAGCTCCGCCCCATGCTATTATGCCATAGTTTATCATACTGTGAAAAAATGCATTATATATCATCATTAGAGTTTTTGTAGACATTGTTTTTGCTATTTTATAGAAAATATATACAAGATATTTAGTTTTTTTATTATGTAGTTTATATGTTTGTCCCATTTCATGTTAAAGTCAAAGATAACTCCAAGGTATTTACAACTTTCTACTCTTTTTAAAGGCCTTTCGTTAATTTTAATTTTTATTTGAATATCCTTAGGCACACTATCACAATAGTTTCCAAAAGTCATATATACCGTTTTATCTACGTTGAGTGATAGCTTGCTTAGTTCAAGCCCAATGGCAATTTTTTGCAGATAACTATTCATGTTTGTTATTGCTTCATTCCAAGTTTTCCCTGTTGATATCAAAGCTGTATCATGAGCGTAAGATAATATCGTATCATTTGGCATACCATTTAAAATTTCATTGACATATAAAATAAACAATAGTGGACCCAGAATGGTTCCTTGTGGAACACCAATGTTTATATTTTTATAATCACTGCAAGTTCCATTAGCTTTTACCCTCTGTTGTCTGTTAGTAAGATAACTTTCTATTAATTGACAGGCTAACCCTCTGATGCCGTAGCAATGCATTTTTTCGAGCAGAATTTTGTGATCGACCGTATCAAAGGCCTTCGCTAGGTCCAGGAACGTTACAATAATTGGTTCACTTTTATCTAGACTGATAGATTTTGTTAGTAATACATTGTAACGCATCTTTTGTGCCTATGTTTTTCATAAAGCCAAACTGACATTTATTTATAATATGATTCTTATTAATGAATTTATACAGTCTGTTATAAATAATTTTTTCAAAGATTTTTGCCAGATTCGATATTAGCGAAATAGGTCTGTAGTTTTTTGTGCTATGTTTATCAGTAGCTTTAAAAATTGGAACTATTTCAGCTTTTTTTAAACAGTCTGGCCATTCTGATTTTATTATGCATGAGTTATAAATGGAAGTTAGGGGTTCAGCAATAAAATTTATCAAGTATTTAAGTGTTTTCGCATGTATGTTATCTACTCCACCTGGTTTATCTTTCATATTTCTTATTATTGTTTTTATTTCTCCTGGATCAGTAGGCTCAATGAATAGAGTTTTATGATTAATTTTTGACATTTTTATTTTATCATTTGTAGTTGATTTAATTTTTTCACTTAACTTAGTCCCAATTGTACAGAAATAATCGTTCATTGTTTTTACAATATCTTTGTTATTTTCTATTTTGTTGCCTTTTTCATCAATTAGATAATTTATTACAGGTTTTGTTTTTTTTAAATTCTTACCCAATTTGGTATTTATTATTCTCCACAGCTTTTTTATATCACCACTATTTACTTCGACTAGATTCTTTTCATACATTATCTTAGCATTTTTTATAACTTTCTGTAATATTTTATTATATATATTATACTCTTCTTTCAATGTAATATTTTTAGAATCTAATTTCCATAAGTTGTAAAGTTTTTCTTTTGTATTGCATGAGACCATAATTGCTTTAGTGATCCATTTTTTTCTTGGAATATTTTGTTTGGTTTTTTTAACTGTACAACTAGCCATTGTTGTGCAGTTATTTATTTTGCTAATTAAGGAATTAATGGCTATATTGGGATCTTGCGTCGGTAAATCATTCCATTCTATTTGTTTTGCAGTTTTATATAGTTTAGAATAATCCATGCTTCTATACTCATTTATATGTATATTCGTCAGTTCATAATCTAGCATAATAAACAAAGGATAGTGATCAGATATGGTTGTTTGTGTAAGCGCAAGTGTTTTATAATTAAATTTCTCATTTTTAATGAATATATTATCTATGCATGATCCTTCGTTTATATTTTGAGTAGGAGGTCTAGTTATTTTTTGAAATCCCGGCATAAATCCTTTTTCCAAAAAAATATTTAAGAATTCTTGACTGAGTAGATTTAGATCTGAAAGATCAATGTTGTAGTCTCCAATTATTAAATGATTTTTACAATTTTTCTTAATTTCTAAATATGTTTTTAGATTCATAATGAATTCAGTTTTTGTCATATCATGGGATACATAGATTGCAGATACTTCAATGAAATTTGAATTTTCTAATTTTATCCTAGAATTTAGTATTTTCCGTCTACCAATTTTAATAATATCACTTAATTCATTTAAAGTTTCTTTAATATACATCACCACACCATCAGATTTATTTATTTTGCTTTAATTATAGTACATTTTGTACCCTGTTAACTGGTAGATTTGTGAATATTCTAAATTCCAAGTTTCAGTACAAACTATTATATGTGGCTTGCATGCCAGTCTCTCAATAAGAGTTTCAACTTTAGTAAAATTTGCATTTAAGCTTCTGACATTCACATACATAATTAAATTCCTAGTACTATTGAAACTATTATTAAGTGTATCTACGTTATCACAAGATATTTCATTTTGTACTATATTTATATAGTCTTCAATATTATTGGCCATTTGCACTTGCCGGTTTTTCATCAATATTACTGCTCTTATTTCTTGTTCGTGATCTTGTAGATGTCTTCTGGTCATGTTGTTGTGTACTGGCGATCTTCTCCGTAGTGAAGTTCTCTACCTTACCTAAGTATCTTGGTATATTAGGGCTGATTGGATAATCCGTTAACTCAATACTTTTTTTTATTTTCCTTTTCAGAAACTGGCAGGTGGCACTATCAGTTGCCACATGCTCAGTGTTGTACTTAGTCTTATATATCTGATTAATATATATATATATACACTTTATGCACTGTTTTTCTATGTATTGGCAAAACTTAGTTTTATGAGATCCCGCACACTTTAAGCACTTAGAAACATTACGACAATTAGTACCCTTATGTCCAATTCTTCCACAGTTAAAGCAAGGTCTCACATTTATTACATCATATACTTTACAGTTTTGATAACCTACAAACACTCTTTCCTTATTTTCTTTTATATTTTTGTATATGTCAGATGGTACTTCAATTAAAGCACTCTGTTCATCTTTTTTGTTAGTGTAAATATGTAAAACTTTACATTTTTCTTCATAGTGATTAAAATTCCTTGCGTTAATATCCTGCTCAAGTATATCAATGCTCATTTTAAGAGATTTATCTATCCCGACTATTTTAAGTTTTGGTTTTTGCAGTTCTTCTTTATTAATCTTGCACAATACAGATAGTTTTTCTTTCAGTACTTTTTCAGCAGGGTTGGCACTTTCTTCATTCATACAGCTAATGACTATTTCATTTTCCGTTTTGTTTTGAATATGTTTAGTTTTTATAGCTTGTTATTTAACCAATATGTGTGTATATTGTTTAATATTAGTCGAGTCATTATTGTCCTTTCTTTTAACTACAATTTTTGGTATTCTTTTTGGTTGCTGTATTACATTTGTCATTACTTCTGCATAAGATTTTTGTCTGCCACTTTTAAAATCTCTTTCTCTTGCTAACGATTCCTTTAGGATGAGAACTTTATCTTCTAATTCACTATTTATTTTCTTTAGCAGAACCACCTCCTTACTAATATTTTCCGATACCATAGTGTCTTCACCCACAGTTTTATTATGATAAGTTTGGGCCTCATTCGATAACTCTTCGAGTAATTCTTTCTTTATTTGTTCTTTTTGTATTGTTTTTATTTGAGCTAATACTACTCTTGCTTCTTCAGTGAGGACACCTTCAAGATTCGCGGATATTTTTAACTCAGAAAGCTCTGGGCATATTATTAATGTTTCACTTAGGAATTTAGTTACACTAGCTCTTTTTATATCACTTAAATGAAAGTTGTTGTCGCAAATTACACAAATTACAGTTGTCACTTTAATTTTCGGATGACATTTAAAATATTTTTCGCCTGGCTCATCGGGAGGAGCTCCACCACCCGTGGGCGCCATTAGTCAGTCCCAACAGAATACAAATATTAAGAATAAGATAATTAAATGGAGACTCACTGGACTATATACACTATTTGTACCTGCTGCTGCTGATTTGATGGCTGTTTGAACATCTGGTGAAAAGATTCCTCAATGGAATTTACATGATACCTTGATGTAGATTGAAAACTTGAGATCCCAAAAAATCATCTGGATTCGAATAACACCGAACTCAGCACCATTTACTGCACATTCTAGTATAAAAATCTTAATTAGAAACATTCCGGAAACCACATAAAACATCGATTATTATGGAGATCAATAAACACTTCAGCTAAACATTTGTGAATGTTTTTAAGGATTAAATATTGCTGTTTGTTGTGGGGTCAAATTCAGGTTTAAGGTTCTGAACAGAAATGAATAACAGTGAATACAACATGTTCAACATAAAAGTTGATTTTTCTCAAAAACGTTCGACTTTAGAGCTCACGATCAAAGTAACTTTTTTGTGTAGAAAACATTGGAGGTTCAAATGAACGTCTCAAGAACGTAATATTTCCATTGTCGTAGACATTGGTAAGAAAAACATCCACTACTCCTTCAAAATCTTCACCAATTATGACTGAACAAAATTTTTTTTCTGACTCTATTCCCAAAAAACTAATATTTTTTGTTCAATTTCAACAACCTGTATTTTGAAAATGGTGCATTTTAGAGGGTAAGTTAATATAATTTTTTTTTTCATATTTTTGGAAGAGCTTTCACATCCTGAAGTCCTGCGCATGTATTATGAAACACCCTGTATAACGAAAATTACCGTAGCTGTTGAAAATCGAAGTACTTCACTAAATGGAAGTGGAATAATGCAGGGTATTCGTTAAATATAACGTTTCGTTTAGCCAGAGTACAATATTCTCATACATTTACCGAAACCTGCATAAGTGAATTTTCAGTGTTGAATAACTGATAAACTACTCAAAAATATGAGGTAAATATTTTTTTTATTGAAAATCTAACTTACTTGGTCACCAAAATGCATAATAATAATAATGTGTATTAATTCTCTTGGTATGGGTACGTTTTAATTTTGTGCCAAAAGTATTCTATGTAACAATAACTTCAACTTCAAAATTACCAGTATAAATAGAATAAATATTATTTTGTGTTTCTCAGTGCACCATCGTATAGAGTCCATTTCAGTTTATGTTCAAAATATTTCATTTCTATTCACAACAACTGAATCATTACCTATGTGTTCATTTATCTTTTCTGCAAACATTGATATTCGCGATTAACATCTATAGAAAGTGAGTACTTATTTTTTAATTAATCTCTTTTGCTCCATCTTCCATCCAATGAAATGAACTATCTAGTGTGATGATTTCAATTGGATGAGCAGAATGTTCTCTTATCCTATATCCTATTTGGAAGACAACATATATTTCTTGCGGCTCTTCACATGCTTATATATCTATAATATAAAAATGAATCGCTGAATGTGTTGCTAAGCGCAAATCTTGAGAGCAGCTGAACCGATTTCGCTAATTCTTTTTTTGTTGTGTTCATTATTATCAGAAGAAGGTTCTTACGAAAGAAAAAATTAAGAAAGGTGAGCGGAACATTAGAAAATTTAAGAAAATTTATGAAAACTTAAAGACAATATTAATTTTACACACAGTACATATAGTTGTTTGACAACTGTCAGTTGTTTGAAATAGATGTCAGCAAATATCGTTTAACATAGATGGATCGGTTGATAAATAATAGTTTCATTTCAATTTATTATACAGTTAGTTTTTGATAAGTGTTTATTCATCTCGGTAAGTTAAAATCAATCACACCTAATATTGAAAGTCAAATTGACGCCATCAGTACTGCCACCAAAGCCTCTGCATTCATTGGTTTACGGGAATGGGACAGATTCTATACATTTTTAACTCATATACAGGAATACTATAATTGTTTTGAAATGAAGTAATTTGGCGCAACAAAAGTTATTCAAGACAATTTTATGCTAATTTTCAAGGTAACTATATTGTAAAACAATAATTTTTTACCACCACGTGCCTGAATACGTTGGTAATTTTCAATTGAAAGTCACATGGTGGTACAATTTTTGCAAATTTATTTCATGGGCGATTTAGCAAAACAAGTCGATCAGCGTTATGTACACAATAAATTGGTGAAAAGACCAAGTGTGGAGCAACTTCAAATGTTTTTCCATCAGACAACGAATTGGTTGTATTATTCAAGACTGCATTAAACCGCATGCCATCTGATTACCTACCACAAAATTGTCAGTAAAGCCGATAAGACGCCTGCAGGACAACACGCAAGACGCTATAATACGGCAACAATTGATGAAGTTGCTATTGTTGTCATGGGTGAAAATTTAGATAACCAAGATATCGTTTTTGCTTTTTTTTTAAGACAGGACAACGTCTGTCGGGTCAGCTAGTAGGTATATATAGGTAAATATTCACCATGTTGTACGTCCTAAAATATAATTAGGTCGAAGCCTATGTATAATAGCGCAACGAGTGCAGTTGACATTATCCCGTTCTCGACTGGAAATTGATGCAGTTCGAGAGCTCTCTGTGTATGTATATTCATCCCAGTTTCCAATTTCACTTTAGTATTATATTACAATTTGTTTTGTTGGAGTCCCTAGAACTGAACACACACTCAGAAATAAATGATCAGTTTTCAAATTACATTAGAGCCGAATAAACATATTGGCTCAAAATAATCCAGAGAATAATAGGAGAGGTTCTTAATAAACACCCACACATTATTTTCCCTATTCATAGCCGATATCGAAGAGTTCTTTAGGCTCAAAGGAGCATGCGGTATATCAGTGAATTCAAAAACTGATGTTATTATGCTCCTGTACGCTGATCCTCCTGTAATCCTCGCAAACTCTGAAGATGATATTGCGCGTAAGCTGAATATTCTTGAATTTATTATTTATCCGTCAATATGAATAAGACAAAAATAATTCATTTTTAAGTGGAGGTCATAATAACGTTCTATGAAATTTGAAATGAATGGACAGAAGATCGATATTGTCAAAAAATACGTCTACCTTGGCACACCCTTCACTACTTCATGCTTATTTCAGCTTTATCTGCATTTTCAGAGGCAAAGCAAGCCATAATTGTTTTCAATAATGGCAGCATCGAAAATTACAACTTGGGATTCCAGGATGGCCTTATTCAAATCACTGACTCAATCTCACCTATTACGTTTTGCTCCTTTGTGGGTTTATCGTTGAAAGAGACCAGGTAGAATCAATCTATAAAGCGGTTATTGCTACTAATCTCCAATACTGCTGATCATCTTGTCCGCCTAGAGGCAGGTTTGGTGAAAATTTCTTATAATATTTTCAAATCATCATTATCATAGCTTGCCAAACTATCAAATATGGATCAAAAACGTGTGGGAGCTTATCTGCATTTCAAAATCTCTATTCGGTATATAATGACTATTACTCAAACTGGAAGCTGTATTTCCTATACCATTAGATTTACATATAAAAGTAATATTTACAAAATTGTTCCTAATGAATTGTGCTCCATATGTATTTTACAGGTCAATGATTATCTCCAAAACGTCGATGATCTTGTTAGTGCTGTTTCGAGCCCCACCTTGTCGGTGGTCAAATCTGTCTCACAAGTATTATGGCAAATACTTCAACTAAGAATATTTATTATAAATGTACATGTACTGTGCGCCAATTGTTTGGCTAGAATTTTGTCTTAGCAAATTTACGATTTTCCGAAAACAAGTCATTCACCACACCCTTTAGAGTCTATTTTGTGCAGCCTTATTATAGTGAAAGAAGAAGAACAATCGTTGAAATTTGTGTAGCAAATGGCAAGAAAACTGGAAGCAACAAAGTACGAAGTTGAATACAATTTGCCACATAATTGTCTCTACCCAAGTACCGACTGGTCGACGAGAAGGAATGATTTCTTGGAGGAGAATTGGACACACCTTACATACCTACAGCTACCTGTTAAAACGCGAAGAAAGACCTCTATGCGAAACATGTGACGTAGAACTAATTCTACAACATGTTCTAGTAGAGTGCCCAAAGTACACCTTAGACCGCAAAACACAAAACTATGGAATTCACTTGGTAATATTCTGCAACTAAATCATAGTGCTGTTAAGAGACTCATTAAGTTCCTGATAAGTTCAAATTTGTACAGACTCATTTTAATTTGATAGATATGTAATATTAAATAAGACCTGAATTATATTTGCGTGGTGTCAATGACCGGAAGGTTGAGACAAATTTGTTGTTTTTGAAATAAAAAAATCTGCGTACGATTACTACAAACATACATAAGACCACAAACCTAAAGTCAAATTATTTACCTCCTACATTTTTGAATTCGTCCAAAAATTAGGCTCCGCTCCTTAAGCGTTGGGCCAATACACTGTACTGAATCAGCCGTGGCAATGAGTTTTTTTTTCAGACCAACTTGGAAAAATGGAGGAAGTATACAACTGAATTCTATGTTTGCTAATTACTATGTTTGTACGCGCCTTTTGCCTAGTAAATGTGCATGGTTTTTGATGATTCTTTTTTCATTAAAAAAAGGAATGTTGAGAAATAGTCCCATAAAAACTTATGATCCGACATCTCCTTCTCCCAAAATACAGCTTTTGTTTCGAAAAATTAAAATTTTATCTGTTAGAATTAAAGACAAGATCATTTCCAGCTACAAAAAGGCACATTTTTCTAGAAAAGTGCAAAATTATTACGGTCATGTTTTAGAAAATCTGCATGACTAATGAAACACAAATACTCAACAATATCTTATAAATACAGGATCGACTTTATTAGTTGGAACACTGGAAAATTCAAAATAACATAAAAAAATGTTGCCATGAAAACAAATAATAATAAATTCTTGCAATATAGAAAGAACACTATGAGCAGAAATTTAGAAGTGCAGAGATAAATCATTAAATACATAAAGATAACAATGCCCTTAATGTCCATCAACCCAGACGAATCCAATTAGAGGAAATGGATGAGATCATAAGAATAAGAGTAGTAAAAACCAGTATAAAGGACGAAATAACAGCAGAAATTATTAAATAGTTAGATGGAGCTCTTAAATTATGGCTGTTGAGTATTTGCAAGTTTGTTGCAACAACAGTTTTAAGATATATACAAAAGTAAGTGAAGGAGAACTAAGGAAATAAGTTGAACCAAACGAAGAAGAGGAATAAGCAGCTTTCAGACCTAATATATAGATACCAATACCAATACAATATATGTACTTACCTTTAGGAGTGTAGTAGTAGTATCTAATAGAAAAAAAATACATGCAGTAGAAATGTAGGTATATGACCTTCATCGACTTGAGAGCAGCATTCGATACGATTGAATTAGGAAATATCTGTAAGTTTTTGGAATGTTTGGAACAAAATAATTAAAAGCATATATTGTACGGTCAAAATAAAGGCGAAAATATTAGGAGGAGATCGACGAAGTTCGAAATGTATAAAGAAAGGAGATAGATACAAAACCAAGAATATAAAAGCCCAAGTACCAAAACAAGACATGACAATAGAGTACACAAATATGGAACTGATCCAGATAAGTAACCTACTTTATGCTGAAGACATTGTGGTTATAGCAAGATCAAAAAATAATGTGTAGTAGTTAATAAATAGACCAATGAAATAGAACAAAGGCGTAAGTTGGTAAGCACAGATAAAACCAAAGTTATTATCATTAAGAAAAAATATAGATATGAGAGAGATAATTGAAGAGCTGAACAATAAAGATGCCATATTAGAAAGATTAACAACTTAGGAATATCTGGGATAGCAAATAACAGATCAAATTGATCAACTTGAATAAAACTCTACCAAAAAGACTGAAAGCCATATGAAGATGAGAATTCATAATTTTATTACGGTACCTACCATCAGGTATGTTAGCGAAAATTGGGTATTTAGCAAAAATCAGGACCCAGGAATAAATAAATGTAATCGATACGAAACACTCAAGGACGATTTCGGAGAATACTGTAACGTGGATAGGTAGTCATGTACTTACGGTTGTTATTCGTTTATTAGCTATTTATTTCTACTACCTTGTTTGCTATAGCTGTTTCATATTATAGTTCATTATTTACTTTTAGAGTTGGTAGAGTTATTGTCGATCCTTCCAGAAACTATAAGTGAGGTACAATTTGTCATACTATTGTCAGTTTGACAAGGATCTAGAACATTAATTATGTGCGTCTAGATAATTAAAGAACATTCTCGATGAATGTCATGTTATAATTCAAGTGAAATTAAAAAAAAAAAATAGTTTTTATTGGGCATTTAAGATTTAAACCGTACCGATGAGTACCTACTATTGCTATCCTTTTCTCGATTTTAACTATACTTATGTATATGTGTTTCCATAACAAATTACTGTTTGTCTACCACAACGCAAAATTAAACTTTAAATTAACAATAACATCTGACGTCTGACAATTGCGACATAACCATAGACGATCTTCCAGAAAGTACCTATATACCAGAGAACGAGACGTATATATACGGTCCATGCTCGTGCGTAATTCCAGTGACGGATCACATTGTCGTTCCATGTTGACAAAATAATGATCTTGGTTGAATGAGATTGAATAAGATAATTATAATCACCAATATTGGATCACACTTGGAGCTTAACAGGCTGCGAGATGTCAGCGATCTGTACGAATTCAAAATTTCAAGTCTCTAGACCGTATGGGGCCTGAGAAATCGCTGCGGAGTCCATTGATACAAGAACCGAAAGTATATAAAGCCGTGTCGATCACGGGACAGTCAGTCAGTCGGTCTTATAAGGTCAGTTGATAACAGTCAGTCTGTGGAATCAGATGTTAATAGTAGTTCTGTCGGTGAAGACAGTGACAGTATAGTTTGTCAAGGTGACAAGTGGTGACAGTTGTACTACAATAGAAGGTCGTGTACAGAGTGTTTGGAAATAAACCACTGGAAGCAATCTGCGAACTTTGAGTATTACGCAAGTGAACTCACCCCACAACGTTTAGCATAGAGTTAAACGTTACAACTGTTGTCAGAAAAGGGGATCCTCGCATTTTGCTGAAAATATATAGTGAATATCAGATTGAAAGGTTTGGTGAAATGGCAACTATTGCAGATGTTATCGAGTTTCTTATGAAGTGGAGATTGGAAGACGCAAGAAAAATACAATAAGAAAAAGAAGAATATGCAAGAAAACGAGAACAAAAGAAAAAAGAATGGACAAGAAGAAGACAACAAGAAAATGAAGAATATGCAAGAAAAAGACAGCACGTTAAAGAAGAATGGGCAAGAATTAGACTAGAGCGTAAGGAAAAACATGCAAGAATTATGCTACAATATAAAGAAAAACGGGCCAAAATTGGACAAGATAAAGAAGAACTGGAAAGAATTAGATAAGAATATGCAGAAGAACAGGAAAGAATCAGACAAGAATATGAAGAAGAACAGACAAGAATTACACAAGAATATAAAGACGAACATGCAAGAATTAGACAAGAATATAAAGAAGACCTGGCAAGAATTAAACGAGAATATAAAGAAGAACAGGCTAGAATTAGACAACAATATGAGATAGTAAACAGCGACCAACAGAAACTTCAAAATTGCTCGAACAAGGACAGCTCAAACAACGAGCCTGATGTTAAGAGGGAAGATCCCGGAACTAGATCGAAGCAGCACAATATCTCTATTGAAAGTTCAAACAGCAGAAGAAAAAGTCCTTTAAAAAGGCGCAGTACATCCAGATCTCAAAGAAGTATCAGGAAATGTGTAGGCAACAGCGGTCGTAAGAAAAACATTTTACCTTGCGGTAGTCTATTCAGAGATTCAGGAGGTAGAAGGTGCTATGGCCGCAATACTGGAAGTAACGAAATATTCTGTCATAAATTTCCATCTTCTTGCCACATACCTAGATCGCATGATCGCATTTCAAGATGACGTATTGATGAAGGTTGTATGGCAATAAGGAATAGTGTTAGCTTGTGTAGAAGCAAATCACCTGTGCGAAGGTGTTCACCTTAGGAGGAAGTAGTCGTACTTCGGTGAAACATTTTAATGACCGAAGAACAGGATTAACAGTACCACCGAGTAACATGTTTTCCTCGGAAAGTGAGAATGAGAACTGGGACAAAAGGATCCAAGGAGCTCCCCCAGATGAGATTGTAGAATGCACTGG
The DNA here is from genome assembly GCA_958507055.1 of Crioceris asparagi. Taxonomy (NCBI): domain Eukaryota; kingdom Metazoa; phylum Arthropoda; class Insecta; order Coleoptera; family Chrysomelidae; genus Crioceris; species Crioceris asparagi. Next base: position 70,669,786 of record OY293827.1, on the reverse strand, counting down.
GACAATGTTTGATCGGGACGATCAAAGCTAAGAAGGGGGCAGTGTAACGTGGATAGGTAGTCATGTACTTACGGTTGTTTTTCCTTTATTAGCTATTTATTTATACTACCTTGTTTGCTATAGTTGTTTCATATTATAGTTCATTATTTACTTCTAGAGTTGGTAGAGTTATTCTCGATCCTTCCAGAAACTATATGTGAGGTACAATTTGTCATAGTATTGTCAGTTTGACAAGGATCTAGAACATTAATTATGTGCGTCTAGATAATTATAGAACATTCTCGATGAATGTCATTTTATAATTCAGGTATATGAAGCCGTGTCGATCACGGGACAGAGTCACTCAGTCAGTCGGTATAATAGTCAGTTGATAACAGTCAGTCTGTGGAATCAGATGTTAATAGTAGTTCTGTCGGTGAAGAAAGTGACACTATAGTTTGTCAAGGTGACAAGTGGTGACAGTTGTACTACAGCAGAAGGTCGTGTACAGAATTTTTGGAAATAAACCATTGGAAGCAATCTGCGACCTTTGAGTATTGCGCAAGTGAACTCACCCGACAACGTTTAGCACACGATTAAATGTTACAATACTAAATAGGGCAGAGTAAATAACGATGAGAAAAAAGAATATCAAACCTAGAATCAATATTGAAGAAAATTTTAAAGAAGCAGTTGACTTGGCAGAGACATCTTTTCAGAAGGAATCCTGACAAAATAACAAAGAAAATGATGGAGATAGGGAAACAAAGTAGAAGGCAAAGACCTGGGATGAATGAGGCAGATACAATAAATAGTAACTGGTGTAGGAAAAAACTTGAAAGAGATTAATAGCCTTCGTCCTTGGCAAAATAAAATAGAATAACAGGATACAGGAACCACAATCTGACGCATAAGAATGCAAAAAGATCCGAGAAAGTATAAAAGTAATTCAACTTAGAATGTAAACGAGATATCGTATTACATTGGTTAAAAATTAGCAGAAGATAGCTTCTATATATTCTATGACAACCAGCGAGGACAGATTCCTCCTGTGAAATCCATTGCGATAGTTTTATATTTTTATTTTGAAATTATATTTGTAATAATAACGAGAAAGGCTCCATTGCAACGGCTTCGTTCAAGCTAGGGAGCGTAGCTTACTTTGTTTGAGGACTTAATTATGAATTACTAATATAATCATTTTTTAATTCCCAAAAAAAACTGAAGAATGAAATATTTTTTCTGTAAAACTAATTGTGTAGCAAGATGAGTACATATATGGCAAAAAATTAAAATTCATGAAGCCCGCTTAGCCTTTCAAAGCAATTAAGTTTTAATTTTTGGCCGTACGTAATACTCGGGCTTCTAATATCCACACTTTATTAAATGTTAATAAACTCATTTTTATGGCATACAAGATTCATCGTGTAGCAGATGCGAGAATTTACGGCTCTTCCACACGGATGCACTGGAAGAACCGGGAAAGAGAGTGAGAGAGGGACTGAGAGTCAGGAGACTATATCCATATGGAGAGTTTGTACCTATAATGAAACGGGGTTCTTTAAAAGTGTTTGTAGGCCGTGTGGTCAAAATAACGCAATTATGAATTTTCAGTGTTTTAGTAATTATAATATGGGGCAAGAACTCTCACCAATTGTATACCTACTTTATAAAAGTTAAAAGGGTTATTTCAACCATTTTGTAATTATTGTTTTAATTAGTATTATATATAGTATATATGCAATATTAATGAGGTTTTACTGGCATACTATTAATTCTATAAGTGTGGCGTTGTTGAGTTCATGCCGAAAAATTGCTATCTGAGAACAATATCAAATGTTTAAAATTAAATTTTAGTAGAAGTGTTCATAAATGTTTTTTTCTTAAGTATTTGTATGCCTCAGTCAGGCATGATTATTAGCATTGAACGATTACCATATGTAGATTATATTATAAATATTTTAATAAATTTGTTTTGTGGAGGAAATGTATCAATTGTTCGTAATCACAAGATTCGTTTATAGTTTCTTTCAGCGTGGTTGGGATATTGTGTTGTTGTCTTTTTTTGGCTGTATAAGGGCACACCACTACTAAATGCGGCACTGTTAATGTTACATTACACAATCATAAATGTTCATATCAAAAGATCTGACAGTTTAGAATATCATTAGAATACCAAGATTTTTGTAGAGAACCTTATTTATAAAAAAATATTTTGAAGATTTTTTTTCAGTGTTTTTACTTCAGAAATTAGATATAAAAACAAAATAATATATTCCATTAATGGAATTATAATGTCTCTCAACATAATGAGTTGTCTTCATGTGAGAAATCATATCAAATTTAAAATTATAGATAAGAGTAACAAGAAAATAAATGATCATTCAGTTGTTAAATCTCAGTTCATTGTAGCATAGCTATGTGCTGTGTAGTTAATTAGAGGAACGTCAGTGATAAGTTTTTATAGCGATAAATATTCAACAAAATTGGCTATAATCCACAATATTAAGCTACTAAGTATATCTCATCCAGGAGGATTTGTTGATATTACATTGAATACAATAGGTAGGTTACGTAATCAGAAGGGGGCAAGATATGGAAAATTATATTGTACATGGACATTTTTAATGAAAAATTATAAAAATAAATATTCATTTGATATATTGGGTGATGTCCTGAATTTTTCGTTTCTTCAAGGCATAATTAGACTATCTTCAAAAATCAGCCGATATACGTCAAATCATACTTTCGACTTTTTTTTTCTAATATATAATTTCTACCAGTAGATGAAACGATTCCATTTGACAGATTTTAATCTGACAAAGTTAAGAAAAAAAGCTCACTCCTGTTTGGACATTGTATAATAAATAACAAATGGTCGAATCACGAGAATGCCAGGATAGAATTCTGTGCCGTCATCACCCGTTTGCCTTCCCCAGTCCCATGAGCGACTTGTCAACAAGGCCATAAAATGAGCGACACCAAGCGTTCAATTCACTCACCAGCAGCCAGGGATTTACTCACACAGCTCTGTGCCGTTCCGATATCTATTTATGTGATGAAAATCCGATTTACGATATGCGTAGTTGCGAATAAAATGAAGCGAAATTCTATGATAATATAAATAGAGTATCGGTGGAGAAACAAATTTATGCTGAAGAAAAAAGAAGAGTACAAAACTCTTCAATGTTATAATATATTTATATTATTAATAGATTATAGTTCCTTCTTTTTGAAAATAGCGACCAACTTTTATAGATAAATAATTTCTTAAAGCTAGCACCGACTCAATTTGATATTGAACACTGAAATACAAATAATCATTAATTCGTTAAAACAAATACCAGATTTTGAGGTAAAAATTGGAAGGCACTGTTCTTGTTAAATAATCGCAGTGTGGATTACCAAAGTTCATCATTTTACTAAATATGTCAAAAGTACGACTTGTTTCGGTTGAACTACGGCCGTCCTCAAATAAAAACGATATGATATCTCCAAAAAATATCTAAATCTGTGAATACACGGTGCCTTTGAAGATTTTAAACTTTACTCATCTTAATACGGACTACTAGGCTAAAAGATAACGTCGTTATCTCAACTAAGATGCCTTATATATTATTTTTATTAAACATTTCATGTATAATGTTCTTTACCTTATAGCTTTGTCGAGTACGCAGGACCTTTCCCTACTCTAAGTTCTTTACGCAAGTCTAACCGTTTTTGAAATATTTACAATTTTATGTGAAAAATGACGTTGGCAGACCAATATGGAATTAAATTTTTCTTATGGAGCCTTATTCGATAAAAGGATAGGATGATTTCCCTAATTTTAATCTCACAGCAGACTTAAATGAGAAAATAATTATCAACATAGGAGCACGTTTCCTATTCAAAACAGGCAAACCGATTTACAATAAATATTTTCTACACAAAAAGTGACTGGCGAGTTTGTTGCACTGAAAAAATCGAAATAATTTCCTTTTCATTGGGGCTGGTAGTTTTTTGTGCACTGGTAGGTGAATAAAAGTCTTTTAGGAACCAACTTCTAAATTACCAGCACCAGTTTTAGTTTTAGTAGAAAATATCTATTTCACATTTGTCAGTGTATCGTTAGTCATCGAAATTATTGAACAATCACTTATATTCAGAGATTGCAATACATGGCTGTTACACATATATTTCAGAAATATCCAATGCTGGAAACTCGGAAAACTTAGAATTTAAAAAATGACTACTTTGAATATTGCTGGATTTTGTCTACTAGTTAATTTTGCCATCTCAAATTTTCGAGAAGATGGCAGTTTTTGGGTGGAACGAAATTTTATTTTTCTCTTATATAGGACCATTTCTTAGCAGTCCTCTTTCAAAAGAAAAGAACCATCAATCGGGTCATGTTTAATATACAAACCTCGCAAACTGATATTAAGAAAAATAAAAATTAAATTAAAAAGCCCATATTCGAATTGAATACCTCTTGCGTTTTGGAAAATGGTCAAAAGTATTGAGTTTACATCTTTTAGAGTTCCATTAGTCGTGAAAGTGGTTAAAATTTCTCTTTTAGTTACTCAGTGATTTCAAAATGTGGCCGTAGCTTTCATAGTGTTTTAATTCGGTAGCCTTTCTTTATTTCATTATATAATATTCTAAATTTTCGAAAAAAAAATCCATTTGTGCGAGCGATCGCAATAGGTAAGTACATTTCTATATGAAATTTACCTGAAAGGTAAAAAACCGGATTAATTTTATACATCCTCCGTTTTCCAAAATCATCCAAAGTCATCAAAACAATTCCAAAAATTCAATTATATATCTCCTCCCATCCATATGAGAGGTTGATCAAAACAATTGAAGCTTCGTCATTCAACAAAAATTATTTCGTTTAGGTACTTTGATCATGGTTTTATTCACTACAGAACTAAGAACACGGAAATGTTCAACAAATGAATTTAAATCAAAGAGTATTGAATAAGCTGTAGTTCCGTGAAGAGCTTTCAGAATATGCGGTTTGGTTGTATCGTTATTACGAATAAGATTTTGGGTGTGAAAGGGTCTATATTTTACTTACGAAAAGTCCAGGACAATTGGTAAAAAATAAGAAATACATTTCAGAGCTGCTGTTGCGATATAAAGAGCAAATGGGGACTCACGAAAATCTTACCGATTGTAATAATAACAAGATCTGAAACTTACTTACCAATCCATTATATCAGATATTTAGGATTTTGCTGACTTACTATTTCCTTCGCTCTACTTTCTTGATTTATTAGTCTCTTTTTTAAGAAATCGTGCCGTCATCTAATTTAAAAAGTTGTCCTCTTTATCTCAGACAGTAAAATTTTTAGAATTTGTTGCTAATACTTCTAATTCCAATTTATTAAATTTACGATAATAGGAATGCAGTTTTAAGACATATGCATTGAAGAAGGTGACAGAAACTAACTTTATTTTAATAAGAGAAAGGCATAACATTGAGAGTATTATATAAGTTTTTTATCTTTGTTTCCAATTAAATGAATATTTCAATCCCTTTTGATCTATCCACACGTCATCGTATACATAATCAAGGTATTAATCAACATGTCATCAACATACGTATTTAAATGGTGGTCGAGGTTGTTTCATCTCCTCGTATCTATAGGAATTCATAAGTTCGGGTAGGTTGGGAACTTGTTAAGGGACATCATGAATGTAAGGCCCATCTGGACCTATAAAGTACGAGTGTCACTGTCAGTATATAATCTTTTGGCCTGTCAACTGACAGAATAAAAAATTTTCAGGATTATGTAGGTACATTATCTTTTGGTGATAATAAGATCTAATAGTCTATGAAACAAACAAATAGATTATTTACCAATAATGAATGAATTATAAAAAGAACTGAAATAAGATAAAAACACGCTGTAAATTATAAGCTAGCGCTCACAGTCTTATTCTTATCACAGAGCCGACAACAGCTATTTAGTAGCGAAAAAAAAATATTTTTCAGCAAACAGACCCAATATATATAATTAGCTCTCGACACAGAACTCCGAAACTTTATTATGCACGTCTCGTTTGGTACCGAAGTCAAATATATGAAGTATCATTTATTCATCATTTTCAAAACCCTCATAACTTCTATGCATCAAATTCGATCTCGATATCTAGTGAAACCACTTACGAATTTACATATTTCTATACAAAAGAAAACCAAATCTAACGGTCCGTCGTGATAGGTGAAATGAAATTACTTGTCAATACTGCACCATAGTATTTTAAAAATGTAGATTACCAGTAATCGGCATATATTCTTTTATTTAATGAGTATTGTGAAATAACGAAATAGTTTTAGTATGAACTCTCACAACATTTAAATTACTTTCAGAAATGTTATTAAATAGCATTTGAAGTTATTGCAGTTTTAATCATTATGTGAAATAAATTCATGTATATATAATGCAGCGACCATGTTTTTTGTTTCTCTGAATAGTTGACCAACGTTCATAATCACTAATCACGCTTCATTCTCATATTATTCCCATAAGCTTTTAATTACAGACTTATCCCACCGCATAACAGTTTGTCAAAAATATTATTCTCATAGAGCCAGGAAGAAGCAGCACGGTAATATCTCATATTTCTTTAATTAGATTACCACCAGACCAAGCAAATATTTTAGGATTTAATCTAATTAGTGAATGAATGGGTTGCTTTTGTATATTATATACCGTCATCTGAATTCTCGTGCGATATGATTACATTTTGAAAATTATGGTCTTGTGCAAAAGATACGAATTAAAAGGATAATGTTTAATATTCATCCAAATAATACTGGAATTTAGATCAATTAAACCGATTGATGATCTTAATAAATATTGAATCGGAATCGATAACACCATAATATGATTGCAGTGAAAAATATAGTGGTCGTGCGGCTTCTATTCAAACTACTATAGACTGGACTATAGAGCTTTATCTATATGAGAGATTCTGAATTTTGCTGAATATTGCTATAAGTATAAAGTTACTCAATTAAAAGCTGTTCTGCGTATTCGGACTTGCCTCTCTAATTTGCTATCTTAATCGCATCCTTTATTTCTCATATGTTCTCTATATGCAAATAATTTTGGAAGTATAATATATACACATGTTTTCAGCAGATAATTATGTGGTAGGAATGCTCTATTTGTGTTGTAGCTGTATTTGTATTTCTACGCATAACAAAAGGAGAACTGTCCGAAATGTAGTTATATAGCTAGTAATATTGTAGAGGGTACAACGATGATATCACTTCATTCCCAATTTCTAAGCTACATTATGTATTTCGAAGGAGAAACGTTTAATGAATATTTAATTATTCCTATTCATTACAATTAACAATAGCTTTACTTTTTCAATTGATCTTCTGAGAAATAGGTCCTCAGAAGTATATTTAATACGTTTAGGTACTAACTACTAACTGGAGATAGCGATCTAGGAATTCAGAATTTCTGCCAATATGATAGATAGTGACGGTAACAAAAACTTCGTTCTCCCTCAGTAGTTCAAAAGCTACTATGGTCAGGTAAGGTTTTTGTAGAACTTGAATAAAATTGTAGAATTTCTTTATGTACCTATACCAGTAATACCCTTTGTTATGGAACATAAAATTCTACAACCAAGGTACGTCCTTCGTCTTGTAGCGAATGAAATTGCTTTGCTTCCATCTTTTCACGTATATAGTTTACAATCTGCTATTAAGCTAGTGAACATGATTACATTGGGTGATTTTATTAGTAGCAAGTGAATTCGAAATCTAGCTGCTAGTAAACTCTCTTAATGTCATTGAGCTTTGAATTATCGGAAATCTTTCCTCACCTATTATTTTTTTCTGTTGGATTTTTTTATAGGAATCAACATTTAAGGTGATTTATTATTATATTTAAAAAAAACTGATATTCTAAAGGGACAAAGAAATTGGAGCTTCTAGTCCTTTTTAGGCTGGCTAATCTACTAGCTTCTAGTTGCTTTCCCCAGGGTAGTCTAGAAGATTTTAAACTCTATAGGAAATAGGACCAAAGTTAGAAGCCGCGCTATTTTACACAATACTCGATGGCGAGTGCGATAGTTGTAGCATTGCTTATTCAATAGTATTTGAGTAAGCTGTGGTTGTAGTAGCAAGTTGGTAACTGAAATAGTCGTTGGAATACCTACGTTCCACTTCATTTTCTAGCATCGGTACACATAATAAATGTTATTGATAATAATCACAACCCTTATGATAAACCTGCTCAACGTCAACGAGCCTTTTGATTTCTGTTGCAGTTATTGGAGATAAACTCATTGCTAGACCACTCACCGTCCTGTCACCCGGATGCTTCACTCGACAGTTAAGCTGCGCCGACTGTCCCACTACTGCAGTGACATTCCGTGGTCCGATATCGTCAAAGTACGGCCTCTGTACCATTATCGGCTTGATGGACTCCATGAATCTGGATTTGCCAGATCCAGATTCTGGTTCCTCTGCGACGGCGACGTTTTTGGATGCTGAAAATATCAATTCATTTAGTATACTCTTTCGCAGGAAATTGTGAGACAATTAGCTAATTAAATTTTGTTCTTATATTATTTTTTATAGGTGCACATATTCAGAGAGTTTCACGATTGATCAACTTATAAATTGTTCATTTTACGATTGGTAAAAAAGCTCTGAGAAACCCTGTCTATTAATATTCTTTCTATAAAGACTCTTCTAAGATAACCTATTAGCTTTATTTTTAAATCCAAAAAGATAAAAGCTTAATTCTCTCAAAAATACGAATTTCCTTATTAATAATAGAGATCTCTTTGAGCTGATGTACGCCACTTCTTTATTTTTCTAAATTGTCTCTTTTGAAAATAAAAATCAACATTCTGTTAAAATGGAAGAATGGACTATATTATAACCTGATTTAAATATATATTTTTTCTAAGTCGTAACTCTTTTCAGTTTTTCGTTTTTTTTTTTGAGAAAATAGAACCGACTTTATCAGTTGGGACCTACACTGAATTATTTACAAAAGAATGAAACTGTTCCGCTTTCATTGGATGATGCATTAAAAAAAAGAATTATAATACATAAAAGCTGGACATACTCGAGTCACGTAGTTTCATGGAAGGAATTTTGGGGGCGGTAAAGAGCGATAGAATAACTCGATGAAAATGTGCCTTTATTTACAACTAATATAATTATATATTCTTCATTAGAAGAGGGATTATTTGACATTATTGACTCGTGATATAATGTACTTACTATTAGAGAAAAAAAATATTCAAAACAAAATACAAAATGAGTATCGGCGTGGTTCAGCTCTTACTGAGCGTATGCAAAAGATTTTTGTTTTTTTAAAGTTTTTCATAAATTAACTCACACCTCCAAAAGTTTTTCATTGGGAATGTTTTTTCAGGATATGGATTTTTTGGAAATTTATAAACTAACCTAACTTATTTTTTAACATCATGTTATTTTCAGATAGGAGCCCTCGCCTTCAAAAGTTTTACAATCGAAATGCTTCTTTTTCTGGACACATGAGTTTCTTGGAAAATTGTCAAATGATGTTATTGCAAAATAGTCATTGATTTCTCTAAAATATATTAGGAACCCCTTCTTGAAGTACACAACCCTTAATTTGAAATGAAACTTATCATCACAACAATGTCAGTTACGGTCTATTTAACAATATAATATACGGGTCTTTGACTTTCTAAGACTATAATTTTACTCAACTACATTATCATCTACCTTCAGCCAACATTTAGGCTACCTCAAACAGCAAATATAATGACCATGACTTATTTCTTTTGCTCCTGTCTGAAAAGTTGTACTAGGAACAACCAGCCAATATGATTTACCTCTGTTGAATCTTTTGTTATGCTTTTTTTATGTCTGTTTGCGAGTTTTGCCTAGTGAACGTACTCCGATTTAGACGATTTTTGTTTCATTTGAAAGAGAAGAGTTGAGAAATGGTCCCATATTGAGAAAAATCGAATCTAAAATCTCCTTTCCTCCAAGAACAATTTTTTCTTGAAAAATGAAAATCTGAGATAGCAGAATTAATGAAAATTCCATATCCGAAAATGTTTAAATTGGACATTTTAAAATATAATCATAGGTTTCCGCGCTACAGTCTGAAATATGTGTTTCAGCTTTGTAGAAGGGTAAAATTTTTCCGAAAATCAAAAATTCGAGATTTGAAAATTAGAAAGGGGACCATATCCGGAAACGTTTAAATTGATTTTTTTTTCAAAAGAGTTACGGTTTCCGAGTTTCGCAATGGTAAAGTCTAAAATATGTGATATGCGTATTTCCGCGTGGAACAGCAATTTTTTTTCGTGAATTGAATATATCAGGCGTCCAAATTAAAGAAAAGATTATATGTAGCAACATTTAAAATGAGTTACGGTTTTCGAGTAACAGCAGTAAAGTCTGAAATATGTACATTTGCATCGTAATGTTTTGAGATCTGAGAATAACAAATAACAAGTTCAAGCTAGGCCTTTAACTTTTTGGGTATTAGTGAACGTTCAACACGTTACACTCAAAAATGTGAAATATATATTTTTTACAAGAAATTGGACCGACTTTATTAATTTTTGCACTGAAAAATGCAAAATAATATTAATTCTATTGGTGGTGGTAATTTTGAAGTTGTGCTCTTGTAGTTTTTTGTTGTAGGTACCAACTCCAAAAGCACCAGCACGAATAGAATTAATATTATTTTGTATTTTTCACTGCAACAACTGATAAAGTCGGTCCAATTTTTTGTACAAAATATTTATTATTTTCCAAAACATTAAAGCCACTATATCAATATAGCAAGAGTTGAACGGCAAGTATCATTGGAACCGATTCAACGTTTATTCGCTAAAATGTGCATCCTTCTTTACATCCGATATATTTCGCAACAAGCTTAAGTCGTAAATTGCACTGACTTGATTGTTCGTCAAGGCTTCTCGCAAAACATGATCAGTAAAAACTTCATTAATATACTTTTTATTGGCTGACAATGAAAATTACATTGCAGAATTAGCATTAAATAAGACTCTATAACCATTTGACAATCCTCTTATAGTTATTGATATGTTTAATTCAACAGTATTGTTCTCTTTATTACGCTTTTACTGGTTCATCGTAGTGAAACCATCTATCACCGCTGATTCTAGTCTCTCTATTTTTATGTCATATATTGTTTATAATATAAAATCCCAAATTTATGAACAGGTAGAGTTTCAGCACATCGGAAACACTGTAATCGATACTGGTAAACTGGAGTAAATAAATCTTTTAATGTATCTACAATATCTCGTTAATTTAAAGCCTTATTTTTGAAATATACTTACAAGAAAAACCATTACGCCACCTTGTATATCCAACATTTTTCAGTAAATATTGCTCTGTAGCCAGAAATAAGCTAGTGCATGTTCTCACTAAGGTGAGGAGAGCTTGCACGAGCTAAAACTAAAGATAGTTCCATTGAGAAAATATTCAAAAGATCTTAAAGTGTTTATAACAAAGCTAATTTTTTCGGGGATAATTATGTAATTATGAAGAGCTTTAAATTAATCATTACAATCTTCTTAACTTTCTAATAAACCTCTAATTTATTATTTATTAAATTATATAAGTAATTGAAACTTAATTATTATTATTCAAATACATTTTTGAGAAAATGAAATTAAAATACAGAACAAGTCATATAGGCGTAGAAAAGTACTGTACCGAAATACCTGAAATTTTCCTCAATACGGCTCATAAGTACCTAGTTATATAGGTACCATAAACCACTTGAAATGTTAATTGTAATGATGTCAGAGAGATTAGAGTCTGCCACTATATTTTGGAGGCTACTATACATATATTACAGCTATTGTTACATTCATATTGAGAGATCTACGATCTCACTATTTACCATCCACATAGTTTTATAATGCACCATCATAAATTCTCTTGATGCTCATGAAATTTCAAGTCGTAAAAATGGTATATTGGGGGCTCCAAGGGTATATTAAATGTCTGTTTAGATAAAAAGTCAAAGGTTGTTTTGATTCAATACAATGTTAGAAATATATAAGAGAACTCGTTATGTTTGTTTTAAATGAAAATATTTCCTTTTCGAATACAAAGGACAAGGTATACCTATATCTAATAAATTTTAATTAATAGCCATGAGTAGGGAACAACCTTTCTTTTACATCCTTCTTCTTGTAGAATTCTCATTATATCTATTATCAAACTTGTACTGTATCTGTTTGATCTAAATTCTCCAGAAATCAGATTAAGGTTCTAGTTTACTCAGCAATCACTGTACCCCATTCGTAGGGAGTAGCTCACATCAAGTTCCTGTACCCTGATAAAAATTCGAAATTGACTTTCAAAGTAGACCCTTTTTTCAGATAATTTCCTGCTACTCCCGCCTTTAATAATAAAAATGGTGACCAACCATGTTGCAATATCTTTTTGTTTTTCCGACTCGGTAGACAAAAAGCAATGTTTATTCGGCCAGACTTTGATTATCCCCCATTTCCAGAGAGAGAAAAAAGTTCGTGTTACGTGCCAGGGCGAATCCTACGGGTGTATTTCAAGTATATGGTAGCGTAAAGTGCACGTTGACAAATTGAAATGGCCTTCTATCTCTTTTCATTCCCTCTCAGCTAAGAATCGTTTGGATATTGGAAAAACGTGAGATAATTTTTACGAGGAATACTCACCATCATTATGTGTGTGTGTGCTAAAGAAAACCACTAATGCTAATACTTTCATGGCCTTGGAATATTGGTTTGTCATCAAATCTGTAAAATTTATAAGAAATTCTGTTGCTGAATGAAAATGTTCTAAGTACTTGGTAATAATAATGGCACAACTAAAGTTGTATAACATCAGCTCAAGCTCGAGAGTCACAGCGTAACTGTTGTTCCATAAATAGAAGAGGAAAGATGAGAAAAAACAGGAATGTTAATAGACTTTCTTTTGAAAATTGATAGAAAATCATGAGTATAAATTGAAAATAGAGTTATGTTTTGGACTTATTCAATATCAGCTGGCTCAATACGTTACCTCATTACCTATTATTTCTCTGACTGATTCAATTCAGAACAAAGTGAGATCCTTGTCGAAGGTCTTTTTAGGCTCAAAGATCGAATTCAGCTGCAAGGAAGAACATTTTTACCCAGGGTATTTCCATTCGGTCACTGTCTGAAAAAAACACCAGGACGCGTTGTGGGCACATTTTCTTAATCATCTACTATCTTCTTCGTGCAAATGCAAAATACCCACAAGGGATATGAAACTATGCTTCTGCTCACAACGTGTTGTAGGTATTTTGTGGTTGCGCAAAAACCAAAAAAAAACTATCTCTCAACTAAGTCACTACGAAAAGATGTAAAGGAAAAGTAATTTACAAAACTCATTGCTTGATAAATTTAATAACTTTTTCATAATTATATCTCATCAACTAGAATTTATTTCTATGATATATTGTACTAGCAGTAAATCAATTAACAAAACTTGTAACAAGATAAACTCTAATAATTTATTCAATTTTATTTAATATCTCTACTCACAAATATCATTTCATTAAGATATAATCTAATAAATCTTCAATTCCAACTTTTCTCCAAAAAAAATATTCTGCTCCATTCCCTTCAGACAGCTATAAAAGTATAAAACGAAATTCATTGATAGATGGGATAAAATTTCAGTGAAAAAATAAGAACACGACTACTTTTGTATGAAAGCTGAAATTATTATTGAAAATTGTAAATATGACAGAGTAGCTTATGTAATAGATAAGACTAAGCACTGCAAAAAGAATAATTTTTGTTATTGACCATGAATAATCAACACGTCATTGCAGGAATCATAAAGAATCGGTGTCAAATCTGAAGTAAATTTAGTTATAGGTAGATTGAACACATATGGCAACAACTTCAAAATACTCATATACTCATGATAATTACATTAGATATATTTATAAGAATATTGGCTGTTTGATAACCTCTTAGAAAACCTTTACATATTATAATTTATTTTTCTAATATTTTTTGAAAACTGCAATAAATGATCAACATCTACAACCCTATATGAAACCATTAAATATCAACAAAGTTATCTCAGAAAGAGTGCAGAGTTTTTGGGAAAAAAACATGTTCAATTCGGAAAACTTTGATGTTGGCGCACGTAGCTTTGACATACAAAAGATAATAGCACAATGTCCCCATTATAATAGAATTTACGACAAACTAACAATCTAATTTCTATTTTACTCTACTCTTTATTATCATTTTGAAAACTACTTCAATTAAAGTAACGTTATCATTAAATTTATAAACTTTATTCTAATAAAAAAATCATAGTACAGATTTAGGCATAGAAAGTTTTGTTCTCTTTTTGGTACGATTGAAATGCTTGAATTTCCACCTCATTACATCGCCAACACTGTACTATTTAAATCGGTGTTTGTGAAAATGTGTTTGCCCACAACACGTTCTGGATATTTCATTTCGAATAGTGTCTGGATAAAATATCCAGAAAGGGACGTCGTCGGTATTTCCATTTGACCACGTCGCGTTCGGTAATAATACAATTGAAATAATCTAATAGGCCCGTTGATATTAAAGAAATACATTGGCAGATTTTTAACACTTGGAGTACATTGGTACAAACAACTACTTTTTCGAGTATTTTCATCATTTTTCAGTAGATTTGTTGTGAAATAATAAATTTTCCATTAGTATCCATCGGATTCCTACAACTATAACAACTAACTATAATGGAGAAAGTTTGTATAAAATGGCAAATGGCAATAATTTGCCTGAAATCAACAACTAACTTCTGACCTGCAGAATTATTTAACATTCTGTGTAAGTACACTACAGTAAACAATCGTAGGTATTGCTCGAAATGTTTCAATCCTCCATTGGCCATCACATACATTGATTTAAACACTGTAAAAAATCACAGGGCTCAACTAAGCAAGTGTCTGTGATTCTGCCCCCAAACCCAGATGAAATATAATTCTATTCTACCTGGTATACAGAATATCAAATATTTTATGGCTTTTTTGTATTCTGACCTAATTGAACTTCATGAAGAGCCTTTGATGGCTTTTGCATCACAATTTCTATACAGTCAATGATGCAACTTACATTGTAGTATTATGTCTGAAAGACATGAGTAGGGCTTTTATATTTAATTAAAAATCTAACTTTACAATAAATGGACGCATCACACAAGCTATTATAGGAATATTTAAAAAAAATATTTTACTAGCATATGAAGGAGCCATCAGCTAATTCTCGAATCTCACTATTTAAGCGATTTTTTCAACATAATAGTAAATGATCCAACGGAATATTAATTCCTTTATTTATAAAATCAATTAAGAAGTAACAATTCTGAGGAACTTCAAAGTAGAATCTTGGTTTATACATAATTTTCTTAATAGTATCTTGTATGGTAGCTGTTGCTTTTGTTTTCCAGTAACTAACTCACTGCACTGTCAAGAAGTGTTAATCTGAAGAGAATAGGTTGATGGTGACGACTCTGTGCAAGTAACTGATGGAGTATATGGACACATCACTATCAGAGCGTTCTTCTTTCATTAGTATTTTCTTTAAAACTTTCTCATGAAATGGAGATGTAGAAAATGATTTTTGTGAAGATTTTAAAGGTGATGTTGCCTGGTATATTTACAAAATACTGGCTTGGGTAGCTTTACATCTATAATTATTTGTAACTAATTACTTAACAGATTTATCTGCTGTTCTAAGATCTTCTGATTCTTCACCATCCTTGGATAAAATTTAAAATAAACAATGATTAAGAAGTCTTGATTTAAAATAAAACTATAATTACCAGTGAACTCAATATCACTTCTCACTATTAATGCAGGTGCCTGGAGTTGTATCAGAAGTAGCATTAGGAATTAAACCAAGACCATTAGTACTGGCTCATACTGTATGTACTGTACTCAACCAATCAATTTAAACACTCTTCATTTATCATCATTTTCAAACTGCTAAATGTCAAATTTGCTTGAAAAAAAGCCTATGGTTTCAGTCATAACATTCAGATGAAATAAGTCTACGGTAAACTTTAACAGTCACTTCCAAACTTTTTCGTCAGGATTTTTAACACAATGTAAAGTTCTAAATCTATTTATACCTTCCAATGGAAAATAAAGCCAATACATAGCAGCGATCAGTCCTTTCTATTCTTGGAAATTCATGAAAAAATGAGCGACAGTTCCTAATATTAATACAATAGTTGACAACAGCAATAAGTACTTGGGTTTGTCGCTATTGGAGGCAGTGGAGATATTCAGAATTATTGTGGTACAATATACCAGTCGGTTTGTTATATATCGGTATCTCAAAGCAATAAAATCAAAATATAAATCTGGATAATGGGATAAGTGAGGGGCCATTTTAAGAACTCAATTTATGGGCAAATATATTATGGAAACGTTGAAAGTATTTGGGAGAACTGTCATCATATAAATAGGCTAATATCGTATATTTGAAGATTAGTTGTCATGTTTCTTTTAAACAGGATTGATTCGTAATATACAGGTTTTAATATATGACCTAGAGTTGAAATTTCAGAATTCTTATAGTTTTAAAAGGGACTCTAATAAGTCAAAATAATTAATTTCAAACTAATTCAATAGATAAGGGAGATAAGAAATTCAATCAAAACTTATGTGTGCCAATCTCCTTTGTCTCTTGCGACAGAAGTCATAAACATATTATTAATTGCACTTTTACATCAGGTATCAAAAGTCGAAACCTTTGTAGCTCAAGTGGCCAGTCGTGAAGCTTTTATGAAATTACAGCTCCACTAATACTATATCGTGTGAAAGCACAAGGCTTCTTATAGCAGGAAAGCAAGATTTAGGTCAAGTTATATTTCCACTCATGGCTTATCGCGACATAAAGACCAGAGAATTATACTTCAATAGAGCACGAACGACAGAAGAATATCTGGACAAATGCACTGATGAGAATTTAGTTTATTATGTGCACAAAGCAATGCCTACAAACTTATATGAGTTCTTAGAGAAGCCGATACAATGATGGCGAAAAGTTTGAACTAACTTTAGATAATGTCTCTGAAACATTGGTAGATAACTAAATGAAGTTTAGCTGATAACTACATAAAGAATAGACTGCTAAAATAATTTCTATTTTTTCAACAATTTTGCATATAACTATATCTTTGAGTAATATGAGATATGTATTAGAAGGGTTAGCAAGAGCTTAAATCTACCTACTTTTGAAGGCAAAAGCTAATGAATTCTAATTGTTTATGTAAGAAACACTATTTACTATTGAAATGATACTAGATCCCACTTACATTTGCCGCCAAATGTAGGTAATCTGTATGATAATATTTCTATTGGAAAATGAAAAATATCAGCTATTCGTGCTGAAATATATTATACCTGCATATCTTTAAAGCTTCAATAGTGAACAAGACGTTTTAGCTTTGCATCCGATGAAACCAAAATATTATTATTCAAAAATAGGACCGAATATATACCTAAGTTGTTGCACTGATAAATACAAAATAATATGAATTATATTGGTGCTATCTTCTAACTATTTACAATTGGGCTAACTTCAAAAGTATCAGCACCAATAGAATTCATATTATTTTTTATTTTTCAGTGCAACAACTAATAGAGTCTGTTAAATTTTAGGTTAAAAATATTTATTTCATAGTTTTGAGTGTTACATTAGACATAAAAATGCGAAAGAAGACAGTACCTATCCTATTACCCATGTGCATTTTTGCCATTACTTGTTATTATTCGGATATATCAAAACATCGCGGCGGGTATAATCCTATTTCATAATTTACCACAGCTGTAACTCGAGAACCGTAACTCTTTTGATAAAATGTTCTATTTATACGTTTTTGGATATGGTCTCATCTTTAATTCTGTCGCATCATATTTCAGATTTTCGAGAAAAATTGCTTCACCTCCTTCGAGAGCAGTTTTTGGAGGAAAGGATATTTCGAATTTGAGTTTTTCCAAATATGGGACCATGTCTCTTTCCGCGAATTTAAAAAAACATACAACCGAGTTGTATACCTCCTCCTTTTTTGAAGTCGGTCAAAAATAAGTCAATCTCTTCAATCTATTCAATAGCCAAATTTTCTTCTGGCAATACAGCAGATAATTACTTGGTTTCACTCGTTTGCATATCATTTTGGATAAGTTATAGAGCAATGTTATTCTTATCAATATTATTAGTACGTAGGAGGAAATTGAAGTTTGATTTATTAGTCATACTAAACCAAGCCAATAACATTATTTATAGACTTTGTAACACATATCGTAGTATGCCCATATGAAAACGAAATTCCCCCTACATAAAAATAATTCTATTCCCTCATCCTTTCCGGCTTCCTCTCAAGGTGTCCTTTATGTTCCGGGTCCATCGGAATTCCGGTCATGGCATTTTTGTAACACGGCGCCATATACAAGTTGAACAGTGATTGGGCTCGGGACGTCGACTTATATAGAAGAGAAGGAGACCCTGATATTTTATTCACCAAAGAACATTCGTTGGGAAATTTACTCATATGTCAAGCTGAATCGAGTGGTCCAATTTATAGATTTTCTCTTAAGATCACCGCACTGTTGCACGTGTTGATAGTAAAGATATCTTCTACAACGTCCAGACTGAAAGAGTAATTTGGATTCACGGTTATATACAGACAGAATTATTGAAAAAAAAAAGAAACTAACTCTCATAGATCTATTAGTATATAGAAGTTTGTAGATGAACGAACTCAGAGTCGACACGTGTTTCAACAAAAATATTGCGGTTTCGGTTCGCTATTTTTAAACTATAACTAGAATGGAGTTCTCACATGCTACCATATTCAATATGCACTCTGTCAACCGATAAGAATTCCGTTAAGAAATGAACCTTTTATTGGTGATATCAGAACAAACGGCCAATGGGATTAATACAACTTCAATACTAGTCCAGCCATGAGAGTGACGAAGCCATTGTGCAAATATTCCTGTAAGTTTTCATTCCACTTTTCATGTATATGATGTAAGTATATTTATATTTGAGTCAAGTAACAGTAGTAACTACATGTATTCAAGCATTGGTGATTTACCTGTATTGAAAGTAGTACCACAGATAACTTGAACTTAACCCACAACAAATAACATTATGATATAATATCCAAGAGAAGCTTTACTAGAGAAATATAATTTTGTGGGTTTACATTTTCCTTGCGATTGGAGAAGAGTACCAAGCGCCAAACCAGGGAGTCGTAATAGTTGTCTCATCATCGGTTATCCATCCAAAATATGACGAAATTCCTTTATGCTACTTTTTTTCAAAGCATAATTTGTTATTGAAAAAATATTTCAATCTTATAAAACCTTTATGTGAAATTCGAATAAGTCTTATATTTAGACCACATATATCAAATGCTTAAGTAAATAGACCAAAAAACCTGTTTAACATGAAATGGGTCACTTGCTTCGAATAAAATACATGTTCCTGTTTATGTGAAGGTAAAAAATACAGAACGTAAATTATTGTGTCAACTAGAATAATGAAATGAACCATTTCAGTTCATAGCATAACTTAGACATAATGCATGTTCTGAATAAATTATCTTTACATAGAAGAGTTTTTAATTCGTTGGTATTATTACGAATGTAAAACAAATTTTATTGGCCATAATATTCATCTGCAAGTAGGTATAGTTATTGCGGCTAAAGCTGATCAACAATTTTACCATAGCTCAGAAATAGTTTGTTCAATACAACTAATTAGCACCCAATACCAGATTATTCGATAAGATAAAATCATAAACCTTAGATTCAAAATACAAAATTATCATGGTAGGTACTTACTCATACAATTCTCTGCTCCGTCAATATTTCGAAAATCGCTTTCTCTATTTTACGAACAGAATAAGGCCAAGGTATTGAAATACATATTTCAATATTCGAACAATTAACAGAGTGAATGTTGTTGTCGAAAGCATACGAATTATTTTTTATTTAACAGACGTGCGTCGCATGCTTTATCGTCTATATAGAAGAAGGTCGACCCTGATCTGCATTTTAATCAGGAGAAAATTATCCTCTGGACAAGATAAGAGTCGAAGCGGCCATGATAAATCCTCATTCATTTGTCGAGCTTTAGAGGGACAAAGACAGTAGAAAGAGAGATAGAGAAAGTTTTGCCGCTGCCTCAGATAAAGGTTTGTTTTGATTCCGAAGTTGCCTGAGAATAAATTCAAGATAAACTCCAATTGATGTTAGAGATTTCTTTTCGGTATTCTATTTTGAGCATCGTCTCATTCTGCACCCGAAAGCAAGGCGCTTTTGACTTGCCTTGGATGTCGTCGTCCTCCTTCATCTGGCCTAATGTATTCAAATTTTGTTTGGTTTTTGTTTTCAAAATCCATCGAGAGACGGACGTCCACAATAGCCGCTATTAAATGTCGTGGAAATGATATCATGGCAATTGTTCGCCTAATTATGTTCTACTACAGTTTGTGCATTAGTACAGTTCAATTTAGTCGTTTTTAACAATAGAGACTTTACTTACCCTATCATAATTCTCACTTTTTTTTTGTTCGACAGTGTAGATGTTCTTTTCAACATTTATTAAGGCATATTCACATAAGGACTATAATATATTTTATGCTCTGTAATCTACTAAAAATTACACAGTTTACTTTAGATATGTAGGTAATGCTAAGATCTGTTCAATTGGGAAATGCATCTATGTCATAATTACTATGTCATAATTAAAGATAAGTCCTTTATTGTATCTTTTTCATTGACCGTTCAAGACCAGTGATATTGAAAGCGTATACGTACACAGTTTGTTTTGAAAATGGTCAGTTTGAATTATACAGTTCTTAGAATTTCCTTATCCGTTCTCTCATGTTATAGGTTTATAGGTTATGATTAATTCTTAGGTCTGTGTGTGTCTGTACTAATAGACTATTTATCTCCCAGCTTTTTTAAGCTACCTACCTATATCATTCTTTACTAGAAGATACCGGTGACTTTGTCCACACTTACTATTGTTTGTTGTTCTACTTATTTTGTGCATTTGATTTCGAGTCCTAGTGTAGAAATTATGCTCTCCTCCAAAATAAAATGTAACTATAAATTAGGATATAAGTTATAACTGTGAACAGTTTGAACAAAATAAATTACTTATTTTTCTCGTAGCACCCGAACAACGAATAAAACCCAAATAGATTTATTACCTGTAGTTATAAATGGATTATTGCATGTTATCCAGGTAGGTATTTGTTATTATATTGAACAGGTAATTCTCGTTTACCACATATTATCACAGAATATATAACCATATTATGTTTTTTGAGTCGAAAAATACAAAAAGTTCCATTGCAATTATCAGTGTTTTAGTTTGCTTCTATGATATTCTGCCAAGTTGGCCGTTTCAGTCCACAGTTTTAAGCTCATCGCAAATGTTAGAAAATCGGTTATAAGTTATAACTTATAACCCAATAAATTATTCTGTTCAAAACGGTTTTCTATACAGTTGATAATTTATTGTTGGTATATCTAACATTAGAAAAGAATAGAAATTCTATTATGAAGATAATTTATTATTCTTTATTTCTTTCAAATATATTGGCACCTAAGATACCAAATGGTTTTCATAGGCATTAGAGAGGATCTATGACAATAGTCAATGGACTCGTTATTGATTAGTTATCTTAAAATGTATGGAAATGCAAAGAAATCATTGTTTCTTTAACTAATTATATCATGTCTGAACAAGATCACTGAAGTGATTGTGATTGTGATGCTTCGATGTTCTTCTGGCTCCTCCTGTGACTGTTTGACTCACTAACATAATTACATGGCTATATAATAATTTGAACTAGGAAATAATGTTAAAAGAAATAAAAGAATATGTGGCATTATCACCGTCATTTTGATACTTTAGAATTTTGTGGAATTTATTTCCTGCAATGTCCAAACTGGAGTATAAATGAATAATATATCTCCTAACTCACACGCAATCAATATAACAGATTTTGTTGTTGCTTGAAGTAGACTTACATTAAGTTCAAATTTTGCTTAAGGCAAAATTAATTATATACCTACGATGTTTGAGAAAATTCTCGGATCTCATACTTTTTGTTGTCATTTAAGCAGTTCTTGAAAATGTAAGGAATGCTTAAGATTACTCATAATCCTTTCCAAGCAATCTATTCATATAAATAAACCACGATCTATGCTGTAAAAAAGCAAACATAAATATAAGTTTTTATTCAAGCTCTAAAATACGAAACGTTAATAGGAACCATGACTTGCATATAGGTAAATAATATGTATGTATTCCCGGAACCATTATTTAGTTAATTCACCACATCTAACACTATTGTTACCACAATAAGTCCTAATTAATTCTCAACGACAAATGATTACCCTTGTCTGCATACGAGGCCCACTCAATCTCAGGAATTCAACAGCCTTATAACTCTTGTTAAGTGACTATCACATTTGTTCCTGCATAGGACGCAAAGCTATCTCTTTCACCTAATATCTACAACTCTCGGTTAACGTGTAAAGCCGACTTTATGACAATGTAGATTTATCAAAGAGACGAGATGTATCTACTTATCAGCAATAATCTGAAATGTAATTTATTTCTGATTCTCTGTCTAATAAAACATAGTTTATTATCACGTATTAGTCAAAAAAGGATGAAATCTTCTCAAATGAAAAAATACGATTAGAGCTAAGGACAGCTAAAGTTATTACCTACTTCCTGTACTGTTACAGATAGTTGCCAGCCGTAAACGGTAGAATTAACCATACCTTATTTTGATGTATATTCGAGGATTAGTCAGCTTAAGCCATATACCTAAGTGCTAGAAAAATGATTTTAAGACGACTTGCTTGAAAAATATCGAATGTTCCCTGTTGTGATTTAGGTAGTGGAATGCACTGTATTGAACGAAAGCTTGAATGTTTTAACCGCATTTAACTACCTTATTTACATTAAGAATATCTAGCATAATAATATCAAATTAGAATTAACGTGATAGGTCGGAAACTAGACATCAACTCACTACACTATATATACAGTAGGAGAGTTTCTTCACAATATTCTCTCCCACTTAAATTAAATATCTCAGAAAGCACAATGGACAATAAAATCCTTGAGATATTGAGGCGCATAACGCTGTCTGGAAGACTTGCGAGGTTCAGTAATAGGTAACCGACTGATGGATCTCCGATGACACTGATCATCAGTCGATGGATCACCATTCTGCGTTGAAGAGGGCTGCGCGTCGGTGATGGAACACTATTTGTAGCATGGTCAGCAGCAAACGGAATTTCATATTTATTTTTCTGTGTAACTTGCGTTAACGGATTAAAAGTTACTGGTTTCTTTGGCACATGGGTGGCAATCTGCTGGTTGATGTGGCGTTTTAAACTGCGTCCCGAATCCAATTCTATGATGTAGTGGTACTGACCAAGTTTTCTCTTGACTGTACCAAACTGCCAAATACCTTAGTTTTCCTTATGAATTCTTGCCTGAACTTTCTCCCCCACATGAAGAGAACGGACGTGAGAAGTACCTGTACTCGATGGAGCCTTCGCTTTGCTGTTAGGTAGAAGAGCATCTAGGCGAATACGAATTCTTCTATTTAGATATAATTCTGCTCGAGACTGGCCCGAAGCTAGTGGCGTTACACGATAACGAAACAAAATGTTTTATGACTTGATAGACAGAGGAGCTGGATCATCTGTGGCAGCTTTTAGTCGTCTCTATAGGGTTTGGATTTTGCGCTCTGCAAGACCATTGATGGCTGCGTGATTTGGTGCACTGAACTTCTGAAAATTTCCTCGTTCCTTACTGTATATTTGATAGTCATCGCTTTTGAAGATGGCAGCCTTATCAGATACTAAAACAGGGGGATACCCATGAACAGAAAATATATTTTCCATGAGGGAGATGGTTGTTGCACTAGAAGGAGCTTCTCGAAGCATGCGGACTTCCACCCATTTGGACATGTCATACACACAGATGAGAAAAAAAATAACCATCAAATGGGCCAGCATAATCAATGTATAACCTCTCCCAATTCTCTTCAGGTATATCCCAAGGATGAATTGCAGATTTCTGGGGACTGTGACGAACTTTTGCACAATATTCGCAACTTCTTAAAGTCGATCTCTATCTTAATCCAATCCTTCCCTGTAAACGTATCTTCTGGCAAGTTGTTTCATCGTAGTGATGCCTAAGTGTGATGCATGAAGTTCTTCCAGAATATTTGATCAGATAGTTTTTGGAATCACAGCACGATCCAATCGAAAAAGCATGTCGCACGCAACTATCTTTATAACTGTTCTTTAAATCACACATTATGATTTGTGAGTCTGGATTCTTTGCAGTTTCCTTGGCAATCATTTCTGACGTTAGCACATTAACTTCTTCATATATTGCTATCTCTGGTGACTTGACTGATGATGGGACTGGGGCACGGGACAAACAGTCTACATTCTCATTATCTTTCCCACTCTTGCAAGTAACTGTGTAATCGAGCTCAATGAAAAAAAAAATATCGCAACAAGCGCGCAGACGTCATCTGCGGCAGAGCTTTATCAGGATGGAAAATACGAGACAATGGCTCATTGTCTGTAACAAGGACAAAATGTTTGCCATAAATATAGTTGAAGAAATGGGTTGCAGCATAAACAATAGCCAGAGATTCTCTATCTAATTGACTATAGTTTGACGATTCATTCTAGACGTGCCTTTATGTGTCGATATAGTTTGTGTCTTGCTGCCTTCTTCATCTACCTTAAGATGAAGAAATGCCTTGTAGAGATCTAATTTGTAGAAAAACTTTGACCCTCCGAGACTGTGTAAGACTTCATCTATACGACATATCGGATGATTGGCTTCTATCATTTTTTTATCAACTCCACACTTATACTCTACACTCTATACTCCACGATCGGTTTTGGCGATCACAACAAGAGGGAACCCCCAATCGCTCGATGCTACAGGACTTATAACTCCTTGAGATTCCAATGATGTAAGCTCTCTTTCAACTCGATCCCGCAACGAAAATGGAACGTCACATTCCCTGAAAATACGGGCTTCACGCCTTCTCTTAGTTGTAATTTTATTTATACATTTCCTTTCTTCAAATATGGATGAATATTTTTGAAGAATGTCCTCAAATGAAGAGAGTGCGTGAGCACTAACTGGATAGAGAGCTGAGTTCTGGCGACTATATAAATCACTGAGATTTATTCCGAGTTCACGAATCCACATCCGTCCAAGCAAAGCATCATGCCCTGCCAGCACTATGAACAGATCGGCATCAATGGACTCATTTCCATAGGCTATTGAGAGTGAGACTTTTGCCTTGGGTTTAATGAGATGGTCTGAGTACGAACGAAATGAGACTGTTGCTTGTTGAAGGGGAATATGGAGGCCAAGCTTTTTGAAACCACTCTCCAATAGCAGAGAAAATGGTGCACCTGAATCCACTTCAAATGACTGTCTTGCCGTTGAGTGTGACTGTGATTATGTATTTATCTTATTCAGGTTCAGCTATGTACAAATCTTCTGTGTCTTTGATTCGAACGTTACCGTACTCTTGATTGGAGTGGCTGTCTTCATATGGAGTGTGCTGGTATAATAGAGAATGGGCTTTTGATTTTTTTGCAGGAATTCCTACTGTCGATGTCATACAATATCGGAAGGGGTGTTTGCCCCCGCAGTAGTTGCTGTCGGAACAGTTTTAAACTGCTGATATATAATCATCGAGATTATAAATAAATTGAATTTAAAAATTCATAAAATATTATAATATCACTGGTATAGGATAATTGAATTAAATAATTACACTTGCCGAGTGTTTATATCCACTCACTATAAGTGTTCAATGCATCGCTCATATTAGTCTCCATTATCAGTGGCACACTGAAGATTGATACTAATATAAGTTCAAAATAATGATTGATTCTCAAACACGGCTCGACGCTCTGCGTGACGGTGCTTTTTTTGATAAACAATCTGATTGAACATTTACAGTGTTATTCTACAATATAGTGACAATGTAATAAATTGTACGTATTGTCCTAACAGTTGTCGATGTCATTCAATGGCGAAAGGGATGTTTGCCCTCGCAGTAGTTATTGTCGGCACAGTTAGACGTCCTAGCGTAATCTAGTTATTTACCAGTTATACGGCTGATATATAATTGTCGAGATCATAAGCAATTTGAATTTAAAAATTCATAGAATAATGAGTAACGATCGGTTCTACAGTCATTTGACCTGCGATTCGACCGACCGCAATTAAGACACATGCCAGCAATTCCCAATGACTTATAATCAACTTTTCGGCCTCAAAAATGAGAACGCTGACTTGGACGACTTTTGTTAGTGGACTGGAACTGCTTACGACTGGTACGATTACCTTGACATAGCTTATAATAATTATCTACCTTGTGTGTGTTAGCAAGTCCATCTGACAACTTATCACCTTTATTGCCTAGCTGGCCTGATTTATAAAGGTTCCGCAACCGCCTTCTTCTTCTGATCACGAAGGAAGGTATTAGCTATAGAAACTATCTTTTTGCAAGTACAGGTAACATAAAAATCACAATCTTTCAAATTTCCCTTGAGTGATGCGACGAAACGTGAGATAGATTGATGTGGCTGTTGATTAACGTCGAGGAAATAGTGCTGTGAGACAACGGTTGAGACCAAAGGAGCTAACAATGTTGTGAAATGACCAACTAAATCTGAATAACTAATATATTTGATAAGTTTATCTGGGCCTATTATTGCAGTTAGATTATTGTAATGGCCCTTTCCTATCGATATACTTAGAAGCTGAGCTTTCTTTGTCTCATAACTAACATTTTTAAGGTCAAAAAATTTTCAGAACGCCTCATATAGGACGAGAACTTTTCATTCTTGGCTTCATAGATCTCAAATGGTATCATCTGGGAAACTGGGGCAGAATGATTACCAAGAGCAGCTGTCAAAACTAATATGAACTTCTTGAACTGGTCTTCATCCATGATAAAAAAATAAGAATCGGCTCAAAATTGTGTTATTGGATAGAAACAGCTATTCGGCGAGTGTCTGACTTGACTGGTAAATTTTCTGGCAATTCATTTCACCAATTTTACATGCTTCTCTGCTTGTGGTTTATCCTCGTCGCCAACTTGTGGTTTAAGTTGTCGAATATGTTGTACTGAACAAAAGCTTGAATGTTTCAGCTGTATTTAACTACCTTATTTACATTAAGAATATCTATCAGAATAATAATCAAATTGGAATTAACGTGGCAGGTCGGAAACTTGACATCAAAAATATACAGTAGGAGAGATTCTTCACAATATTTTCTACCATACAGAAACTTCATTAGAGCTAAATGAGAACCTTATCAAAATGATGAGAGACAGGCACGGATAGTGAAGTTATTTTCTAATATGTAGAAGGTACACATATCTGCTATCAATCTGATTTATATGTCTTCCAAGTGAGCAGTCAAATTATATGTCACGGTCACGTAAAGTAGGTTGGGTGTCCCTCCCTTATTGAACCAAAAATTTGTTCTTGCTTGCGCTGTCACTAGTTGTCGCATTTACCGGATTTCCATGATATACTTAAATAAAAAAAATAAATTGATTTAGTCTTAGTCATGGATAACTATATGTTGTATTCACATTTCTTTCTAAGAAGCCGATCAAAACAGTAAGGTTTTTGAATTTAGATACGGCTTCAATAGTCGGTAGACCTGTGTTATTGACTGTATTGCTACGACAGGAACAATTCCTAATGAGTAATTATCATTATTTATGACTACTGGGAGTTAAAAATATGAAAGAAGTGCAATACTATTAGGAAGAAATCAAATTTCCTGTTGATATTTTAATCATGGTGAGTGTTTATCGTGTTCTTTCATTTGTAGATATATGTTGTTCTGGACTTGAAGTAGCAATAAGCGTATTTACACAGAAGCAATGTTAATTCAAAGGAATTGTAGAAATATCGTTAGCTTACACAATCCTTATTTATTCAATAGAACATAAAGAGATGCATAGACTCGCATTCAATATAATCGATCAGGATATATCTAGAGCCATTCTATAGGATTGACAGTTTTCTCAGTTGCATCCAGATAGAGCATTTCGGTAAAAGCTAATCATGAGATACTCCGCAAAATCAGTCAGCAACTTGTCCCCATTGATTCAATGTGTATATCCCATGAGCTAAATGAACCGAGAGAGCTAATCAAATCACCGTAACTTGTGCTGTTTGTTGCTGCCCGTCGCGCTTGGCCAATTTCCAAAAACTTTTCTATGGACATATACATACATACATGATGATACTATAGGGTGTGTGTGGAAGTGAAAATGTGTGTCTGTGCTGCTGGAAATTACTTTAGAGTCATGTTTATGCAATTTCTTGTTTCGCAGTTAATTTTCCGCCCCAGAAAACTCCAGATACGGTTCACACACAGAGACTTTAGACAAAGTCGAATGGCTGCTGCAAATTTTCGGTTAGATTTGTGAGCGAAACATTTAATTGTTAATTGGCCGTATTGTTTTCCCATGCTTTCCAAGAATGGATAATCCTTGTTTACGGAGAAAATTGTTTTGATTTTAGAGGCAAACATTCTCTATTGCAAAAAAACTTTAAACGTTATTTTCTAATAGGTATGGCTCTTTTATCCAAAGCAAATAATTGGAAATATTATCTGAGACCTACCTTTCGCTTTTGAAAGTAACACTTTTTAAACTAGACTTAATAAACATATACATTTTATTTAACCGTGAGTGGCCTTTTAGAAGATTTACTTAGGTAAACATCTCAATATTTGTTCTAAAAGTTTGTCAACGAGGTTTTTAGTGTAACTCTATATTACTGAGGTACCTGATATAAACACTAAATCTCAAAAATTAATATTTTATAGGCAGTTTGATTGTCATAAAAAGATTGAAAACTCAATTATCAAATTAATAAGTTATTATGAAATGTAAATCTTATGTTTAGGCCAGATAAAAGCCTGATCAAATATTAAGCGTTTTGATAAAAATTTGGCTATACTACAGCACGTCACATTCTTTCCATTGGAAATAAGCATATTTTTCAGTTACTTAATATTTTCTTATCCGGGAATATATTTGAGTTATTTATAACGTGAGAGAGAGAGAGAGAGAGAGAGAGAGAGAGAGAGAGAGAGAGAGAGAGAGAGAGAGAGAGAGAGAGAAGTTATTGGAGATTTATGAGCTATTTATAAGGCAATACTCAAAAACCATATTCATAAATGGGCAAAAGTTAACTAGAAGTTTCGACCATGCTATAAGTATAATATACATAGAGCATGGACTACGCAATATCTTCAGAAAATTGACAGTTCTTTGACAGATACAAATCCAGCTCATGGATAATATCTGTGTCTCTTCGGTGGTCTATGAAAGAACATATCCTATTATAAGCCATAACCTAGAAATAGGCTTTGTTGTCTGAAATTATTTATAGCGCGGATGATATTATGTTATTCTGAGAAATCACGGAAAAAAACTACGGTTTTTAGGCATCCATTTGAACCGCCAGTGTTTTCTACACAAAAAAGGTAGTGTTGGTCGTGAGCTCTAGAGTCGAGCGTTTTCGAGAAAAAACAACTTTTATATTGAAAACAAGACGGTAATTTTTTTGAAATTTTTTTATTTACTAATTAGAAACAAAATTCATGTAAACTTTATCCCCAAAAAACATTCCCAATGTAAAACTTTTGGAGGTGAGAGCTATATTCAGCAAAATTCAACAAAAAAACTGAAATCTTTGAGCTGAACCACACCGATACAATTTTTAGTATGTTGTTTTGTATAAGAATTTTGTTTGAATGGTACATTTTCATAAAGTGATTCTATCGCTTCTCACCGCCCCCAAAATTCCTTCCATGAAATTACGACTTGACGTATTATATTCATAATTGATTTTTTTCAAAAATTTCACTTGTTTCTATTGACCAGGGGCAAGAGAAGGAAGTTGAAACGATTTACAATTGACGATGACGATCAAAATGCGTTAATATTGCGAATCATAAATGCAGGCTGGTGAGGAAATGGAAGTGCTCGAGTCCAGATTTACTGTGAATGTGGGTTATGAATATAATACGTCAGGTTGTAATTTCATGGAAGGAATTTTGGGGGCGGTGAGAAGCGATAGAATCACTTGATGAAAATGTACCATTCAAACAAAATTCTTATACAAAACAACATACTAAAATGTATCGGTGTGGTTCAGCTCTAACTTATCATATGCGAAAGATTTGAGTTTTTTTGTTGAATTTTGCTGAATATAGCTCTCACCTCCAAAGTTTTACATTGGGAATGTTTTTTGGGGATATGGATTTATTTTGGAAATCGGTTACCTGTCACGGACTTTAATTTTCAATAATCATGTTATTTTTAAATACGTGTAGGTATACAAATATCTTAATACTAAGAAAAACAAACACAACCGAATTGTATACCTCCTCCGTCCTCCGTCTGGCGAAATCGGTCAAAGACATCGAAAACTCTCTTGAGCAAAACAGCTATTATCAGAATTTCAGTTTTGAGTAAAGTGAGGCTTGAATAATAATACTAAGGTGATGTTATAATTATTAACAAAGAAACAAGTTTTATTTTTATATATATATATAATTTACAAATAGTTCACAATATAAATTTGAAACGCTGGTACTTTAGTATAATATTTTTTGATATTAATGTGATGTTATAACCACTAGCAAAGAGAAAATAGTATATTTATCAATAGTTAAAATTACAATAGTGAAATACAATATTAAATAAGACTGTAAATACCTATAGTATGAAGAAAATATATTAATGTTAATGTTACTTTATTCACTCAAAATTTCCTTCAATGTTTCTGGTATATGTCGATTTTATTCTTGCTTGCTTTTGAACAATAACGGAGAATATTTTCTATTTTCAATTATTCAAGCAATTATACTTTTAGGCATTTGTTGTATAATATTAAGGTGATGTAACTACCAGCAAATAAGAATGTTGAATTTATTTATATACATATTAAAATTTTAATATCTAATGTTTCGTTCTTGTAATATGTATATTGTATTGAAATACTCGTAGTTTATTATGCTAAGTTTTCTATCATGAATGGTATTTTAAACACTTCAGAAAATTAATGAATGATTTCAGTATGATAGGTCTTCAAGATTCAAAATTAGTTTTTTTCAATTATTCAATATGCGCAAGCTCTTATCTATAATATAATATTTACTCAAATAAACGGTCTCCATCCTGGTCATTCTGTGGTAAACTTATATTGATGCCAACCCAACCTGGCGGTACATCCAAACATAACTGCATAGGGCGATTCACCGATTCCTATTATTTTTCTCATAAATATGACCCACTTAGTTTTACTCAGCACTACATATAAAAGTCTAGGATCTCCTGGAAATTGATATATTTAATATCCGTCTTGTTTTTCGGCCAGCTAAGCGGTAAGAACTATGTATTTCGGCTATTAATAAACTCCCCTTCTTGTCCAGATGAAGTTTTACCTACTTGAACTTCAAATGTTCTGCAAATCTGCATGTGCCTTATCTTCAAAACATCCCGACACGAAAGCTTGTATACGATCCTTTGGCTTACATCAGTCAATGGCGATTTTGCACTTTAGTCCACCTAAATATTATCCATGCTATAAATTGACACTTCTACGAAAATAAAAGTTGATTTACCTATCTGAGGGTAAGGGAAAGGTTTCTGTTTCTCTTTAAAAGTTAATGGTTCTTGCTATATTTTGGTCCATTTGGACCAATTCTCTTAATCGAATTATTAAAATCACTGAATTAGAATGAATATTGATTAAATAACATAATTATCGATTGGTATCAAAAGTTTTCCAATATACGAGAGTTCATCATCTGGCGCAGTGCTGGTGTGTATGGAGAGTTCGCGTTTGCAAGCCACAATCATAGAGGCCGCAATGACATGAATACTGTATATCTGACATAGACTTCATACTGACACTGACATAACAAACCGACAATCTTTTATGATCCGGACAGTTTTCTAAAGCGGAGAAGGATAAGTCTCTATTTTGGGATAAGTTAAATAAATAATTTAACTGAAATATTTTCACGCAATGAGGAAACTCAGGTGCAATTGATGCAGTGTTCACCAAATTCTTCTGCAAGAGTATACTCTTATACCAGTACGTCTACGTTTGATAACAAGATGCTCATCAATATTGAGGGTTGCACAAACGTGCAGAAAATTATAAGCATAAACCAGATATTCAGGCAGAGATCTTTGCGCAGGTTTGAAATTAGTCATGATATGGCAAAGAGATATGCTGGTCAGTACTTAAGTTACTACTAAGTAGTTTCACTATGTACATGTTCCAGCTTGTCCCAAATTTATTCCATGTTCTGACGCTGGTCCATTTCCAGCATTTTCAATTAGTAATGTTTCTCAGACGAGTCTCTCCATAGACAAAAAATAAGTCAATTTTCTTATCTCAATTTGTGCCTTAACTCCTTAACCTCATTGTGACAGCAAATGACAGAATGTGGACGCAATTCTATTCTATCATAGAGATAAAATATAACATAGAGCAGGCAAGTCGATCAAAAATGCGTACCCTCAATAGAAAGAAACAGAAAATAAGGCAAGATTATCTATTTCTTTTTGACCGACGAACCCCGAACGGAGGAGGTATACAATTCGACTGTCTGCTTTATTTTGTTTTTTTTTTTTTTTGGTTCGTGCGCGCCTTTTATATAGTAGACGATCTCCGATTTTGATGATTTTGGATTCATTTGAAAGAAGGGGATTGAGAAATGGTCCCATATTCATAAAAACGCAAATCCGAAATCTCCTTCCCTCTGAAAACCGCCCCCGAAGGGGTGGTGGGGGCGAATTTTCTCGAAAATCGAAAATCTGAGTTGGTATAATTAAAGATAGGACAATATCCGGAAACGTTTAAATTGAACATTTTTTCAAAAGTGTTACGGTTTTCGAGATAGACGCATGTTAAATATGTATTTTTGCTATGTGGAGAGGACAATTTCTTTCGAAAATTGAAAATTTTTCGATACTACATGAAAGATATAATTATTTGTAGCAAAATTTATAATGAACATTTTTTCCTTATAATTACGGTTTTCGAGTTAAATCGGTGTTAAATGGTAACAACTAAAATATTCAAGCGTATTTCCGCCGCGATGTTTTGAGATCTCAATAATAACCACTACAAGCAAGGAATATACGTGGGTAATAGGATAAGTATTATCTTCATTGATATGGTATAGTGAACGTTCAACGATTTTCGGGACTAATGTTACACTCAAAAGTGTGAAATAAATATTTTTTACAAAAAATTGGACCGACGTTATAGGTGATGCACTGAAAAGTATAAAATAATTTTACTTCTATTGGTGATGGTACTTGTGAAGTTGGTGCCAAAAGCTATCAATCTAACTGCAACTGCACAACTTCAAAAGTATCATCACCAATAGAAGTAATATTATTTTATACTTTTCAGTGCATCAACTATAACGTCGGTCCAATTTTTTGTAAAAAATATTTATATTTTGAACACTCGTGATTGGTGGATTACTGTACCTATCTGTCATCCGCATCCGACTCAGCCGTCATCCAAACTCAAATAGAAATCCGAAGCATTTACGTTTTTACAATTTGTAAATAGGGAAATAGTTGATAATTAAACAGTAAACAATATACTAATAACGGGAAAAAGAAAATTGGTCTCTCAGCGCAAGTTTTAAGTTCAAGTACTTCAGCTGCAGTAAACTAAATTAAATTCGAAATAAAGGATAGTGAATGAAAATGCTTCAACGTAAGTAAATATACCTAAATTCTTGAAAAACTTCAATGACATTTTTTATTTGTTAAATACCAAGAATCTGTTTTGTAAAACAGTTGGAAAGATGAGTTAAAGTTTAGATTAGTAACTTTAAACAATCCAATGTGAAGCATTTAAATCAACCTCAGTTTTATAAAACTATTCGCAGGCCTGTTATTAAATCAACATCGGTTTGAACTGGCTTTTTAGTTTTCATTATTTGTTTAATAAATTTATATACCTACTTCATGTGAAAAACTTCTCACACAAAAAATATTAAAATATTCTTTATCATATAAATTATCTCAAAACCATGTTGAAATGTTTTTTGCGCTTATTAGGAGAATACATTGATTTAATAATAATCCTACCACGATTCAGTTTCAATCAGCCTTTAAAAAGTTACTTCTTAATATTGTGAATGTATTTAGTTCCTGCTTCTGCCAATAGACCTTTTTACGATCACAGACAGCAGCTTATATACCTTATACCTAGTACAAAACTACATAGATATTCGCCTATAGGCCTAAAACATGAAAGTGACAAATTACATGACCTAAAATTTAGAATTAGAATGTACTATAATAAATTACCTATTTTTAGAGCACAATAAGAATTGTAATAAATTTCAATTTGGATTATGCGCATAGACATCTGAACACCGATGTCTATGATTATGCGCAAATATAAACTCTTCCCTCTGTATGTGTCATGAAACAAAGACAGACACGGGCACGATATTCTCTATCTCTTTTTATCTATGGACCACATCCACTAGCAGTGCTGCATAGGACTTGCCTACTCTATGTTAAATATTATATCTCTATGGTTTGCATTGTTATTGTGACTGACATTTGTTAGTTGGAGAGAAATACTGCTACCGTGTTGCCGTTTAGTTAGGGGTACGTTAGTTATACGTTTGATGAATATTATTAATGCGTTAACACTGTACCATTTTGGAATAAAAGCGATGCTTTTAAAGTAAAAAAATATTTTACTATCACGTTCATTATTACATTATTGGTTTCATTTAAGTATTTATCCGACATTTATATATGACTTACGAGTTGAAAACGGTCTCAAATGTTTACTTATCATTCTTAGATTGTATTATATACAATATCTCATCAATTTGAAGCCATATTTTTAAATTAATCGGGAAAAACCATTACGTGACCTTGAAAATCCAACATTTTTCTGTAAATAATGCTTCTGTATGCAGAAGTGAGAGATACCGGTCTCACCTCTGCAAACTACAGTTTGCATTGATTATAGCAAGTAACAAAAGCTAGAATTGACCGTGTTTTTTTCAACATAAAAGTTGATTTTTGACGAAAACGGTCGACTTTAGAGCTCACGACCACCAGTAACTTTTTTGTGTAGAAAACATTGGCGTTTCAAATGTATGCCTCAAAACGGTACTTTTTCAATTGGCGTAGAAATAGAAAGAAAAACACCCACTACTCCTTCAAAATCTTCAACAATTATGACTTAATAAACAATTTCTTCTGACTTAAAACTTATCTTATTATGAGTGCAAAATGCTTACAAAAGCCATTTTCTGTTGGATAAACGGTTCCGGAGATATTCACAAAAAAACATTTTTTTTTCTATTTCAACAAGCTGTATCTCGATACAGCTCGATACAAATGGTGCATGTTAGAGGGTAAGTTAATATAAATATTTTTTCATATTTTTGGACGAGCTATCACATCCTCAAGTATTGCGCATATATTATGAAACACCCTGTATATTTGGGAGTTTCTTGTATTTTATCATATTAACCTATTATTAAGAATTATATATACCAGCTAGATGAACAGTCCTATTGAAGGTTCTGTCTGCCTGTGACACGGTTTTCTAGGGAACGGATCGATGGATTTTGTTGTTTTATTTTTTGTTCTGTTCGTTACCGCTTGCCGGTGGCAAACTATGAAATGCTGATCACACTCGTTGCTGCACAATAGCCAATAATCTTATTTTGCTCAAGACTGTAGCGTGAAAACGGCTCAAAGGATTTTGATGAAACTTTCTTACAGTATTTCTCTGATTGCATTTGCCACCTTGTCAAAATGCCATCTCTGAGAAAAAACAGGAAAAAGTTATACTGAATTAAAATTTCGTAATTTCTACCTGTTTATTAATAAACAGTTCGCCCTGTGTTATCCTTTCAACAATGACAACAACCGCCTATGTTCTAATGAGAAAGGACAGAGCACCACAATCTGATTTTTCACATAGCATTCTTATTATATTAACTCAGAAGTTAATTAAAGTTGGTCCAAATCTGATCATTTTTATTTCTGAATAAATATATATTTTTTCTAATTTATTGGAAATTGGTTCAAAAGGAATAAATTATTTCATTTCTATTTTATGAAAATATTTGGTTATAGAATTTTTGTTACATTATCACACAGAATGGTAATGGTTTCGGTTATTGAATTTGTTCCATGTATAAACAATCAAAATAGTTATAAATGGGTTCGTACATCTAGTCCTCGAAGACCTAGAGATCGAAAATTTATCGAAAACAGGTTTGCCAATAACATTTTCCTCTAGATACGTTGACGATTATTTAACAACCATTCCCAAAAATAAAGAAACCTTTATACTAGATCTTTTCCACACATATCACAATAAAATTAAGTTTACAATATAAACTGAACCAAACAATACAGGTAATTTTCTAGATTTATCATTAATACACAATCAAAACAATATACCAAAAAAATGGTAGGTACACTAAAGATACTTCGTCAAGGAAGTTATTTGCATTTTAACTCGGAACACCCATTATCCCCTAAAAAACAGTAATCAATAATCTTGCAGACAGATGAATCAATTTTACAGATCCAGAATATCGCGAAGAAAATAATTAAAGAAAAATCAATTCTAACACAAGACAACTGTCCAGTTAAACTTATTCACTCAATTTTTAACGCCTAAACCCAAGCAACATACATACACAAAAACTCTCAAGACGCAATTAAAATAAGAAAGAAAAGTACCTTATACTTTCATATATAAAAAACTTATCATAAAGCATACAGAAAGTTTTCGAAAAGGATAAAATACCGCGTAGTCATAAAGCTTATTACCTTCTGAAAAAATCATATACTTAGTAAATTAAAATCCAAATGTGAAAAGAGTAATATTACCAACAGCGTATATGGAATAGGTACTATGCAAAAACTGCAATAGTGCATATATCGGGCAAACTAGTCAATACCTCATAAATCGTATCAGTGATCATAAATATGACAAAATAAAATCCGCATCAACAAATCATGAAGAGGAAAAAACATACATTTAATTATGATGAAATCAAAATATTAACTGCTGAACAAAATACATAGATATAAACGCGTAATTCTGGAAACGATCTATATAAAGAAGAAACAAAACACAGTAAACAATAAAATTGATCAAAATAGACTTAATATTAACAACAAAAATATATAATAAAAATTATAAAACAAAATGTCATACATCCGTTTTGTCAAAAAAATTTCCTATCCTAATTTAAAAACATTCCAGTAACTAATATCGTCCATCTATTGTAAAAGACACGAAGAAAGACATCTCAACAATTTTATTTTAATGAACTATATGAAAACCAAGAAAAAAAAGAAAAAGTTACCAAAACTATGATAAAATAAGAACCAATATTTTTTAACAAGAATATTTTATTTAAATTTTTTGAATTTCAATGTTTTAGGTGAGTGGTTAATTTGATTCCTTTTTCAATATTTGTAGAATATAATTAATT
The DNA here is from genome assembly GCA_958507055.1 of Crioceris asparagi. Classification (NCBI taxonomy): domain Eukaryota; kingdom Metazoa; phylum Arthropoda; class Insecta; order Coleoptera; family Chrysomelidae; genus Crioceris; species Crioceris asparagi. The sequence continues at coordinate 70,632,112 of OY293827.1, read as the reverse complement.
TTCCCGTTTTCATCTCAATATTTTATTAAATTAAGAAAGACTTAGGTATAATGAAAAGTCGAAACGTATTGATGTAATCCCGAAAACTTTGTACCACTGGACTGGATCTTTATTATTTATGATAGCATAAATCAATTTTTCAGAACGAATCATTAATAAATGGGAATGTCTAAAGACCAAGAAACTCCCAAATATACAGGGTGTTTCATAATATATGCGCAATACTCGAGGATGTGATAGCTCGTCCAAAAATATGAAAAAATGTTTATATTAACTTACCCTCTAACATGCACCATTTGTATCGAGCTGTATCGAGATACAGCTTGTTGAAATAGAAAAAAAAATGTTTTTTTGTGAATATCTCCGGAACCGTTTATCCAACAGAAAATGGCTTTTGTAAGCATTTTCCACTCATAATAAGATAAGTTTTAAGTCAGAAGAAATTGTTTATTAAGTCATAATTGTTGAAGATTTTGAAGGAGTAGTGGGTATTTTTCTTTCCAATTTCTACGCCAATTGAAAAAGTACCGTTTTGAGGCATACATTTGAAACGCCAATGTTTTCTACACAAAAAAGTTACTGGTGGTCGTGAGCTCTAAAGTCGACTGTTTTCGTCAAAAATCAACTTTTATGTTGAAAAAAACACGGTCAATTCTAGCTTTTGTTACTTGCTATAACGTTTACATAAATTTTGTTTTTAATTAGTAAATAGTAATCATAACTAAATGTATGTCTTTTCCTCTTCATGATTAGTTGATGCGGATTTTATTTTGTCATATTTATGATCACTGATACGATTTATGAGGTATTGACTAGTTTGCCCGATATATGCACTATTGCAGTTTTTGCATAGTACCTATTCCATATACGCTGTTGGTAATATTACTCTTTTCACATTTGGATTTTAATTTACCAAGTATATGATTTTTTCAGAAGGTAATAAGCTTTATGACTACGCTGTATTTTATCCTTTTCGAAAACTTTCTGTATGCTTTATGATAAGTTTTTTATATATGAAAGTGTAAGGTACTTTTATTTCTTATTTTAATTGCGTCTTGAGAGTTTTTGTGTATGTATGTTGCTTGGGTTTTGGCGTTAAAAATTGAGTGAATAAGTTTAATTGGACAGTTGTCTTTTGTTAGAATTGATTTTTCTTTAATTATTTTCTTCGCGATATTCTGGATCTGTAAAATTGATTCATCTGTCAACAAGATTATTGATTACTGTTTTTTTAGGGGATAATGGGTGTTCCGAGTTAAAATGCAAATAACTTCCTTGACCAAGTATCTTTAGTGTACCTACCATTTTTTTTTGGTATATTGTTTTGATTGTGTATTAATGTTAAATCTAGAAAATTACCTGTATTGTTTGGTTCAGTTTATATTGTAAACTTTATTTTATTGTGATATGTGTAGAAAAGATCTAGTATAAAGGTTTCTTTATTTTTGGGAATGGTTGTTAAACAGTCGTCAACGTATCTAAAGAAAAATGTTATTGGCAAACCTGTTTTCGGTAAATATTCGATCTCTAGGTCTTCGAGGACTAGATGTACGAACCCATTTATAACTATTTTGGTTGTTTATACATGGAAAAAATTCAATAACCGAAACCATTACCATTCTGTGTGATAATTTAACAAAAATTCTATAACCAAATATTTTCATAAAATAGAAATGAAATAATTTATTCCTTTTGAACCAATTTCCAATAAATTAAAAAATATATATATTTATTCAGAAATAAAAATGATCAGATTTGGCCCAACTTTAATTAACTTCTGAGTTAATATATTAAGAATGCTATGTGAAAAATCAGATTGTGGTGCTCTGTCCTTTCTCATTATATATTTTTGATTCAAATTATTACGTTATTCTAAATAAAGAGCCCTCAGTGAAATAAGAAAGCGATCGCCACAAAGCTATCGATAATAATAAGGATCTGTTGAATGAATATACAAAATATTACAAAAAATCATGTATCGAGAACCACCAAAACTTAATTGAATAATTAAACTCAATATGCCAGAAAAATCTAATGAACCTATAACTTCTTTCACAACGGACCCATCAACTAACATCTCAAATAAATTATTAACATTCGATATTTAGGAAAATGGGAAATAACTCAAAACTAAATTCGATGTCTCAAACTTATTTCCAAGTATACCTCCGAATAAAACCCTTACTCCGAAAGAAAACTAATTTGTAAAAAACAAACATTATTTCGAGAGAAGAAATTTATGGTTTACTATAAATTTGACTGAACTAAAACTATTTCCAATTTGACAACAAAATGTATACAGCTAAGTATGATTTAATTAGGGAAAACCCACTGAGCCCGCTTATGGATAATTTAGAAAAAAAAATATTTTCGTATCATTTGTCTAAATATTTTCAGTTCTGGTATCGTCATGTCGATAATATTCTCGTTTCTTTTTGACCGACGAACCCCGAACGGAGGAGTTATACAATTCGACTGTCGGCTTTTTTTTTGTTTTGTGCGCGCCTTTCATAAAGTAATCGTACGCCGAGTTTGATGATATTTGATTCATTTGAAAGAAGAGGCTTGAGAAATGGTCCCATATTCATAAAAACGGGAATCCGACATCTCCTTCCCTCCGAAAAATGCCCCCGAAGGGGGTGTAGGGGTAAAATTTTATCGAAAATTTTAGGTGGTATAATTAAAGATAGGACAATATCCGGAAACGTTTAAATTGAACATTTTTTCAAAAGAGTAACGGTTTTCGAGATAGACGCGTGTTAAATTCTCAAATGTGTAATGTGGAGAGGGCCATTTCTATCGAAAATTGAAAATCTGTGGGCAGTACATGAAGGTCATAATTATTTGTAGCAACATTTATAATGAACATTTTTCCCTTAGAGTTGCGGTTTTCGAGTAAAATCGGTGTTAAAATGGTAACAACTGAAATATTCAAGCGTATTTCTGCAGCGATGTTCTGAGAACTCAATAATAACAACTACAAGCAAGGAATATACGTGGATAATAGGATAAGTACTATCTTCATTGGTATCTTTCTATCTATCTAATGTTCAACGATTTTCGTGACTAAGGCTGCACTCAAAATTGTGAAATAAATATTTTTTACAAAAAATTGGACCGACATTATTAGTTGATGCACTGAAAAGTATAAAATAATATTAATTCCATTGGTGATGGTACTTGTGAAGTTGGTGCCAAAAGTTATCAATCTACCTGCAACTGCACCACTTCAAAAGCAACAGCACCAATGGAATTAATATTATTTTATACTTTTCAGTGCATCAACTAATAACGTCGGTCCAATTTTTTGTAAAAAATATTTATTATGGAAACAACAGACAACTTAATTTCTTTTTCAACTTTATTAATTCAATTAACCCACATATCAAATTTACAATAGAAAATGAAATTAACAATTCAATCAATTTTCTTGAACTGCTCATCACCAGAAGAGATACCTAATACATTTGATTTTTCCATTTATCACCTCACATCACCATATTCAACATAAGTTAGCAGCCTATGACAGCATGATCTCCTTCTATTAAATGTTCCTGTCAGAAACTTTTCACTTATTATATCCCTAGAGCTTGAATAATTTCCGAAAATGTTTTAGAGGTGCAATTTTTTGAAAATTTTCTTTAAAAAATTCAAAAGTGAAAAAAAAATTACCGAGAAAAATTCAAGCTCGCGGGAGATTCGGTACAAAAATTTTAACTTAAATACAACTTTTGACAGTTTATAAATCAATGCAAACTGTAGTTTGCAGAGGTGAGAGCGGTATCTCTCACTTCTGGCTACAGATGCATTATTTACAGAAAAATGTTGGATTCTCAAGGTCACGTAATGGTTTTTCCCGATTAATTTAAAAATATGGCTTGAAATTGATGAGATATTGTATATAATACAATCTAAGAATGATAAGTAATCATTTGAGACCGTTTTCAACTCGTAAAAGGCTGTAATATTTATATTATCAATATATGTAAAACCAAGTAGACGGATTTCACAATTTATTATTTTCAAGACTCTACGGTGTTGCCGGTGCTAAAATTTCACCTGTTTTTAAATACCTCAGTAATATAGATATCGGATAAATACCTAAGTGAAACTAACAAATTAATTATGATCATAAAATCATAAAATCATTTATTATTTGAAAAGCATGCAAACTACTTCGCTCTTATTCGAAAGTGGTACATTTTTAACGCATTAATAATATTTGTCAAGCGTATACTCCAACTAAATGGCAACAATCAGGTAGAGGTAGCAGTAGCATAGAACAGAGACGTATACATATATCACATTTAATACATCTATTGACTAAGAGATGGCAGAGCGATCGTACGCTGTGCCTTAATAATTATCATTAATATTTCCCATATACCTAGGTATATTTCTTCTAACATTGTCTACTCGTGCATAATTTTTTTTGGTTTTTAATTTTGGTTCAGATCACACGATATAGCTTTTTTATAATTAGACGCGGACCGCTGTTGATAAATATCTAGGTAAATTTCAGTAAATATTGAAATACAAGGTGGGAGATCAGTAGTGCGTAGGTATTCGGACGATTATGGGGTTACTGTAAAGATTATGAGAAAATGTTTATAACTAACCCAATCGTATTTTAAACATTCTACAACATAAAAATATTTTCAATTATACCGGGTGTTTCTAAATAGTTGGAACTCTACACAACTTTGTTTTTTCTTATGGAATGTTTATAGATAATTTTAATTATTTCTCAGATCAAATTGGAAAAATAATGTCAGTTTATTAATATGACTTTATGTTTATAGCTAATATTTTATGAGATATTAATTATTATCAATCCAAAGGATGAGAGAGTCAGTATGTAGTTATTCTCGATTTCACATTTTTTTTTAGTATATCTATATTCATGTCCCCAACAATAATGGTAATGTTGGTACCATTATCAATGTTCCGCAAATATGCTTCAAAATCTGTAACATTGCATTTAATTTCTTGGCAAGCCCACTAAAGAAAGTTCGTTACGCTAGATACAAAAATATTTAAAAATGAGTTTTTCTAAATGGAAAACCCTGTACCTATATTATAAAATATCCTGAAAGATGCCTAAATTCCCTTCGATTTTATTATCATGTTCCTATACCTAAGTAGCCAGAATTCCGAGATAAGATCAATTTTCAAAAAATCTAATTATATTTCTCATATTCATCTAGGTTGATAATAAATGTCATCATAGTACATAACATAATGAAAATTTAACAATTAGTGCATTATTAATAATACCTTTGCGTATTTCTCAACGTAAGTGACTTGAAATGAATGAAATAACAATACAAACGAAGTTCTAATAAAATTGTTTATTCTTCATGGAAAATGTGTAAAAACTATCGCAACAACGTGCAGAAAATTAAATGAAACGTACTCTGATTTACATCCAATGAACAACTGACCTTAGAATTTCCAGATATTTCTCAGAATTCAACGGTTCATCGTAAATAAGAAAACTTGAAACTAAACTTCTCCTGAAATCCCATTTCCTTGACAATATTTGGATTTGATCAGCCCAGAAATGCTCGTTCCTTCTATTAAAAATTCCTTCTCTGGAAAATTTTGATTCGTTTGTCTAGATATTTTTTTTTGAATTCAGGATCTTCTTGTATGCGAAATAGGATTCTTTTGCAAAAGTGAACCCTACTTTGATGATATTCTGGTTTAAGAGCTTAAACTTTAGTAAACTTGTACGGGCGCATGTAATGATTATGGTTGATCCTTCCAACAGACCCACGATCCAAGCCTAAATCATATTCGGCACTTCTAGTGGAAGCTTGGGGATCAGCACGGAAATAGGCCAAAACATTTATTATGTTGTCTTCATCTGAGGTTATAGGTTTCGGTAGATGTCGTTCCGCTTTTAATTTTGATCCATTAATAATGAAATTATTTTGTAATCGTACAAACTTCCTCTTGTTCATTGGATGTAAATCAGGGTACGTTTCATTGAATTTTCTGCACGTTCTTGCTATAATTCCCTCTCATTTTCCATGAAGAATAAAAAACAATTATTAGTACCTCAAGTCACTTACGTTAAAAAACACTCAAAGGTATTATTAATAACGCACGAATTGTCAAATCTTCATTATGTCATGTACTATAATGACATTTAATAGCAACCTAGATGAATATGAGAAATATAATTTGATTTTTTTAGACAATTGCTCTTATCTCGGAATTCTGGCTACTTTGGTATAGGAACATAATACATCAAATCGAAGGAAATTTAGGCATCTTTCAGGATATTTCATAATATACAGGGTGTTCCAACTAAAAAACACATTTTGAATGATCCTGTATAACACAGGACAAATTTCTCTATTCAGAATCCATAAACATAATCTAGATGACCTACTAACAAAGTTACAGCTTCCTAGGAATTGCAATAACGCAGAAATAAACATTTAATTCGAGCTATGTTTTTGATCCAAAATATGGAAAATAATTAATATCTCGGGAACCGTTAGAGATAGGTGTAGGTAAGTGGGACGGAAATATCAGAAAGTGAGGACAGATGCAAAAACGCAGTAATACTTATATAAGCGGCAACGCTGCATCGCTGAAAATATATTAAATAGATTATTATTATTAAATTATTATATAAAATAGATTAAGAGCAATTACTTAACCAAACTTTCAGAACGATCCTATGTCCCGTTCTCCGTAAACGTCTAAGGTACCATCGACCATATATATATATATATATATACATATATATATATATTTGTATTTAAAATTAATATGATTATTGAAATTTAAAGTTAGTTCGTGACAGCCACAGTATATATATGCTGTAGTCCAACTCAACGGCGGCCGCCTTCGATGATAGTTTCGGAGCATCAGCTTAAGGTACGGGCACAGTATAGATAAACACAGACCCGCCTTTGCCGCCGTGTCTCCCTTACTTACAAACGGGAGACACGAAATCGCGGTGTCCTTTGACGAAATCGCGGTGGCCTTTGACAAACAGACGACCGCAAAAAATGATGCTCCGAAACTATCATTTAAGGCGGCCGCCGTTGATTTGGACTACTGGGTATATTTATACTGTGGGTACGGGAGACACGGTGGCAAAGGCGGGCCACATCAAGGAATGGCTTGCGTTGGACTACTGTGTTTATCTACACTGTGGTGACAGCTAACCGACTTCCAAAAAAAATCCATATCCCCAAAAAACATTCCCAATGTAAGACTTTTGGAGGTGAGAGCTATATTCTGCAAAACTCGACAAAAAAATCTCAAATCTTTCGCATACGCTCAGTAAGAGCTCCACACCCATACCATTTCTTATGTTTCTTTGTATACGCATTTTGCTTTAATGGTACATTTTCATCAAGTGATTCTATCGCTTCTCACCGCCCCCAAAATTCCTTCCATGACGTTGAAACATAAGTTGTTCAATTTCTTTTTCAACTCATAATAGGTTTTATAGATACTCCACGCCTTTCTAAGTCTCCTTAATACGGTGTTAGCAGTTATTTTCATTAGGTTTAAATTTACAGGATGTTTTATAATATATGCGCAGGACTTGAGGATGTGATAGCTCGTCCAAAAAAATGAAAAAAAAAAATATATTAACTTATCCTCAGAATACACCATTTTCGAGATACAGGGTGTTGAAATTGAAAGAAAAAAAATTGTTTTTTGTGAATATCTTGGAATCGTTTATCTTGCAGTAAACAGCTTTTGTAAGCATTTTCCACTCATAATAGGCTAAGTTTTGGGTCAGATTTTTTTTGTGTTAAGTCATAATTAGTGAAGATTTTGTAGGAGTAGTGCGTGTTTTTCTACCCATTTCCTACGCCAATGGAAAAATTACAGTTTTGATATGCCCATTTGAACTGCCAATGTTTTCTACACAAAGCGTTGAGCGTTGAAGTCGACCGTTTTCGAGAAAAATCATTTTTATGTTTAGAGGTTACGACCAACATTACCTTTTTTGTGTAGAAAACATTGGCGCTTCAAATGGGCGTTCCAAAACCGTACTTTTTCCATTAGCATAGAAATTGTGGAGAAAAACCCCCACTACTCCTTCAAAATCTTCACCAATCATGACTTAACAACAATGTTTTTCTGACTCAAAACTTGTACGATAAACGGTTCAGGAGATCGTCGCAAAAACGTTTTTTTTTAAATTTCAACGCCCTGTATCTCGAAAATGGCGCATTTTAGAGGGTAAGTTAATGTAAACTTTTTTTCATATTTTTGGACGAGCTAGCACATCCTCAAGTCCTGCGAATATATTTGAAACACCCTGTATATTGAGAAATAGATCGTATTGCACTTTTGTATGTTTGGTGTGTGAAAAAATATTGTAGATCACTAACATAGTTGATTTTTTCTCCCATATAGAACCCTTAGAACTTGACCATATAGTTAAATATACACATGTAGTTCGTAAAAACGAATCAAAGTTCAAATGAAATATTATTTCTGTTTTATTTCATCTTCTTTTCCAAGACGGAATATAGTGCATTCATTTCAAGTATGTATGTAAGGTAGTGACAATTTTATTACTTAAAGTGAGCAGGTGAGTGACTGGAAATGCTAGTCCATATTTAGTGGAACTATGGGTTATGAATATAATACGTCAAGTAGTAATTTCATGGACGGAATTTTGGGGGCGGTGAGAAGCGATAGAATCACTTGATGAAAATGTACCATTAAAGCAAAATGCGTATACAAAGAAACATAAGAAATGGTATGGGTGTGGAGCTCTTACTGAGCGTATGCGAAAGATTTTAGATTTTTTTGTCGAGTTTTGCAGAATATAGCTCTCACCTCCAAAAGTCTTACATTGGGAATGTTTTTTGGGGATAAATATTTATCAAAAATAATCTACGCTTGTTTTTTCTGGCAACTGCACGTGACCGCTGTCAAGTCAGGGAAATTATCACTTCTTAATTTTGTGAAGAACTTTTGTTTTTGAAAAAAATCCGATTGTCGTCTTAGTAACCTCTCAAAATCAAAGCATCTGATTGGCTTAAAACAACAAGTATAAAATTTTCAAGATATTATAATCTAATCAAGCAGATAGCTCTTAATAATGTGTATATATCCCAATACCAAAGGCATAATTTTAGCAAGATTTAAATAAAAAAAAACATGCTGACAAATAGACGAATTTGGTTTGGTTCTTCGGTCAAAAAAGATCAACAACATTATAAGATTAATTTACATGGATAATAGAAGAGAGAGTATCATGAAATATTTGAAGAACATACATAAAATTGCTTACAAAACTAACAACTATTTAGGTAAGACGATGAAAAATAACAAAAACAAAATATAAAATCAATGAAAATTGAGTTTATTAATTAAGTTGTGGTTGTTGTCCCAAGACATATTGAACAAACCGGTGGATCATTCCTTAAGAAAATTAAAGATCATAAAAATGCTTCCGTCTATAATAACAAAGCTACAACATATGCAGAACACCAAAACAGAAAGACATATTTAATTATCCCGATTCAGAAATTTTACACATCGATGGTTTTATACTGAATTTGCTAAAATCATTAGTGATCAATAAACTAAAAACTCTAAGAACCTTTTAGATGAACAATCAGATCTGAACAACACTCCATTGATGTTTTATTCATAAATTAATAATATATTAATATTGCTGTCAAATACATATTTTTGTAAAAATTGATATTTTGTTTATATTAGGGTTTACGTTAAGAACATTGTTTTAGTAATGACAATTCTATTGAGCATTTATAAATAGTTTTATGAGCGTTTTAGAAAGCATTTAAGGTTTTTTTTGGATTAGTTTATGGTATAATTACTGTGGCACTATAATTTGGCCACTAATTCTAATTGAGCTCAATAAAATAAATCGAAACTACAGCCCAATTCTTATATATCATGCTCAAGTAACTTTCAAATAATGTTTGCATTAATGTTAATATCGCCCATCTGCCAACAAAAGACACACTAAACGTGCTAGAAACGAATAATTTACTGCGGTTATTGTAATTCGGTCTAGCAACAAATTTCCGGAAGATATAAAACGAAAGGAAAAACATCGAAAGCCCCATTAGGACACGTAAATCTCCATTCCAGTAATAAACACACAATAAATGGTGGATAAGGTCACGCGCTGCTCAATGCGGCGGTCGCTTCATGCCCAGTACTTTTATCCGAAAAGTGGAATCCTGAAATTACTACATCCTTCATTCGTGAATGTCGTTTATGTCCCATTCTATGCTCGATGCGATAACCAGCAGCAGGTCACAGCGATGGGTTGGGGTGGGAGGAGCGCTACATTATAGGCGGGCCAGGAAAAAGCAAAATTCTGGTAGACTCGTTGCTGCGGGACAGAGTCAAGGAGAAGGATATTTCAATTTTCTCGGGAATGTGAGAAACACATTAATAAAACTGCGTTATAATGGACATAGGGTCCAATGATTTCCTTATCAGAGAGATACGCATCTGTAGTTCACATTATTTAGGTAACCAGTTGAATTACAGGTGGATTTTTGATGGCGGAATTTTCCGAAGCGAAAACAGATTTGAAACAGCAATTAACAAGTTGATTTCGATATAATAAACTTCTAACAACATTCATTTGTCTAAATACATAGGTATTTGACAAAAATAAGTAGGTACATATACCTAATATTATGAACATGGATTGTGATTTGTTAGGTAGAGGAAAGTCATATCAAGCTATACCAGTCAAACTGTTAAATGTGAATGCAAACGTTGCATACATTATCTAGGCATTGTCACTGGGAAATGCTATTGAAATATAAATAAAAAGTCCTAGATCATAACGTAGACCATGGACTGCAGTTGAAAGAGTCTATATCTAATACATTAGTTTTGAGTGACAAACACTCTATTCTGCTTTTTGAAGTTGTACATCTTTGGGCTCGTCGGGATGGTGTGTTGGTCGAGAAACCGAGTCATGCTAAAAGTGAGAAAAATCGTCAATTATACGTTTTCGTATACTTTTTTGTACGTTCTGGCTTTAAGAGAAATTTTTAGAAATTAAATTTTATATTGAATTTCCTTATCAACTACCGATTTTTTTTCTTAGATAAGTAGTTATTGTTTTGATCATCCTGTCTGTCTGTCTGTCAACACTATAACTCGGAAAATTCTTAACCGGTTAACACCAAACTTGGTACACAAATACGTAAGGGTCATACCTCCTACGGGATTAATTTTCAGCTGTCTGTCTGTAAGTTTAATAACTCATATGCGATTGATTTTCAGCTGTCTGTTCGTGTGTAATTACAAGTTGGTTTTCGGTAGTTTTCCTCTCTAGCTTGTATAACTAGTTTATCATACTCTAGGAGGCGCATTAAAATTTTATTAGAATTGTGTGCGAATAGCCAAAGAAGTATAACTTCCACCGTCTGGTCCGACGCAGACCCAGTTTTTTTTCACAAGCTTAGAGATTTTTATAATAAGAATTTTGTATGGATAGTAGAACCATTAAACAACAGTTTTGTTTAATGGAATATAACCTGAGCTAAAAAAATCGAAAAACATATAAACTTGACATAAATGGATAACATATCAAACCATACAGAAATTAAGTAGCAACATAAATAATTCTATGTAAATATACTAGTGGACCACTCACCAATATATAATAAATCATTGTCTACTGGAATATTACCTAATGAATTCAAGAAAACAACTATTATACCAGTTTACAAAAATGGAGACAAAACAGGTATGTCAAATTATACACCAATTTCTTTAACTTCAAAAAAATATTCAAAAAAATAATAAAATATAGAATCTATAATTTTTAGAATAACACGTTTATTATCTGATATGCAAAATGGTTTTAGAAATAAAAATTCAAATAAAGATGCAATAAAGGATCTAGCCTCATTTAGAGTTTAATCGACAACAAAGATCCATCAATTGGTATATTTTTGAATATGGCAAAAGCATTTGATAGCGTCAATCATTATTACTTGAAAAATTGTATCGAATTAGAATAAGGGGATTGGCTCCTGATATTATCTGTTCCTATTTATCAAATTGGAAAAACATACAACAATAATTGAAACAAGAATGATATCATGTGGTTTACCACAAGGAAGTGTTTTGGGTCCATTATTCTTCTTTATATATACAGGTCTTTTTATTAATTAATATTAAATGTAAAATTGAGGGTAAAGTTATTTGTTCTGCTAACGACACTGTTTTTTATGAAAATTGTAGTTGGAAACAATTGGAACTTGGGATTAAAAATGATTTTAAGAAAATTGTACTATAGCTTATCTTCTCCATCAAATTAAAAAATACATTCTTCGTCAAAAGCATTTCAGCGTTCAAGGAAATGTCTTTAAGTTAAAAAAACAGTTATTTATTCAAAATCTGTAATCAAATTTCTAGGTAGGTATTATTATAGATTGCCATTTTGGATTGGATTGACATATCTCTTTCCATAGTAAAAAGTTAAGGCAGTTTCATTTAGATTGATAACTTTTGGCACCAACTTCACGAGTACCAATAGAATTAATATTATTTTGTATTTTTCCGCGCACCAACTAGTAACATCGGTCCAATTGTTTGTAAAAAATAATTGTTTCATACTTTTGAGTCATTAAAATCGTTGAACGCTCACTAATACCAACGAAGATATACCCTATTACCCACGTATATTCTTTGCTTGTAGCTGTTATTATTGAAATCTCAAAGATCGCTGCGGAAATAGTTATAAGTATTTCAGATGTTACCATTTTACCACAGCTGTAAAAACCGTAACTCTAAGGAAAAAAATGTATTTTTTTAAAATGTTGCTCCAATTAATTAAGTCTTCCATGAAATAACCTAAGACTTTCAAATTTCGAAAGAAATCGCCCTATCCACACAGCAAATATACTCATATTTAAGAATTTAACATGCCTCTAGCCCGGAAACCGTAACTCTTTTGAAAAATGTTCGGTTTAAACGTTTCCGGATATTATCCTATCTGCAATTATAGCACCTCAAATTTTGGATTTGCGTTTTTATGAATATGAATTCAATTCTCAAGCCTCCTCTTTCAAATAAATCGAAATCAGAGTACTATTACTATACAAAACGCGCGAACGAACCAAAAAAAAGCAGACAGTCGAATTGTGTACCTCTTCCGTTCTGGGTTCGTCGGTCAAAAATGACAGATATCGTTCCATTACATCACAAAGATCAAGTTTCTTCCCAGTTTTAGAATAGGTATACAAGATATATTAACCAAAACTATGTAGAAAATTTGATATAATGATTTGTAAGGAATATTTAAATAAATCCAAGAGCTAACCTCTTGAAAATCTTAAATATTAGGAAGTATCGAGTGATATTATTTCTTTTGGCGTTTGATTCTTTATAAAATGGGGTTTTCGTTTGAAAAGTAACCTGTTAAAAGTAGCTGTCTTACAATTTATGACATTCAAAAGGATTTAAAATGAACATTCTGTACTTAGGTATAGTTAATATGCTCTTAAGCAAGAATTATGACAGTCTAATTTTAAGTTTCAAGTTGTGTATATTTTTTATGGTTCCTAGTTTTTAAATATAAATTTGAGTAATACCTACAAGAAACAACCATTGCCGATTTTCATTTTTATAATTCAAAATCGATCAACTTATATAATATCGTTGCATTTTCACAATAAATATCAAATGTACCATTTTAATATAAATTTTGGAGAAATAATGGATACCTAATCTTATCAGTCTATTGGAATTTTTCACCAAATTTATGTTTTCCAATATTTTAGGTTAGTATCAAAGCGAGGTTTTAACTAGCTGGTTTGAACATAATTTTTCTACTTTATTATTGCAAAAGATATATAAATATATATATATATATATATATATATATATATATATATATATATATATATTTCAAATATTGAAACATTTTTGTATGATTTAGAAAATATGTTGGAAAAACAACCAAAAGATTATTTATATAGCTTATTCTTAGGTGATATAAATATAGATTTACTTAAAGAAAATGAAGTTACACAAAATTATCTAAATATACTTAGCGAATATGGATTTGTTTCATCTATAAACTCTGTAACTAGATCGATATCAAATACTTGCATTGATCATATTTTTGTAAATTCTAAAGATGACAATTATGATGAAATAATATCAGCGACCATTGATTCGGATATTACAGACCACTATATAACTTATATACAAATAATTATAAAAAGCAAATTTAATTCCAGTAATATTAAACACTCTAGATATTACACTCAAATTAACAACAGTAAGTTAATAAAATTAATTGAAAATGAATCTTGGTCAGATTTTTCGAATATAAATGATGTAAACTTCGCAGTTATGAAATTTTTAGGCATAATTCAAGATGCTGTTAAAAATTCAATAAATCTAACTACAATTAAAAGTAAAGAGAGAAAGAGAAAACCGTGGATTACAAAATCACTTATAATCTCAGTGAATAAAAAAAATGAGCTGTATAGAAAATTAAAACAATGCCCTTATAATATTACCTTAAGAAATCAGTATATAGAATATAAGAAGATTCTTTCTAAAATGATAAATCAAGTCAAAAATGATTATTACAAAAATAAAATAAACAACACCAGTGACTCAAAAAAATTGTGGAATGTGATAAACCAATTAACCTCAAATAAAATGAAAGATAATGTCAGAGCAATTAAAAATTCTTCAAATGAAATAACTAATGATCCAACTTCCATATGTACAGAATTCAATAATTTTTTCTGTAATGTTGGAAATAAATTAGTAGAACATATGAAACAATCAAAATTTAACAACTTGAATGAAATCCGGAATATATCAAAATCTACAATAGTCTTATATCCAACTGATAAATATGAAATTGAAGATATTATAAATAAATTAAAAAATAACAAATCACCAGGTCCTGATCAGATAAAAAATGAAACACTAAAAATTTTATGTAAATATATCAGTGAACCTCTCTCGAATATATTTAATAAATCATTATCTACAGGAATATTTCCAGAAGAATTTAAGAAATCAATAGTTATACCAATTTATAAACATGGAAACAAAACAGATATGACAAATTATAGACCGATTTCTCTAACATCAAATGTATCAAAAATATTAGAAAAAATAATTAAAAATAGAATTTATCATTTTTTAGAAAAGCATAAATTACTCTCCAATATGCAATATGGTTTTAGAAATAAAAAATCAACCCAAGATGCAATAAAAGATTTAACCTGTCTGATTTATAATTCAATTGATAATAGAAAACCATCTATAGGTATTTTTTTGGATTTAGCATTTGACACAGTCAATCACAAATTATTACTTGAAAAATTAGAACAAATTGGAATACGGGGCTTAGCTCACGATCTTATTTGTTCCTATTTATCAAATAGAAAACAACAAGTTAAACTAAATGGTACAATAAGTGAAACACAAATTATATCATGTGGTGTACCCCAAGGAACTGTTTTGGGTCCATTACTTTTTATTATATATATTAATAACTTTTTTTCAATAGAAACTACTAGTAAAATTATTTCCTTTGCTGATGACACTGTCATTTATTATGAAAACGAAAATTGGAAACATTTAAAACTTGAGATTGAAAATGATTTCATCAATATTATGAACTGGCTAAACAAAAATCTTCTTTCAATTAATTTTAATAAAACATTTTTTCTTCCTTTTTGTAGTTCTGGTAAAGGTATTCCGGAATTTAATGAAATCTCAATAAATTTAGAAATAATTATTTACTCAAAACAGGAAATTAAATATCTTGGTATTATTTTAGATAGGCATCTCAAATGGGAAAGACACATAACATACCTAGGTGCTAAATTAAGAAGAATATTATTTAAAATGAAAATTCTATCAAATATATTGGATTATAAATATATGAAAATGTTGTACTTCAGTCTATTTAAACCACATCTTGAATATGGTTTAATAGGTTGGGGGTGAATTTCTAAAACACATTTAAAACCAATTGAAATTTTACAAAAACGTTGTTTAAAAATAATATTGAAGAAAAATAGCAGATATCCAAGTAATTTATTATATAAAGAAATTAATATTTTTGATCCAATTCAAATTTATTTCAAAATTCTTGTAATAGATCAATTTAAGAATAAAAAAGATCACAATATTGTTTCTCACTGTCATCTCACTAGACAGAACCAAAACATTGTTATACCATTTAAAAATAAAAATATAGGTCAAAAAAATTGTATGTACATAGGACCAAAAGCATATAATTATTTACCCAAAATTATAAAAAATATAAGTACAATCAGAAAATTTAAAAATGAGGTTGATAATTTCTTAAGAAGTAACTCTAGGGAATTCATCAGAAACATTATTCAAAGGTAATAGAACTTATATCTACATATTATATTCCATACTTTTATTCATTTGTAATCTGTAATTTGTAATTTGTTTCTTACCAGTTAGCTATTAATTGATTTAAAAATATGTTATTTATAATTATCCTACAAACAGACTTTTTAGTCTCGTAGGTTTTAATATTGTTGTTTGTTGACAAAAATGTAAATTCTCAAATTGTCAATAAACGTTATTTATTTATTTATTTTTATATATATATATATATATATATATATATATATATATATATATATATAAACCGATTCAATTTCTTTGAAAAATCTCGCAATATCTTTTCTTATATCAAATAATGTCTTCTAGTGGCAACATAATAAACTACAATCACTATGAGTAAGGAAGGTTTGTTCGTGTAACATAAGTTCTTTTTAACAACATCAAGATTGTTGAAAACCGTCCAGCCACATTGAAGCTACATATGTTTATTTTCAGAAAAAAATACCTTCGCCCCATTATCTTATTTCTAGGAATAACCAGAATTTTACTAAATAGAGTTCGGATTCATTTCAGCTTTAAAAGGAACAAATTTATTTGTAGAAAAAAGAAACTCAAAGTCTTCTCCACAATATATTGTTTACATAATAATTACCATAAGAGACATGTTTCGAAACTATATAGTTTCATTATCAATCTTAAAAGGTTATGTAACAAATTTGTACAGATTAATGATATGATACTGTTGAACTATATCTTAGAAAAGATGGCTAATATGATACTGACGTGGAGATGAAAATAAACTCAATCTCGAACCAAAATTAGTCGATAAAATAAAATAAAAATTATGAAGAAAACTTAACTTTCACATTGTGCCCCAAAATAAAATAAAATTAAATTCTAAAAATTAAAAAACAAAATTTAAAAATTAATTCTAACTTGACCTGGACTACATGATTGCTAGTGAGTTCGATGTGAAAGAGAAAAATTTTGGTTGGAGATGATAATTTATAGCTCATCAACCCATGCGTGAAGCCATCTATAAATGACTGGACATAATTGATCAAATTAATATCGTATAAAGATTGAAAATTGAAGAAAACTCTATAATATAATATAATGACAAGTAAATAAATGAGGTTAAGGAGAAGCATAAATATCCCTAAACAAATTCAAAAGTTAAGAGTGTTAAAGAATTGTATACAATCAAAGTTAGTTTGTTCATTACGAGATATGATTAATGGGTTGTTGTTATTAGAATTGATTTCAAAGATTTTTAAGATATTCAACAAACGGCCCTTTGGTGACAGGTGTAATATTCTGACATCTTTAGTGATATCAAAGGTATGTTTATGATTAATAATATGATTCGCAAAGGAACTGTTGGAATTGATCTCATGGAAAGGAACTGTGAGAAACAATGATCGATATTTGTCAATCACTTTGGTGTGTTCTTCTATTCGGATACTTATTTTTCTACCAGTTTGACCTACATATTTGGCTAAGCAGTTTGGAGTGGAACATGAAATCTCATAGACACCTGATCTATCCAAGGGACTAACCTTATCTTTGCTGTTGACCAACCTATTATATAGTGTGTTCCGAGTGAAGAAGCATACCTTCAATTCTTGGTTATGACGTTGGATTATGTTTTTGACTTCTTGGGAAACTTTGCCAATGAAGGGCAGTGAACAATATCTAGATGGTAAGGCAGGTATAGTTAAATTTATATTTATATGTTTCTGTAACTGTCTATGGTATAATCTATCTATGAATTGAATAGGGTAATCATTGTTAATACCGATTTGTTTAATGATGTTTAGTTCATTGTTAAAGTCTCTTGCACTCATAGGGATGGAGAATAATCTATGAAAAAATGAATTGAAGGAGCTCAGTTTGTGCGAAATCGGGTGACATGATAAGAAAGGGATGATGTTGTCTGTATGTGTAGGTTTTCGGTAGATTGCGAATCCCAACTTATTGTTTGTTTTTGTAATAAGGATATCTAGAAAGGGTAGGCAATTGTTAGTTTCAATTTCCATTGTGAAAGAGATCGCTGGATGTAAAGTAATCAAGAAAGTCAGAAACAGATGAAGTTGATTTAAGTTACCATTGAAAAGAACCAAACAATCATCCACGTATCTGTAGTAGAAAATGATTTTATCATAATGAGTGAAATTGTGGAATTGCATCTCTAAATTATTCAGAAAAATTTCAGCTAGTAATGGGGAAAGGTTACTGCCCATGGCTAATCCTGTTAATTGAGCGAAAAATTCATTATTAAATTTAAAAAAATTTTGTTTTAGGACTGTGTCTGATAGTTGACAGATATTAAGGCAGTGGTGGAAATTAGTGCCTGTTTCGAAGAGGAGTTTTCTTACTAATTGGATGCAATCATCTGGAGGAATACTTGGGAAGAGGTTAACTGCATCAAAGGAAACCAATATAGAGTTGTCAGGTATTACCAAATTAGATATTTTGTTGATAAGGTCTTTGGTGTTTTTTATAGAGTAGGGATTGTTGAATTCGGTTAATTCTCTAATAAGTTTATTGAGCCATGCTGCTAATTTGGATGTAGGAGAGTCACAATAAGAGACAACTGGTCTAATGGGTATGTCTGCTTTATGAATTTTCGGCAAACCATATAGTAATGGAGTAGACGGGTTCATGGGGATTAATTTATCTTTATTAGATTCATAGAATAAGATGGTATCTAAAGTGTTGTCTTAATCTTTTTTTACTCTTCTTACGTATTTGGTTACAGGGTCACAATCTAACCTTAGGAATCCGCCCGAGGTCAAGAAGTTGAGGACTTTGCTCACGTACTCAGAGCGATCTAAGATCACGAGACAATTCCCTCTATCTGCTTTTGTGATTATTAAATTATTATGTTTCACTTTGTTATTAATATGATTCAAATTAAACTCTAGTTTCTTATGTTTATTGTTGTATGATATGTTCGGATTAAAAGAGAAATTCCTGTTTAATACACGTGCAATGTCACTCCTAATTAAGTCTTTATTGTAGAAATTGGAGGTTTCAATGACTTTTTCACATTCTATGGCAAATTGTTAAAATTCTTTACTATCTTGGTGTTTGTATATATTGAATTTTAATCCTTGATTGAGACAATTCAATTCATATTCATTAAATGTAATCGACGATTTGTTCATGACTCTCGGATGGAAATTGTAATCGGAAAATTTGTTTATTGTATTATTGGGTTGAGAAATATTGGAATTTAATCTAGATAATTTATGTGTTAACTTATTATGCTTCTCCTTACCTTTTATTTCAATATGATCAAGTAATTGTCTGTGAAGCAATACTTGAAATTGGCCGATGTCCTACACTCCATGGAACTGGATTTGCTTCACAGACAATTACTTGATTATATTGAAATAAAAGGTAAGGAGAAGCATAATAAGTTAACACATAAATTATCTAGATTAAATTCCAATATTTCTCAACCCAATAATACAATAAACAAATTTTCCGATTACAATTTCCATCCGAGAGTCATGAACAAATCGTCGATTACATTTAATGAATATGAATTGAATTGTCTCAATCAAGGTTTAAAATTCAATATATACAAACACCAAGATAGAAAAGAATTTTAACAATTTGCCATAGAATGTGAAAAAGTCATTGAAACCTCCAATTTCTACAATAAAGACTTAATTAGGAGTGACATTGCACGTGTATTAAACAGGAATTTCTCTTTTAATCCGAACATATCATACAACAATAAACATAATAAACTAGAGTTTAATTTGAATCATATTAATAACAAAGTGAAACATAATAATTTAATAATCACAAAAGCAGATAGAGGGAATTGTCTCGTGATCTTAGATCGCTCTGAGTACGTGAGCATAGTCCTCAACTTCTTGACCTCGGGCGGATTTCTAAGGTTAGATTGTGACCCTGTAACCAAATACGTAAGAAGAGTAAAAAAAGATTAAGACAACACTTTAGATACCATCTTATTCTATGAATCTAATAAAGATAAATTAATCCCCATGAACCCGTCTACTCCATTACTATATGGTTTGCCGAAAATTCATAAAGCAGACATACCCATTAGACCAGTTGTCTCTTATTGTGACTCTCCTACATCCAAATTAGCAGCATGGCTCAATAAACTTATTAGAGAATTAACCGAATTCAACAATCCCTACTCTATAAAAAACACCAAAGACCTTATCAACAAAATATCTAATTTGGTAATACCTGACAACTCTATATTGGTTTCCTTTGATGCAGTTAACCTCTTCCCAAGTATTCCTCCAGATGATTGCATCCAATTAGTAAGAAAACTCCTCTTCGAAACAGGCACTAATTTCCACCACTGCCTTAATATCTGTCAACTATCAGACACAGTCCTAAAACAAATTTTTTTTAAATTTAATAATGAATTTTTCGCTCAATTAACAGGATTAGCCATGGGCAGTAACCTTTCCCCATTACTAGCTGAAATTTTTCTGAATAATTTAGAGATGCAATTCCACAATTTCACTCATTATGATAAAATCATTTTCTACTACAGATACGTGGATGATTGTTTGGTTCTTTTCAATGGTAACTTAAATCAACTTCATCTGTTTCTGACTTTCTTGATTACTTTACATCCAGCGATCTCTTTCACAATGGAAATTGAAACTAACAATTGCCTACCCTTTCTAGATATCCTTATTACAAAAACAAACAATAAGTTGGGATTCGCAATCTACCGAAAACCTACACATACAGACAACATCATCCCTTTCTTATCATGTCACCCGATTTCGCACAAACTGAGCTCCTTCAATTCATTTTTTCATAGATTATTCTCCATCCCTATGAGTGCAAGAGACTTTAACAATGAACTAAACATCATTAAACAAATCGGTATTAACAATGATTACCCTATTCAATTCATAGATAGATTATACCATAGACAGTTACAGAAACATATAAATATAAATTTAACTATACCTGCCTTACCATCTAGATATTGTTCACTGCCCTTCATTGGCAAAGTTTCCCAAGAAGTCAAAAACATAATCGAACGTCATAACCAAGAATTGAAGGTATGCTTCTTCACTCGGAACACACTATATAATAGGTTGGTCAACAGCAAAGATAAGGTTAGTCCCTTGGATAGATCAGGTGTCTATGAGATTTCATGTTCCACTCCAAACTGCTTAGCCAAATATGTAGGTCAAACTGGTAGAAAAATAAGTATCCGAATAGAAGAACACACCAAAGTGATTGACAAATATCGATCATTGTTTCTCACAGTTCCTTTCCATGAGATCAATTCCAACAGTTCCTTTGCGAATCATATTATTAATCATAAACATACCTTTGATATCACTAAAGATGTCAGAATATTACACCTGTCACCAAAGGGCCGTTTGTTGAATATCTTAAAAATCTTTGAAATCAATTCTAATAACAACAACCCATTAATCATATCTCGTAATGAACAAACTAACTTTGATTGTATACAATTCTTTAACACTCTTAACTTTTGAATTTGTTTAGGGATATTTATGCTTCTCCTTAACCTCATTTATTTACTTGTCATTATATTATATTATAGAGTTTTCTTCAATTTTCAATCTTTATACGATATTAATTTGATCAATTATGTCCAGTCATTTATAGATGGCTTCACGCATGGGTTGATGAGCTATAAATTATCATCTCCAACCAAAATTTTTCTCTTTCACATCGAACTCACTAGCAATCATGTAGTCCAGGTCAAGTTAGAATTAATTTTTAAATTTTGTTTTTTAATTTTTAGAATTTAATTTTATTTTATTTTGGGGCACAATGTGAAAGTTAAGTTTTCTTCATAATTTTTATTTTATTTTATCGACTAATTTTGGTTCGAGATTGAGTTTATTTTCATCTCCACGTCAGTATCATATTAGCCATCTTTTCTAAGATATAGTTCAACAGTATCATATCATTAATCTGTACAAATTTGTTACATAACCTTTTAAGATTGATAATGAAACTATATAGTTTCGAAACATGTCTCTTATGGTAATTATTATGTAAACAATATATTGTGGAGAAGACTTTGAGTTTCTTTTTTCTACATTTTACTTCACTCCACTTTGAGATAATGGACTTTTACCTACAATTACAAATTTATTTGTTATCTTTGTTTGGTAAGATTTCGAGATGATGATTACGCCTCCTACTGGTTATCTTAGAAACCTAAAAATAATTCCCAACAGTTCCTTATGGCTACTTTATTGAGTGGTGAATGGTTTATGAGATACAGCACTTTACACACTTATTTGTGCATGGTATATACCTAGAGTTTAGAATATTTTTGAGTACAAAAAGATGGAATACATTCCTCAGGACTGTAAGAATGAGAGGTCAATCATCTTCTCATCAAAGTCTTTTATATATTATTCTACACCAACTCTTATCAGTCCACAAAGCAAGTGCTTTAAATTTATTTAGTAGGTACTCCCTAAATACATCCCTTCTCTGACCAACTTGAGTATTCTATAAATATTCATACAAACACAATCTCTGAATGAACAGTTTGTCATGCAGCTTCATCATGCAACACTTCAGCTATGATTTATTCTTGTGGAATCACTGGCAAATATCACATAGGTAAACATATATTTCTTATACAGAATAATTCTAATAAATCCTTAGGTATTGGTATTATCCCATTCGGAGTATGTAGAGTTATTCTGTATTCTGTATTAACTTGCAATGAACACTTTTGTTAAGTGCAAAAGTTCTTACATTCGGAAGCTTTCATGAAAATGTTACCACCTACACGGTATAACTTGATTCGGAGCCGTCAGAGAGCAAATACAACTTATACTTGTCTACACCTTCCGTTTTTTGTGATGTACAGGGTGGCCCGTTTAAGAAGGGCCTATACCTTATCTCGAAACCTACGGAAGTTACAAAATAAATTAAATACAAAGGTTGTTTCTACTAAAATGATCTTTATTTTTTTCTAGTTTTTCTATTCGTCACTTTGTTATATTATACAGTGTGGTGCAACAAAGATACCTACATATTTTTCAGTGGAACACCCTATATTCTTTTACATTTTTAGATAGTCCTTTCACAGAAAAATTTAACGATA
Source organism: Crioceris asparagi (assembly GCA_958507055.1). Classification (NCBI taxonomy): domain Eukaryota; kingdom Metazoa; phylum Arthropoda; class Insecta; order Coleoptera; family Chrysomelidae; genus Crioceris; species Crioceris asparagi. The sequence continues at coordinate 70,608,642 of OY293827.1, read as the reverse complement.
TATATGACTATGAGTCTGTGATGCACCGTTCCGAACTTATTAGCGATTATCTTCAGAATTCAAGTTATGTTTATGCCATCATTGTTGGGTTGCTCATTAACTTTTCAAACTTATATCCACGTATTATTTTAAAGAAAGTAATGCTTTTCTTCAGACAATGATCAAATTTAAAATATTTGTATAAAATACGCGGTGTTGCAACGATTCGCAAAATGATACTTTTCTCAATTTTCCTAAATATTATTGGATTTTCGAATAGCCACTTTAATAGCAATTTCAATTATATAACATAGTACGGGTCTCTGACTTACCGTTTTAGCTTAATTGGCGGACAAAATTAAAAATTGAGTATACCTAAGATTTAAATTATTAAGATATGAAACTGGGAATTTGCTCCTTATCAAGTTGTTACAACCGCTTTAAGGTGTTGTTAAGAAGTCATATTATAAACAGAATATCAAGCTTTGCAAAATTTTATGTCTACGTCTAAATGTCTACGTGAAATGACAACAGAAAATTATCACTAACTATCTAACAACAACTACTAATGCATATTATTAACAAATAAAATTAATTAAATTAGATTTTCAATATGTCCGCCGTTATGAAGAATATAATTAGTATATGCTATTTCTAAATGGTGAATGGCATTTGAGGCGTAATTCGTTTCATTCAGATAGTTTACAGCCGCGTGAACTCGTTGCTGCACTTATATCTTTCAAATGTGTCCCACTAAAAAAGTCCGGGGTCAATTCTGCCCTCCTCGATGGCCATGAGATTGTTCCGTTTTGTTCAATCCACAAGCACTTCGATGGTAAGGAGTACCATATTGTTGCTAAATTAAGTTTGAATGCTCTCTTCGGAGAATATTATTATGTAAAAAATTTCGTTAATTAATAAATTTAAAGATTGTACTGTTAAATTTTGTTGGTGAAATATGGGTCCTAAAATTCTAGATCCAGTCTCCAATAATGCGTATTTTTTCTATTAAATAGAATTAATTAAGAGATACATATACCTTTTAAATAACACCGCATACGTTTTAAATATTGATTCATCGGTCCAAATGATATTTGAAAATATTTTATCAGTAGATATACAAAGTCGTTTCAGGGGCGGAAGTGACGACGGAACCATCTCCTGGCCAGCGAGGAGTCCAGATTTGACCCCGCTGGACTTTTTTGTGAGGCACATTGAAAGATATGGTTTACAAAGATAAACTGTCAACGGTTTTGGAAGTGCAGCAACGAGTTCGCGCGGCAATGAACTATCTGAATGAAACGAATCACGCCTCAAATGCCATATACCATATAGAAATAAATAGCATATACCATTTAGAAATGGCATATACTACTTCTATTAATTTCACTTGTAAGTAATATGCATTAGAAGATAGTGTTAGTGATATATTTTTGTTGTCATTCCACGTAGACATTTAGATGTAGAAATAAAATTTTTCAAAACTTGATATTCTGTTTATAATATGACTTCTTAACAACGCCCTAAAACGTCTGTGAACAAGTTGATAAGGAGCTAATTCCCAGTTTCATATCTTAATAATTTTATTCTTACTTAGGTATACTGTATTTTTAATTTTATCTGGCAATCAAGCCAAAACGGTAAGTCAGAGACCCGTACTATGTTATATAATTGAAATTGCTATTAAAGTGGCCATTCTAAAATTCAATACTATACGTGGCAACACCGCGTATTTTAAGAAAATATTTTATATTGGATAATTCCTTAAGGAAAAGCATTATTCTCTTAAAGATAATAAGTGGATAAAAGTTTGAAAAGTTAATGAGCAACCCAACAATGATGGTTTAAACATAACCTGAATTCTTGAGATAACCGCTAATAAGTTCGAAACGGTGCATCACAGACCCATAGTCATATATATCGTTGACTTTGTCTTTGAAGGGACTATCTAAAAATGTAATTAAATATAGGGTGTTTCAATTTAAAAAAATAACTTTGTTACACCACCCTGTATATAACAAATTGACGATTATTTTGGTAGAAGCAGCTTTTGTAATTAACCTTTTTTGTAACTCCCCTAGGTTTCGAGATAAGATATAGGCCACTCTTAACCGGGCCACCTTTTACATCAGTCCCTTACAATTAATAAATCATCCTATGTCGAGATATGTATAACTGATTATAAAAAAATAAATATGCAAGGACCATCTGAACCTTATAAGTCAACAAAGGCGGATTAATAGTAGAGGATGGTAGAGTGTATCTGAGCATGTGGACGTGAATAATTAAGGCGGAACTAGATGTAGAAGCGCTTCTGAGCTAGCTGCCTGGGTAGTATCGAGGATTGTATTTAGGTCTCTTATTTTGTCAGGAGCAGAAGACAGAGAGAGACAGACACAGGCAGCTGAATAGGTCAGTGTGATTATTGTAAAATATTAATGTGGGTCCAGTCATGAAAAATGAGTGACATTAAAATTTCGAGTTTGAGTTGTAGATTTCATGAATTATAGATATTAACTTGTATGAAATCCAATCAAGTTATTTTACTAATATAATCATTATATCTTCGTACCATTCGATAGATTCTGGGAAGGAAATAATGATGGTTTGGTCAGAAAATGTTGTTCAATCTCTCCTGAAGAACACATACAGCCGTAGTCATAAACAAATTTAGGTTCGGTGCTAGTTTAGTTTGTTATTAGAACTCTTATGTTTCATATAATCGTTTCTATGGTAACTAATATACTAAACTAGTACGGCACGTATATTTGAATATTTTTGAATACAAAAGCATATTGGTTGTTGAGAAGTCAAAAGTTGAATATATCCTCCTGGTTGTAAGATGTAGAAAAATAGTTTTTTATAATATGCATACTTCTCATAAGTTGAACAAGATAAAAAAAACATAGGTCATGAACTTTATTAAATAAGCAAAATATAATATATCAAACAATCAATACTACTATATGAGCTACCATCATGAGGCAAGTCTGTAACAACGGATTATTAGAAAGATTCCCTGAATTCAAACAATTTTTCGAAAAAAATTCTGGTTAGGATCAGTGACCAGTTTGTTGTCATATATAATTTACATAGATATACAAAAAAATAAGCCGTATAAAGCTCTCCAACCAAACCATCAACAGCAGTGAATCTGCAAGAAATTCAAGTCTCATGTGGCATATCATCGATCGTTGGGAGATTAGAAAAAGAAAAGCGAAAATGGAGAATGTGACATGTTCCATATCCGCCAACGCGTCATCCAAGAATGCCATTAGAAATTTTATAGCAGCCAGCATGAAAGTATTTAGGTCGAAACTATTAGGGGCCTATATATGCTGTAATTCTAATATGCCGTCGCATTCTAACAACGTCTTTTTTTCGATACTGCTGACATTTATGAATCGAGAGCTGGGAAGAAAAAAATAATTGCATGGTGAACTTTCGAATTCTGACAAAATAATATAATATAATATAAACAAATAACCTATACCAAAATGCCTAAAGCAGCAAGTTTTTTTGTGTGTGTGCTTATTGTGTTTGTCAGTAAGGGTATTAGTTGAACGTACTGGAATCAGATTAAACTTATTATCACAAGACCTTCAATACTTAGTCAGTTCAAAGGTATGTGCTTAACTTTCACATTTATATCAAGAAGGTTTACCTAGGTATAAAATAAGAATTTGGAAATCCTGATGATCCAGGCTTTTAAATAAATCAAACTACCTGCAAACTAACCACTGATATAACTTTTCAATAAGACAAGTAAGTATTCTCATGACAAAATCACATAATCAGATACCATGTTGACGTGTGAATCTCGTCTGATTGATTCATATCTCATTAATAAATTCCATCATAAGCCTTGCCCGAAAGTGAGAGCTACAGTGTTTTTCTAAAAATATTAACAATCTATCGATTCACTCCAGTCTGTCTCAACAAGGAAATCAAATTAAATTAAAGACATCAATCCTCAGTAGGCCACTGCGACATACCTAGCCAGATGTTTCATACGGCAAATTTCCTCACCGGCCTGTGAACTATAATGTGCTGTGGCTGTCTAACGTGTTTTTCGATCCTCCTCCCACTTTAATATGGGACACACTCATTCTTCAGGCGTTCAAGGGTTTGGGTGAATGTCGGCCTTGTGGTAAGGCATGTAGAGAGATAAATATTGATTATCTCTGAAGACAGATGGCCTGGCATATATATTAAGTTTTGTGTTGAAGCTCCTCTCTTTTGTTCTATCTCTTGTATAAATTCTGATTTGGTCCATTAGACTTTGGTCGTCAGCACACTGGGAATTGGTTGTTTTGAGATCAATTTATCGGTTTGATGGGTCTATTTGGTATCTGATCGAGGCTAAATAATCTCTTGAGAATAATCTGAACAAAACTGTATTCTACCTTTGTTACAAAAATCTCAATTAAACGAAACTCAATCACCACAGTAATGAACATGCTAGCCAAGGTAACTGAAGCAATCCATTTTAAAACACATAAGTTCTCTCTTTTACTCCCTGTGTAGCATGTGATTATTTTGTTATCTGCCCACTATACTTTGTTCTTGATATAAAATGCACTATAATGAACACAACTTATATTGTGAGACAATTATTACAAGAAGGTACTATGAATAACAAAGTCTATGATTTGATAAAATTGTCAACGTCAGATATCTCTAGAATAATCTTTCTACTATATTGAAGATTTGATTTATGCAATTAGCTTCAATGAAACGATTCCTCTATATGTATAAAACATTTATTATGTAAGATCATTGCTTAGATCTACACAATCAACCTACAAACAACTCCTTTATCGCAAGAATTCTTTATATTACACGTATATATTCCCTATTATTCAAGTTTATTGTGGCTCACAGCACTGTTAAATTATAATGTACATTTACATGCGCTTGTATGTTTCAGGTAACACGACCGCACGCCATGTTTGATTCAAACAAAGCCCCCTACTAATGCTCCAGCTACCAGCTCCTGCACTTTGGAAATGAAAACGATAGGCCTCTTTGCCTCTGATACACGTATGTCGTCATAGTAGATGACATTGTTTGCTGTTTCTCATAATGTAGGGTGGATCTAAGTGTCACTGTTTGTTCAAATTATGTGTACCAATTTCGTATGATAACATTTATCAATTCTATTAATATTGCAACCCATCACAATACAGCTACTTAGAGAATAGTTCCCAATAAAAAAAAATGTCAAATAAATCTTCATATATCATACCTTATTAGTTTTTTCTTTGTCCTTGTTGTGGATCGTTACATCTATTAAGAGCAGATTAAGAGATATAATAAATATGTATGCTTCCGTATTACCTGAGATATAATTAATGGATTTCGATCAAACTCGTCATAGTAATAGCTTATATCCGGAGTGACATTCGAATATATTTTCATCTCGGAGAGTTTCTACGAAAAGCCTCTGTAAATTGAATTCAAAGAATAGTATTTGGCCATGACATATGTTGATGAATACTCAACCCACAAGCTTAAGGAACCATAGGGCGGATTTACATAAATATCGATTCATATCACAGATTATATACTCAGTTCACACTTCACATGGATGATCGTGGCAAAATGATAGAAATAGACGAGATATTCATACACAAGTAACGAGTGCTTCGAACAGTAGTGGTATGATCAAAGTCACGGGCATCTTATTAAGTAATATCGAATATGCTATTCTTCTATAATCTTCGCACGCAGAAATCCCCTACTAATTATGTCCAAACAACCTCAGTAATGACACCCATATCGATTTAGGTTTATATATATATATATATATCCTTGAAGGTTTCTTGGGTTATAGGCTCTGTCATTTATTAATAAATTGTGTTTTGAAATTCATTTATTCCATCATAAAAATAAAAATCCATTCCAGTGGTACAAAAAGGGGGGGATTATATCAAAACTTTTTAACATAAGTCTTTTTCAATTGAATAAAAAGCTATGGAAATGAAAACGGGAAAATTAATTATATTCTACAATTGTTGGAACAAGGAAACATTTTTTTCATCTTATAACTTACCTAAAACATTGAAATTCGAAAAAATAAAAAAGGTTCGATTCTTGATAAAAGAGGTATTGGCACCTAATTATCATCTTGTTGGTATTTTTTTCCTCTTTTTCATAGTTGTGAAATTTGCTTTTGCGATATTTGTTCGTGTTTTAACAACAGATGGTGACTCAGAAAATTGGTTATCGGAAGGCTGTTATATTAGGTTAGGAGAATTTTTTTGACAAAACTGTTTTTTGATATTTTGTGCAGATACTGTTTTGCGTTAACATGGAACGGGTGCTATGGAGACAACATATTGTTTTATTTATTATAGAACATTGTTATATATGATATTTAGTTTATTTTTATCGGTTTTATAGTTTACTGTGTTTTGTTTTTTCTCTATAAAGATAGTTTCCAGAATTACTCGTTTATATGTATTTTGGTTCCATCATAATTGCAAGTATGTTTTTCCTCTTCATGATTTGTTAATGCGGTTTTATTTTTTTGTCATATTTATGACTTCTGATGCGATTTATGAGGTATTGGCTAGTTTGACCGATATGCGCTATTGCAGTTATTACATGGTATTTGATATACGCTGTTGGTAATTTTATTCTTTTGGTTATTTGATTTTAGTTTACTATATGTTTTTCCAGAAGGTTATAGGCTTTATAACTAACCGGTATATTATGTTTTTGGAAAACCTTTTATATCCTTTGTGGCAAGTTTTTTTATATAAGGAAGTGTAAGGTACTTTTGTTTGTTATCTTTATTACGTTTTGATATTTTGTGTGTATTATATGTTGCTTGTATTTTGGCGATAAAAATTGAGTTGATAAGTTTAATTGGACAGTTGTTTTGCGTTAGAATTGATTTAGCTTTTCTTATTGATGCACTGCGATATTTTGGATCTGTAAGATTAATTGATCTGTCTGCAAGATTACTGTTTACTGTTTTTTTTTTTGGATATTGGGTGTTCTGAGTTAAAATGTAAATATGTCCCTGACCAAGTATCTTTGGTGTACCATTTTTTTCGTATATTGTTTTTATTGTTTATTAATGTTAAATCAAGAAAATTAATTTGAATGTTTTTTTCGATTTCTATTTTATCGTAATATGTGTGGAAAAGATCTAGAATAACATTTTCGTTACCTTTGGGAATGATTGTTAAGCAATCGTCAACGTATCTAAAGAAAAATGGTATTTGGAAATCTGTTTTCGGTAAAATTTCGTTCTCTAGGTCTTCGAGGACTAGTAGTGCGAACCAACTTGAGATTGATGAACCCATGGCGCAACCATAGATTTGTTTATAGAATTTTTCATTGTACTTAAAATATATTGTGTTAAATGTCAGTTTAACTGCTTCATTAAATTCAGTTTTTGAGATGTCTGTGTGTTGTTTTATATCGTTCCATTTTTTGTCGATAATTCTGTAGGAATATTTGTGTAAAGGGACACTACATCGGGTGATATTATGATATGATTGTTGGGAATGACAAGGTTTTTTTTTAAAAGTGCTAGGAATCTTGAATGTATGAACCAGTTTTGTTTATTATATTATTTAATATTTCTCTTAGGTATTTAGAAAGTTTACTGAAAGGTGATTGTATAGTTGAGACCATTGGTCTTAGTGGGGTTCCTGTTTTGTGAAGTTTTGGTAGGCCATATATTTTTGGTGGTAATGCGTTATGTATCATTAATTTATCTGCTGCGTTTTAGTTCTTTCCACTTTTCAATTAGACTGTTATTAATAGTTTGGTATTTATTAGTAGGGTCGGATTTTATTTCTTTGTATGTTGAAATATCGGATAATAATTCATTCATTTCGTTGTTGTATGTATCAGTGTTCATTATTACAGTTTTATTTGATTTATCTGGTTTTAGTATTAATAGGTTTGGGTTATTTTTAGAAAAAATTTGGTTTGTTTATATTCATTGATTAGTTTACATATTGTTTTTTGGTGGTTAGTTAATACATTGCAACAGGTAGCTCTGATCTCATCTTGATTAGGGATAGGTAGATTTTTTATTGAAAATTATATATTTGCGATTATTTCTGGGATGGGAATATCTTTTTTATTTTCAAGAGGCATATCAAAACTGGGTCCAAGGCCAAGAATATTTTTTGCGTATTCTGGAAGATTTGTGTCAGAGATGTTTTCAGTCTATGTGAACGGTATATTTCAGATTTTTTTTGTTGAAGTACTTTGAATTTGTCAATTTTTTTATGTTTCTAGTTTTTTTTTTGTTGTTGTAGGAAAGAATTGAGGATGTCAAAGGGAATTAGGTATAGAATATTCCTACAGATTTAGCCCTAAAAATTATCGACAAAAATGGAACGATATAAAACAACGCACAGACATCAAAAAACTGAATTTAAGGAAGCAATAAAACTGACACTTAACACAACATATTTTAAGTACAATGAAAAACTCTATAAACAAATCTATGGTTGCGCCATGGGTTCATCAATCTCAATTTGCATCGCACAACTAGTCCTCAAAGACCTAGAGAACGAAATTTTACCGAAAACAGATTTCCCACTACCATTTTTCTTAAGATACGTTGACGTTTGTTTAACAACCATTCCCAAAGGTAAAGAAAATGTTATACTAGATCTTTTCCACACATATCAGGATAAAATAAAGTTTACACTAGAAATCGAAAAAGACAACCAAATTAATTTAACATTAATACACAATAAAAACAATATACGAACAAAATGGTACACAAAAGATACTTGGTCAGGGAGATATTTATATTTTAACTCAGAACACCCATAATCCCAAAAAAAAATCAGTAATCAGTAATCTTGCAGACAGATCAATTAATCTTACAGATCTTGAGTATCGCAGTGAATCAACAAAAAAAGCTAAATCAATTCTAACACAAAAGAACTATCCGATTAAACTTATCAACTCAATTTTCAACGCCTAAATACAAGCAACATATAAAACTCACAAGATTTCAAAACGTAATAAAGATAACAAACAAAAGTAGCTTAGGTTTTCCAAAAAAATCTACCGGTTAGTCATAAAGATTATAATCTTCTGAAAAAACATATAGTAAACTAAAATCAAATAACGAAAATAATAAAATTACCCACAGCTTATATGAAATACCATGCAATAACTGCAATAGCGCATATATCGGTCAAACTAGCCAATACCTCATAAATCGCATCAGAGGTCATAAATATGACAAAAAAATAAGACCGCGTTAACAAATCATGAAGAGGAAAAAAACATACTTTCAATTATCATGGAACCAAAATTTTAACTACTGAAAAAAATACATATAAACGCGTAATTCTGGAAACTAACTATATAAAGAAGGAACAAAACACAGTAAACTTTAAAACCGATAAAAATAAACTAAATATCATATATATATAAATAAAAAGATGTTCTTGGAGATGCAGTCATATATTCAATAAAATTCTTTGATTAAAGCCGAGCTTTCGAGAATGTTTATTCTCTTCTTCAGGGCAAACTACAAATCGTTACAAAATTATTTCAACAACAACTTAAAGTATTATAACAATACTTACAATCGTGAATTTAGAATAAATTAGCCAAAAACTGGAAAGATTTCATAGCCACCAATTACAAATGTCATTATTTATATTTGTCATGGTAACGCAATAAGTAAGAAAGTATCTAGATTTTGTTGATAAAAATGAATATTACTGAATGATCTTTATATGTTTGTGGCTATTTGAACAAGGAGCACAATTAAATTAAAATTATTATTAAGGCAGATACAGGTTCAGATAAAAAAAAATATAATTTAAGTATATTGCATAAATACTTACATATATACCCATACATAGACTAAATTACTTTTATTCTGGGCTTGAACTGACAGTTAAAAGAAAAAGGTACATAATATTATGTAAAATCTCTATATAAGTGTAATCATATTCTCTCACAATACGAAACATATAAACATGATTATTCTCAAAGTGCACTGATACTTATTCCATCAAAAAGGCCGATTTTTCTCAATAATCAACCTCTAAATTTTTGGGTGAAATAGATGTTTTGAAATCCTAAAATACTCTTTAATGTTCTTTCAAATATTCATAAATATTCAAAATAATATATAAAATCATATTCTCTCACAATACGACATCAGAATGAAACATTTTGAAAATCATTCACTTTTCCAGAAACAAGCTGATATCTCTCACTAATCATTATTATTATTATTATTATTATTATTATTATTATTATTATTATTATTATTATTATTATTATTATTATTATTATTATTATTATTATTATTATTATTATTATTATTATTATTATTATTATTATTATTATTATTATTATTATTATTATTATTAATATTATTATTAATATTATTATTATTAGTATTCTCTTAAAATTCATTTTATGTTTATTTGAGATTAAATGTATAATCTATTTATGAATATTTGAAAGAACATTAAAGAGTATTTTAGGATTTCAAAACATCTATTTCACTCAAAAATTTAGAGGTTGATTAGTGAGAGAAATCGGCCTTTTTGATGGAATAAGTATCAGTGCACTTTGAGAATAATAATGTTTATATGTTTCGTATTGTGAGAGAATATGATTACACTTATATAGAAATTTTACATAATATTATGTACCTTTTTCTTTTAACTGTCAGTTCAAGCCCAGAATAAAAGTAATTTAGTCTATGTATGGGTATATATGTGAGTATTTATGCAATATACTTAAATTATATTTTTTTTTAACTGAACCTGTATCTGCCTTAATAATAATTTTAATTTAATTGTGCTCCTTGTTCAAATGCCACAAACATGTAAAGATCATTCAGTAATATTCATTTTTATCAACAAAATCTAGATACTTTCTTACTTATTGTGTTACCATGACAAATATAAATAATGACATTTGTAATTGATGGCTATGAAATCTTTCCAGCTTTTTGGCTAATTTATTCTAAATTCACGATTGTAAGTATTTTTATAATACTTTAAGTTGTTGTTGAAATAATTTTGTAACGATTTGTGGTTTGCTCTGAAGAAGAGAATAAACATTCTCGAAAGCTCGGTTTTAATCAAAGAATTTTATTGAATATATGACTGCATCCCCAAGAACATCTTTTCATTTATTATAAAATCAGTCAATAATACAAAATCTATATATATATATATATATATATATATATATATATATATATATATATATATTCTATAATAAATAAAACAATATGTTGTCTCCAAAACACCCGTTCCATGTTATCGCAAAACAGTATCTGCACAAAATATCAAAAATCAGTTTTTAAAAAAATGTTCCTAACCTAATATAACAGCCTTCCGATAACCAATTTCCTGTCATACCATCCCGTTGTTAAAACACGAACAAATATCACAAAAGCAAATTTCACAACTATGATAAAGAGGACAAAAATACCAACAAGATGATATAATTAGGTGCCAATACCTCTTATATTAAGAATTAAACCTTTTTTATTTTTTCGAATTACAAAGCTTTAGGTAAGTTATAAAATAAAAAAAGTTTCCTTGTTCCAATAATTGTAGAATATAATTAATTTTCCCGTTTTCATTTCCATAGTTTTTTATTTAATTGAAAAAGAACAGTATAAAGTTTGTACCATTTGTAGTTTTAGAGAAAAACGTGGCGCTGTTTGCTAGGTTAAAATTAAGCGACTCGACATAAAGTAAAAGATAGTTTCATGATATCTCAAATTAAAGGACATTTTGGAAGAATCCTCAGGCTCGTCAATTTTAATTCTCCATTTTGCATCTTAATAATATGTCAGTGACAGTGTAATCGATATTAATTTTTCCGTTTCAGGACTGTATGTTTAAAAAGGATTGAAAAAATATTAATCACAAGCTGTCCCAGCAGACGTCGTCGTGCCCGGAAAAGCTTTAAGTGATATGCTGACAGCAGCGCCACCTACCGGTTTCAATTGTATTTTTAAATCATCCAGGGACCCATTGGAATATAAATTGAAAATTTCATCCCAATCGGTCCAGCCGTTTGACATACTGACAACGGCGCCATCTATCAGATCCAATTGTGAATCTAAACCATTCTCGAATCCTCTTGAATATTCACAAAAAAATTCATCCCAATCGGTCCAGTCGTTTGACATACCGAAAAATTTCATTAAAATTGGTTCCGCCATTTAGGAGGAGTTTAGTCACATACACACGAACAGAAGATTTTTATATATAAAGAAAGATACTTATGTTCGGCAGACAACAGTTTAGATAAGCATTTTAAAATTAGTACCTGAACCACAGAATATAGATTGTGTGCCTGAACCATTCGAAATGATTATTATAAGAAATCTATAAATGTAAACTGTTCTGAGGACAATCAGAGTTTAATTAATTATTAACAATCCAGATTATAGAGTGTGGAAATTAATTGCTTTATGAGGATTGAGTCTTAATTATAGAGTAAATAGGTTAAGTCCTAATGAAAATGTTTTATAATCTATTTGTTACAACGATGACAGATAAAAAAATGTTTAAGAAACTTCATTCACGAATCTAGACAGATCCAAGGAATAATAAGGAAAATTGTAATAGATTAGGTCTATTACAAGAAGAAATAATAAGTTATATTTGTTTTAAGGCCATGGTTTTTCAAATTTTTGTTTAAAGAATGCATTTTTAATTTTAGTTGAATTGATAAAGGCCACGAAGATGACCGAAACGTATTTATTTTTATATTTTCTATCCCAACATTTTTTGATATGTAAACTTTTTCGACAACGAATCCGTATTACATACAGGGTGTTTCAGGGTAAGATGCTAATTTTTAAGGGGGTAAATCCCCAGGGGATTTTAAGGAGAAAATTTCAAATAAACCTATGTTCTAAAACCTACGTCCTAAGCTTCTTAACTTTTCAGCTATAGGGTGTTAAATTTCTATGAAAACATATTTTTATTATAACTTTAATAAAATTTTAGATATTTTTATCAAATTGAGCACACTCCCTTTCAGCATCCATAGCAATTTTTTGATGTGGAAGATTTTTTAAAGTTTTAACCGGTGGCGTCTGGACAGGGTGTGAAGTAGATATTTCTTAGAAAATATTATGTAGTTAGGCCGCAGGTTTTTCTTAATATAAAAAACATTTTTTAAATCCCCATTCATTATATGACAAATCTGACCCCTTCATATTTTTTCTTCCGACAAAAAATAAAAACTGTTTGGCTCAGGGAAACAAAGAATGGATGATTAAATCATAGACATTAAAATCAAATTTAATTATTTAATGAACATATCTTAATTCTAAATTAAAAGGAACTAAAATTAAACAATGTGAACAAGAACGAGAATACTTATCTAAAATTTATTTGACAAAAGTCTTTGTCCAGATTAGCTGTTGAAAGTGCACCACCTGCAATTATGCATGCTTTAGCTATTCTCCTCATAAAATCTCGTATCCTTTGGAAAACTCTGATAGTGTCACAACAAACTGTTTCTCAACTTTTGTATAGTGTCTATTGGGGTGCTATGAACCAGCGTCATAAAATATCGCCATATAAAAAGATCTAGACAATTTAGATGAATCTAGGTGGCCACGATTATGTTCCTCCCTGAAATATCCAGCGATTATTTTAATATTGATTAAAACATTCTCCTACTTGGAGACTAAAATGGGCTATTGCACCATGGTGCAAACCACATAAGATGTCGAGTTAAAATAGGCACGTCATCTGGCAAATTGGGTAAACTCTGTTCAACTCGTGATAAGTATTTACATTCAATCTACCTGGTAGGTAATAAAGTCCAATTAAATTATCACCAATAACTCCAACCACATATTTACAGAGAATTGCTCTAGGTCGTTTCATGATGACATGCAAGCTTTCTTCGTCCCAGATGATGACCAAATTTCTTATGGCATACCAGAAAAAAAATGCTTTGTCCCTGAATAAAATTTTGGAACCAAATTGAGGATTTTCGGCAAGCATTTGAAGAAACCATAGGCAGAAATTTATTCTTCATAGGAAATTCCGAGGAAGTAGGGCCTTGACCTGTTGAATAATGATAAGGATATAACAAATAATCATGAAGAATTCTACAGACTCTAACATGAGTAACATTTAAGACGTTTCCAATTTTCCTGGTACTCTTTTCAGGGTTTTGCTCCAACAAATTTAAAACAGCTTCTGAGATTACCGGTGTTGATGCAGTATAGTGGACCCCTTTTAGATAGTTTTTTGGTTTAAATAATCCCGTGTCACATAACTTTCTTTGGGTTCCTGAAATCATCCGTGCATCTGGAACTATTTATTCTATTTGGATAACGCTCTTGGTATAATTGCCTGGCTTCCAATGCATTGATGTCAGAAAGTCTGTACAGGTAATGCATATCAGCAAACTCAGCATTTGTGAAATTTATCATGATAGGTATTTATACGTTCAAGTTAAGGCAGATAGAACGTTTTTAAAATTTATGTTAGGTGAAAAGCCGTACCTTTAACAAATATCAGCCAAGATTATCTGACATTAATTATTTTGTTATTGCAAATGTTTCCTTAGCAACAACGTTCCAAGCCTACTTTTCAAAATTCATAGACACACAGTGATATACTCATTATCTATTTTTTCCATCGAGAACCGTTTGCGTTTGACAGACGAAAAGTTAAGGGTCATCTTTACTAAAAAATGAATCGTGTGTAGCAATCAAATTTCAATAAAATATCTGGAGCAGTCTGAAATAAAATTAGGCAAAATTATAATATTCGCTAATAATAATTTTAAAATGCAAAGAAAATGTTCTGATTTTTTACTGAAAAATTGCGTGTAGGACGAAAAAAATTGTCATAAAATTATAAAAAGATTTGAAAAATATTCTTTATTAGAAGAAAACCAGTGGCGTACATGATATTTTCCAACAAATAACTACTTCACACCCTGTACTAACGCCACTGGTTGAAACTTAAGAAAACCCAAATATTTTGTTTTGTTTTTAAAAATATTGTTTATTATTGCTCGTGTAATTTTGAAAATGAAGCTCTCCATGGAAGAAACAACCTTAATAAAATCATGATTCTCGTATTTGCCTGGACGGTAGCTTTTTTTATGTAATCAATCTGATTGAACATTTATAAAGGTGTTATGAATATTGTGACAATGTGAAATTGTAGGTAGTACAGTTTGAAGTCCTAGCGTAATCTAGTTATTTACTAGAAACATTTGAAGTTATATAATCATCTTGACTTCTTAGCAATTGAATCCATATTCAGAAATAATATGACTGGTACAGGATAATCTTGAATTAATCAATTTTACTTCCTTGTATTTATATCCACCCGCTACACGTGTCCAATGCATCGCTCATATTGGTATCCACCGTCAGTGACATGTTGAAGAGGGATATTAGTATAAGTTCAAAATGAAGACTGATCTAGCTCCAACTCATCGAACATCATCCGAGCCACCAGCAGCCCAGACATTTCATCCTCAGATTTAGAGGATGAACCCACCACCTCATATGCATCAGCGCTCACGTGGGTTGATTCCAGGGAGAGCAATTTGAATCTCTCCGTCTAATCCGAACACTCTACACAACCAAATCCAACAAATCAAACTGTTATCTCCAACCCCACTCTCACCAATGAAGAAGAGAGCTTCACTCTCTTCTCATATAGAATTAGCAATATACCCAAGAACATTGGCAACCAGAGAGACTTTTACAACCTCTTAAAGCGAAGAGAAGTCTTCGGCGGTAGCAACGTCATTGACACCGCCAATATATACCCCAAAAATTGCGCCAGGATGGGGCTTTCGATCAACCCTTTCCCCTCCGTCATTCATCGAAAACTAAGGGACATAATTGGAGTGGATGGTATCACTATCCTCTCTATCGATGGTCTCAAACCTAGACCGAAAACAACTCCAAGGAAGTGGAAGACGCTCTCCGAGAGCACAATATCTCAATCATTAAATGCATCCGTATTCTCTTCACTCACGAGGGCCACGCCAAGCCAGCTCGGCTTGTACGGGTCCTCACCACCGACTAAGATACCATCGAAATCCTTATCTGAGATGGCATTTAGATTTACGGCCATTTTCACCCAGTAGAGCCCTCCAAGTCCAAACTCCAAAACATCCCCAAATACTGCTCAAAGTGCACCAGAAAGGGCCACACCATTTCTGAATGAAAATAAGTTTCAATTAAGTGCTCCAACTGCCCCAAAGCCGACAAGCCTGTTTGCAGCGATTGCAAACAGGATCACCCCACCTACTCTATAAAATGCAAATTTTTCCCGGGCCCCCACTAATTACTCTGAGGTCGCTCCCCTTTTTCCAGCTAAGCAGATGATTCCCAAATCCGACAATTTCAATCCGGACAATATGATTCCCGTCGAAATTTCCCTTTCCACCCTTCTCAATGTCTTTTCAGAAAAACGAGAAGAGCTCAAAGAAGTACTCGTGCAAATTGTATGAAAGCTCTGCCACCGCAAGGTCTCTTTCACTTCCTCGAGTAAGTTCGTCTTCCTCCAATACGTAGAATAGATGGGTGATTTCACGGTGGGAACCGTGAATTGCCCGGGGCTCTCTAAAAAGAGGGCCCTTCTCCAGAATCTCCTTCAATCGTCAAATATTCAGATATTGGCTTTTTAAGAAACTCATCTGAAAACTTCCTTTATCCTTACAGGCAACAATTGCTTCCAAAACAACGCCGAAAGTGGTACAGCCATTCTTGTCAAATATTTTATTGCCACCACTCCCCACCCACTTCCACCTCATCTTGATCATCTTCAGTGTACCACAATTGACCTTCATATAGATAATCGTACTACCACTCTCTTATCCTATTATTGCCCCACAGGAAATCGATCCCCCGTGATATCCTAGAATACGTATCTAATCTAAATCGTGCCATTATCATCGAGGACTTCAATGGCAGACATACCCAATTTGGAGACCATCACACAATAAAAACGGAGTCATAATATCCGACCTTCTAATCGAATTACAACTTCTCCGACATGAAAATTAGAACATCACATTTGTCAGTCACCTTGGTTCCTCTAGTATAGATCATATCATTTGCACCCAAAATCTTGCTGGCATGGTTGATTGGACGTGCTATCTTCGCGACTCAATCGGCTCCGACCACATTCCACTCCTTCTCAACACTAACTTTCAGTGTCCCATACCCCAGTCACCACGCTATCGTGTGGTAAAGGATTACGACTGAACCGACAGGGAATCCTGGAGAAACGTCATCTCAGACAGAATAACCAATCCCTCACTCAAGAACTCTACAGAAATTGACGCAGCAATCCTATCACACGAAGCAACCATCCAAAATGCCATATCCGAGTGTGTTGCAACCCGCACCATAAATACCGCCCGAGAATCCATCCCCCGTTCTATTCTCAACCTCATTAAAGCCAAGAGAAAGGTCCTCAGAGAATACCAAAGGCACGGCGATCCTATTCTTAACAATCAATGAAAAAGGCTCAATTCTCGCATTCGTACCTCATTATCCGATTCAAAGTACAGCAGTGGAACAACGCCACGGCTAATCTTAATTTCCGAGATGGTTCCAAGTTCTGGATTAAACTCAAAACTCTAACTGGCCAGAATAGACGGCCCCCTCCCACCTGATAGTAAAAAATGGGATAATTTCCTATCCCCTTCAAAAGGCCGAAAAATTCAAAGACCACCTTCTCAGTGTATTTCAGATTCCCACGAATCCTCAGTTCAACGAACCCCATTTACGCAAAACCGAGCTTTGACGTGAGCAATTTCTGGAGAACATCCCCTGGGTCTTCCCCATCACCTACAATAACCACCCACACCTACATCCCATCACTCCGAAGTCCATGATTTACTCAAGTCTTACCAAACACTGCGCCTGGCCCAAATTACATCAATAGGAAAATCCTTAAGAAATTCCTATTCATTATGATTAACCGACTTGCTAATGGTAGCAATGGTGGAATATGGATTCCACTCCTTTCTAGAGCACGTCTATGTTCCATTCAGATGAAACACAGCCAACACAATTCTTATCTTAAAATCAAAAAAGTCCCCAACCGTTCCTAATTCGTACCGCCCTATTTCTCTTCTAGATTGCATCGGCAAAATCTTCGACAAGATCGTCTCTTCGCCCCTCCAGAACACGGTTGAGGAGAGTGGAATCATTCCACCCTTTCAGCATGGATTTAGGAAACAACAATCCATTCACGACGCAATCTTGGAACTTGACCCCCACACAACCAAATCAGTCAACAACAACATGGCATTTGATAAATTTCTTCTTTCTTATCAGATCGCACCATCCGAGTCAAAATTGGAAACCAGTTCTCCACCCCTTTCACACCAATGGTCGGCGTGCCACGGGGCTCAATCCTTGGACCCCTCCTCTACATCGTCTACACTTCCGACTTTCCCTGTCTTCAGAACTGCATCCTCTAGGCAGATGACACTGCCCACTTCACATCATCTCGCAACACCACCGCCCTCAACAGACACGGATAAAATCTATTGAACGCCTTCTCTGAGTATTGTCAGAAATAGCGCATCCTTCCCAACCCCACAAAAGCACAAACCATAGTAATAACGCACTTTCGGTCCAAAAATAAAAACCAAGATCCTACCCTTATCCATATTGAGCTTTGGGGAGAGAGACTCTGGCTGACGGACTAGGTGAACTACTTGGGAGTTTGCATAACGAGAACTCTCAACTAGTCCATCGACGTAAATTACACCCTTAACAAGGTCAGGCAGAGAGCCTCTCTAATCATGGCACTGGGTGGACGCTTTGGCAGGTGCACCTCAGAATAGCTCTCACATATATATAAAACCTTTATGAGACCGCTAGTGGACTACCGTATTGTTCCCTTTTCCACCTTGCTAACTTAGCTGTTCGAGAAAGTAGCATCATGCGAGAGAAGGATACTTAAACGTTGTCTTTACCTCGAACATGACCACCCCACCAATCAGCTCACTGAACTTATAGCTTATTACAACATTTTTCCCATTATTTCCGGGCTCGCATCACTTAAGGACATCACTTAAGGATAAATACTGTCAAAGTGCCCTTGAGCAGCCGGAGAGACGATACCAGGTATACATAGCAACTACTTTTCAACCCTGCTCCTCCCGCGCAATCCTTCCCAGAAAACCAATAATTAATAAGTAACATAATATTATTTACCTGTAATCAGGTAAAAGTATTGAAATCTTATAAAACCATACAATTCTATAAAACTAAGAAGTAAGTCTACTGATTACTAAAAATTTAATAAATAAAGAATATGTATTTATTGTTACATGAGGAACTATTCTGATATTTTGGAGTGCATAAAATCTTACTATCACGGCATAAACCCTATCTAGTATCGCAGTATTTTTTGCAAGTACATTTGAAAAATCCCATACATTTCCATGTAGATTGCAGCTTGCAAATTTTGCATTCACAGACTTCAAAACCCTTGTATTACACTATTGGTAAAGTCGAATCGGGGGTACGAAATCTCTAATGCAACCAAGAGAGAAGGCATATATGGGCTAAGTCTTCAGTTAAAAAGAGACACCTAACCACTCCAACATAACTATTGAAAGTGGGGATATGTGTGTGGTGCGGCCGAGTCTACCAGTGAACGGAACGTAAACCGAGTCAAATATTCAAATTTAGTAACAAAGGAGCTTCGATGGAATGAGCGTCTGATATTTTTTGTCGTGTGATATTTTAACGATGGTTTCATTTTTATATCATGTTATTCGCTGTTGCATTTGACATTACAAAAGCGGTATAAGAGTTAATGTTATTTATTAGCCTTAAACCTAAAAACGAAATAAGAAGGGGTACATCTCAAAAAACTATAAATTATACCTCCTATAAAATATATTTTATCGCCCAATAACTTCTTTGGTACACTCAGCTGTTAAGTAACACTTGATAATAATAATTTTTTGTTCGCATTAATACATTAATTAAAAATAGAGAAAAGGCCACCTTCGTCACGAAAATGCACGAGTTGCTGACATCACGTCATTGGCGTATGGTGTACATTGCCAACTGGTAAACAAACATCTGGCGTGTGGGACGAATTGTTAGGGTAAGTTAAGCACACAAAATAAAGCGTTTATTTTAGTGCACGTTACCAGTTTGTTCTACCTATTATGCTTCAGCGGTATCTACATTCCCTGTTCATTTTCCTCTTGCATAAAAGTGGCAACATTATTTATGATTTTTCAGGCTTGGCTCTAAATTACCAACCCTTTTCTCACCAACGAGCTTCTTTGGTGGCCGTCTTCGAAAACAATATGTGGAAATTCGCCTTCCAGAAAATATACTTAATCTCCAGATACAAAAATCGTATTCGCAAACCGACACTCTCCAGAAAAGGAATGTGGAGGATGAATGCATTTCGTACGCGCACAAAAGTGAACATAGATACAATGCACCACTCACCGCTGAAAACTTTTGGCCATCCAAGCACCTTCGTGTGAGAAGTGGCCATATCCTGAGAGGCGGGTCAAATGCAAATTTATCTTGTTTCTAACTATTTTCCAGACAAACTTAAACACAGGCAGATTACGCAAAAGTAAGATTTCTAAATGTTATTCATGCAAACACTACCTAAAGTACAAAACTACGCTTGCCATGCTATGCCACTGAAATGTATTGGCAGCTGATCGTTGCTAGGCAACGAGACAAAGTGACCAAAATTGGTTTCTGCGCTGATGACGTTGCGTTTCTCTATAAGAATAATATAAGTTAATGGACTCTAGCAGTTAATAACTCGCAGGAAGAAGGCAAAGATATTTAATCTTTGAGGAAGGCTTGCATTATACTATGTATTCCTCGAAGGAGTGCTCCCGTGGCTGATTCGACCACCTGACCTGAAGAATAGAAGATGGGAGGTAGGGGATAGCGTATTCTCTATTAAACGTCATAAACGCACAAATAATCTCCGTTAGATGCGTTTATATCGGCACCCTAGATTCGTGTTTGCCAATAGTGTATACCAGTTCTTGATCCGCATTGAGCAGTTTTTCGTTGGTTGTAACCTTTTTTGACAACTCATTAATATCATAAAATTCGTGAAACATACATAAGTCTGAGTAAAAATTATTATCGGCTTTAATGCCGAAGGTTCTGGCAAACCATAATCTTTTAGGATCCTGCCTGCTATATTTAAAGTTAAGCTTAGTAATAATTCCAAAAACCTGTTGAAAATATGTTCACTGTAACTCTAGTTATTGTTAATATTTATTCGTTGTTGCTGCCGCTTAATATTCGTTGACATAGTATCCCTATGTTTTTTCCATAGCGACATTGGGTCAGAAATAGCGGCTTCCTCAAGTATAGGTATGGTCCCATTGTAAATCATAATCAACAGCACCAAAGCTTTGCAGGCTGATTGATATGTTGGATGAATTACTCCAGCAACTGTTTTTAGGTCCAAAAGGCTTGTTGGCATTCCTTGCGTAATAATCTTAAATAATACAATTCCGTGTTATTTGGATGCACAGCATAAACCCTGTTGAGCACACAGTCTTTCTTTATTACAGGATGCCCTGACACATTCACACCTCTTTTTTTTTTTTGAGAAAATTCAATGTTTCTCCAAAGTTCTTATATGCAACGGTAGATTTAGCTCTATCACTTTATTTATCTATATACTTACATACATATTTGATGGATTTAATTGAATTGAAATATTCTACAGTTATGTAAGCCTTGAAAGTACGAGATAGAACGGTATTATAGGCAATGACCCATGAGTTATTCAGATATACAGGTATACTTGATATTTACAGTGAAGCCTCCATATTGAGTAGAACAGTAGAACGCCTTCTATATTGAGGATCTTCACCAGTTTGAGAATCTTTTATTAAAGAACGGCGATATCGTTTGGTTCAAAATTTGCTAACCATACAAGGGTATTTATATTAAGTATATCACAGGGACCATGTATCAGTTTATCCTTTCCTACCTCGTAGAGATCACTATCGTTTCAGGATCAGTATTTTAGTCACTTATTATGTTATCAACTTTGCTTGGGAGGATTCGGTTTTCCAACCAGATTAATACATGTACATGTGGCAATCCCCTTTTTTGCCATTCCCTTGTAAAAATATGGCAGCGGTAGTCACCAGAGTTGATTGCATCCTTTAAATTAATGCAGTTTTCGACTCTTATTTTTGTTGGATTATTTCGACTTTATTCGACATTTCTACGATGAATTGATTATATAGCTTACGAAAATGAAGAAGCAAACTTCCCTAATTGTCTTGTCCCATAAAATGAAATGAATAAAAGTTGGCCACTGAAACGGTTTTATTAAAAGGAGTGCATGTGTTAGCATATCGTTGTGCAGTATTTATTCTTATCGTCCTTGCTACGCAGTATTATATATTATTTACCGCAGGCGCATTATATCGACTTGCATGGTCATTTGAAGGATTTTAGTTAGAATGAATTACGACCTGGAAATCTGTTTTCCTAGATACCGTATTTAAAAGAGCTTTAAATTCTCTAACATAGATGTTAACCTCATGAAGCATTTTCTGTAATTCAAGGACTAATTTAGGTTTAATATTGTCAATTTGCATCTTATGTCTTTCTCCTTCTCATTATCGCCTACAAAATATATTTGAAGAAATGCCGGTGATAAACCTGGCCTTGAACCTTAAAAGTAGGCATATAATTGACCTCTTTTACCTCCTTACTTCCAAAAGATGTCATCTGAAAGCAACTGTTGTATTTTCTAATTGCACAGGAGAAATGTTCTGAATGGTTTTATTTGTGGTAACTTAACTTTACCACTGTTGCAACACACACCTATTCTTTCATCGTTCCACTTTTTCGCGTTACACCATTTGCAAAAAATATTCATTCTTTCTATAGTGACAATTTTATCGCAATGATAATCCATATTTATATCATAGGTAAATCCTGAATTACATTTTTGTTTTCAAGTATTTTATCGTTTTTGGCGATATTTAATAGTCTATATCCTTTTAACTTCTTTATTGTTTTTAAATTAGTTAGTTCTGGATTCTTTTCAGTATACCTTGCCACTGCTCTTCTTTTTTCTTCTGTATTCCGAAAAAGTAATTGTTCTTGAAATAAAGATTTTCTTTAAGGGATGGTTATATTCTCCTGGAATTTGAGATTTGAGAGATCCCTTCTTATTGGACCTCTACACACTACGATCAACCTGTAGGCCAAATTTAAGCTTTTACGTTAAGCGACTTTAACAGGATCGTGAATTGGCCCAATTTTTTAGAAACACCGTTTAATTTTTTTTACAATATTAAAGTATGTACAAACAATAAAATGAAATATTGGTTTTGAAGCATTTCTCCGAAACACTGAGCGCTTTTGAAAAACTTTTTTATTTAAGGGGTGGTCTTATCCCACAAAAATGAGTTTTGAGAAATCCATTGTTGTCGAAGCTCTACGCCATATAATCAGCCTGTATGCAAAATTTATTTTTTTAGGTCAAGCGGATTTAGCAGGATCGTTATTAATTACCGAACCGATATTTTCAAAAACCCTGTATACATTTTTAAGTAATCTGAAAATATGTCAAAAAATAAAATGAAATAGATGTGTTCAAGCGTATTTCCGAAAAAGTGGGCGTTCTTGAAATAAAGAATATTTTTTAATTTAAGGGGTGGTTCGATCCCTCTGGAATCTGAGTTTTCAGAAATTCCTTCTTATCGAACCTCTATACTCTGTACCCTACAGTCAACCTGCATGCCAGTTTTAAGCATTTTACTTCAAGCGGTTTAACCAGGATAGTAATTAATAAGTGATCCGAATTCTTGAACAACCTGTAGGAATTTTCTAATAAACCAAAAATATGTAACAAAATTAAATAAAATACACGTGCTTAATTTAGGGGGCGGTTTCATCCCCCTAGGATTTGAATTTTAAAAAAACCCTTCTTATCCAACCTAAACACAGTGCTATCAACCTGTCTGTAAAAGTTCAGCTTTTTTCATAGAGGGGTTTGAGCAGGATCATTATTATTCAGTGGGTCAGTGGTCATTCACCTAACTCTTTTATATATTAGTATAGAAAAGAGATTTTTGTTGGGGATGCAGTCATTGATTTAATAAAATTCTTTGGAATAAACCGAGCTTTCAAATTATCTTAACCATATAATACATTAATAATTAAACTAACTACACTCCTGAATTTAGATGAAATTTACTACAAACAGAAGGTATTTCATAACCATCAATCAGAAATGCCATAAGTTATCTATAAATGTCATGGTAACGGCATATCTAGAATTAGAAGTGTCTATATTCAAGTTGTTAGAAGAAATCTTATAGGGATGATCTTTGTGTTTGTAGATATTTGAACAAGTTAGTAATGGAGTTGATGAAATATTGAATATTTTTAATGCCTATGACGAGCATCTTCAATTTAAAGGTAAAAATTGCACAATGTCTTTCCTTTCCTTTACATCAAGATATGTTAACATGACATTTATAAATAACTAATGACATTTCTGATTGATGGTTATCAAATCTATTCTATGAATTATCTAATTTAATTATATTAAATGAGCAAATGCTTATATATATATATATATATATATATATATATATATATATATATATATATATATATATATATATATATATATATATAGATATATATATATATATATACAGGGTGTACCATTAATAATGGGAAATAATTTAACTGGAGAATCTTTGGTCCAAAATAGTAAGATTTAACCCAATTCACTTAGATAAAATGTGTCTCCTGTCTGAGTTACAGGGTGTTTTATTTAATTATTTCAAAATGATATTTCACTATTACTTTTAAACCGTTTGACCAATCTTTATCATGTTTGGTAGGAAGTGTAGACACTGCAAACTTTACTAAATTATGCTAAAGGCACGTTTCTAGCTACTAACAGAGGCGTACGACAGGGGTAAGTGAAAGGTTAACCCTTCTCAAATTCTACGCCACTGGCGGAATTTCCATTTTACTACAATTTTTCTATTCTCCAATACTTTCTGTGTAAATAATGTACTCTTTCTTCGTAGCGATAAAGTCAATATTTTTCGAGATATTTGAAGTTTGAACATAACGATGCATAATTCTAATGTGTATTTATAATGACGGTGTTTTTGGGGCATAGGCTTGCATTTATTACGCAAATGAAACTTTACCTTTGATTTTATAGGCTAAATAAGAAGACAATTTTAATAATACCTATGTAATTATCAAAAAGTCTTTTTCACATTTTTGCTACAATGATTAATACCAAAACTTAGAAATACTTAACTTAACAAATGTTCAATGTGACCCCCATTTACCTCAATATGTTTATCTATTCTTTCATTAAACGATCTTCTAATTTTAAAAAATATGTTAGCAATAAAATTAGCGGAATTCACAATTTGGTGCCTTAGGTCTTGACGATTATTTATGTCTTGTGACTATACTTATGTTTTCATATGCCCCCAAAAATAGAAATCTAAGGGATTTCCTTCGGGAGTTCTATGCGGCCACGGAAATTCACTACCTCTGCCAATCCAACGATGAGGAAATTTCTGATCTAGATAGTTCCGTACACTTAAAGGATAATGAGGTGGTGCTTCATCCTTCATGAACCACATGTCTCTTCTTGGGTCAAGTGTACCATTCAAATTTGCTGGTAATTCATAAGGACTCAACAAGCTCCAAATATACCGCACCATACATTAATCTTAAATTCATATTGGAAATGTGATTGTCGGAATAGATGCGGATGTTCAATATTCCAACTTTGACTATTTCTCCAGTTGAAAACTCCTCGAAGTGTAAAAGTGGCCTCGTCAGTAACAATAATGTTTTTAATAAAATCAGGATTTTCATTATTCCTGTTTAACATCCAATGAGCAAAATTTAATCTTAAGGGATAATCTGTATATAATAAGTTTTGTACAGATGTAAAGTGGTAAGCTCTCAGTTTTTCTTTTTTCAATAAGCCAAAAACTGAAGAATGACTTACTCCTGTCATTGCTGCTATACGCCGAGTGCTTAGTTCGGGATTATCAGCAATTCGCACAAAAATGTCATCTTCCTCGTCAACAGTTAAATTTTTAGGTCGTCCCACATCGCTTTTGGGATTGAATTGTCCAGTATCTCCTAAGGTTAAACTCTGTTTGGATACATTTCCCTATATCTTCGAGCAGCAGCAAGACAAGAATAATTTTCTTGTACATAAATAAAAATCATATCACGCATTTCACGGTTAGTAAAATTGTAATGGCGGGGCATTTTTCCTTGATGAGCTTTTTAAATTTTATAACAATCAAAATTTTCTTGACATTAAAAATCAACAACTAACAACAATGACAGCCGCCTACTAATAACGATTAATTCAGATCGGATGCAACTTCAGAAAACCTGAACTTATTTTGAATATGTCATACACACTTCGAAAGATATTACCTATTCTATCTAAATTATAAGCAGAAATGATTCAAGTGCCATTTATTTCATTGTGATAATGTAAATAAAAAATCATTTTAGTTGTTAAGTATTTTTAAATTTTGTTCATATTATTTATAGTAGCAAAAATGTGAAAAATACTTTTTGATAATTACATATAAGTGACATTGTGTCTTAGTCTTCTTATTTAACCTTAAAATCAACTGTAAAGTTTTATTTGCCTAATAAATGCAAACCTATGATCCAAAAACACCGCCATGATAGATACACATTAAAATTGTGCAGCGTTATGTTCAACTTTAAATATCGCGAAAAATAATGACTTTATCGCTACGGAGGAAGAGTACGTTATTTACACAGAAAGTATTGGAGAATAGAAAAATTGTACTAAAATGGAAATTCCTCCAGTGGCGTAGAATTTGAGAAGGGTTAACCTTTCACTTACCCCTGTCGCACGCCTCGGGTAGTAGCTAGAAACGTGTCTTTAGCATAATTTAGTAAGGTTTGCAGTGTCTACCCTTCCTACCAAACATGATAAAGATTGGTCAAACGGTTTAAAAGTAATGGTGAAAAATCATTTTGAAATAATTAAATAAAACACCCTGTAACTCAGACAGGAGACACATTTTATCTAAGTGAATTGGGTCAAATCTTATTATTTTGGACCAAAGATTCTCCAGTTGAATTATTTCCCATTATTAATGATACACCCTGTATATATATATATATATATATATATATATATACAGGGTGGGGCACCGTATACGACACGGTCTCTCAAGGGGAATCCATACAATATAATGTTTTTATGATAAACGAAATAGATGCAGAATTTTTCTGGCCACAATCTAAAATTATTTTTATACATACAGGGTGATTCAAAAAAAAGATACATATCAAAGTTATGTTTTCTTAAATTGAATGTCCTATATTTTTTATTATTTTCGGATATAAGAGTCAAAATAAAAGTGAGTTTCTTCAGTATTCCCTATACCTATCTCTTTCCATTTTGAAAATATCCAAAGATTTGTTGAAATGTAAGGTATGAACTATTTTTCTATAATTTCCAAAGTTGCTCATTTTGAACTTGAGCTATACCTTCTATCATATTGATGAAGGTCAAGGTTATAGCCAGTATCATATTTTAATGTCAAAAATCATACAGGGTGTTGGAAAAATATGGTTGTAAAATTTCAATATAAGATATTGAAAAACTTCGTTATCTTAAATGGAACACCCTCTATATTATTACATATTTTAATGCAGAATTGAATCCTCTTTCGAATTGTATAAGGGTTCCCTATAACTAAACTCAACGAATTTCTTCAATTTCGCACTTCTCTAATAATTCTGTCTTATATTCCCAATGCCATTATGATTGGGATGACGTTTTAAAATAATCATTATTATAGTTAAATTCCATTATTATTATTACAGTACTAATTGATTCACGATTATTATCCAATCTCCTAGAATTTCAAAACTCATATGAAATAATTAACTGACGGGTAATGATACTATACTATTCTATTGCTGTCGGTTTTACCCTTAAAAGACAACTACTCCATTAATATATTTTTTTTTGGAATATCAGCGTTTTACATTTACATAGATACTGTGAAACGTAAAGAAATACCTATAAGTATTTATTGATAACGTATTATTATGAAAGCCCAAGGAAAAATGTGGTAAGTCCACTCACACTTCTTTTCTACCTCTCTCAAACAAATACTGACGAATATGAGAAACATACAGACAGACAGACCAATAGCAAAACATATGTTTGTTGGACTCAAAAAGCCCTGGAACGTAGAAATAGAGTACCGAAAATTTTACACGAATACAATACTTCCCTTACACAGCTACTAGGCGTAGCGGTATAAAAGTATTAAGAACAAGACATTTATTGAATGATATAAAAATAATAACAGTATAAAAATATAATAAAATAAGAAACACTAGAGTAAATGTTCAAAATGTCGTCCATTTTCTTGAATACATAATTGAACTCTCTCTTCAAAAGATCTTTTAACTTTCCTCAACATCTGTGGTGTCACGGATCGAAAAGCGGCTCTTATTCTCTCTTTCATATTTTCAGCTGTTGTGGGCTGGGTGTCATATACAATGTTTTTAATGTATCCCCATAAAAAAAAGTCCACACATGTTAGATCTGGAGATCTTGGTGGCCAATTTTGCGAGCCGCTTCTTCCTATCCATCTGTTTGGGAAACGCCTATCAAGAAATTCTCTAACATTCCTTTGAAAATGGGCTGGAGCACCATCCAACTGCAGCCACATCTGCTGTCTGATATTCAAATGCACATTTTCTAAAAGTTCGGGTAGTTTATCACGTAAGAATCTTAGAAATTTTTGTCCATTTAAAATGCCATCAAAAAAGTAAGGACCTATTAATTGGGACCCTAGAACACCCCCCCATACATTAACTGACCATCTATGTTGGTAATTAGTATTTCGAAAAATTCGAGGATTCTCATCACTATAATAATGGAAATTATGTCTGTTCACCAGGCCGTTATTATGGAAAGTGGATTCATCAGAAAACAGAATTGAATCTAGAAAGAGTTCATTATCGCCTAATCTGTCTAGAGTCCAAACACAAAATTCAAGTCTGTGATTAAAATCCATTTCATAAAGTTCTTGGTGTATCTGAATATGGTAAGGATGAAACCGATATTTTTTCAATATTCTTGAAATGCTTCTCCTACTAATACCTGTTTCTCTTTCTATTTTGCGTTGACTGGTATGAGGGTGTTCTATAACAGATCCTATGACCACAAACTCATTTTCTTCATCATCTACAATAGGTTTTAGCGTAGTTTTTTGTTTGTAGGATACAGTACCAGAATTCCGAAATTCTCTCAGTAACCGTTCAAACACAGCTCTATTTGGATGTGATACGGTTGGATATCTTTCAGCATATACTCTTGAAGCCAATAGGCAATTTTCATGACACTCACCAATTATTAGAAGCATATTTATTCTCTCTTCGATAGGATAAGTCTTCATTTTGCTTTATTTGAATAGTACACTGATTTAAATTGTATTTATAAATTAAACGCTTCAAAACTGTCAGTTATAAAACATTTCCATGGTAACAGCCTCAAAGCTGTCCAGATTAATTGGGTAATGTTCCTACTGTGATAAAGAAGCAAAATTCAAGAAATGCCTTGAGTTTAGTTATAGGGAACCCTTATACAATTTGAAAGAGGATTCAATTCTGCATTAAAATATGTAATAATATAGAGGGTGTTCCATTTAAGATAACGAAGTTTTTCAATATCTTATATTGAAATTTTACAACCATATTTTTCCAACACCCTGTATGATTTTTGATATTGAAATATGATACAGGCTATAACCTTGACCTTTATCAATATGATAAAACCTTTAGCTCAAGTTCAAAATGAGCAACTTTGGAAATTATAGAAAAATAGTTCATACCTTACATTTCAACAAATCTTTGGATATTTTCAAAATGGAAAGAGATAGGTATAGGGAATACTGAAGAAACTCACTTTTATTTTGACTCTTATATCCGAAAATAATAAAAAATATAGGACATTCAATTTAAAAAAACATAACTTTGATATGTATCTTTTTTTTGAATCACCCTGTATGTATAAAAATAATTTTAGATTGTGGCCAGAAAAATTCTGCATCTATTTCGTTTATCACAAAAACATTATATTGTATGGATTCCCCTTGAGAGACCGTGTCGTATACGGTGCCCCACCCTGTATATATATATATATATATATACAGGGTGTATCATTAATAATGGGAAATAATTCAACTGGAGAATCTTTGGTCCAAAATAATAAGATTTGACCCAATTCACTTAGATAAAATGTGTCTCCTGTCTGAGTTACAGGGTGTTTTATTTAATTATTTCAAAATGATTTTTCACCATTACTTTTAAACCGTTTGACCAATCTTTATCATGTTTGGTAGGAAGGGTAGACACTGCAAACCTTACTAAATTATGCTAAAGACACGTTTCTAGCTACTACCCGAGGCGTGCGACAGGGGTAAGTGAAAGGTTAACCCTTCTCAAATTCTACGCCACTGGAGGAATTTCCATTTTAGTACAATTTTTCTATTCTCCAATACTTTCTGTGTAAATAACGTACTCTTCCTCCGTAGCGATAAAGTCATTATTTTTCGCGATATTTAAAGTTGAACATAACGCTGCACAATTTTAATGTGTATCTATCATGGCGGTGTTTTTGGATCATAGGTTTGCATTTATTAGGCAAATAAAACTTTACAGTTGATTTTAAGGTTAAATAAGAAGACTAAGACACAATGTCACTTATATGTAATTATCAAAAAGTATTTTTCACATTTTTGCTACTATAAATAATATGAACAAAATTTAAAAATACTTAACAACTAAAATGATTTTTTATTTACATTATCACAATGAAATAAATGGCACTTGAATCATTTCTGCTTATAATTTAGATAGAATAGGTAATATCTTTCGAAGTGTGTATGACATATTCAAAATAAGTTCAGGTTTTCTGAAGTTGCATCCGATCTGAATTAATCGTTATTAGTAGGCGGCTGTCATTGTTGTTAGTTGTTGATTTTTAATGTCAAGAAAATTTTGATTGTTATAAAATTTAAAAAGCTCATCAAGGAAAAATGCCCCGCCATTACAATTTTACTAACCGTGAAATGCGTGATATGATTTTTATTTATGTACAAGAAAATTATTCTTGTCTTGCTGCTGCTCGAAGATATAGGGAAATGTATCCAAACAGAGTTTAACCTTAGGAGATACTGGACAATTCAATCCCAAAAGCGATGTGGGACGACCTAAAAATTTAACTGTTGACGAGGAAGATGACATTTTTGTGCGAATTGCTGATAATCCCGAACTAAGCACTCGGCGTATAGCAGCAATGACAGGAGTAAGTCATTCTTCAGTTTTTGGCTTATTGAAAAAAGAAAAACTGAGAGCTTACCACTTTACATCTGTACAAAACTTATTATATACAGATTATCCCTTAAGATTAAATTTTGCTCATTGGATGTTAAACAGGAATAAAGAAAATCCTGATTTTATTAAAAACATTATTGTTACTGACGAGGCCACTTTTACACTTCGAGGAGTTTTCAACTGGAGAAATAGTCAAAGTTGGAATATTGAACATCCGCATCTATTCCGACAATCACATTTCCAATATGAATTTAAGATTAATGTATGGTGCGGTATATTTGGAGCTTGTTGAGTCCTTATGAATTACCAGCAAATTTGAATGGTACACTTGACCCAAGAAGAGACATGTGGTTCATGAAGGATGAAGCACCACCTCATTATCCTTTAAGTGTACGGAACTATCTAGATCAGAAATTTCCTCATCGTTGGATTGGCAGAGGTAGTGAATTTCCGTGGCCGCATAGAACTCCCGAAGGAAATCCCTTAGATTTCTATTTTTGGGGGCATATGAAAACATTAGTATAGTCACAAGACATAAATAATCGTCAAGACCTAAGGCACCAAATTGTGAATTCCGCTAATTTTATTGCTAACATATTTTTTAAAATTAGAAGATCGTTTAATGAAAGAATAGATAAACATATTGAGGTAAATGGGGGTCACATTGAACATTTGTTAAGTTAAGTATTTCTAAGTTTTGGTATTAATCATTGTAGCAAAAATGTGAAAAAGACTTTTTGATAATTACATAGGTATTATTAAAATTGTCTTCTTATTTAGCCTATAAAATCAAAGGTAAAGTTTCATTTGCGTAATAAATGCAAGCCTATGCCCCAAAAACACCGTCATTATAAATACACATTAGAATTATGCATCGTTATGTTCAAACTTCAAATATCTCGAAAAATATTGACTTTATCGCTACGAAGAAAGAGTACATTATTTACACAGAAAGTATTGGAGAATAGAAAAATTGTAGTAAAATGGAAATTCCGCCAGTGGCGTAGAATTTGAGAAGGGTTAACCTTTCACTTACCCCTGTCGTACGCCTCTGTTAGTAGCTAGAAACGTGCCTTTAGCATAATTTAGTAAAGTTTGCAGTGTCTACACTTCCTACCAAACATGATAAAGATTGGTCAAACGGTTTAAAAGTAATAGTGAAATATCATTTTGAAATAATTAAATAAAACACCCTGTAACTCAGACAGGAGACACATTTTATCTAAGTGAATTGGGTTAAATCTTACTATTTTGGACCAAAGATTCTCCAGTTAAATTATTTCCCATTATTAATGGTACACCCTGTATATATATATATATATATATCTATATATATATATATATATATATATATATATATATATATATATATATAAGCATTTGCTCATTTAATATAATTAAATTAGATAATTCATAGAATAGATTTGATAACCATCAATCAGAAATGTCATTAGTTATTTATAAATGTCATGTTAACATATCTTGATGTAAAGGAAAGGAAAGACATTGTGCAATTTTTACCTTTAAATTGAAGATGCTCGTCATAGGCATTAAAAATATTCAATATTTCATCAACTCCATTACTAACTTGTTCAAATATCTACAAACACAAAGATCATCCCTATAAGATTTCTTCTAATAACTTGAATATAGACACTTCTAATTCTAGATATGCCGTTACCATGACATTTATAGATAACTTATGGCATTTCTGATTGATGGTTATGAAATACCTTCTGTTTGTAGTAAATTTCATCTAAATTCAGGAGTGTAGTTAGTTTAATTATTAATGTATTATATGGTTAAGATAATTTGAAAGCTCGGTTTATTCCAAAGAATTTTATTAAATCAATGACTGCATCCCCAACAAAAATCTCTTTTCTATACTAATATATAAAAGAGTTAGGTGAATGACCACTGACCCACTGAATAATAATGATCCTGCTCAAACCCCTCTATGAAAAAAGCTGAACTTTTACAGACAGGTTGATAGCACTGTGTTTAGGTTGGATAAGAAGGGTTTTTTTAAAATTCAAATCCTAGGGGGATGAAACCGCCCCCTAAATTAAGCACGTGTATTTTATTTAATTTTGTTACATATTTTTGGTTTATTAGAAAATTCCTACAGGTTGTTCAAGAATTCGGATCACTTATTAATTACTATCCTGGTTAAACCGCTTGAAGTAAAATGCTTAAAACTGGCATGCAGGTTGACTGTAGGGTACAGAGTATAGAGGTTCGATAAGAAGGAATTTCTGAAAACTCAGATTCCAGAGGGATCGAACCACCCCTTAAATTAAAAAATATTCTTTATTTCAAGAACGCCCACTTTTTCGGAAATACGCTTGAACACATCTATTTCATTTTATTTTTTGACATATTTTCAGATTACTTAAAAATGTATACAGGGTTTTTGAAAATATCGGTTCGGTAATTAATAACGATCCTGCTAAATCCGCTTGACCTAAAAAAATAAATTTTGCATACAGGCTGATTATATGGCGTAGAGCTTCGACAACAATGGATTTCTCAAAACTCAAATTTCTGTGGGATAAGACCACCCCTTAAATAAAAAAGTTTTTCAAAAGCGCTCAGTGTTTCGGAGAAATGCTTCAAAACCAATATTTCATTTTATTGTTTGTACATACTTTAATATTGTAAAAAAAATTAAACGGTGTTTCTAAAAAATTGGGCCAATTCACGATCCTGTTAAAGTCGCTTAACGTAAAAGCTTAAATTTGGCCTACAGGTTGATCGTAGTGTGTAGAGGTCCAATAAGAAGGGATCTCTCAAATCTCAAATTCCAGGAGAATATAACCATCCCTTAAAGAAAATCTTTATTTCAAGAACAATTACTTTTTCGGAATACGTTATTTACACAGAAAGTATTGGAGAATAGAAAAATTGTACTAAAATGGAAATTCCTCCAGTGGCGTAGAATTTGAGAAGGGTTAACCTTTCACTTACCCCTGTCGCACGCCTCGGGTAGTAGCTAGAAACGTGTCTTTAGCATAATTTAGTAAGGTTTGCAGTGTCTACCCTTCCTACCAAACATGATAAAGATTGGTCAAACGGTTTAAAAGTAATGGTGAAAAATCATTTTGAAATAATTAAATAAAACACCCTGTAACTCAGACAGGAGACACATTTTATCTAAGTGAATTGGGTCAAATCTTATTATTTTGGACCAAAGATTCTCCAGTTGAATTATTTCCCATTATTAATGATACACCCTGTATATATATATATATATATATATATATATATATATATATATATATATATATATATATATATATATACGTAGATATAACGGGAAAACAGCAAAAATTGTCCAATTTCGTAAACTCTATATTTCACATCAACGTTTCGACATAATACATGTCTTCATCAGGGTGCTATAATATTAATTCTATAAGTATAAATACATAGAAATATAATAATTCTTACCAAAACTGTGAGGGTATTAAAAATTGACAAATTTAGAAAAACATCAGGATATACATATCAATAGTAATACTTGTACCGATTTTTTATAAATTATATGTTAAAAATCTTCATTTCAATAGCAGCTACGAAATAATTTTGAAATAGTTTAGAGAGCTTTCGGTTTATTTGTTCAAATCTTCATCAGTCTTCTACGGATAAAACAGTGGAAATATAATGCATCATTATAGAAAGTAAGTAAAACAAACACATATGAATAAACACATTACAGACACAGTGCTGTTTCGACAGATGACACACGGCTGGATATTTCGGGGTCTATTAATTGGATATTCTATTCTACATGTAAAGGTTCTGTTCCGTATTGTAACAATAAGATGACGTATACAAAAACAAAAAGAATGCAAATGTCTAGATTCATTAAAATACAATTCCTTGGAAACACAAATAAAATCACAAAACACATAGTAATTTAGAACACCAGGAGTTGCCAGTTTCTGATAGAGACATGTTAGAATCTCTTGGTAATGGGGATGACCCCGCGGCATACCAAACTGCCACTAAGGATCCGGTGGTTATCCTCAAACTAGTTACTTAGACGCGTATTATTATGGTATGTGTAATCCAAAAAGAGAATGTTCGAATATAACACATTCAGATTTGCTACATCTGATCTCTTGTTCAATAGATTAGTGCCATTATGAATCTCGGCCATCTCCAAAAAGGATCATTTGAATAAATTGGGTTCATTGGCCAGGACTTCAGCATTGTCAAAGTCAGGTTGATGTATCGACATGTTGTGCAAGTGTGCAGGCTTCCTTTCTATGTCTTATATCACTTCTATGGGATACTATTCTAGACTGTAGATTTCTAGAAGTCATTCCTATATTTGCAAGATCGCAGTTGCCACAATTTATTTTGTATACTACATTCGTACGGGCTAGAGGATTAATTTTATCCTTAAGATTGGTGAACAGATTTCCTACATTCTTGATGGATTTAGGTACAACTATAATATTCGTTTCAGCGTTAAGAATTTTAACAATTTTCAGTGTTATTTCTTTGATGGATGGGATTGAGCTGTATTTAATGATTGGAGGATCTGTAGGACTACTATCAAGAGGTATCGGTGACTCAAACGATGTTGGGTTGGATTTCATCGGGTGAAGAGTAAATCAGCTTTTTGAGTAAGTTTTTTGGGTAAGAATTTTTTCTCATTAAATTGAATAATATGTTGAGGTTTTTTCCCGGAGGGAAAGAGTGTGCAATTCGAGTAACCCTATCTTTTAAACCAAGGATAAAATTGATTTTTATTTTTAGTGAATGATCCGAAAAATAGTTGACGTATCTACCAGAACTAGATGGTTTTTAATACCAATCTGGAATTACTTTATTGCTGTCTGTCCTAATCAGTCTTGTGTCCAAGAATGGTACACTGTTATTCCGTTCAATTTCCATAGTAAATTGCAGGTGGTTGTTATATTCATTAAAGATTTTTAGAACTAATTGTTCTTCGCCTGCTGGAACTGCACATATGATGTCGTCTACAAACTTCTTAAGAAAAGGCAGTGAAAAGGTTAATCTGGGAATGCAGTGTTCAAGGAGATCATTCATCACATATTGAGCTAGTATAGGGGATATTTTAGAACCCATAGATTTACCAAAAACTTGTTTGTAATATTGATCATTGAAAACAAAATAAGTGGTGTTGTAAATAAGTTCTATGTTTCTTTTGAAGTTTTCTTCCTTAAGGGAACAATGATTCTTAATCATCCTAATGTTTATGAATGCTTTGAATTACTAGCTCTAAGGAGATATTGGTAAACGGAGATACTACATCCAAGCTGACCAGGACATAGTTTTCGGAGAGTTAAAATTTGTTAAATAGGGTTGAAAATTCAAAAGTGTCCTTGACAAAGTAGGGTTTGTTGCGTTTGTAAGCAAGAGTGAGAGCATCTGTAATAAATTGCGTTAACTTCAAGTTGGGTGTTTCGATGGAAGAAATTATTGGACGTACGGATAATATTGGCTTGTGAACCTTGGGCAGGGCATAAAACCTAGGGTCGACGCCATTGTAACATAGTAATTTTTTCTTTGCAATTCACCCAATAAAATCGCTCTCGAATCTTCTGCAGAGTCTTGGTGATTCCAAAATGCCCACCCGAGGCTCCATCATAAAGCTGACGTAGTACCTCCGGCACTTTGCTTCTTGGCACAACTAGTTGTAATCTGGATTCACTGCCATCTTCAGACTCAAAGGTTCTATTCAGCAAATCATCTCTTAACACAAAGAATGGGGCTCCAATATGCTTTCACTTCAGGGCTTCGTAAGCTTATATCCTGCCAAGACGGCCTCTCCTTACGGCGCATCCACTCCAAGACCTCTCTCAAACATGGGTCGTTCTCTTGGGCCAGTTGCATTTGTTTAGGGCAAAGCTTCTCTTCCATCTTCGAGCAGTGGGTGCAGTTATAGTTGCACGGTCTTCTGGATAAGGCATCTGCGTTTCCATGAGTTTTTCCTGCCCTGTACTCGATGTCATAGTCATATTCCTGAAGACGTTCTAACCATATAGCCACTTGTCCTTCAGGATTACGGAATTGCAGAAGCCACTTCAACGCTGCATGGTCAGTTCTAACTAGAAAGCAGCGACCATACAAATACTTATGAAAGTGTTCGCAGGTTTTCACTACCCCCAACAGTTCCCTTCTGGTAACGCGATAGGTGCTCTCCAATTTTGACAAAACCTTGCTGAAGTAGGCAATCACTTTCTCCTGCCCGTCTTAAATCTGAGAGAGGACAGCACCAATGGCTCTATTACTGGCATCTGTGTCCAACACGAGTTTTCCGTCATGCCTCGGATAGCCCAAGATTGGTGCACTGATAAGAGCTTCTTGCAGTTGTTCGAAAACTCTCTGACACTTATCATTCCAGGAATATTCACAAACCGTTGACAGTAGGTACACAAGCTCAGAAAACTTCAAATCTCATGCTTGTTCTTGGGAATAGGCAATTCCTTAATAGCTGGGTCTGCCGTGACGCCGTCCCCAGATACGATGTGACCCAGATATCTTACTTCACGTCGGAACAGACAACATTTGGAAAACTTCTCTTAAATTCTTCGAGTGTTCCTCAAATGATATTCCTACCACGATTACGTCATCCAAATACGCTAGGCAGGTTTGCCATGTCAGTCCTCTCCACACTGCTTCCATGAGTCTCTCAAATGTAACGGGAGCATTGCATAGTCCAAACGGCATCACAGTGAATTGCCAGAGCCCTGATCCTATCGAGAAAGCAGTCTTTTCTCGATCTGCGGAATCCATTCCAACTTGCCAGTATCCACTTTTCAGATCTAGTGTAGAAAATCATCGTGACCCAGAGAGAGTATCTAGGGTGTCATCTATTCTGGGTAACGGATAACTATCCTTCTTAGTGACTGAATTCAGAAGTCGGTAATCAACACAGAATCTTGTAAAACCATCCTTTTTCTTTACGAGCACCAATGGCGAGGTCCATGGACCATTTGATGGCTCAATGACTCCTTGTTTGCTCATTTCTTGAATCATTTTCTCGGCTTCGTCTCTTTTGGCCAATGGAAGTCTTCTTGGCTGCTGTCTTATTGTCTGAGCGTTCCTCGTGTTTATCTTGTGAGTTACTATACTTGTTTTACCTTTGTTTTCTTCTTCAATCGCAAATACGTCTTGGAATTCCACAAGCATATCTCTCACTTTTCGTAATTGTTTCTAGTCTAAGTTCTGGACAGTCTTGATGACCACATCAATCAGCTCTTTCGAATATCTGGTCCTGGATGGTTTACTAATCGTTCTTCTAGAGCATATCGCCGATACAGGAACACAATTTCCAACCATACTTCCCTTACTCAACTTGATGGGGCTCTGCTTTAGATTCATTACTCTGACAGGAACGACATCTCCTACTCGAACAAGAGCTTTAGCTGTCAAAAATTCCTTATTATTAATTTCTTCTACCAGTCTCAGACTTCCAGATTTGCAATTTCCGTCCGGGTTGGTCATCAATATTTTTTCACTATAGCCGGGTATTATTACGTCACTAGTCGTTGTCAATCGGACAATATCTTCGTTATCCTCGTGAAAGGGCAGTTCTTCATTGTCGACCTTCAAGACACCATTTTTGATATCCAACACAGCCCCAAGTTTCTTCAAAAGGTCCATTCCCAAAATAAACTGGTCAGATAAGTCAGCAATTAAAACTCTGTGCTTGATGGTGATCTTGCCAATGCTGATGGTCATGCTCGCTTCACCATGTGTTCCTATTTTCTCCCCAGTAGCTGTTCTGAGTTGGACCTTTGTTGGTAGTATCCGGGAATGATCTGTGATGAGCTCTGGTCTGGCTACTGTTCTTGTTGCACCGGTGTCTATTAGGAGTGTTCTGTCTTCCCCATTGATTCGACCATCGATGTATAAACTCAAGGCTCCGCCAGAAGATGACACATTGACCGTAATTACTGGGACACTAATTCTTCATATCGACGATGGCCCCCTCATCTCGACCCTTTCCAGTTTTCCCATTGTGCAACCCTCTTCTCACAACTGCGGCGTACGTGTCCTAGCTCACCACAGTTCCAACACCTTGGCTCTCTCTTCTTTGATTGCGCTCCCGTAACTAGCTTCCTTATCATTTCAGGGACTCTCTGTTGGACTGATCTTCTTCCTCGATTGCTCTTAAACGGTGCCCTCAGGAAGTTTAGCTTGCGGCTTCATGCTCCAAAGCAATAGCTAGTGCTTCTTCTAGCAATTTTGGCCTGCCCAGCTTCAACGCCTTCTGCAGCTCAATCTCCCTCAATCCGTTTA
Organism: Crioceris asparagi; assembly: GCA_958507055.1. NCBI lineage: Eukaryota > Metazoa > Arthropoda > Insecta > Coleoptera > Chrysomelidae > Crioceris > Crioceris asparagi. Next base: position 70,568,951 of record OY293827.1, on the reverse strand, counting down.
CAAATACAAATACAATACAATTTCATCAAGGAAGCTATCGGCAGCTGTAGGATTTGCTAGTCGCAAAATACGAGCTTCCTCTCCTTCAAACTCTTGCAGATTCTCATTTGCACGTTGCACCCGAGACCGCAGTTGTGCTTTGTATACTTGCTGGAGATGACTGTCTCCATAACGATTCTCCAATTTAGAAAGCAAGACTTGGTAGTTTGCCTGGCTAGCCGGAATATACCTTAGAATGTCTGCATCACCTCGTAAAGCAGAAATGTCATTAGTTATTCTGATTGATGACTATGAAATCTTTCCTGTTTGTGGTTAATTTTAAGTAAATTCACGAATTTGGCCCCGACGAAGAGAATAAACATTCTCGAAAGCTTGGCATAATCCAAAGAATTTTATCTATTAAATGACTGCATCCCCAACAAAAATCTATTTTATCAAACAATAAACCAGTCAAGAATTCAGAATCTATATATATATATATATATATATATATATATATATATATATATATATATATATATATATATATATATATATATATAATAGCAAATTTTATCTCGGAATCTGGTCGATTTCGATGAAAATTCATATGTTTGGGTTTTAGAGTGTATTGAATGGATTGGTTGTATTCACATTCACAAGAAAAATCGTTTTGAGCAATTAATATTCTCATTTTAAGAGTTCTACAGATTATATCTAGGATACCAATATGAATCCATTAACATCAAAGGAAAAAATAGTCCTATGGTTAAGCTTCCGGGTATTGATTTAGAGTTCCTCGGTTCGAATTATGATCACCATAGATTTTTTTTTAACAAAACCCATTTTTGAAATAAAAGATGTTAATATGAGTTTCAAATAATTTAATCAGAGATTTTCAATGAAAATTTGTACATATCTAATATATTGCGACCCTTAAGGTACACATAAGTTATTTCAAGAAAGGGTTTGAAGATTTTGATAGAAATTAGCAAAAAGGGGTTTTCGGAGTCGAGAAATCGATTGACGATCCTTTCATATTTAATCGGTGTGACTTTCGTCCATCCACACTAGCTATTTCAAGGGTTTTGTTATATTTATCATTCATATTTATTTCAAAATCTATAACTTAAGAATATGTGAACAATAAAAGCAGTATTTAACGATCGCAATACATTTTAACCAGAAACCATTTTTTAATAACTTTAAATATACTTAGTAACTCTTATAGACCCATCTTAAATCCTGTTTTACCCGAGCAAAGATCGGTCTCCAGATATGTGATAAAGATAATTTGTTATGTGATAATTTTTAGTTTGCCCTAACGAATAGAATAAACATTCTCAAGCTGGGCTTATTTCAAAGAATTTTATTTAATATATGACAGCATCCCCATCAAAAATCTCTTTTACCAAAGATTGAACCATTCAAGAATTAAAAATCAAACTGTATACATACATTGTATATACATATATAACAATGTTAAGGCAATGAAAGGGAAGCCCGTTCAGTTCATGAAAATGAAACGACGATGAGTATTAATTTTTAGGGAACCGTTCATTATCTTCTAGCTATATTTGCTTAGAATACTGTTACCATAGATATTGCCAGCAAGCTTTATCTGAAATCACAGCGACCATTCTAGATAAGAATCTCCATATTTACAAAACTATTTCCCAGGAACATATTTCACTTTTTGACAAAGGCCGAACACAAATTTCTCTGAATAGATTGCCTACGTATTTGTCAAGATGAACAGTCTCTTTCATATAATTATTCTCTTTTTTCTATATCGTCATGGTATCTAGAGGCCCATACTCAGATTGTTATTTGCTTTGAAAGAAATTATTAATTTGAATATTAATTTCCTCCATAGCATTAACCAGAATCTCCTTGTGCAAAAACAACCGTATTTATTCAATCCCAAACACCCCTTGGCGTTAATTTTCAGATCTTTTTCATAATATAATCTAATGGTTCTCCCGAAAGATACGATCGTCTCTTTTTTTCAAAAGCTCCAAAAGATCGCGTTTCATTAGACGTGGAAAGAGATATTCAACGTTGGATGTACATATAGTCAAAGATTCGTTTGGCTCCAAGAAATTAAATTAACGAGGATATTTATAAAGCCTTATCTGAAGGACATTTTCAACTGGATATAAAACGTGAACGAGATAATATACGTGTGCTAGAAAATGAGACGCAATCGCGACGAAGGTTCTTATCGTGTACGCCTCTTGGCGCAAATCTGCAAAAGTCGCTGTTCCGGTAGATTAGGCGTCAGTAATGTGGTGTTGTTTAATAATACACTCTAATAGGCCCATCTTCTAGTTCTTTGCTGTAAGACTGATATCGCGGTGAATAATATTAACCTTGGTTATTGTCAGGGTAAATACAGTGACGACTTGTGAAAACGGTCGAGCTATGTAAAACCATTATTTTATGCTTCCCTTTTCTCGTTTCACTTCTCAGTTCCCTATTTGGAACCGAATCGAAAATCTCCTTTTTGCGAAAATTTAAATATTTTTATACAATTACCGGAATCCGTATACTTAGAGAAAGACATTAATAAAAAATAGATCTTTCATGTTGGGTATAAAAAAGAACTTCTTAAAAAATCTTCTTGGAATTTGGTGTATCATGACAAATTTGAGAAATGACTGCACTGAAAAGAGGTCATCAAATAGAAAAAAATACAAAGAAAGTTTTCTGGGTTACTCGCTCATTAATAAAGAGAGTTAATAATAAGCAAAAAAAATAAAAATAATTTATTGAGAAAGCAATTTAAAATTTATAGGAATAAACTAATTGTTCTGATTAAAATAACTAGATATAATTATTACAAATCCCAGATGAACATAGGTTTAACAATTTAAAAAACCTATGAAAAGTCGTAAGAGAAATTAGTAAAACTATTGAATCCCCCAAATGCATCAATCCTGTCAAGAATGAAAAAGAAGATCTATTAATCGCGGACAAATTCAATATAACTTTCTATAACATTGGAAAACGTTTATCCGTAAAAATATTACTCAATACAAATAATAACTGTCAAAGTACACGTCGAATGTTTTTTTATTATTCCAACCAACCGTGAAGAACTAGAATCCTTATAAGAACCCTTACGTCGAAACGAGCACCCGGATCAGATCGAATTCAGATTCAAAGATTATTTATCTATTGGGAATGATCCAATGCAATTGTAATTCTCATTTTCAAAAAATGCAATAAGTACAAGCTCCAAAACTATAGACCAATAAACTTGCTATCAGTGCTCTACAAAGTATTGACAAGAATTATCACCCAATCAATAAATTAGATAACTAGCGCGATTTAGACAGACGAGAACTATGGAACACCTGCAAACGGTAAAGATATAAACAGAAAAAGTAAATGAATAAAATATCACACTTTGGATGCCAATGATAGACAATGAGAAGACTTAATAAAGTTTAACGTTTTAAGCGTTGTGGGGTAAATTCGCAAATTGCTTCCAATGGCTTATTTTGAATACCTTGTGAACGATATATATATATATATATATATATATATATATATATATATATATATATATATATATATATATATATATATATGTATATATATCTGGAGCCATGAGAGAGAGAGAGAGAGAGAAATGCTTTATTGTCGAAAAAATATAAATTTTGTAGACAAAGCAAAATAAAAATATCAAAATCAACCACTACAAAACAAAACAAAGGCAAAACTAAAAATTAAATTAAAATTAAATAAATTTATATAATATAAAACAAAAATATAAAAATATAAAGATGTAAAAATATAAGATAGTAAGTATCAGAATGAAACCTACAGCTGTATATTCGGTTAGAAAGTAAGTTAACATACAGCTGTAAATTCAGTCAGAAGGTAAACACTAACTAAATCACAAAACAAAAACAAATTTTGTACAAACAATAAACCAGTGATTGAGCTGAGCAGAAACGTGCCTTAGTGAAAGAAGTCGTTAACTGCATAAAAGGCATTATCCTAGGTAGTAGGTATTTAATTGAATCTGGGATAAGCCGTTATAGATTTAATTTTGTGTGACAGATGATTTTACATTACAAAAGACCCTTAGGATATCAAACATCAAATAATATTCACTAAACCAGTGGGTGTAAGAAGCTTAATATTAAGTATTAACAATTTTTAACAAAAAATTCGCTTACTGCATAAAAGGCTCTCTCCAGTAAGTATGATTTCAAAACCTTTCGAAATTCAGGAAAAGATCTTATGGATTTGATTTCAAATGGTAAATGATTGTGCATTTTTTTTGCATTGTACAGTATAGAGCTTTTAACCAACTCTGAGCGAGGGGTTGGCAGATAAAGATCATGCTCCGTGTTTCTAAGCGGATAGTTGTGAGATGGCCTCTCTGGAATAGAAGATACGTGCTTGCGGATTAAGGATACAGATTCAAATATGAATAGGGACGGAAGAGTTAATATTTTAAATTTTTTAAAGTAATCCTGGCAGTGAGTCCTACTGCTAAGTCTCAGTGAATACCGAACAGCTCTCTTCTGCAGTTTAAAAATACGTTCAAATTGAGTTGCACAACACGTACCCCAGAATGGAAGGGCGTATCGGAGATGCGACTCAAAAATGGCATAATAGACTGTTCTAGAAGTAGACAAGTTGAGCTCCTTGGAAACTGATCTCAGCGCAAAGCAGGCAGAACTTAACCTTTTAGATAAAGCATCGATGTGCAAGTCCCATTTTAAGCGGTTGTCTACAATAAGCCCCAAGAATTTCACAGATTCAACGGCCTCAATAGTGGTGTTATTAAGTACAAAAGATTGCAATGTACTTTTATATGATAAAACTTTTGTTTTAGAAACATTGAGGCATAGGAGATTTGAATCGCACCAAGATTTATTCGTGACTAAGTCTCTAGATACAGTCCTATGAAGTGTCGTAATATCCGGGTTGCTCCACGTGAAACTAGTATCATCCGCAAAGAGGCAGATTTCACCGCTAATGTTAAGACTAGTAATGTCGTTGATAAAAAGCAGAAACCAAATAGGGCCCAGTACTGAACCTTGAGGCACTCCATATTCAATTGGTTTGCAAGAAGACATCGACGTATCAACCCTCACAATCTGAGTCCTGCTGTTGAGATACGACTTAAACCATTCGTGGGACACTCCTCTGAAACCGTAGTACTCCAATTTATTAGTTAATATATTATGATCTACGCAATCAAAAGCCTTAGAGAAATCACAGAAAATTGTTGCTATAGAGTGATGGTTGATCAGGTTTGAGTATACATTATTAAAGAGGGAAAACATGGCATCATTTGTGCATTTGTTACTTAAAAATCCAAATTGATAGGTAGAGAGTATATTATATTTAAAAAGAAAAGATAGAAGCCTTTTTTTAACCAATCTTTCGATGATCTTTGATAATGTGGGAAGGAGTGCAATTGGGCGATAGTTCGAAGCTTGATCTTTATCTCCTCCTTTATGCAGAGGAACAATTATTGCCGTCTTAAGACAGTTTGGAAAAACTCCATTTTGGAATGATTTGTTAATTAAAGTAATAAAATGATTCAATGTGCATTCCGGCAGGTTCGAGCACATTTTCAGAGTAAGCCCATCAGCCCCAGATGAAGATTTGTTTTTAATGTCATTAATTGTACTGTTAAGCTCTGCTAATACTACGGGTGTAAAGAAGAAACTGTGTAAATTCATATTAGCCTTAGGGAGAAATGAGAGGGGGTCATCGGAAGGAGTTATGGTGTTCTTTAAATGTTTTGCTACATCTACAAAGTAATTATTTAGGTTCTCGGGTGAAATAGAGATTGTGTTAGATGGTGAGGTCTTATTTCTTAAGTCATTCACAATAGACCACATTTCTTTAGCAACATTACCGGAATTGGCCAGCCTCCTATTATAATAAATGTCCTTGGCAGCTTTTATAGTCTTATGATAGATTTTTCTGTAACGTTTTACGTAATCATGGTAGAAGACGCTGTCCGATGATTTTTTTATGTAGGATAGTGAGCGCATGTTCTTTGCAGATGTACGTAAGCCTTTAGTAGACCAGGGTTTATGTTGTTTGATTTTTAGAGGCCTAAGAGGAAAGGATTTGAATGCCAAGTTAGATAATGTTTTTATAAATCTCGGAAATTCGATATTGACATCGTCAGATAGGACAAACCAGTCTGTTGTTAGACATAGGTGCTTGAAATTACGAAAATTTTTATCAGAAAAAATACGGCATAATTTGCGCGAAGCATTTTTGCACTTATATTTAGCCGAAAATTTTGTTAGTATTGCTTCATGATCCGAGAAACCTGAATTAAGGACAGTACAGTCAACGAATTTTGGATCGAAGGATGATACGACATAGTCTATAGTACTAGAACTAGTTTTAGTTATTCTGGTTGGTGAGTTAACATGCATGATTATGCCAAAAGAGTCGAAAATGGACTGAAGAGATTCTTGAGCAGTACACACATTGGAAAAGTCAATATTAAGGTCTCCACATAAAATTAACTTGCTTTTTAAAGGCAGGGATTCAAGCAAGCTCAGTAATTTTTGACTGAATATATGCAAGTCAGCGTCAGGTGTTCTGTAAATACAAACTATATAAAGATTATAAGCATTATGATAGACAATGGAAAATTCAAATACTTTTTCAGACAATAGTTTATCGAATTTAGTTACAGCCGAAAAGTCGCTATTTGTAGACATTATCATAGTACCTCCATGAGATAAATTACTTCTATTAAATCTAGTTACTGTAGCGTAATTTTTGATAAACACAGGCTCATCAACATTTAACCAATGCTCAGTTATGGCAATAACTTCTGGAAAATTAAGTTCTTCTAATAAGAGAAATAATTCATCTGTTTTGTGTCTTAAGGACTGAATATTAATAAGAAAAACACTAAGCTTGCCATCGTCCAATTTTACAGAGGGTGCTTGATCCTCTGTTCGCGTCAATTTAGTTAAAAATTTTGATTCCTTTTTGGAGAGCCAGTAGAAAAATATTTGCCATGACTCTCCCTAATTTTCTGAAGCTGTTGAAGTTTCTCGGATGAAAAGAAAGACCTGAAGGCAGCAAGATCAGCTTCCACTTCGGCTGAGCCAATACCATATGCGTTGTGGTAGCGATAATACAACTTACGCAAGGTGTCCACGTCACTAGGAAGTCCCTCTGAAGCTAGAGTTAATTTGATGCTGGTGGTGGTGTGCCCTTCAAAACATACACTGGATGGTTGGTCATGGAGATAGGCTAGAAATAGCCGAAGAGCTTTTAATAAGGAAGAGTCCCTCAGTCTAGCCAACAAATAACGACCATCAGCCGTATCCGAATTTCGGGACAGCCGCACTATAGGTGGAGTCATCGGGTCAATATTTAGCAAACTATCTTTCCTTGTACTTTTTTCCATGACAAAGTCTACATTTTCCTGCGCAAGAGACTTACAGGCAGCTAAAGCCTCCCTGTCAGATCCAATCTTAACAGATTTGATCTCCCTAGCTTTTACAGGTGTTAAGTCAGGGCGTGGTGTTGGGCTACGGCTGTCTACAGAGGTTGGAATATAATGACAGCCTGTGGTCGAAAAACTTGACGCTGGTGGTGAAATCTTTAAGGGTGTTAAAGATGATTTTGCGATTTCAGTGCCTAGCGGCCACATCCTTGGGTCTTTTAGCTGCTTTAGGTGACTTTTATTCTGCACACCAATTTTGAAGTCGGAGTGCGAACTGTCCTTATTCTTCAGCATTGGAAAGCATCGAATAAAGTCAGTAGTTCCAAGTTTTTCCTTCGCATAGTGTGCAAGAAGGGTAGCGCTATATGTCGATGGGATTTTGGACACTACCACATAATGCCATTCTTCTTTATTGGAGGATTTAGGAGGTTTGGGCGTAATGTCTTTTGGAGAAGTCAAAACCTCTGTGTTTTGGTTATCCGTATGGTTGGTTTGAGTCGAAACGGACTTTTTCACTATTGGTGGGTTACTTCTAGTAATTGGCTTATCATTGGTAGCCAACTTTTCAACCGTGTGTGCTATTTGGTTTATACTTTTTTTCATATCGGCCATTTCCTTCAATAACTCATCCTTTGATGAGTCATGAATCTGAACTTTAATAGATTCGTCTTGATTGTCCGTTAAAATAGATGACAGATTAAAAATATCCTGTTTCATTTCCTTGATAGAATGGAACAGAGATTCTGGTGTAATTTCCGCCAATCGTGTCTGTTGACTATGAATCTCATCTATCTTTTTGTATAACGTTTTCCATTTGGCATCATGAGTATTTAAAATGTCGTACATTTCAGAAAATATTGGAAGCAGGTCATTATTTTTCTTTAAGCATGTTCCTAGAGCTTCAACATTTTCTATAGAAATCTGCGATTTATGTACCTGTGATATTTTGTCGTGAAGATATTTTAAGGTAGGAGAGTCACAAACATTACAAAAAAATCGAATGTTATGGAACTTTTGGTGGTAGAGCACTTTTGTTGTCGACTTATCCAGCCCAGTACAGGTCATACAAAAAATCCGGCGACACTCTCCACTGCAGCGAAGTTTGTATTTGTCCTTTTCCGAGACGATTGTTTGGCAGGAATCACACTTAAATTCAGACATTTTAAAGTTAAAGTTCAATTTTTGTAAATAAAAATAAAAGTCAATGACACAGTAAAAGTTTGCACACACACGGTAGGTCAAGTTAAATACGGGTTCAATGTTAACGCACACCAGGTCAAAATTTTTACAGTCAGTAAAACACACGTACAATGATAAATCACACGCTGGTTCGAAGTCAATAACACAAAATAGTATACACGCACCGGTTAACACAACAAATCAAATCAAAACAAAACAGTTCAAACCAAAGCAAAACAAAACATTCAGTACCGAGAAGCTCCAAACGAGACAAAAAACACAACCGTCTCGTATGACTGCTCGAATTGAACTAACGGAAACGTCTCGATTGCTATTGAAGGAGAATGTTGGTAATAACATCCTGGGAATCGAGAAACATGGAGAATCTACTGATTTGGTCTATTCTAGACGAGAAGCTTCGAGATAGGAGGTTAAGTGGATATAAGCACACGGACCACGGAAGTAGTTAGTTAGTGATAGATAGTCAGTCGGTCTTATCACAGATAGTAGACAAGTCGTATATAGTCCGAGAAATAAGTGTGAATATAAATGTGTATATAGTCGTGTAGTTATTGGTATAAATAAATAAGTGAAAATAAATCGAACCCAGTTTTAATATAAATTTCCGTTACATTGGTGTCCGGTGTGGGGTCAGTGAGTGATTATAAATTGGACAGACTATGACACACTATGTAATTCAATAAACGTAGAACAATTTTGCTTGGAAAAACATGCCGAGTTTTGTGCCCTTAACTGGCAAAGCTACCCTAAAAGTCATATTTTAATTTCTTGTGCTATCGGTCACCGCATGGTGATTTTAATGTTTTTTGTGAGAAAATAGAAAATTGTCTAAATAAGATCTATAAGAGTACCTCTCGAATAATAGTTTTAGGTGATTTTAATACACATTCTTTAATTAAAACTGACCAAGAGTATTTGTACAATTTAATGTTAAATTTGAATTTAAAAAGTAAAGTTAATGTACCAACGCGTACATCACAATCATGTCAGACATCATTAGATTTAATTTTTACTAATCTACCATTGTGTTCTGATGGTGTTGCGGAAAATTTTCCCTCTTCGGATCATGAAACTGTCTTATTTAATACAAGGCTCTCTAACAACAACTTAAAACCGCACAAAATAGATCATTCAATCAGCAAAGCATTAAAAAATATTGTGAAGTCCTTAAGAATGAAGATTGGTCTCGAATTTATGAAAATATATATAATACAGATGAAAAGTTTGATTATTTTACCTCGACTGTACTCAATCATTTTGATAGTATTTTTCCTATGAAATTAAGTTACCAAAATCAAATCAACAATGCTTGGGTTACAAGAGACATAAAAGAATCTGGAAAAAACTTAAAAGAATTGCACAGGCGAAGGCGAGAGCTTCCAGAGCTGAGCGACCGTTACAAAGTTGAACGTATAAAACACAAACTTCTAGTTTCAAATACTAAAAAACAATTTTACCAAAACAAAATTCAAAATTCAGATAATTCATCAAAGGTTTTGTAGTCTTTTGTGTCTGGAGTTTCTAAGGGCAAATGGCCAGACCGTACAGGTCCATTAAATTTAAAATGTAATAAAACAGGACAGAGCTTAAACACCACTATCGAAATAGCCAATACCTAATCTTAATAAATACTTTATCGAGACTCCAAGTCAGTTAGTAGAGAACTTGCCTGTGTCAAACATACCTCTGGGTGTTGACTCTCCAGAAGTAAATAATAAATGAATGAGCAAGACGTCTGGAAAATATTGGCTTTCAATGTTAAAAATAAAAAATCATCAGGGCCAGATGATATGCCTGTTTACATATTGACACACGTAATGGCAGAATCTTGTCTTAAACCTATAACTTATCTTGTAAACCAATCTCTTCAAAATGGTATTTTTCCTCCTGATTGAAGAGGGCTAAAATCCACCCTATTCCTAAAAAGGGAGACTCCTGTTCGCCAGAACGTTATCGTCCTATAGCGCTAACATCATGCTTTTCTAAAGTTTTTGAATATGCTATGCTTGAAAGACTCCTTGACTTTCTGCCAACAAATAAAATACTTTCTGATAGACAACAATGTATTCTTAGTGGGAAAATCCACTTCAATCCACTAATAAAGCTAGACAACGCCCACAGTTGCACGTACAGTATAAGAACAACAATCTTGAAAAAAAACACTCTGTTAAGTTTCTGGGCATAGTGTTGGATGATGTTCTTTCCTGGGAAGAACGTTGCTCTTCACTTTGCTTAAAATTGAGTAGTTGCTGTTATGCCATTAAGAGCCTTAGATCAATGTCTGCTATTAGGAGTAAACCACGCTCTTGTCCAATCAAGACTTATGTACAGTGCTCAATTCTGGAGTGTATCCCCGCATGCGCAAAAAGTATTTCTCTATCAAAAACATTTAATACGCTGTATGGCAGGGATATCACAAGCTAACTCTTGCAGACCCTATTTTCAACATCTTAAGATTTTAACTTTGCCATCTATAGTAATCTATCAGTGTTGTGTCTATGTATATGAAAACCAAAATTTATTTCCTAGAAACAACAACTACCATAGTTACTATACAAGAAATGAAAATAACTTCTTGATAGCAAAAACTAGGCTGGATAAAACTAAGCTTTTTGTTACCAATTTGAGACCAAAACTCTTTAATAAGCTTCTCGAAAATATAAGGCAGTATCAAAATATAATTTTATTTAAGAGATATTTAAAGGACTTTTTAATCAATAACTGCTTTTACAACATAGACTCGTTGCTAAATGCGAATTTATAAGAAATGACCATCAGACGCAAATTAGGTAGTATTTTTATTAATTTTTACATTTGTTTGTTAATATATTATTGTAGTGCGTGTAGAATAAGTGTGTAGTATTAGTCTTTATATACCTATTTTTTACCTCATCTTATTTTATAGTTGTAATTTTTGAAATTGACGATGTCCATATATTTTAGTGTCATTTGGAAAAATAAAGATATTGATTGATTGATAAGAGACTGCGTTTTCGTGCCGATTTGAGTGTTTTCGAGACTTTTGTTAGATTTATGTTTAAGTTTAAGACCCTTTTGTTCGTTTTCGTTTTGGTGTAAAGGCTTTTTGTTCGTTTTTGTGTTAGTGTGAAGACTCTTTAGTTCGTTTTTCACGTGAAGACTTTTTGTTCGTTTTCATGTTAAAGACTTTAAAAACTCTATTGACTAATTGACTTTGTTAATAAAGACAATTCAAAATGAAATTAGTGCAGTTAACCGTGAAACAACTCAAAGAACAGTTGGTGGAGAGGGATTGTGACGATTCTGGTAATAAAGCGACCCTCCAGAAACGGTTAAGGGACACTCTGAATGATAATGGGGAAGATCCTGATATGTTCGAGTTCCACTCTCCGGAAGAACTGTTACTGAAAGAAATTTCTAGAAATAATAATGAAAAATTCGATGAAGTCTCTGGAAAGTTTGAAGACATTTCTAGAAATAATAATGAAAAATTCGATGAAGTCTCGAAAAAGTTTGAAGAAATTTCAAGAAATAACGAATAATTCGAAGAAATTTCTAGAAACAATAACGAAAGATTCAATCAAGTAACCAGAACATTTGGGCTGCAATTCGATGAAGTCTCGAACAACTTTGAAGAAATTTCAACAATAGTTGACGAAAAATTTGTCACGACAGAAAAGAAAATGGAGCTACTGCAACAGAAAATCAAAACATTGGAAATGGCAGTTGAGAATGGTCACTGCAGTGTACAAAAAGATGAAAATGCGAGCCAGACTTTCAAAGGCGAAGATTTAGGGGACTTAGCCGCAGGTAGCATGAGAGTTAAGCTACCAAACTTTGATGGAAAGTGCTCTTGGTCAACCTATCGAAGGCAATTTGAAGCAGTGGCAATGGCTAATCAGTGGACCGAAGAACAGAAAGCTATTTCCTTAACTGCTGCTTTACGAGGTGATGCAGCAGACATCCTAAGGACAATCCAGCTGGCTAAGCAAACTACCATGTCTTGCTTTCTAAATTGAAGAATTGGTATGGAGACAGTCATCTCCAGCAATTATACAAAGCACAATTACGATATCGGGTGCAACATGCAAATGAGAGTCTGCAAGAATTTGAGCCGATAGCTTCCTTGATGAAATTGCTGTGGACACATTTGTAAATGGATTTAGGGAGAGCGAGCTGCAGAAGGCGTTGAAGCTGGCCATGCCAAAATTGCTAGAGGAAGCACTAGCTATTGCTTTGGAGCATGAAGCCGCAAGCCAAACTTCCCGAGGGCACCGTTTAAGAGCAATCGAGGAAGACGATCAGTCCAACAGAAAGTCCCTGATAGAAATGATAAGGAAGCTAGTTCGGGGGCGCAATCAAAGAAGAGAGAGCCAAGGTGTTGGAACTGTGGTGAGTTAGGACACGTACGCCGCAGTTGTAAGAAGAAGGTTGCACAGTCGGAAAACTAGAATGGGTCGAGATGAGCGGGCAACCGTCGACCTGCAGAAATGGTGGCCCAGTAATTACGGTCAATGGGTCATCTTCTGGCGGAGCCTTGAGTTTATACATCGAAATTCGAATCAATGGAGAAGACAGAGCACTCCTAATAGACACCGATGCAACAAGAACAATAGCCAGGCCAGAGCTCATCACAGATCATTCCCGGATACTACCAACAAAGGTCCAATTCAGAACAGCAACTGGAGAGAAAATAAGAACACATGGTGAAGCGAGCATGACCATCAGCATTGGCAAGATCACCATCAAGCACAGAGTTTTAATCGCTGACATATCTGACCAGTTTATTTTGGGAATGGACCTTTTGAAGAAGCTTGGGGCTGTATCGAATGTCAAAAATGGTGTCTTGAAGGTCGACAGTGAAGGAGGATAACGAAGATATTGTCCGATTGATAACGACTAGTGATGTAATAATATCCGGCTATAGTGAAAAAATATTGATGACCAACCCAGACGAAATCTGGAAGTCTGAGAATGGTAGAAGAAATGAATAATAAGGAATTTCTGACAGCTAAAGCTCTTGTTCGAGTAGGAGATGTCGTTCCTGTCAGAGTAATGAATCTAAAGCAGAGCCCCATTAAATTGAGTAAGGAAAGTATGGTTGGAAATTGTGTTCCTGTATCAGCGATATGCTCTGTTAGAACGATTAGTAAACCATCCAGGACCAGATATTTGAAATAGCTGATTGATGTAGTCATCAAGACTTAGACGAGAAACAATTACGAAAAGTGAGAGATATGCTTGTGGAATTCCAGGACGTACTTGCGATGGAAAAAGAACACAAAGGTAAAACAAGTATAGTGACTCACAAGATAAACACGGGGAACGCTTAGACAATAAGACATCAGCCAAGAAGAATACATCCATAGGCCAAAAAAGAGACGAAGCCGAGAAAAAGATTCAAGAAATGAGCAAACAAGGAGTCATTGAGCCATCAAATACTCCATGGACCTTGCCAGTAGTGCCCGTGAAGAAAAAGGATGGTTCTACAAGATTTTGTGTAGATTACCGACTTCTGAATTCAGTCACTAAGAAGGATAGTTATTCGTTGCCCAGAATAGATGACACCCTAGATACGCTCTCGGGGTCACGATGGTCTTCTACACTAGATCTGAAAAGTGGATACTGGCAAGTTGGAATGGATTCCGCAGATCGAGAAAAGACTGCTTTCTCGATAGGATCAGGGCTCCGGCAATTCACTGTGACGCCGTTTGGACTATGCAATGCTCCCGCTACATTTGAGAGGCTCATGGAAGCAGTTTTGAGAGGACTGATATGGCAAACTTGCCTAGTGTATCTGGATGACATAATCGTGGTAGGAATATCATTTGAGGAACACTCGAAGAATTTAAGAGAAGTTTTCCAAATGTTGTCTGTTCCGACGTGAAGTAAGATATCTGGGTCACTCGTAGCTGGGGACGGCGTCACGGCAGACCCAGAAAAGATAACAGCTGTTAAGGAATGGCCTATTCCCAAGAGCAAGCATGAGATTAGAAGTTTTCTGGGCTTGTGTACTACTACCGACGGTTTGTGAAAGATTTTGCCAACATCGCTAAGCCTCTAACTAAACTAACAGAAGAAGGCAAATAATATTCCTGGAATGAGGAGTGTCAGAGAGCTTTCGAACAACTGCTATAAGCTCTTATCAGCGCACCAATCTTGGGCTATCCGAGGCATGACGAAAAATTCGTGTTGGATACAGATGCCAGTAATACAGCCATTGGTGCTGTCCTCTCTCAGATTCAAGACGGCAGGAGAAAGTGATTGCCTACTTCAGCAAGGTTTTGTCAATATCGGACAGGAATTATTGCGTTACCAGAAGGGAACTGTTGGAAGTAGTGAAAGCCTGCGAACACTTTCATAAGTATTTGTATGGTCGCCGCTTTCTAGTTACAACTGACCATGCAGCGTTGAAGTGGCTTCTGCAATTCCGTAGTTCTGAAGGACAAGGGGCAAGATGGTTAGAACGTCTTCAGGAATATGACCATGCAACTATATCTGCACCCACTGCTCGAAGATGGAAAAGAAGCTCTGCCCTATACGACGAACAACCGTAGAGAATGAGGAGTGGCAGCCCGACCAAATAATTCTGGCCCAAGAGAATGACCCATGTTTGAGAGTGGTCTTGGAGTGGATGCGCCGTAAGGAGAGGCCGTCTTGGCAGGATATAAGCTTACGAAGCCCGGAAGTGAAATCATATTGGAGCCAATGGGACTGTCTTGTGCTAAGAGATGATCTGCTGTATAGAACCTTTGAGATTGGAGATGGCACTGAATCCAGATTACAACTAGTTGTACCAAGAAGCAAAGTGCCGGAGGTATTACGTCAGCTACATGATGGAGCCTCGGGTGGGCATTTTGTAATCATCAAGACTCTGCTGAAGGTACGAGAGCTATTCTGTTGGGTGAATTGCTGTGAGACAGTGGTGCCGTAAGTGTGAAGTGTGTGCAGCCAGCAATGGACCACTTGGCAGAAAGCGGGCACCTATGAGGCAATATAATGTTTGGAGTCCCATGGAGCAAGTTGCTGTGGATATTGCGGGGCCATTTCTCTACACGGACAATGGGAATAAGTATATCCTAGTAGCCATGAATTACATCACAAAGTGGACAGAGGTGTACGCAATCCCTAACCAAGAAGCATCGACCGTCGCCGAGGTGTTGGTGAAAGAATTCTTTTAGCGTTTTGGCGTTCCTCTTGAAATCCATTCGGACCAAGGAAGAAACTTCGAGTAAGCCCTGTTCCAAGATATGTGCAGACTAATAGGTGCGAACAAGACCAGAACAACCCCTTTGCATCCTCAATCGGATGGAATGGTAGAGAGGATGAACCGAACCATGGGCAAGCATCTCTCTAAGGTTGTCTCAGAACATCAGCGAGATTGGGATCAGTACATCCATTTGTTCCTGATGGCCTATCGGGCGGCTGTGAATGAAACAACTGGTCAGACTTCTGCTAGTTTAATGTTGGGGCGCGAGTTACGCCTACCCTGTGACCTGGAATTCGTCTGCAGAGGACAGTGTCGCAGGAGAAGGATATGTCGGTCGACCAATTGAGAGCCAGAATGGATAAAGTCCGTGACAGACAGCTTGCCAGTGATTGAATGAAGCACCACTACAATATTCGATCAGCTGATGGAGAGTTTAACGTGGGGGAACTTGTTTGGCTGTATAATCCCCATCGACGTCGAGGCCTTTGTCCCAAACTCCAAAGGCTATGGGTAGGGTCATATGAAATTATGAAGAGGATAAATGATGTCATCTATCGTATCCGAAAGTTACCAACGGGAAAACCTAGAGTGGTGCACATAAACCGACTCGCACAATACGCTGCATCGAACAACCAGGAGGAAGCACGAGTGGCTCTTCAAGAAAAAAACGTTGAGTAGTGAAATGTCAGTGTCAACGACTTCATGTCCAACTACGCGGATCGGAAGGACTTGGTGTGACAGTTGAGGTTCAACAAGAACTTTTCAAACTACCAGCCGACATCTCTATCGCCCATTGTGTAGCGGAAAAGGAATTTTGGAAGACTGGATGAATTGTCGGCCCAACGACCAAGAGTAGGAAAAGTTCTGCGACTAGCAGATGGTAATCGGAACCTCTTCTATTTGGTTACGAAGAAGGTGTCTAGAGGAAAACCCACATACAAGGACATCTGGCATGCACTGAAGAGCCTAAGGAATGAAGTCAGGAATTATGACATCAAGAAGTTGGGTCTTCCGAAAAGAGGCTGCGGGTTAGACGGGTTAGATTGGACGATTGTATGGAGCATGATTGAATACATCTTCCAGGACGCTGGCGTCCAAATTACCGTGTGTTGCTTCAGTACAAAAGGAGTGTACTCGGGAAATACGATAGACTATTACTTTTTCAACAAGGGTGTTTGCCTGGCAGGAATTCAAATTCCGCCATAGAACAGAAATGCAGCAAGGTACTACCAAGGATGACTCTGATCGGGACGATCAGATGTTAAGGAGGGGGCAGTGTAACGTGAGAACTCACCCAAATAATAAAAGACACTCACACACACACACACAAATATCTGGAGCCCTGGAAGCGTCTGGATTGCTGGAAGGATTGGAGAAGTTTGGTAATAACATCATGGGAATCCAGAAACATGGAGAATCTACTGATTTGGTCTATTCTAGCCGAGAAGCTTCGAGATAGGAAGTTAAGTGGATATAAACACCGGACCACGGTAGTTAGTGATAGATAGTCAGTCGGTCATAGATCACGGACAGTAGAAATGTCGTATATAGTCCGAGAAATAAGTGTGAATATAAATGTGTATAAAGTCGTGTAGTTATTGGTATAAATAAATAAGTGAAAATAAATCGAACCCAGTTCTCTTCTTCAGGGCAAAAATCGTGAATTTAGAATAAATTAGCCAAAAACAGGAAATATTTCATAGCCATCAAATACACTAAACTAAAATCTAAAACAGAAAAAAATAAAATAACTCATGCCGTTTACGAAATACCATGCAACAACTGCAACAACACATATATAGGACAAACAAGTCAACACATCGAAAACAGAATCAAAGGACATAAACACGATAGAAAAAAACAAAACCGCTCTTTCAAACCACGAAAGTGAAGAAAAACACAAATTCAATTTCAATGAAACAAAAATCCTGACAATCGAAAGAAATCAACTAAAACGTGAAGTTTTGGAAATGATATTCATAAACAAAAGTGCAAACGCTGTTAATTCCATATCAGATGTCAAAAAACATAGATTAATATACAAAAATATTATTTAAACCTCAAAACAACTATAATCATTCTCACCTTGATTATTAATGTCCCAAGGTTTTTCCAATAATGAATTTTATCAATCCCACCCAATAATACCGTAACATCATTTGTCATAATAATTTTCATCACTTCCTCTACCAAATTTCCTCCATATCTAAATAGCACACGTGTCGTAGTAAACGACAATAATTTAATAGTGTCTCCTGAAGAGTGAAAAACGTTGTAATAATGATATACAAAAAGAAGAAAAAAAAATTATATAAGTTAGCAAATAATTAGAATGTGATTATAATTTAATTTTTTCACCAATTTTAGAATGTCACCTTAAGTTTGTTTTTTATACGACAGTAAGTTTTTACCACCTGGTCACCTGGTAGGTAAGCAAACTACAAAAAACTATTCTTGCACATTTTTTCCTTTTTAGTTTTATAAACATGAGATATTAACTTTAGTTTTTTTCTATTAAATTACATCTCCAAATAATTATTAATACAATTGAAAAAGGCCATTGACTGGTCGAAACGTTTTGTGAAAAAACAATGACATGAAATAAATGGCATTTATTTCAATATCATGTATTAAACACTGAGCCCAAATCCCAAGAAACCCTCCAGATATATATATATCACAAGTAAGGAGTTACTTCTTGGTTATTTATACATTATAGCATGGGGTTTTATGCACACATCGAACGTCAATATGGTGAAGATCTTGCCAAAGACATGAAATCATGGGCCAATACCAACATCAAACTAGCGACAAGCAGAAATCGACGGATATACCTTTTGGAATGCAAGAGAACAGGAGTTTCACCCAACCACATAACCAACAACATCAGATGACTTTACAACACTGTATCAGATCAACTCACAGCAGAACAAGTCATGAAGATGAATTTTAAGGCGATACATAAAATCTTATTATTAGAAATTAAAATAACAATAAAGAAAATTTTGTCACTAGAAAAACAATATTCAAAACTATGGCAGAGATTGGAAGCATCACTTCCATTTGCTCTTTCAAATGAATTTAGAAGAAGACAAATCATTCGTTACAACAATCATTTCCATGAAACAAAAAATAACAATATTATAAAATTTAACAAGCTTAAACAAACACATATCACTCAATTGAAAAGTCAAAATAAATGGTCCAAAAATATCAGTAATATTCAAATTCCCAATGAAATAAAAAATTTCATCTCGCTTGGTCCCAAATTTGGTATCAATAATCCAAAAAAGAGATCTCAATTGGTAAACTTTTGGCAGATGTGGAACAAGTCATTGTTTGTCATGATAAAAACAATAGAGATTTATTAAGAGCAAAAACAACAAACATTATAACTAATTGTATGAATTTCACACCAACAATTTCTAATATTCAACAAAAAATGTTCTACAATTGCCAAAAATACTTGAAACAGAATCCTGACCTTTTGATCATGCAATCAGATAAAGGTAACGTAACTGTTGCAATGAACAAACCAGAGTACAAAAGGTTAGTCCTAGACATTTTAAATGACAATAGATAGTATAAAATCTTAAATAGAGATCCTACATTAACCTTCCAAAATAAGTGCAACGAAATAATGAAGCAATGTGAAACAAAATCATACATTTTAAAAGAGACAGCAAAATCTCTTTATAACTATAACTCTGTTCCTACCAGATTCTATGGCCTACCTAAAATACATAAACCAGAACATAGCATAAGACCGATTGTTTCATCGATTAACACATCAACTACCAATGTTTCTATTTTCGTATCACAAATACTCAACTCTTCATTTGACAACAACGACAGATATTTCATCAAGGACTCCTTTGATTTTGCGAAGTTTATAAACGGATTCCAACTACCAGATGATTATGTATTGGTTAGTTTTGATGTAGTCTCTCTATATAGTAACATACCAGTAGAATTAGTGATTGAAGTCATAGATAAAAGATGGGACAACATATCACCTCACACACAGATTCCAAAAGAAGATCTCATTATATTAGTGAAATGTATTTTCAATTCCAACTACTTTGTTTTTGACGACACAATCTACAAACAAATTTTTGGATGTCCTATGGGCTCAAATCTCAGCCCAGTCATCGCACGGCTAGTCATGGATAACACCTTGGATAAAATATGTGACAAGCTTTCGTTTCAATTTCGTTTCATCAAGAAATACGTAGATGACATTATCTGTGCTTTACCAGAGTCAACAATAGAATCAACCTTACAAGTGTTCAATTCGTACAATCCACACATACAATTCACCATAAAAAAGAAAACAACAGGTCAGTTCCGTTTTTAGACACCAAGTTAATAAGAAGAAATAACAACACAATAATCTTGGATTGGTACATAAAACCAACGTCATCCAACAGATACATTCACTATAGATCCAATCATTCCTTCAAACAGAAAACCAATCTCATACTAGCACTCAAGAATAGAATTGAGAAAATTTCACATCATTCACTGAAGACAAAGAATTACAAGCTGTAAGAAACTATTCTGGAAGAAAATGGTTACCCTAAAATCCTTATCAAAAAACTATTACACTCAAGCCAAAACAACAATAATGAAAATCACAACACAGGAAGTAACTCAACCATTGCTCAGGACCAAGACCCTTTACTCCAAAGAAGAAACGAACATGAATCAAGTCGCGGTCTGATAACAACTTCGGAAAATGACAATAATTGCATAAAAAGAAGAACGTTACCTCTTTTAGGAGATCTTACATCAAAATTAATCAAAACTCTTGCCCATCCTAACATTCAAATCATTAAAAATTCCTTGCACTAATTGCATTAAGGTTTATGTAGGTCATAAATCTCAACAACTAAAGAAACGTATCATCCAACACAGAAGTGACATAAAAAATCCTAATAAAACATGTACTCTCGCCGTACATTGCAGATCAACTGGTCATATAATGGATTATGATAATTTTAAAATTCTAAACACTGAATCACATCATGAAAAGAGGTGTTTTTTGGAAATGTACCATATTAATAAAACTTCCAACACCATGAATCAAAAATCTGATGTAAACAAATTAAGCAACATCTATGCTTATCTGGTACAAAACGAAATCTCAGATGATAATATATAACTATACATAATAATAATAACTTTACAATACATTTTTTAAGTAATAATTTTCTATTAATTGTTAATTATTATTTTTTGTTTCAATAATGACTATCAATATATAAGATTATCAAACAAATTTGTCCTTGAGAAGGTCAAACTATAATTCTCTCGCCTCTCATTTCGTAAAAAAATTGAAAATGAAAAACATTTATTAATTCATATTATGTAGACACCTATAAAATTCATCTGAATGACATGATATAGTTTTTAATTGAAACTCATAATAAGGCAGAATGTTTATATTTTCTTATTAAATTTAATACCAAAGAATTGCTCTCTCCCAGTAGATGGCTGCACACGTGTGGTTTCACTAGTGGGGGACAACCAAAAATAATGAAATAATGTAGAGAATTTTCAGTCTTCTCAGTCATTGTGCCTTTTCGTATTGTTCAGCATGTAGTTTTACAAACATGTACAGGTTTTTTATCCAATGTTAAAGAATGTTCTCGCAAATAATTGTCATTCAATGTATCTTTTGATTTTTAATTAATATTTTCATATTATCCAGTACAGCCTTCAGCTAATGTAAAGTTTTTCAAACAAAAATGTGGAAAAATTAATGGTTTCCTTCGAAGATATGTTTTGTCGTGAAGTTTAAAAAAAAAATTTCAGTCGTTGGTAAGAAAATATTCAAAAAACTTTTTAGAATCAATGTTTTATAAAATATTATTATTGCTTTGTAGAATCCTGATGAAGAGGAACAGGTCCTCGAAACGTAGATTCAATAAACAGAATACACAAATTAATGGCCAGTAATAATTTTTTGAGCCTATTATCCTCCCAGTAATCAACTTGATTTTATATATCACAAGTAAAGAGTTACTTTATATATATATATATATATATATATATATATATATATATATATATATATATATATATATATATATATATATAAGTCTCGATTTCAGAGACTTGATAGAAATAAGCCAACACGTGTTGTTGCAGAAATAAAAACTGTAATTAAAACATAAATGAAATATAAAAACATAACTTATAAATTCTATAGAACATAAAATAACCACCTGAATCAACACAATTGTTGGTACATCGATATAATTATATTTTGTATATTAAGTCCACACAAGCTTCTGCTTTCTCTGCTACATAACCACTAGCCAGAGAATATAATCACTAGCTCTCTTCCTGGTACCTGCGCTCTGTCTCCGATAGGTACCTCAGTCACCGTTGGTCACGTCTATGACGTAGACATCCAGGTGACTAAGTTTGGTAAGACGTCAAACTTACATCCCCCTATTTTCAAGAATGAAGGACGGGAATAGGAGATGCATGATAGGGAATTAATTTACTTGCATGGAAAAAATTTGATTCCTTCTTTCTAACGCCGCTGTCTATAATATATATCAATTCCGATAATTTTCCTTTTATTTTGTAAGGGCCCGTTCTAATTGGGTCCAATTTATTTCTATTTAGTTTGTTGCCATTTTGTATATACACTAAGTCTCCTATTTTGTATTTGATGTTAACTTTATTTTTATCGTAATAGACTTTATTATGTTCATGGTTTTTCTTCGAATTTTGATAGGCTATTAGCCTATTTTCCTCTAAATTATCTTCATTATTAATATTGAGCTCTCTTGGTAAAATGGATTTATCTACCCCAGTTAGTAAATAATTAGGCGTGAAACCTGTTGAGCTGTGAATAGTATTATTATATTCCTCAACGCATTTTTCTGCTATGATCGACCATGGGCAATCTTTGTTTTCAAATATTTTGCACCTGATTCTATTGACCAGCGTTTGATGGGCTCGCTCATTTAACCCATTAGAAAAAGCACAATCAACTGCGGTAAAAATTAGGGTTATTTTCCTAGATTTTAAATATTTTTTAAATTCTCTTGAGTTAATTCCAGCATATTGATCGGTAAATAATGTCTTTATAACATTCTCCTCTTTTATTGATCTTACTAATTTTATGAAATCTTTTGAGAGTTGTGTTTTTGAAGTTGTAATAAAATCAAATCTTGTAAAATGATCGATTAGTAAATGTAGATATTTTTTTGTACTCTTATTACCTGCAAAACCCCCTATTGTGTCTAATGCTATGATTTCAAATGGCTTCGAAGCTGGGCCCAGCTGTGATAACGGAGCTTTAAAGTACCAACCCTAGTTTTATTTTTCATACATGTATCACAAGACCGACAAAACATTCTAATTAATTTATACATATTTTTAAAATAAAATTTATCAGTTATTGTCAATATTAGTTGCTTTGTCCCTATATGGCCTTGTTTATTATGAACATTTTTAATTAAAGTCTTTCCAAATTCCTCAGTCACCCAGATTTTCTTTTTATTATTCAATGTTTTATATATTATATTCTTCTCGATTATATAGTCATTATCTAGTTTCATTTGTTTTTGATTATTAATTATCTCGTCCAATTTTAGGAAATTTACTATTCTTATCATTGATTTTTCATTGTCGTTACTATTTTCTAAAACAGGGTTTCTAGATAAACAATCCGCTTCTAAATTATTTTTTCCCGGATTATATATTATCTCAAAATCAAATTGGGATAAGTAATTTAAAATTTGTCTCAATTCAGGATCATTACATTTCTTAATATTAAAATTTTCCAATGGCTTATGGTCTGTGAAAACTGTAAATTTTTGTCCTATTAAATAATACTGCCAATATAGAATTGCTTCTTTCATAGCAAGACACTCAATATAAATTGCTCTTTTTGTTTTCTGTACTTCTGTTAGTTTACGTGAAAAGAAAAATACTGGTTTTATGGTTTTATCTGTTTGGGGTTGTTTCAATACTGCTCCTACCCCTTGTAAACATGCGTCCGTGTATATATAAATTGGGATTTCAGGATCAAAAATGGCCAAAATTGGGTCTGAACATAGATAGTTTTTGATTTTCTCGAAGTTATCTTGACAAATTTTAGACCACTTAAATTCTATATTTTTTCTCAATAAATTATAAAATGGTTCCAATATTATTGTTGACATGGGGATGTATTGTAGATAAAAATTAATTTTCCCCAGAAACTGCCTAATCTGTTTTTTAGTTCGCGGTGCTGGGAACTTTTTTAATGCGATGACATTATCATTCAAAGGTTTAACTCCATTATTTCCAATTTCGTGTCCTAAATATTCTATTCTGCTTTGTGCAAATTTACATTTTAATACATTTAATTTAAAGCCGTGTTTTTGAAGTATTTTCAAAGTTTCTTGCGTATGTTTTATATGATCACTATAATTTCTTGAATAAATTAAGATATCATCAATATAATTTACTGTAAATGATTCTAAGTTATTTTTTCTTATTATGCTTGATAAAATTCTTTGAAAAATAGCCGGCGAGGATTTTAAGCCGAATGGTAAACAACACCATTGCCAGTGCCCGTGGTGTGTCACAAAAGCTGTCTTATATTTGTCTTTGTTACGCAATGGAATCGACCAAAATGCGGAATTTACGTCCAACTTAGTAAAATACTTACAGTTCCTTGCCCGTAACGTTAAATCGTCAATTCTAGGAAAGGGTTGGCTCTCCGGAACCACTATTTTGTTGAGCTCTCTATAATCTATACACAAGCGAGATTTTTTTGCTTCTTCCTTTTTATATACTAGTGTAACCGGAGCAGCGTATGGACTACACGACTCTTCAATCAATCCTGCCTTCAATAGTTTATCGATTTGGCTTTCTATCTCAATTTTGTCTTGAATCGAACATTTATACGGTTTTTTTGATATGTACTTGTTTTCTGTTAATTTTATAGTAGCTTCATAATTTTTTATTTTACCAATATCAAATTTTTCCTTTGCAAAAATATCAACATATTTTTTTAGAAAGTTTTGTATATTTATCTCATAGGAATCAATATTATTTATTAAATTCATGTTAACCTTGGTATTTTCCATACCTCGTTCAATATTTACATTATTACTTTGCCATATTTTCAAATTCTCATCTTGAGATAGTTTGAATTCTTTTATACAATCTAGACCCAACAATATGTCATCACTAAATGAATCGCTCCTAACTATGAAAAATGAAAACTGTTTCTCTATATTAAAAATTCTTACTGGTACAGTAATTATACCTTCCGCTTTCGAAATTCCTGAAATTGTTTTTATGTTTTTACCCCCACTTATATTTCTATTCAAATTAAGTTTTTTCCAAAATTTATAATTCATCAAGGATATATTGGCTCCCGAATCATAAATACCAATGGCTATCTTATTATTGATCAAAATTTTTAATTTTATAAGTGGGGTTATTTCTATATTATTTGCTAATTTAATTTTGTCATTTCTACTCAGTTTTTGCTGTGCCATTTTTGTGCGACACATTTGCTCTGGATGAAATCTATTCGGAAAACCTACCTTTTCACAGTATGAACAAGGGCTATATTTCAACTGCGTTTTGTTTTTGTCGTCGCTTTTTCCATTTGAGTGATTATTAAATTTATTTATTGATGGTTGTATTTGTCTAAGTGTTGACATTAAATTGTCTATGCTTGATATATTTTTTTTATTTAATTGAGATCTCACAAAATGAGGTAGAGCTATTACTATCAAGTTAATTTGAGAAGAGATTGTTAGATCTGGATCTACATCAATTAATAAATTTCTTTTTCTTAAAGCAAAATCTAGGAAAGGCCCATTTAAATATTTAAATGTGTAGGCATAAGAAATCTCCAACCAACATTTTTGACTGAAAGTGTCTACAAACGAATTATTCCAGAATTCCCAGGCAAGTGTTAGTGAATTTGTCTTTAAAAAAATTGAAAACCATTCCAAAGCCGAACCTTCTAGGAATAGCCTTAAAACTTCAGGGAATCTGTTTTCTTTTATTTCGAGTCGTTTACATTCTGTTACAAAAAGCTCTAACCAGGTTTCCGCATTGAAATTTTTTCCATCAAATTTTTCTAATATCATATTTTTTGAAATAGAATGAATTTGTTTTGTAGGGGACAAGGTTTCAGGTGTGGAAGTATTCAAAGAAATAGGGGGATGAGCCTGAATCGTCTCTAAATAATACCCATTAAAAAATAGATTACCTTCGTTATCCAGGTACTCTTCTCTTAGTTGTCCTTTCATCAAAGTTATCACAACATTTCTAAATTTGTTGCGTGTTTTCAGACTTCTAACGACCCCTTTGGTCACCGCATTTTCAAAAAGTCTTGGGTGAGCCTCACTTCCTTGCCATTCTCCAGGAAATTGAAAAATTTCTGGTTGCCCCACCAACTGAATGGTTTTGACTTTAACTATCGTGGTTTTTGCATCCATCGCCTCTGACGCGAAATGGAATCTTGCCTTGATATCGTCCATATTGTGTTGATTTATAAGTCTCGATTTCAGAGACTTGATAGAAATAAGCCAACACGTGTTGTTGCAGAAATAAATACTGTAATTAAAACATAAATGAAATATAAAAACATAACTTATAAATTCTATAGATATAGTCGATTGTTAATACAGCTATGTTCTGGTATGAGAAATCGATTGGCGATACTTTAATTTCTTTTTGGGTGTGACCCTCGAGGTCCACACTAGCTATTTCGCGAATGACTCCGCAGACCGATATAAAAATTTCAGTATGGGGTTTGGGGTTCGAAAAGGCGATTGGTGATACAGCTGAGTTCTGGCATGTTTCACAATCATATTTAGTTTGAAATCTGAAAATTATGAGCTATGTGAACGAGAACAGCAATATTTACCTATCGCAATAAATTTTAACTAGAAATATACGCATTTTTGAACTAAGATTAAACATCCGTAACTCTTATAGACCCACTCTAGATCCTGTGTTACCGGAGCAAAGCTCGGTCGCCCAGATATTCGTTATATTGAAATAAACTGATTCGTGATCGACACGGCATTATATATCTGAATTTTGACATGACATTCATCGAAAATGTTCCTATAAAAAAAGAATAAAAAATGGTAGAATTGATTTGGAGACCTTCACATATTGGTATCAAGGGAAACGAAGAGGATGACAAAAGTGCACGTGAAGCAGTAACTAACGAGAACGCCGAATCATTCATGCAGTGTACATCATTGGATGTGAAAGCCTACTTTGAACGGACTCTCATGGATAGATGGCAGAGTGAATGGAACAGAGCTTCATCAAAATTGAGAACAATCAAACTAGATATTAAACAAATTATACCAAAATCAAATAATAGACGTACCCAAGTGATTATTACCCGCCTTCGACTTTGTCATAGTAGGTTCACCCTTGAACATCTCATCAATAATAATACCAATCCAATGTGCGAATACTGCAACACACAGCTTAGTGTGGAAGATCTCTTAGTGGACTGTCCATTATTTGCTTGCTCGAGACGAACACACAACATCCCATAGGATATCTCAACAATATTGTGCCAAACGTGTGAAGTTCAAAACCTAACCGACTATCTAAAAGACATTAATTTATTCTATAAGCTATAATTAATTGTATTGTGTAAATTGTATTTGCTCGAGACATATTTTAACCTCTACCTAGCATAAATACTGTTTCCGTCGCTAATAACCATTATGTGAATGCGACGTTAAATGTTCAGTAAAAAAAACACGGCTTTATATGTCTGAATTTTGACATCACATACATCGAGAATGTTCTATGATTATCTAGACGCTTGTAATAATGTTCAAGGAGCTTGTCCAGTTAATACTGTAACAAAGTGCACCTATCAAATAGTTTCTGGAAGGTTTATAAATCTACTAATTCTAGAACTAATTAATAAACTATACATGAAACAAATAAAGGATAAAAATCAGAATAAGAACTGTAACTACATGAAAAACTATCCACGTTACAAGAGATATGGGCGGTATTAAATGCTCTAAATAATGGGAGAATCGATGGCCGATACACAAATATTATCAAATAGATATATATCTAATATATGAAAACGTGAAATCACAAATAATGACAACACCAGAAAAAACAAATAAACAATAAAATAAGAATAAAACCTGGAGTCATACAAAGAAATTCCA
The DNA here is from genome assembly GCA_958507055.1 of Crioceris asparagi. Lineage (NCBI taxonomy): Eukaryota > Metazoa > Arthropoda > Insecta > Coleoptera > Chrysomelidae > Crioceris > Crioceris asparagi. Next base: position 70,540,936 of record OY293827.1, on the reverse strand, counting down.
TCTCCCTCACCTTGGCTGTGGAGGACATGTTTAAAATACTGAATTGGCAGAACAAAGGAATTCTAATAGAGGTGAAAGGCTAAATCATATTAGATTTGCTGTTGACATCACGCTAATAGCTACAAAATAAAGTGAGCTAAAGAGTATGATCGAAAAGTTGAACGAAAAATCAGACCAAACTGGTTTAAAGATCAACATTAATAAAACTTAATATTTAATCAATGATGTAAATCAGAATCAATTAAAAACCATAAACAACCAACCAATTGACAGAGTCTAGAGTTTTGTATACCCTAAGTAAGAAAATCGGTATAACCAAAAACAATTTGTCAGCAGATCTAGCACAAAGATTATCTTAGGGATGGTTAGCATTTGGAAAGATGCAAAACATTTTTAAATTCATCCAGCCGAATACAATAAAATCTCTAATTCTCAACCAGTATGTTCTCCCAGTGTTCAACTACGGGACAGATACCTGGGCACTTAACAAAAATATTAGATATAAGTTTCAAGTAACAAAGCGCACTATGGAAATACGAATCCTAAACATCAAGCTCCAAGACCGCATTACCAACAATAAAAAGAACAAATGTCAAAGAGTGGAACTGGGCGGGTCATACTAGAAGAATGACAGACAACAGTTGGACGCGGAGGGTGATAGAATGGAGGCCGTGGGAGAACAAAAGAAACAGAGGAAGACCATAAACAAGATGGTCAGATGACATAAACAGATTGGCTAGACATGATTGGATCAGAAAACTCTGCAACAGAGAGGACTGGCAGAAGTTAAGGGAGGCGTTCATACGACGCTGGGTGGAATAATCTGGAAAATGGAGTTTAGCCTACACCACTAAATATCAGTAGTAATAGTAGTAGTAGTAAGCTACAGACACATATTACTCATTTTACATATGGCAAAGATATTTGAAAAAATCATTAGGAAATGCTAAGCTAAGCTCCCATCTTAATAAATTCAAGATCACTTCTGATAACCAATTCGGCTTCAAAGATGAAATTTCCAATAAAAACGCCTCAATATCCCGTACTAACAAAATTCATAGCGTCCTAAATCAGGACAAGCTATGTCTGAGTATTTTTTCTCTACATGAGATGGGCATTTGTTATGGTCAGTCACCGTTTACTTCTACAATTACTGAAAGATATTGGTATAAGAACTGAAGCTATTCTATCAAAGAAACACATGGGATAACTGGAAATTAAAAACCGAAAATGATTTCGTTCCTATTGTAATGTTTAACCCTGTACTAAACATTTATTTTCAACACTGTGTACACCACTTTTCGTAGTAGTACAAGTGTCAACACTTGTTACTTTGACAATCTAAACTGCCACAGACGTCACCGTCTGAACTAATTTCATAGACTGACTTTATATAAACTCACTTCATCGATTGAATTACTGACCCGTGATCAACACGGCTTTAGAAATCTGAATATTGACATGACATTCATCGAGAATGTTCTATGATTATTCTAGAAGCTTATAATAATGGTCTAGAAGCATGTCAAACTGACAATAAAGTGACAAAATGTACCTCACATATACTTTCTGGAAATTTTAAGAATAAATCTACCATTTCTAGAACTAATTAATAAACAACACATGAAACAACTAGAGCAAATAAGGTATTAGAGCAAATAGATACTAAAACGAATAACAACCGTAAGTACATTACAAACTATCCACGTTACAATATAAAGAATTGGTTTGATCACAAGCTGCTCACTTTAAATCTTGAAAAAACCCAGTTTATACCGTTTAGCGTCAATAGAACAACAACACCAACATTCCAAACCCAAAACTTTAGAACACAAAACAAAACTTATTCAATCTTATTCACGTATAAATTTTATTATCAAAAAATTTATCTATATATTATATTTAGGGTACCTACTGAAGAAAATTCTACGCACTAGACAACTGACAATATAATACCACTCGCTGATAGAAAGGCATATACGATACGGAATAACTGTCTAAGGAACTTCATAAAATAGGATAATTTTTCCATGTATCAATATTCATGTATCTCATCACCAATCAGATAAATTATTCAATTAAACTAATTCTTTATCCATTTTAAAGCACATTTCCCTAAAATCTGTTCTTCTTGGTTCCCTCGCACAAATCAGGTAGCACTAGCAGAAAATGGAGAAAAGTTACTAATAAAATTACAAAATGAAATTCATTGAGAATGATACAATTTCAGTGAAAAAATAAACTCAAAACTAATCTAGAATGAGAGCCTAATAAAACATTGAAAAATGAACAGTTTACATTATGTAATAGCTAAGTACCTTTTAGGTAAATTTCTTATAGAAATGTACCTATTGCGATCGTTCACACATTTGAATTTCGAAAAAATTTCAACGGCATGTTGTTATATGTCTATAAGTTAGTCCAAAAAATTTGGTTCAAAAGTTTATATATATATATATATATATATATATATATATATATATATATATATATATATATATATATATGGGATATTACGAAATTTGTTAACACGATAGAGGTCGCAGTTTTGAAGGTATCAAGTTAAAATTTGCTACAAAAATCAACCTCTCAAATATCTCGGTCGAGTTCGTTATTGGGCAATATCGGGTAAGTAGTTTCAAAATGGCGACCATTCAAACATTTAAAAAAATTACCAAAAAAGAGCCGTAGTGTAAATATTATTAAAAATAATTTTAGGTTATACATATAATCAGTACCTACAACTTTTGTACAAAGAAATTTTTCATAAAATACACAGATAAAAAAATAAAAATTAATAAAGAAAAATAACAAATATTGATGAAACATGAACACTCAATATAAATTTGATGTAATTGTACATTTTCTGGAGATCTTAATATAGACCCTGATTAAAAAAATATATAGTATATTTATTGAAAAGAAAAAGGCGAAAAAAAAATCTTCCTTGAAGTGGACTCGAACCCTGTCTGCTTTGTATTCAAAAGCCAAAACAAAAACCTCTAACCGCAAGGCTATAACACATACGACAATTTTTTGTAATAGCAATGAAAAGGTTGTTAAAATTTCAATTCAATGAATTTTGAAAAATTTACCTTTCCGCTGACTACAGGCCATCGGGATTTTTTTGTTTAAACTAGGTCCGATTCCATCAGACTATGCACGGCAAACAATGTAATATTTGTCATTTATCTTGGAACACAAACACAGGCATATTATAGTAAGAATCATAAATATTTTTGATAAAAAAATTGGACCGACTTTATTAGTTGGTGCACTGAAAAATAAAAAATAATAATAATTTTATTGGTGCTACTATTTCACGATTCTCAAAGACATTCTTGTTCTCCTCAACAAGTTTATTAAGTTTAATTTGGTCTCTTTAACCTGCCTATTCACTATTACTTAAACTTGACCAAGTTGAGGGACATGTCCGACTATGTATGGGCCCCATAACAAAAGACCACTTAGAAAAGCTGATTCCATCATTGATGAAATCTAAAAAATACAAGTCTTTTGAAATAGCCTATAGATAAATACTAGATATTTATAGTTATACTTGTTGTCTGAAGATAAAAATGAAAGTAGAACTCTTGTAAATTTATACAATGACAAAACCTTTAGTTTTACCGTCTCATTCTATATTTGATCAATCTATTTTTATTTGCACCGTCTATGGCAGAACTTTCAAGGTAGGAAATTCGCCTAAGCACGAGTACAATTACGGTACTTGAAGAATATGATTATGCTTGCAATAATCTGTATGACACCAAAAATATAACACGAGTCTATAATGAAACATTGTAGGTTGTTTTGTCAAGTAAAATTTTTGAAATTGCTTCTTCCAATATTTCATTCATTAAAGGTTCAGCCAGTTGTTTCTTTCAATAATGTTGGAAGTGAAAAGAATACCGGCCCATTTGCATTGAACTTTATAATAAAGTCATTTTGCATGAATCATTTGGCGTGAAAATATTCCGCACTGTGAACAGGTAGGGGTATTAATTATAATAATTACATTTTAGTTGGTTCATTATGGCAGCACACGAGCTGTGCCACCACTTGTGCTTAACGAGCACAACACCAACGTATGTATGTACAATGTAGGTATACCTACGCCCAACATACGTGGACATATTGTGCACATGGTGTATGTAAGCATACAGGGTGTCCTCTATGAGGTTGATCGATCGAAAATAAAATGTCTTAGTTTGTACATTAGAATCAATAACATTAATCTGGTTTTCACATCTGTCGGCAATCCGAGCAGAGAAATTCACTCCTACCGAATCTCCATCATCTCCTTGTCATTACCTTTTACTACCGTCTAAATAAATCTTAATTTTTTTCATGCAGAATCGAGAATCCAAAGGGATATGAGAAATGAAATTTTGTATTGTGTAAGCAGTAGGCCATAATTGCGTTAGAGAATACTCTCAAGTGTCACCAAAATACAAACAACTGTATCACAACTAGAAATAACTTGTTATTTGAAAATTTTGTTTGTTTGAAGTGTTTGTCGCTTGTATACCTAGAGAGTTTCATACTAGTTTTAGCTGAAGCATCCATGTGAAGAGCGCCCTTAGTTAATATCCTGTGATGTGTACCCATACTTACTTGAGCCTTATTTTGTTGTCTGGGTTAACTACATAACAGATATCGCTACCAGTACCATTCTTTGATTCCAATTTTGAGAATTGCTTTTGATTATCATTACTCATCATCTTCCGCAGATGCCTTGGAAATATTGTTACATATGCCAATAAATACTCTAAAATTCCAATCTATAGTTTCTCCATAATAGGTCGATGAAGTTTCTGTAGACCAACCTGTATATTTACAGTCAGTCAGTTCTGGATTTCTGGCAATGGAGATTATGGAATATCATCACATGACTAACGATGGTGCAGATATTATAGTGAGACTATAGTCAGTCCGTGTTTTTGTAATCTTGCATAACTATGGAACCGCATGAATATTCATGGATCTTTAGAACAGCTGCTTCTATGAAAGTGAAACAAAAATGGAATTAAGGTAAAATGGAAAGTGCATACATATAGGAACTGTGCATTCAATTTCAGGACATGGATTATGCGGTTATATATTTGAATTGTCATATTATGAGGTCAGAATGTTCAAGATCAGCTTTGGAAAACTAAACACGACCATTGCTATAAGATGGATTTGATAAATAATAAAACAAATTAGAATATCTTTGACGGATATTATTTATTTATTATAGTTAGATAAAGGAGATCTCGTTCAGATTTTGTTTGAATAAACATAATCTTATTTACGAATAGTTAGAAAATGATGATTGCTCTGAAGTCGGAACCATTACAGTTTAAAGACTCAAATCTGAATGTCAAGATATATCCACGAAGCTTCATAATTGATTCATGATTGACTTTTTACCAGTTTATCAAAAGTGTTGCAAGAAGAATGGCAATATCAAACAATCTCAAAAATAAACGAATATTGTTCCATAGTGCGCATATACTGATATATTTGTTACAAATGTATTCGAGAGAGTTTCGAGCAATCTAATATCTCTAGATTTATACTTGCTTTATCTATAAAGAAATGAGCAGTAAATATACTTACCTATGTCTAATTATCTAATCATTGAAGATTGATCTCTCACATAGAATATTTCTCTCAAATATGGAGATGCATATTTTGAATTAGAATAAACAATGTATTCACTAAATGTATAGATCTTCTCCTTTTAGGGCGTACTTTTGATTCATAATCATTTATTACTGTTAAACAAGCTGTTGTGTTATATATTTCCAATCCATATTATTGATAAGAACAGTATCTACCTAAATTAAAACTAGAGTAGATCTTTGCGCATTTTTGCTCCATTTTGGAAAATTCTTGAACGTCGGACTGACTGAATGAAAACATCCAGATACAATTGTTTCATTAGTTAAATAAACCTGCTTTTTATCTTATCGAAAGGTGGAGTAATAATAAGTTCTTCTATATATGATAGTTCCTCTACTCGTTATTGAACAGGAAAGGGAAAAGGTGTAATAAAATTATAGAATGTGATTTCGAATACTCATTCGTTTCTGTCCAAGCTCTAGTCTTATAGCTGAATTTATAAGTTTATCACCATTCATCCGTTTGTTGTATCCACCGAATGAAAAATTTTATAATCTTCATAATCTATTGAGCTACAATGAACGATAAGGAAATATAAATAATAATATTGAACTGAATTTCAGCTCGGGATCGTCTCAGCTTAGTCAAAATAACAAGAAAATACAGTTTTCCGTTTTAAGGATTTTATTTTACCAAAATAAAATTGTTTTGGTACGCATACTATTTGATAGTGAATTTATTAATTCCACGTGCAGGCTGGTCTGCTTGCAGATGTCGTTTATCGCATCCAAAGAACACCACGGGAAAAGATGAAAGTAGTACATCTAGATCGACTCGCTCCATATCGGGGGACCAACGGTGAAGAAGAAGTTACTCCACCGGATCATGCATGAGTCAGGATTTCGTCCGGGACGAACGAAACTTGAGGAGGAGACAGTGTACTGAAAATTAAGGGTTGTATTCAATACCACTGAATAGTTAATTAGGAAAAACGAAAATTCATCTATTTACAACAAACAACAAAAAACAAGAGAATGAATTTCACTTGGAATGAACATGGAATGCCAAGGATCTGTCCAGATGAAACCCATGTGTTACAAAGTGTGAGGAATAGTTAAATGCACTTCAAATAAATGGAGAAACGATGGATCAATCTAATTTCAACACCCACTGATTTTTGTTCTACGAGGTCTCTAGAAGAAATGAACTGCCCGTCGTATGAGATTTGCAGTTTATATAGAAAATTAGATTGATCCATCCTTTTTTCACTTATTTGAAGTGCATTTAACTATTCCTCACACTCCGTAACACATGGTTTTCATCTGGACAGATCCTTGGCATTCCATGCTCATTCCAAGTGAAATTCTCTTGCTTTTTGTTGTTTGTTGTAAATAGAGGAATTTTCGTTTGTTCTAATTAACTATTCAATGGTATTGAATAGAACGCTTAAAAGATGCAAGTGAACCTACTCAGAGATATAATATTATATCCAGTTCTCAGATCAAAATAGACAATAGCAGTTTCGTGTTAATTCGTTGAGTTTAATTCTCTTATTGATTGTGTTATTCTGAGTTTTGCATCATTGAAGCTGTAACATTAAAATCACTGATAGTTTAATGAAATATTTATTGATAGTTTAGTACAGCACATTTGAATTTACAAATTTGTTTAATAATATTTATAAATATTATATGAATTTCATTTCAATATAACGTTTTGTTCAAATAAAAATTGTGCCACTGAACAAGTTAGTTACTGAATGCATCACTTAGTCAATTTAATTCAATTCAAAAATATTGATTAGAATGAGCCTATAGCTTATAATATTAATGAATGAATGTATTTTATTATTATTGTATGCTCTTCTATCCTGTTAGGAGGCTTTCCCGTGAGCCACTGAACTTATTCGCAAACGAAATTTTATAAACATTCTGATTCTTTTCTATGCTATTTTTGGAAGAATTTCCTCAATAAAGGGATTAATGCATTTCATAATATCGCTTCGAATTTGAAGATGAGAGACAGGTTCAAAACAAATTATAATAAATATTCTTTGTGAATATAGTTCAAGTTTGATCATAATCCTCTTAGAAAGACCATAGGTATAATTGGGATGTTTCCCACTCTCTTGTATATTTCGCCTGGTATTATTGTCAGTCTCAATAAAAACTGCATTTCGCTGAGAGGACGTTGGAGAACCTCGAAAATGATGAACGAGCCGACATACTGCCCCATTTCTCTCCCATCCGTCTTCTAATTCAGACAGTGCAATCGTTTATACCGAGAGCAAGTTTACCACTGTCAAATGCAGCAGCACCACACAGGACTTGGTTGAAAAATACTTTGTTCGCTTTGAATCCTGGCTCATCCTCCTCCTACAAACCATTGGGAAATTGGGTTAATTACCGACTGTATAAAACGGAGAGCTTGGCGGCGGCGCAGGCACCCGGCTTCTTCTTTCAAATCTGATTACGGTTTAATTATTTTTGCAAGGATACAAACTTCGTTAAGTTACCGTGAAACTAAGCACTGACAAATGATAGAAGTATATAGCCATTGAATATTATAATTATATGGAGAATATTAAATATTCAGCCATCAGAAATGGCTTGATTTTTAACAGAATCGGGATATTGGATTACAAGTTCATCATGCATCAAGAGCCATCACTCACAATTAATTTTCAATGTAGGGTAGGGTGATTTTAAAATTTTCGTTTCAACTATCTATACTGAATATAATGTTTATGACAGGTGATTTCATGAATAATCTCAATTATTCAACAACATACCATGATCAATAATATGTTATTATTTATACTACTACTATCCAGCTCCTGAAGTATAAAATATGTAGATTTTACGAGTCGTGTTATCGCTCATAATTCCACGTCACGTTTTTTGAAAATTTGTTAAGTTGTAGTAGGTGACTTTCAGTTTAGTCTCAATGTTGGAAAACCTATGAGCGGGTTAGGGGGAGTAAATAGAGACGGATGATGTATGGGCCGAGCTTTTATTCGAGTACATTTAACTGTTTTTTCCGCCGCTCTCGACCCTCTCGAAATACACGTACGTTGATATATTGATACAGTCGATCAAATGGCAGCGGTTAACACCGCTTGCCTAATGGTCAGGTCCATATCGACCCTCTGTTACCTTCACGAAGATGGCAAACGTTGATTAAAACTTCAGACACGTTGGTTACACATTACGAGCTGTCAAGTTCAATTTATTATTTTTCTATGGAAACCTAAAAGCTTTGCAAATATATTTGTCATTTCTTACGAGGTACAAGAATACAGAAAATTCTTCTTACTACTATTCTCACTTTTGATGGTCGGGTATTACGTGAAAAATATTGCATAGATTCTTATGAAACTAATCTTAGTAATGAGTGAGGATAACTTTTATCGCGCAGATGATAAAAGTTAATGGTTGCGAAATATATAGTTTTATAGCCAACCCACAAGCCTCAATAGGTCACAACCATAGACACAATATGAACTGGCCTTTGAAGCAGGCTTTTGACTCCATCGCTGTAGAAGAGAGATAGAGCTAATTACGGCAAAAGGTCGTTACTTTACGTGTCTTGTCATTCGACTATTGCAATGATTTTGTTTTATCATATTCATTGTAATTTTTGTGCTCTCTTTTTTTATAAAAGGTTAAAAAAGAGGTGTTGACATATCTTCTAGGTCATACAATCAATGTGTTGTTAATAAACTTTATTAGGTATATTTACAATAACTTGTTTGTATTCATAGTTAAATATTAAATAACACTACTATTCATATTAACTATTATTCCATTTTTGTAAACAAAAAAGTCAAATTAACTAACGAGAAATAAAGTTTCTTTTTCAACACAATATCTTATTCAAATGTTCTTGTGAAACTTTATTTATAATCTTTATAAAAAAAGAAATATATATATATATATATATACATATACAGGGCTGTCCATTAAGCGCGCGGTGGTCTCTAGCGACCTTACCGTTGAAATATTTCGAGTGTTCCTTCTGCGGAAAATAATTTCAAATATGGCGGACTGCCGGATATACCGGAAGTAGACATCAACTTCCTTATTTTAAATAAAACACCATGTATATTTTCACATTTTTGAATTCAGCATCGATTTTAGGGTCCAGTTTGTTAAGCATAGTTGTTGTCTACGGAGTCTCCATTTGAAGTTATTCGGTAATCTTTAGAAAATTTGACGTTTGTAGTACTTCACAAAAATTGTAATATCTCGGACACTAAACCCGATCGAAACATGAGGTTTTCGCTGTTGCAAACACCGAAAAACGTAGTTATGTTCTAGAGTAGCATTAATTCAAAAGAACTGTAAATAATTACACTAGAAATTTTCAAATTTGAAAAGTTTGAAACATGCAAAACTATTTTTTTTCAAATGGTATGGTATGTTAAGTATCATATCCATGAATGCGAAATTTAACTCTCTTTCGATTTTATTAAGGCATATTTAGGTCTATCTCTGTTGGTTTTCAAGCTATTAACGCTTTTTCAATTATTCTACAACGGTACGGAGAAAATGGAAAAAATACTAGGCGGCATGGCTCACAGTTATGTCAAAGGAGTTGTCAAATTTAATAAAATTTATTGCGTGCTGTTAGTGCTCATAATCAATATGAAACATACCACCCAAGAACTTATTGGTATGGTTTATATACTTGGAGAATGTTCAAAAAATTGTCTTCTCGCATCCCGAGTGTACGGCGAACGTTTTCCTGATAGAAGGCATCCAGAAGCAAGATCTTTTGAAAGGCTGATATAGATTTGACAGGACCGGATCAGTTAACTACGAAAAACTTAGCAGAAGAAAACGGGTGATAACTGAAGATAATGAGTTAAATGTTCTCGCAACTGTAGTTGAAGACCCTCATACCAGTACATCCGAAATCAGTCGCGATTTGGGCATTGGACAAACGTCTGTAAAAAGGATCTTAGCGAAGAATAATTATCATCCTTATCATGTGCAGCTAAATCAAGCACTTAAAGAGCAAGATTTTGAAAATAGAACAAATTTCTGTAATTGGGGTCTTACTCGTCTACAAGAAGATGCATTGTTTTTTAATGCCGTATTATTCACTGACGAAGCTACGTTTCGTAATAACGGTTGTGTAAACCGGCATGATTTACATTTCTACGCAGATGCCAATCCGAATTTTGTGAGGACGTTCGACAACCAGCATAGATGGAGTGTTAACGTTTGGGGTGGCATAATTGGCACCACATAATAAGGCCCCACTTTTTTGATGAACACCTTACTGGAAATATCTTCAAAAATTTTTTGAATGAGAATCTAGATGATCTGTTGGAAAATCTACCACTGGATTTGTCGAGAATAATGTGGTTTCAGTTGGATGGAGCGCCTGCACATTTTAGTGCCAGAGTCCGAAACACTCTGGATGAAAGATTTCCAGAACGCTGGATTGGAAGACATGGACCCGTTGCATGGCCACCAAGGTCACCAGATCTCACAAAATTGGATTTTTTCCTTTGGGGATACGTTAAAGATCTGGTCTACAGAATACCCCCAACAACAGCAGCAAACATGCGGGAAAGCATACGAGCGGCATTCAATTCTGTTACACCCATAATGTTACCCAATGTAGATAGATCATTAACTGATAGATTTAATATGTGTATACAGGAAATTGGTAGGCAATTTGAATATTCAATGCAATAAATCTGTACGAATAAAATATCTGCCATATGTTGTTTTCCTCTAGTTATCCACTAACTAAACCATGTCGCCTACGATTTTTTTATTTCCTCCGCGCCATTGTAGAATAATTAAAAAATCGCTAATAGCTTGAAAACCAAGAAAGATAGGCGTAAACATGCCTTACTAAAATTAAATTTTGCAATTCATGGATATGAAATTTATCCCAACCCATTAAAAAAAAAGATTTTTGCACGTTTCAAACCTTTCAAATTTGAAAACTGCTAGCGTAATGATTTAAAGTTCTCTTGAAGTAATGCTACCTTTAAAACATAAGTACGTTCGCCGTACACTCGGGATGCGAGAAGACATTCTCCAAGGATATAAACCATATCAAGTTCTTGGGTGGTATGTTTCATATTGATTATGAGCACTAACAGCACGCAATAAATTTTATTAAATATGACAACTCCTTTGACGTAACTGTGAGCCATGCCGCCATTTTATCCGTACCGTTGTAGAAAAAGCGTTAATAGCTTGAAAACCAACAGAGATAGAGCTAAATATGCCTTAATAAAATCCAAAGAGAGTTAAATTTCGCATTCATGGATATGATACTTAACATTCCATCCCATTTGAAAAAAAATACTTTTGCATGTTTCAAACTTTTCAAATTTGAAAATTTCTATTGTAATTTTTTACAGTTCTTTTGAAGTAATGCTACTTTAGAACATAACTACGTTTTTCGGTCTTTGCAACAGCGAAAACCTCATGTTTCGATCGGGTTTAGTGTCCGAGATATTACAATTTTTGTGAAGTACTACAAACGTCAAATTTTCTAAAGATTACCGAATAACTTCAAATGGAGACTTCATAGACAACAACTATGCTTAACAAACTGGACCTTAAATCGATGCCGAATTCAAAAATGTGAAAATATACATGGTGTTCTATTTAAAATGAGGAAGTTGATGAGCCATATTTGAAATTATTTTCCGCAGAAGGAACACTTGAAAAGAAACACTTTTTATACGGAACATTTTCTTCCCATTTCAACGGTAAGATCGCTAGAGACCACAGCGCGCTTAATGGACAAACCTGTACATATATTTTCACCCATGACAACAATAGCAACTTCATCAATTGCTGCCGTATTATAGCGTCTTGCGTGTTGTCCTGCAGGCATCTGATGGCTTGGCTGACAATTTTGTGGTAATCAGGTGGCATGAGGTTTAATGCAATTTAGAATAATACAACCAATTCGTTGTCTGATGGAAAAACATTTGAAGTTACTCCACACTTGGTCTGTTCACCGATTTATTGTCTGCATAACGCTGATCGACCTGTTTTGCTGAATTGCCCATGAAATAAATTTGCAAAAATTGTACCACCATGTGACTTTCAAGATACTTTGTCAGCACTGCCATTCCCCCATCAACTTTTGACTGGCTGCTTTTGGTTATTCACCTAGCTACAAACCTACTATACGCTACTTTGATGGATACACGATTTCAATTGAAAATTACCAACGTATTCGGTACGTGGTGGTAAAAGTTTATTGTTTCACAATATAGTTGAAAGTTAGCATAAAATTGTCTTGAATAACTTTTGTTGCGCCAAATGACTTCATTTGAAAACAATTATTGTATTCCTGTATATGAGTTAAAAATGTGTAGAATCTGTTCCATTTCCGTAAACCAATGAATGCAGAGGCTCTGGTGGCAGTACCAATGGCGTCAATTTCACTTTGCTGCTCACGCAACACAATCCAGGGGCTTCATTCTTTCAATATTAGGTGTGATTGATTTTAACTTACCGAGGTGAATAAACACTTCTCAAAAACTCACTGTATAATAAATTGAAATGAAACTATTATTTGACAACCGATCCATCTATGTTAAACGATATTTGCAGCGCGCGTTCTGTCAATTGCTGACAGCTATTTCAAACAACTGACAGTTGTCAAATAACTGTATGTACTGTATGTAAAATTAATATTGTCTTCAAGTTTTCATAAATGTTCTTAAATTTTCTAATGTTCCGCTCAACTTTCATATTTTTTTCGTTCATAAGAACCTTCTTCTGATAATAATGAACAAAACAAAAAAGAAGTAGCGAAATTGGTTCAGCTGCTCTCGAGATTTCCGCTTAGCAACACATTCAGAGATTCATTTTAATATTATAGAGATATAGATACCGGGACTTACTTTGTTGTGTCGGCTAGAATAATTGATTTTATAAGTGACATGATGTGAAAATATATTATAATAAACTTATCATGTGAATGATTAAAACAATATTGCTCTTTTAAAGAGAAGAACTTTTCTTAAAATGTGCATTTGTTATCGTAAGAAAATCCGACAAACCTTCTATGTGTTTAAAATTCTCCCAAACCGAAACCTTAATTTTTAACAATAACCGTCTTTTATCGTAATTAGCTTCATCTATCCCTTTTATTTCACTCTGTTGCGTTGGTTCCAGCGGGATTTAGCTGATCTAATAATATGTGTTTAGCTTTGTATGGAAGTTGTTTCAAGAAAATAGGGGGAGTGTCATCAAGTCCAGAGGCTGAGTTTTTTTGTTGAGATAGACTGCAATCTGGTTCTTGCATTGTTATAGGTTTGTTGAGATGAGAGATGATGAGAGTCTGATTCATGTATTGAAATATCTATGGACTCTTTGGATTTCTTGTATTCAAGGAACGAAGGGGTTACATTTTGGTCGTTGGAATTATATTGATATACACCTGCAAGAACTTTGGCGATTTCTTCCTTGCACGAAACCAAGTTATTATTGTATGAAAGCGTATCAACCGACGAATCCCGAACGGAGGAGGTATACAATTCGACTGTGTGCTTTTTTTTTGGTTTGTGCGCGCCTTTTAAATAATAATCGTACTCTGATTTTGATGATTTTTGATTCATTTGAAAGAGGAGGCTTGAGAAATGGTGCCATATTTATAAAAACGGAAATCTGAAATCTCCTTGCCTTCGAAAACCACCCCCGAATGGGGTGGAGGGGAATATTTTCTTGAAAATCAAAATTCTGAATTGGTAATATTAAAGATAGGACAATATCCGGAAACGTTTAAAGTGAACATTTTTTCAAACGAGTTACGATTTTTGAGATAGAGGCATGTTAAATTCTCAAATATTTGTATTTGCTATGCTATGTGGATAGGGCGATTTCTTTCAAAAATTGAAAATCTGTGTAGACTACATGAAAGACTTAATTATTTGTAGCAACATTTATAATGAACATTTTTTCCTTAGAGTTACGGTTTTCGAGTTACAACGGTGGTGAAATACTAACAACTAAAATACTTATGCGTATTTCCGCAGGGATGTTTTTTGATCTCAATAACAAATACAAGTAAAGAATATACGTGGATAATAGGATAATTACTATCTTCATTGGTATTAGTGAACGTTCAAGGAATTTCGTGACTAATGTTACACTAAAATATTGTGAAATAAATATTTCTTACAAAAAATTGGACCGACTTTATTAGTTGGTACACTGAAAAATATAAAATAATATTAATTCTATTGGTGCTGGTACTTGTGAAGTTGGTGCCAAAGGTTCTTAATCTAACTGCAACTGCACAACTTCAAAAGTAACAGCACCAATAGAATTAATATTATTTTGTATTTTTCAGTGCATCAACTAATAAAGTCGGTCCGATTTCTTGTAACAAATATTTATAGTGCTCAAAGAATTTATGCCCTTTAGTTTACGTATTTTATTCCATATGGTTTTAGTTGGTGTGGACTCGCGTATGGTGGAGATGTAATCTATCTAAGAGTCAATTCTACTTTTTTTCATAAGGTATCAGGTCTTATTCACTACTTGGGTTTCATTGTCCCACCCGGGTACTGGGCGCCGATGACATATTTTAGTTTTTCCGATTGGCGAAGTGGCTGCTCTTGAAATAATATTGTTAAAGGTTGTAACAGCTTCGTTTATGTTACTACTAGGGACAAGGTTTGAGAGATTGTTTTCGATGATATTTCGGAAGCATACCCAATTCGCGTTTTTAATTTTCAAAGTTTGATAGATTGGGTATTCTAATATCTGATTTTCCTGCAAAGTAACGATAATTGGAAAGTGATCGCTGTCCTTCAAATGCAGGATTGGTGCGACTGAGGGGCTACAGAATGAATGATCAATATTAGAAAAGGAGCCAATGTATAGTAGAATCGATAAATTCAAATATACCGTGAAAAGAGTCTTAGGAAAATATAACATTGCCGATATTTCATTTCCAAAGTACAACTTCCAGAGTGCCCTCTATCTGAGTATATATTATTTCATTTTATGCGTTTAGCCTTAATCTATATAGCTACTGGTAGCTAGTTGCTGCAGATGTTTGAAATTCAAAGGCCCAAGTCACGAATCTCCTTCGAGAAATCCATGCGTAATCCCAAAGAAAGAGGCCATACGCCTTGATAAATGATGATTGCGGTCATTTAGGAAATGTTTCCTTTCTTTCCAGCATACATGTTGATAAATGTCGAGCCCTGTCGTCTTTTTGAAACGCAAGCGGCAGCAAAGTAGAAACCCGGAGCTTTTCTAATGAATATAAATCGACGCCCCCAGTGACGGAAATCTGTATTAAAAACGACAGGAAAACCACAAATAAGAAATAAGCATCACACGCATTACTGGATTCGCAAAATACTCGTATATTGATTATTCAATATTTACAAAGATTCCTACAAATTTTTTGATTTTGTTATGACCGGTATTGATAACAGTACATTTCTGTGACTTTTGGACATGTAGACAAGTTAAATAAAGTTGAGTAGACTTTTGATTCGTGACTAACAAATACCTACTTGCAAATGTCTAATCAGAAATATTATACGACATAAACTAATGATAATCATTCATATATTTGAAAACAATGGTTTAATTCCTCGTTAACATCTTTTCACTCTTGATATGAGATTGATTTTCTATTTGATTCTATTAGATTTTTTCATCATAGCCAACTTCTATCACATCTATTTTATAATTTTTCGATGAAATTGATATTTCTATCAAATAATGAATAATCTACCACAATAAAAACCAAGCGGTTGTTTATCATATCAAAAATAATAACATACTAGAACTACCCGAAGTGATACACGATAATTTTTCAATTATGCATTTAGCGTCTGATTATAGCTGAAACTGGCAATAGAGCTTCGTTGCGCTCTATTCCAATGTCGGATTATACATACATATATACGTTTGCCGGGCCCGATTCTAATGCGCTGTCAAAGCTAGATTAAACTTGTTTATCTATCTCATAACCTGAAACTTTCATAACTGCAATAACCGCGTTGGTGCTAAATTAGAGTTATACCGGTTTAATAATTACGAATGATGTAACCACGTCGTAAAATGTATTAGTACGACACCTCGGAGCGCAGTTACGGAATTTCCGAATTCTGTAGATAGAGTCAGATAGAGCAAGGGGATAGTGAGTGAAAGAGTCGGTTTGTGTGTGTAAGTAGATAGAGCAAAGCCAGTTAACTCATCAGCTATGCGCTTACAAAGCAGAGAGTCTCTTCGATTGCAAAGTCCTATTTTCACTCTTGGGATTACCTGTGGTCCATATAACAGATCTGTTATACAAGGTTTAGTGTGTGTTATTAATTCAATGTAATATGAATTCTTGAGTCATTTTGATATAGCGTGGAACGATCTTACCCGATTTGAACAACATCCTGAACTACTGAACTGGCAAGATGGGTAAGGGCCAGAATAAATATTTAGATAACACGTGTTTGATAATCTCTGATCTCCCTCAAGTCCTAGAATATCAGTTGATAAGGTCCGTTTCACAGGACTCTCTCAACAAAAGTTCTGTTTATTCTAAGGTAGGTACTCGAAGGGGTTATTCTGAAGATAGTTTAATAATGAGAAAGTGTATTAATTTGATTCATTAAATAATATTATTCAGGACATATGTAGGCCGTGCGATAAAAGTTTTCCAACAGTAGAATTGGAAGCTTCAAGTTTGCTTTTGTGTCATAATTGGTCATATCCTTTCCATCCAATATATTTTTACTTCTACAGCTCACGGTGTAGCAGACGTATGTATAAAATATCTTATTTCAAATAGAAACATATATATTTTCTCCCACATGGTTTGAATTGCTAATTCATCAAAAATAAAGAAATACTCTTCACATTTTCAATGTTACAATGGAAATAAATGAACAATCCAATTCCTAATTCTTATAGGTATAAGATTTATCAAAGCGAATTTGTGTTTAAGTTTGTAATCTGTGGCACTTATGAAAATCCCTTCCATCGAACTATCCATAATTTTTATTTGAAATAATAAATCTTAACAAGAATGACACAATGAAAGTTGTCACAATTGAAAAATAACTGATAACAATTTTGATAGCGTTATTAAACATAGTTACGTGCATTAAGAAAACAACTACTTATCTGAATTGCTAAAAGAGAAATGCCCATTAAATCAAACCTCTAAAGTCAAGATTCAATACAAAAGTATGGAAGTATGGCTTTAAAATTGGGGTTTTATACTATGCAATAGAGATTACTTTACAATTTCATAAGATACACGTGTACCATTTATGTGGCCTGTCAGATCCTAAGTCTTACCCCATTTGACTTGAATATTATAAAATAAATCGCAAAATATATAATTTGGACTTGTTACAGGTTACAGTTTGTATGTACCTACTCATACCGAATCACTGCATTTAACCACAAGGTCTAACAGGCTTCAAATACATATAAGTGCACAATATGCCAATAAAGCTTTCAAGAAGGCAATAACCAGAACAAACAACGCGTGAATAAGCTCTTCGCAGCGCAAGCGAGTGCACTGTGCAATGTTGTAGAATTTTCTACGGTTGCTGGGTAAACAAATGAACCGATAGTGTGTTTACATATAAGTTTACGTTACGAGCCAACTGCTTCTACCTATATCGTTACGCGGTAAATAGAAAATGCATTGCGAATACGTTCTGTTACAAAAATAAGCTACTAAATTAGGTGCCTAGTTTGAAAATGAGGAGTTTTATTAATTTTCAATGAGATTTCTCATCATAGTTCTTGGTATTTCGAGAAATGCAACTATTAGTATGATGTCGTAGTTTCAAACAAACCTTCATCAGTCTATTCCTTCATTGAGATTCTTATATTTAAAAAAACTATAGCTTATCACTCAACCCAATCGAGTGAGCCATTATGAAGTGGAACTACTAAATATGTTAAACCTTTCATGAAAATTTGTAGTTACTCGTATCATTCACAGCATTAGGATAAAGATTCCCCAATTCTGACCGAAAGTTCGTGATATCATTGGGCTGAATCATGAAGAACCGACTTAATTCACTGTATGATGGATGGATTTAATACCAACTTTGATTAGGATATGGTTTAGATTAATACAATTTGTGTCACGTGGCACATTCCACATAAATAATTTTGGAAATACACATCACTCTGAAACATGATGCTTTTGCCGGAGCGCTTGCCACAACTAAAATTAAATCCACCAGATTAGCTATTCACACACAGAGGATGTATGACCTCAGGCACTATTACAATATATAAGCAAATCCGTTGTTCGTTTGCCGAATGTGAAATAAATCAACGCCAGCGCGAGCAAAGCTCTACAACTAAAGTCGACGGTGGTAAACTATTCAAAATAACCCTCCGTATTTCACGCTCTATGCTAATTTGTCAACAACAGCGAGTGGCAGAAAGAGAAGAGAGCAAATCCACACCAACGGAAAACACTTAATTCTTTCATGACTTTTGTTTCGAGATATATACGTGCGCGCACTATTACATTGTGTAACAATAACACGTCCGACACAAAATCCTGTTGATTTGGGACGATCGGCGTGCATGCTAATTTTACTCAACGTCACAAAATCATTGCAGCCTAATATCCTTTTGAAGCATTTCTGCCGATGACCAGATCCCTTTAAATAGTATATCAAATGATGATTCCATCTATCTAATCAAGGCTATGATATAAGCAAAAAGCATAGCAAATTATTATTTTGCCGTCGCTGCTGCTATAGTTCATAGCAATTCCATTTCCTTTTTTAACGGCGGAGTAATTATATGGGCTTCTAATCAGATGAATTTATCAATACTAAAAATGTTCTAGCAATATTTAATAAATGCGGTATTCTCTACTGGACTTTTATGTTAATGAAATACTCTCATTGAAGAAGTAATAAATGGGTATAATTAGAAAGTTTGAAGTTTCAAAGATAAAACTCTCTTTAAATTATACACAAAATATTTTGTTTCGATGAATACCTTCAACAAATATTTTGGAAACAGTATAACTTGAATAACTCAAAACTACAAGGGATTTTTTTATGAAAGTACCTAAATCAACTCGATAATAGAAGATGAAGAAAAATATATTGAAGTCATGAACCATGATATAATCTCGCTAATTCAGCAAAACAGAAGAAATGAATATTGGTCTGCTAATGAACAGGTATATTTCAATTTATTTTCAAAGATTTTACTGCTGTTAAAAAACTTATTGAAAATGTGGGAAGTCTTTATTCAAAGTCTTCACTACCTTTTGGTTACTCTCAACTAGGGTGGTAAAAAAGCTTACAGACTAAAGAAAAACTTCCTGGAAAGAAATTATAACAAGGATCCAGAGATGAGTCTTGTACTTTTTTAAATTAGATCAACGTCAAAACTTTTAATAGGCCTATAGCTCGAATATTGTTTCATCTTATCATCGGGTCCGAAATTTTTTAATCCATTAAATATTCATGAAATTAATTTCACAAAATATCAACTTCGGTAGAATTGATTCATGGCATTGAAGTAGAGAATAATTTATTAGCCAGACTGAAAGCGTTTGAGCTGGGGGAAAAACAATAGGAACCTAATTTTATCTTAAATCAAGGAAACCGTTGTAGTCCTGATTATAAATTATCATACTTTTCACTACTTTACGACACCTCCAACACGCTTCCAGATCCACTAACTAATGTTAGACCTTACAAAGAAATTCACTTGCACTTTTGTTTTAATTTTATATCAAAAATATCACTTTGTGTTCCATATACCGAATCCATTAAGATCACAAAAATTATCAAGAGGGAGAACTTAATAACTTAATTATTTCTACATCAATGGAGAGCGAATGTTAATAAAAAAAGTCCGTGTTTAATATTCGGAGACATTTCCTAAGTAAATATTATTATACTATATTGATACAAGTGCTATCCAAGGTTTTTGTTACTACCAACTTAATCATTGGTGTTGTCGTAAATTCAATGGAAAAAACTTATAGTTAGGGAGATCAAAACTTTTGGAATGAAATAAACTTTTTGCCTGAATTCTTAAGTTTGGTGGTTGATGTTACCTTCGAATTAGGTGCGAGGACGCGAGGACCAGTGGGAGTAGTATTCCTAGTTCTTAGAAGGTTTGGCGTGCCTTCGTTTTTAGCCACAGTCGAAGAGAGATATTTCTTATTCGGAGACAAACACAAATTTAACTTTGGAGCCGTTCCAGATTGCTGGATATTCTTTCAATCGAGCACTATGGAGCAATGGTGAACTTGTAAATAAGTGGGAGATTTCATTATATTTTTATAGTTTGCATATAAGCAAGGAGACGTTGGATTAGATTAGATTAGAAAGTCCACATGGGCTCATATGGAGGTCATGTTGGATTTAGTTGAATTTCAAACTGTTTTACACTTAATTTAATTAATCATGATCAATTTTAATCAAAGATTTAATTGTATAGTTTTATACCAAAAGTGTTGTCTGTGGTGACATGTTATTCTATAAATCACGGCGAAAAAAGAAAGGGATTTCTAACCTCACTTTCAGTTCCTGATGAAGAGTAAATAAATGACATTTCTGATTGATGACTATGAAATCTTTCCTGTTTGTGGTTAATTTGATGTAAATTCACGAATTTTGCCCCGACGAAGAGAATAAACATTCTCGAAAGCTTGGCATAATCCAAAGAATTCTATTTATTAAATGACTGTATCCCCAACAAAAATCTATTTTATCATATATATATATATATATATATATATATATATATATATATATATATATATATATATATATATATAATAGCATTATTATTTTGTAAACAGAAGTTTGAAAAATTGAAAAAACACTGGTACTCTTGCCTAATTCAAAATCAGGTATATCGCAAACGAACATGAAACAAGATATAAAGAGTGAGCTAGTGGGTAATAAATGAGCCAGAGGTATGTTTGGGAGCACAATACAGCTGTACCGCTTGACATAAATATCAGTTGCTCGGTGCTGTTAAGACCACAACAGGGAAATCCCCTTACCTTCCTCGCGATATTACCAACAGCATCCAGCATAGGTCGGACTGTACTGGGATCGTCAAGATTGTTCCGGTGCTTCTGAGAGTTGCCTTAATGAAACGCTTAATGGGCTTTATTGGTTATTATCAGATTATCTTTTTTGAAGAGCTGCTCCTCTGAATTCATCAGAGCTAATTTAGGACCCACATATATGTTTCAGGTGTAAAGTATGCTCATAAAATGTTATAATTGCAAATTTAATTTTGAATAAAAACTAAAGCTTGACAAACGTAGTTTAGCCTCTGAAAATTGGGTGTGCAGTGAACAGTGTACCGCCTATTTCATTTCCTCAAGTTCTAGATGGTTTTCCATTTCTATCGCATACAGAAAGTGTTTTGTACATTTTAGATACCAAGCTGGAATCTTATCCTGTACTTTGATTCAAGTTCAATGACTTCAGAACAACGAGTTAGTAATTTCTAAAATTACAAGTGGATTTACGAAAAACAATTCTTCTATGCAATTTTGGGACCGCAATATTTTATTCGAATATTGTGAAGGAATCTTAAATAATGTAAGTTTTTCTACATATCAATTCATAGCTTCATTATCTTCAAGATAATGAGATGATGATGTATTCGTAGATCTTTGTTGCGTACATTAGACTGTACGAGAGAGATGAAATATACTACATATAAAATTGACTGATCCCTTTCTCTGTTGCAGGTATTTACAAATTTATACGCTAATTTCCCCGAAGAAATTAAGTGATTTGATCAAATCCTTACTCTGATTTAGTGGAATGAGAAAAATTTAAATATTTATGTAGATAATCATTCATTAATGATTACGGAGTACTATAAACTATTCATTGAAAACAGAAATTATTCTATTTCGAGCACATCAATAAAGAAAAATAGGCATTTGAATGCAAAATTAACACACCATTGACTATTTACGATCGTAAAGATTTTTGTTACTATTGCCAATATCCTCTTTAATCAACACTGTCGGTTCGACTTTTTGAGCGGTCTGAGCAGATAGATCGTAAGCTTAACAGGAGAAATCGTTTCAACTTTTTTTATAAGGTTAACAACAATTTGTTATAAGTTATAGGTATTGACTAAATAAGAAAATTCTGCAAATTAGGTGAAGGGATAACTTTGTAAGGGCGAACAATGATATAATCTGAAACAAAACTATATATTCAGATTTTTACTCTTGAAAAGTGTAATGATATCTTCCATAGTTTCTCAAGATATTTTTATAAGACATAAAATAACATCAAGCAAAAGCGGGACCAGAGAAAAGTTACATTAAAAAGATTGGCATATATCTAAGTGTCGCTCCAAGTCGCCAGTTTTGGAACACGCCTCAAAATTGCCGCTATATTTCAGTGGTTTTATGAAACAACCTCACTAAGTAATTTGTTATAGACCCCCAGGGACGAGTAACACGCTAAGTTTCGTTTATATTCCAGGAAATATGATCACAAATGTTTGGTTCCAATATTATTATAATGCTCAAATGTGTAGACTTTAAAAAACATTGGTTTCCACAACAAAAGACGATTTTGTTTTCGAATCAGCAACAAAATTGTGATTTCAGCTTTTGATTGATTAAGATAAACGCAATTGTTCAATTTTCAGGGCCAAACAAAGTCGAAAATTTTGGCCCTGCTAGACGAGAGTTAATCGAATAGACTAGACTATCAGATATAAGATAAAACAGATCATATTTGACATCCTGTTACATTTTCCAAAATTTTCTGAAATACATCAGTCATTCTTTTTTCTAAGCAATGAAGATTCTACCAAAATAAAAATCGAGATGACGGTTAATTCTACACCGTGGGCCAATTTTGAACTCAATTTGGCTCTGAATATATATTTTTTTGGCGAAATTTTGTGGAAAAAATATTTAACCACGTTGTACAGGGCAGCCAAGTTAGAATCAATATCAAAAATTGAATTTGATGCTTTCGCAAAATTAAATTAGAAGTATCCGTAAATAATTTTTCAAAGCCTCTTGATATTGAAATCTCTGAATATAAGTCAGCAATCAACAATTTTGATGATACTGAGAAATTTCAAGCTTTTACTTTATTGGTATTGTAGCTGAACAAAAACCTCAACAAAAACTGTTCCGTAGAGAAGTCATGAAAGAAATATGGACAGATTCTGCTCAGATACCTCATGATTTTCCTTATGGTCGCCTTAAGAACTGAGATTTATAAAGAGTCGGATCTTGCTCTATCTGTTCTATTGCATTCTTTTTCATTTTGAATGGAGTTTGCATTTATTTAAGGTTTGTAGCCAGTCACATTTTCACAAACAAGGAAACAATTAAAACCATTGTAAGTGAGAGTATGCAGATCATCGATCTGTCCATTCTAGGTTATGGCCATAGTACCGTTTCTATTTAAGAGACATCAGAAAGGAGAAGAAATAGAGCTTTGGATCAATTGCAATTCTTATGCGACGTTCTTCACATGAAATTTCTAAAAAACGGTAAAGATAATGAAAACATTAGGTTTTCACATTTTCTAGGTATATTATATATGGAGTAACTGAATCGACAAGTTATCAATCAGCTCATACCCATTCGTATGAACAATTTCATGCTTATTAGATTTGTCTGTCAATTTGTGCGAGAATTGTACGTGAAAGGAAGTGATTTTGTTTCTTAGGGTAGTGGGATCATTTACCGGTGGCACAAGAGATAGTGTTCAAGACATAAGAAGCGTGTTTTGCTCAACCCTGTAACACGAAAACGGCTCTACGAATTTTGGTAGGCTAAAGTATTCATCGTAAAGCTCTTGACCTTTCTGTCAAGGCGTATCTCTGAGGAGAGGAATAGGCAGAAAAGATATGCTCAAATGACCCAATATATCTGTTTTGTCATATTTCTCATAAAATATAATATAACCATTGTTGTTAGCATTGGTACGCTCAAAAGATAATTGGTCTCAGGAGTCAATGCGACGATTTTCATATTGGGTGGAATTTCTTTGAGAGCATTAAAGAAGAAGTGTGAGTGGACACACTTATTTTTAGATGAAATGATGCTTTTCTAGAAATATCAACCGTAACATAAATATGTGTTCACATGGCCTTATATTCCTTATTTTAATCGTTGACAAGATTGAGAGGTAGCCTGTGACGATTTTCTCAGAAGATAAAATGGAATATACTCAATTTCTTACCTATTTATTTCGTCAATATACAAAGAACGAATATCTATAGATCAATTCAATGAAAACATTTAATCTGGTGAGAAAATCAAAAAAGTATCGTGCAAAAAACTTACGGCTGGTATTGTAAATCAACCTGTCAACATCCACTTCCTAAGCTTGGGAAACTTGAGCATTTTTCCCTTAATAAATTCATATTTTCCAGTGATGCAATAACCAAACTCATAAATTAACAGCTTCCAAGATAATTTCAAGACGCCTCGTTTGGTGGGGTTGGAAAAAGAGCTCTGCACCATGCCAGAGAGAGCACCCGTCTTCCAGAGGATGATATAAGAGTTCCAAAGTATAATATTGATTTCAAGTCTCTGTCTCCCGGTGGCATAAATTTCAAAACAAAAAAAAAACAAAGAATTTATATCATACTTTATGGCACACGGCGTGGAAATTCTGTATCGAGAAGTAATTGCCTAAGAACAATGGCTCAAGCACAAGAAAATCAATAGCTAGAGTGGTGTATAAGGTTTGTGTTTAAAATTATATTCTAGGAATTTATGTGGTTGCAACAACGACATAACTCGAATTTAATGTTCAGTAAACCAAAGTTTTAATTCGCTAGAACTTTATCTACTCAGACTTTGAGTTATTTAATGGGCGCCTAATTACCTTTTTCAACGATTACCTACATTTGAATTGTCTTGCAAAAGCAGAAGAAAATCGTTACTATTCAAACTCTTAAGCTGCATTCTGTTTTTTAAATGGAAATTATATTGAAAAGTAAATGATTTTCCAGGAATTGGACGAAAATTCTGGATTGAAGATTAGCTAGTGGAATATTCTGAAAGTTAATTTGAATTCTTACTTCAAGCCAGTTTATTTCTATACATTTCGAATTTTAATTTATGTTATGTACCTGTCGTTCTTAGATATAATGCAATAATCTACAGACTGTCGAAACTTTTTGATGCATGTATGGGTATCTCGGAAACTATAGGTATAGATAGAAAAACGGTTAAATGGGAAAATGTTCAGACAATTCTATGGGTAACTTAATGTTCTTCACAGAATACTTCTAACTACTTGGGCTTATTAAGTATTTTGAAAAAAGTAGGATGATGGATTTTTGAAAAAGTCTTATAACTTTCTCATTTTTGCAAAATTTTCAAATCGGTTGAGATATTATAAAAACAACTTTTCACGAAGAACATATTGGTACACCGGCATCATTTTTAATGACAAAGTTTCAGTCCAGTCCAGAAAACACAATATATATATATATATATATATATATATATATATATATATATATATATATATATACAGGGTGTATCATTAATAATAGGAAATAATTCAACTGGAGAATCTTTGGTTCAAAATAATAAGATTTAACCCAATTCACTTAGATAAAATGTGTCTCCTGTCTGAGTTACAGGGTGTTTTATTTAATTATTTCAAAATGATTTTTAAACCGTTTGACCAATCTTTATCATGTTTGGTAGGAAGTGTGGACACTGCAAACCTTAGTAAATTGTGCTAAGAACACGTTTCTAGCTTCTACCAGAAGCGTACGACAAGGGTAAGTGGAAGGTTAACCCTTCTTAAATTCTACGCCACTGGCGGAGTTTCCATTTTCGTACAATTTTTCTATTCTCCAATACTTTCTGTTCAAATAACGTACTCCTTCTTCGTGGCGATAAAGTCATTATTTTTCGAGATATTTAAAGTTGAACATAACTCTGCACAAATTTAATGTGTATCTATCATGGCGGTGTTTTTGCGTCATAGGTTTGTATTTATTAGGCAAATAAAACTTTACAGTTGATTTTAAGGTTAAATAAGAAGAATAACACACAATTTCACTTGTATGTAATTATCAAAAAGTATCACATTTTTGCTACAATAAATAATATGAACAAAATTTAAAAATATTTAACAACTAAAATGATTTTTTTTACATTATCACAATGGAATAAATGGCACTTGAATCATTTCTGTTTATAATTTAGATAGAACAGGTAATATCTTTCGAAGTTTGTATGACATATTCAAAATAAGTTCAGGTTTTGTGAAGTTGCATCCGATCTGAATTAATCGTTAGTAGTAGGCGGTTCTCATTGTTGTTAGTTGTTGATTTTTAATGTCAAGAAAATTTTGATTGTTATAAAATTTAAAAAGCTCATCAAGTAAAAATGCCCCGCCATAATAATTTTACTAATCGTGAAATGCGTGATATGATTTGTATTTATGTACGAGAAAATTATTTTTGTCTTGCTGCTGCTCGAAGATATAGGGAAATGTATCCAAACAGAGTTCAACCTGGTCGCAAAACCTTCAGTAATATTTTTAATACATTAGGAGATACTGGACAATTCAAGCCCAAAAGCGATGTGGGACGACCTATAAATTTAACTGTTAACGAGGAAGATGACATTTTAGTGCGAGTTGCTGATAATCCCGAACTACGCACTCGGCGTATAGCAGCAATGACAGGAGTAAGTCATTCTTCAGTTTTTCGCTTACTGAAAAAAGAAAAACTGAGACCTTACTACTTTACACCTGTACAAAACTTATTACATACAGATTATCCTTTAAGATTAAATTTTGCTCAGTGGATGTTAAAAATGAAAAATGAAAATCCTCATTTTATTAAAAACATTATTTTTACTAACGAGGCCACTTTTACACGTCGAGGAGTTTTCAACTGGAGAAATAGCCATAGTTGGAATATTGAAAATCCGCATCTATTCCGACAAACACATTTCCAATATTTTTTATTTTATTTTTTTTATTTTATTTTAATAACTGGAATACATATTCCCAAAGAAGTATAGAGATACTTGTTCACGGGTCCAGTACAAACAACAGCCATGGCTCTGGCGGGACTCGAACCCGCGCTCACGATGTGCTCTCGCAGGCTACGACCGCATTTCCAGCGCCTTAACCCAATAAGCCATCGTGAATGAATTTAATATTAATGTATGGTGCAGTATATTTGGAGATAGCTTGTTGGGTCCTAATGAATTACCAGAAAATTTGAATGGTAACTCATAATTGGAGTTTTTACAAACTAGACTTTTCGACGATCTAGAGGGATTGCCACTTGACCGAAGAAGAGACATGTGGTTCATGCAGGACAGAGCACCACCTCATTATCATTTAATTGTACAGAACTATCTAGATCAGAAATTTCCTCATCGTTGGATTGGCAGAGGTAGTGAATTCCCGTGGCCGCCTAGAACTCCTGAAGGAAATCCCTTAGATTTCTATTTCTGGGGGCATATGAAAACATTAGTATACTCACAAGACATAAATAATCGTCAAGACCTATGGCACCATATTGTGAATTCCGCTAATTTTATTGCTAATCAACCAAACATATTTTTTAAAATTAGAAGATCGTTTAATGAAAGAATAGATAAACTTATTGAGGTAAATGGGGGTCACATTGAACATTTGTCAAGTTAAGTTTTTCTAAATTTTGGTATTATTTATTGTAGCAAAAATGTGAAAAAGACTATTTGATAAATACATAGGTATTAGTAAAATTGTCTTCTTATTAAGCCTTTAAAATCAAAGGTTAAGTTTCATTTGCGTAATATATGCAAGCCTATGCCCCAAAAATTAGAATTATGCATCGTTATGTTCGGCTTTAAATATCTCGAAAAATAATGATTTTATCGCTACGAAGGAAGAGTACGTTATTTACACAGAAAGTATTGGACAATAAAAAAAATGTACTGAAATGGAAATTTCGCCAGTGGCGTAGAATTTAAGAAGGATTAACCTTTCACTTACCCCTGTCGTACGCCTCTGGTAGTAGCAAGAAACGTGATTTTGGCATAATTTAGTAAGGTTTGCAGTGTCTACACTTCCTACCAAACATTATAAAGATTGGTCAAACGGTTTAAAAGTAATGGGGAAAAATCCTTTTGAAATAATTAAATAAAACACCCTGTAACTCAGACAGGAGACAAATTTTATCTAAGTGAA
Organism: Crioceris asparagi; assembly: GCA_958507055.1. NCBI lineage: Eukaryota > Metazoa > Arthropoda > Insecta > Coleoptera > Chrysomelidae > Crioceris > Crioceris asparagi. The sequence continues at coordinate 70,512,147 of OY293827.1, read as the reverse complement.
TTGGGTTAAATCTTATTATTTTGGACCAAAGATTCTCCAGTTGAATTATTTCCCATTGTTAATGATACACCCTATATATATATATATATATATATATATATATATATATATATATATATATATATATATAAATAGGATGAAGCTCTACACCTTTATGCTTTTATTTAGTCGGATTCAACCACCCACTAGAAGCGGATCACGTGATTTCAAGCTTGTTAGCTTTCATCAGCGCCACTTAAGTGGAAGCTGTATCCAACTATACAAAAGCAACTGGAAGTAGTCAAAAACTTTGAGACATTATCGACCAGTGAGACACAATTCGCGCCACCTAGGTATTGAGAGCAAAATTACGTTTAACGTAAATATGTATAATAATTAAAGAAATCTATTAGTTGGATACAGCTTCCACTTAAGTGGCGCTGATGAAAGCTAACAAGCTTGAAATCACGTGATCCGCTTCTAGTGGATGGTTGAACCGACTAAATAAAAACATAAAGGTGTAGAGCTTCATCCTATTTTTATATTTTAAAATCTCATTCATTAATGAACTAATAGATTTCTTTAATTATATATATATATATATATATATATATATATATATATATATATATATATAATTTTAGTAATTCACTGCCGAGAATGTATAACCAAAGTGACAAACATTCATAGGGTTGCGGCACTATGGGCTGTAGGATAATGAAAACTCTTTTTCAATTACCAACGTTTCGATAGCGCTGGCTATCTTTTTCAAGGCTGTATTAAAATAAAAGAAAGTTACAAAGAAGTACTTAATTAAAGGATATAAGAATCATCGAAATAATCAAGAAAATTAGTTATATATAAAAACACGTTATACGAATTCCAACTTACATTGATTTGAGTGTTAAATATAGATAGGTACATCATTCATTCTTATGTTATCAAAACTAAATTGAATTTCTACATCTCATATTAAAATACTGAACTCAACTGTATGAGAATTAAGGTAGAACAGAATATTATGGTCATAAATAGCAAAAACTAGAATAAAGAAACAGGGTAAGATTGTGTTTTTACTTTTTATTTAAAAAAAATTTCAAATACATGGAATTCAAAGTTACTGTCTTTTATTTTGTTCCTTGATTTGTGTGTTCTCTGTTAATTTTATCTATAGGTTGCATGTCTGACGTATAATGTCTAAGCTGTCAATTAAGAATTAAAAATAAACAACAACAAAAACAAACAGCAAACGTATGGCGCAAAGTTATAATATTTGTAGTTTAGTTTCCTTTTGAAACCAAATAATGTAGGAAATGACTAAAAACAACAACAAGTCATGTATGGTCTAGGGTGCAACAAGTTAAAGTCTGGTGAGTAATCTATGTTGGAAATGTATATTGCAATTGTTTATGCATGTTCATTCTCTTCTTTGTAGTTGTGGCCTTTTGTGAAAAGACAACAAATAGGAATAAACCTGACTCAGACCATGGATGTCAGTTCTTTTGTTCATGCTGTTGCACTCCTTGTCTATTTCCACCATTTCAAGGAAGATGCGTTTATGCCAGTTTATATCACTGCGATGGCCTGTTATTCGATTTTTAAGAAGTTGGATGGTTTGTCCAATATATTTCATTTCACAGTCTGAGCATTGAATGCTATATACACAGTGAGATATGTTGCTGGTAAGTACTTTATCTTTAGTTCTAGTATATAATCGACTGATAGGTTTGATGTTCTTTTGTGCTATTTTTAAGTTCTCTTGTTTAAATACACTTATTAGTCTAGTAGAAAGCCCTTCAATGTAAGGTAAGGAACCATATCTAACCACTAAGTTCTGGTTTTCTTCACAGGTTTGTCTTGTATGTGGATCTACCGTTGTGTTGTATAAGAGTCTGCGAACAACCCAGATATATATATATATATATATATATCTCAGGTCTCGCATGGACATCGCTTAGGTTATCCCTTATTCCTATGTCTTTCTTGAGTGACTTCGTTTTCTTTGGCCTGTTGTTTGCCATTTAATTATTCTTTTTGGAATTCGATCTTCACCCATTCTATTAACGTGCCCATACCAAATGAGTTGTTTCTGGTTGTCTCTCGTCCCACCATTCTTCGGATGTCTTTATTTCTGACTCTTTCTAGTCGAGATTTTCTAGCCGACCTCCTAGGAGAATCCATTCCAGTTGCCAGAAACCTATTTTCGGATTTTTGGTTAATCTTCCAGACTTCGCTTCCATATGTGAGAGCGCTTTTGAAAAGGGTATTATATATGTTAATTTTGGTCTTATTTCTTATATTTTTCTGCCATAAAACAGAGTTTAGAGCTCCATTGATTTTACGGGCGATGTTTATCCTGGTGGTAATCATTTGTTCGTGCTTCCCATTGTTATGAATTTGTTCTTTGAGGTAAGTGTAATTTCGGCATGCTCTTACTCTATTGCCATTGTCCATTATTAAGTCTATTTCTGGGCCACCTGCACACATATATTCACTTTTCATCCAGTTAACCGTTAGTCCCCATTTGTCGTAGTCTTCGAACAGATTCCTGGTCATATATTCGATGTCATCGTAATCTTGTGCAAACACTACTTGGTCATCTGCGTACTGTAGGGTGTAGAGGGTATGGTCATCTATTGAGATTTCCATTCCGGTACATTTCCTTTGCCATTGAAATAGTGCTTTGTCCAGGTAAATATTAAAAAGAATTGGAGACATACTACAGCCCTGACGTAGACCTTTGGTTACATCAAATTGGGGCGTTAGTGTTTTGCCAATTTTGTGTCAGTATACATTTGCTTAATGGCTTTTACCAGTGTAATGTTTATTGTAGATTCATCAAGGACATTAAACAACTTTATCGTAGGCTTTCGTCAGATCTACAAAGACTATGTGAATTTCTTTGTTTACTGTTATTCGTTTCTCTATAATTTGTGTTAATGAGAATATGTCGTCTATTGTCGATCTTCCAGTTTGGAAACCAGCTTGTTCTTCGATTTGGTATATGCGATAGTCTTGTTCTATAGATTCTGTTAATATTCGTCCATAAATTCGACTCAAAGTGCTATTTACCGAAAGCCCTCTATAATTTGGGCACTGATTTCTTGTTCCTTTTTTAAATATTGGGGTAATCCAGCTCATTTTCCATTCCACGGGTATCTGGTTTTCATTTATACATGTTTCAAATAGCCTTTTAATCATTATATATAATAGTGGAAGAGTTTGAGACGTTTTATAGTGGACATTAATGATTATGGATTCTTCTTCTAGGTGATGAATTTCTTCCTCGGTCTGTTGTATGTTTTTTGGTCTTTGTTCCGTGAGTATGTCGTTATAGTACTCATGGCAGTCACTCTTTGGGATAATTTGCAGGTTGAATCGATTCCTATTTGTGTTCTTTATATTTCTAAGAAATTTCCAGGCTTCAGTTGCTTGTCGTCCTCCAATACAGTGGTCTAATTCATCACACATTTTCTCCCATTGTTTGTTTTTCTCTTTAAGGATTTTTCTTTTCATACTTCCTCTAGCCCGTTTATAGCTCTGTAGGTGTTCAGGATTCTTGTAGCAATTTCTTGTATAGAGTTTGCTTTTCTCTCATTATTGAGTCCAGTTCGTTGGCCCACCAGAAATTATTTCGTTTTCTCCTGGGACGTACCTCTCCTAAAGCTTCAAGAGCTTCCTGACGCATGGCTTCCTTCAAGTGGTTATACAATTGTTCTATGGTTTTGGTTTCAAATTCCTGATTCAATTGTCGTCCTAATCTATTCTTGTAAAGTATTCTGGTGCTTTCTTCCATTAGGCTTTCTCTGTTGTACCTTCTATCCGTTCTCCTTCATGTTTACATTTGTATCTGTGTTGGTGTTTTGTTGATTTATTATTAATGTGAGTTTCATCTTGGCTCTTACGGGATAGTGGTCTGTCCCACAATCTGGTCCTCTGTGTGCTTTGACGTCTGATATTTCCATTTTTGTGTGTTGTTTGATTATTAAGTAGTCGATGACAGATTTGAAGTTTCTGGTTTCTTGACGCCATGTATATGTGTGTATACCTATCTTTGTGTTTGAAGTAGCCGTTCATTATTTGGAGTTCATGTTGTTCGCACAGCATTATTAAGCGATCTCCATTCTCGTTTACTACGTCTTCACCGTACCGTCCCACTATATGGTCTTGTGGTCTGCTACCTGGTCGTGCATTCATATCTCCTAACAATATGATCTCACGTGCATTACCGATTTGTCGTAATGTGGTGTTTAGGTCAAGTTCGTATTGGTCTCTCTGTTTGTCACTTTCATCATTAATAGGGGCATATATGCCTATGACTGTAATGCGATGTCCAACGAGAGTTATTATTCTTTCGTTTACGGCCTCCCAGTTTGTTATCTGTTTTTTCAGTCCTTTGTTTATCATCAATGAGATTCCCCGTTTAGCCCTTTGTTCTTTTGGTATTCCGCTGTAGATGTGGATGAAATCATTGACTTCTTCTATACCTTTTCCTTTTCGTTTTGTTTTTCTTAGGGCAACTATATCTATTTTCATGTTTTTTAATTCCATTGCAATTTCTTCCGTCTATCCTCGAATTTCTCGGACATTCCAAATTCCGATATTTATTTGCCTTTTTTCGTTGCTTAGGTCGTCGTCGTGGGTTTCCGTCAGATTTCCGAGACTGTGTTCTGGGATTGTGAGCAGTTTATATTTTTCTAGATTTTTTAACTATTCTATTTCTATTAAATTATTATTTTATCTATAAGTACAACTGAATCTTTTCATCTGTCATTAATTGTTAGTCTTTTGTTTTTACAACTACTTGTTGAGAATCATTGTTGCATGATGATGAGATTGTAAATCTTGAAACCGGTAACACCAATAAAGGATTTGTGAGATATGGTTTTTGAATTCCACTTTTAAATATAATATATGTAAAGGTACTTATCTACAATATATGTGTAAAATTACGCAATATTCAGCAATTATCGATGTTTGCCTATCTCATCTAATGGAGACATATGATTGTTTACTGATAACTGCCGGCAAGTATTGCGTAATGTATAGCCCGCTTAAACTCTAAGCTCGTCTGTGCTCTAAGCCTTAATGGAAATTTCATCATCGTTTCGAGGATATTAGTTTAGTTATAGGATGTCTGAACAAATATAATATATGCTTAATAAATAGAGATGATTCAAATAAATACAATACAATTCACATAAACTTTCCATCATAAATTATTCTCAATTATGCTTTGAAACCAAAGCAACGTCATATACAGGTGGAATTTGATAGAATTTCACGGCAGCATTATATAATTATATATATATATTCATTATAGTTATCAGCATAGTAGAGAAAATTAGTTTTCACTATGACTTTTCGACTGTCCTGTATTATCAAATTAATTTTAAATTACGAAAAGAAGATATGACTACGCCCATTACCAATAATATTATTCCGTGAAAAACATCAGGGACAACCATAAAACGCATGTCTCAAATGATAGTCTCATATTTTGTACTCACTTTTAATTTGAGATGATGCTATTTCCCTTTCTCTGTACCTAATAGATTATCAGTTGTGACTTCTGCAATATAATGCCATACATCCTGAGGGAATAATATATGTCGATATTTATGTTCGAATATTCCGTTCTGTCATCGAATGACATATACGCGCAGCGATTTAAGACGCTTTCACCAAATGAGCATATCTTGTTTGCACTAGTAACATGCTTTAAATAAAGCCAAGAAAAAAGCCTCCAAGTGTATCCACTTGGATAACGGCTTCGCTAATAAAAGGAGTGAAATCTAGGTGGACAGCAAGTTATTTCGAAGTTCCTTAAATCGTAGCTCCTTACATGCAGCAATATTCTGCAGTTGCTTTAAAAGCTAATTTTTATTAGGCTTTCTCTGTTGTACCTTCTATCCGTTCTCCTTCATGTTTACATTTGTATCTGTGTTGGTGTTTTGTTGATTTATTATTAATGTGAGTTTCATCTTGGCTCTTACGGGATAGTGGTCTGTCCCACAATCTGGTCCTCTGTGTGCTTTGACGTCTGATATTTCCATTTTTGTGTGTTGTTTGATTATTAAGTAGTCGATGACAGATTTGAAGTTTCTGGTTTCTTGACGCCATGTATATGTGTGTATACCTATCTTTGTGTTTGAAGTAGCCGTTCATTATTTGGAGTTCATGTTGTTCGCACAGCATTATTAAGCGATCTCCATTCTCGTTTACTACGTCTTCACCGTACCGTCCCACTATATGGTCTTGTGGTCTGCTACCTGGTCGTGCATTCATATCTCCTAACAATATGATCTCACGTGCATTACCGATTTGTCGTAACGTGGTGTTTAGGTCAAGTTCGTATTGGTCTCTCTGTTTGTCACTTTCATCATTAATAGGGGCATATATGCCTATGACTGTAATGCGATGTCCAACGAGAGTTATTATTCTTTCGTTTACGGCCTCCCAGTTTGTTATCTGTTTTTTCAGTCCTTTGTTTATCATCAATGAGATTCCCCGTTTAGCCCTTTGTTCTTTTGGTATTCCGCTGTAGATGTGGATGAAATCATTGACTTCTTCTATACCTTTTCCTTTTCGTTTTGTTTTTCTTAGGGCAACTATATCTATTTTCATGTTTTTTAATTCCATTGCAATTTCTTCCGTCTATCCTCGAATTTCTCGGACATTCCAAATTCCGATATTTATTTGCCTTTTTTCGTTGCTTAGGTCGTCGTCGTGGGTTTCCGTCAGATTTCCGAGACTGTGTTCTGGGATTGTGAGCAGTTTATATTTTTCTAGATTTTTTAACTATTCTATTTCTATTAAATTATTATTTTATCTATAAGTACAACTGAATCTTTTCATCTGTCATTAATTGTTAGTCTTTTGTTTTTACAACTACTTGTTGAGAATCATTGTTGCATGATGATGAGATTGTAAATCTTGAAACCGGTAACACCAATAAAGGATTTGTGAGATATGGTTTTTGAATTCCACTTTTAAATATAATATATGTAAAGGTACTTATCTACAATATATGTGTAAAATTACGCAATATTCAGCAATTATCGATGTTTGCCTATCTCATCTAATGGAGACATATGATTGTTTACTGATAACTGCCGGCAAGTATTGCGTAATGTATAGCCCGCTTAAACTCTAAGCTCGTCTGTGCTCTAAGCCTTAATGGAAATTTCATCATCGTTTCGAGGATATTAGTTTAGTTATAGGATGTCTGAATAAATATAATATATGCTTAATAAATAGAGATGATTCAAATAAATACAATACAATTCACATAAACTTTCCATCATAAATTATTCTCAATTATGCTTTGAAACCAAAGCAACGTCATATACAGGTGGAATTTGATAGAATTTCACGGCAGCATTATATAATTATATATATATATTCATTATAGTTATCAGCATAGTAGAGAAAATTAGTTTTCACTATGACTTTTCGACTGTCCTGTATTATCAAATTAATTTTAAATTACGAAAAGAAGATATGACTACGCCCATTACCAATAATATTATTCCGTGAAAAACATCAGGGACAACCATAAAACGCATGTCTCAAATGATAGTCTCATATTTTGTACTCACTTTTAATTTGAGATGATGCTATTTCCCTTTCTCTGTACCTAATAGATTATCAGTTGTGACTTCTGCAATATAATGCCATACATCCTGAGGGAATAATATATGTCGATATTTATGTTCGAATATTCCGTTCTGTCATCGAATGACATATACGCGCAGCGATTTAAGACGCTTTCACCAAATGAGCATATCTTGTTTGCACTAGTAACATGCTTTAAATAAAGCCAAGAAAAAAGCCTCCAAGTGTATCCACTTGGATAACGGCTTCGCTAATAAAAGGAGTGAAATCTAGGTGGACAGCAAGTTATTTCGAAGTTCCTTAAATCGTAGCTCCTTACATGCAGCAATATTCTGCAGTTGCTTTAAAAGCTAATTTTTATGTTCTTCACTACTCGATAGTGTGACTTGACTAAGTTTTTCCCTAACATAAAAATTAAATTTGGTTGGTGAAACTTGTCAAGGCGCACTATTGAGTAGCAAAGGGCATGACAAATTTTCTTTTGACGCAACTTGAACAACGTTACGCATGTCAGGAGTTATGGTTCAAGGAACATAAAAGAACATGGTATCTAGCTAGTTTTCACTTCTTTTTACTAGCGAAGCCTTTATCCAATTCCACCTTCAAGTTTCTTTGTTACGAACTTGGTTTCCTTCGCTATTTATGTTTTTGGCTGGGATATCATAACGTTTTGTCAAATATTTCTCTTATCTTTGTTTAAATAGAAGTTTATTAAATTTCTTACATTGTATATTCTCACCCGAGTAACGGTAGGTATATATATTATTGAAAGTAAAATCTTAATAATAATACAAACATATCTCATGCCCCAACTTCATTCATGATGGATTCTTTAATTAATAAGTTGGTCTTCTATACCAAATACTATATCTCAGATGATTTCTGATTCAGTCATAAATGTAGTGATTGTTGGAAATCATTATCTCGTGAATAGTGAGAAGTTTTCTATTGAAAATTTGGTAATTAGATAACTGACACACAAAATTGCAGGTTGGAGGGTAGAAAGTGGCCTGTGATATAAATCAAGGCCGGTGAGTCCCATTGTTGCTATGCATACTTGCATACTATTATGGGTTGATCATAATTTCTAAGACATTCAACTTGTTCCAAAAAAATATCCACGATGATCCTCTATATAACTCAAATGATATAAATCAAATTGTATTTATAAAATCAATATTCTTAATACAGCGCAATATATTCACGACTATTGTAAAATAAATGGAGGATAACATTCTGTGAAAGACTATTATTAATTAAGAAACAAATAATGCAATAGTTTAAAAGAGATCCATACTCACGCTCATTCTTGAAAATTTTAATATTCGTGGACGCCATTCCCACTCACCTGAAAAAGTAAATAGCACAAAATTAAATTGAAAATATTACCTCTAAACATTATGGTTAGCTAGGTACATTTTTCGATTGATAGGCAAATATTTTTTTGTCTGCCTCATATATAACGAACATGTTTATATAAGGGGAAAGTGAAATATTGACTATAAGCTTAAATGCGGTTTCAATCAATAAATTTGCATGGGCAATATTTTAATATGCAAATCCCATGAAAATGTTTCACGTGTTTCATTTGATATTTTCGTTGGTTGTTAGTACATTAGTCATAATACATCTACATCTATTATTGTCTATGTCAGGTCTGGAAATTTGGGGCATAATAATTCAGCTATTTATATTATGACTGCACAATGTAGAAAAAAAAACAATTCTAATTCTAATCTGATATAATTATGGGCATATCGAAAATCTAAGCCATCAGCTAGCAGAAAATATTATTTTTGCTACAAATTAAAATTTCTCAATATTATTATACGTTTTGCATTTTGCTAAAGAAACAATTTTTGTAGATAACTAGCAAAGATAAAAATCTTTGTAAATAGTGTGAAAAAAGGCAAATTAGAGAAGATTCCATTTGCGGATTATAAGGTCAAAATATATTGCTTTACCATAATTCTTGAAGGTATCTCTATGTGACTATTAATAGGTTCTGGATAATCTAGATATACGACATTAAAGATTAGATTATGGTAGCTGAAATATGAAGCAAAATTTTTCAACCTAACTATTCCAATATAAATTTTTAGAGATAGACAAGATCTTTTCAGTGCATTTTCTAAAATTAAACAAAAAAATTGGTGTAAATTATCTCCATATGTTGCTGTTAACATCATCCGTAATCTCGAATTTTGAAGTTTTCAAAAGTGAGCTCTTGGCTATTAAATTGAATATAATTCTGATATATTGACGCTGATTTACTTAAGAATATCAATGCAATATTACTTGAATTAATTATTAGATTAGAATTTTATACGACAAAATAATAAACTAAGACTAACGATAAATAAGAAGAGAAAATTAAAACCGCGACATTCGACTCATTACCATGACACATTATTGAACTGAGGTAATAGGCCAGTTATTGAATTACTTTTATATTTTAAAATATGTCTTTGATCAACAGTAGAAAAACAAGCAATACTATTACCGTGCCTACCAACGATGGCAACAACTACTCAGTGAACAAATAAATCATCTCGCATTGGATTACATCAACGTTAATATGTGAAATATGATTTAAATAGTAATCAATACAAATAATGCAAGACCATCTAACCCATTTGCCTTTATTTCATTCGAAACATATCACAGTTGAATCAAGTGTGCCTTGTGCATCTCGTTTGTTTAACTTTTAAATTATTTAATTATTTAAATTTTAAAGAGATTCTACTTACTGATCAATTATAAAAAATGATAAGAAAAATGCCGAGTTAAAACACAAAGCGTCATATAAAACCCTATTTAAGGAATTGGGCACTAAGACTTTGGTTTATACATTTTAGTTTGACATATATCCTGTTTATATCCAATGATCACATCGTGAAATCTGTACATATAATAAATCTGGTGTTTCTTTATGCTCGTTTACTAAGTGTAAAATAATCCGTATATTATGTTGGTTATAGTAATAACCCGCATCCTTAGTTAAAGTTTAAAATAAGATTTTTCCTGTAGAAGAGCATCGTTCTCACCGTAGTGCTAAGAAATCAAGAGGCTGCAAATTAAATTGAAACAATATTAGGTACATTCTTGCGATATCTGTGGCTGAATAGTTACTACTTACTAAAAACAAACACATCATAATTTTTTAACTAGGTTGGCACATCACATGAATAATTCAGGCGATGAAGTTGACAAAATAAAATCTTAAACAAGCGACAAGCGCTAACAATAATATACCTGGGATGGGTCACGGTCATTTTCTTGTATAGTAGAACCAGAAATCTAAGTAGGTCGTAAATTCGTATTAGCCGACGAGCCCCATTATTATTTATACCTAGTGTTCGAAATATAGACAAGCAATAAAAGTGTGTATCCCTAGAAATATTCCCACGTCCGGATTAAGATATCTCATGAAATAGTTTGGCATTTGGTATAAACGCGTTCATTATCTTAATGTTTATAAATATTTTTGTGTTATCAATCATATGTATATACATAATGTAATCTCAATTATATTATTTTTCTTAAAAATTATCTTAACCTATTATACCTACCTATAAAACAAAATGTAATAGCTAGGGCAGGTACAACTCTGCTTAGGCTTCCTGCTGATAAGTCAACAACCTTCCACTCTAGATCCACCAAGATGACTGGAATAAAGTAGCCTTAATTCCAGTACAAAATTATTCAATGATTCTTTAGAACCATCATATATCAACCTACTCTCCAGATTGACGGCGCGGTAATACTAAACCAAATCCATAGTTTGACAGCGACGATTCTTGCAGTCGAGTCGCTCTAGTTCTGTGATTAGGTAGCGGTAGGAAAGTTAAAAATACAGAGTTATAAGTAACAATGCTCTAACAAATTTTGTATACACATACAAAGACACATTCAAATCGACGCGCACCAACTATTAATGAGCTTATTCTTCAATGGCTGCCAGCTCTACTATTGTATAGCAGATATTTGATTCAATTCAACAGCAACTTGTGCACTAAAAGGCGGCACACTATTCAAGGATGAAAAGATATTAACGTCTCTGACTCACTCTCTGGCTGACAACTAAGCGAACAATGGAATAATTGCACAATCAGAGAATTAATTACGACTGTGAAGTGTTCTTCAATTTGACAGGCATTGTTTTTGAGCTTATCAGGTGTCATATGAAGTAGGAAGTTATTATCTCAATGAGTAATACATTCAATAAGAAAAAATCGCTTGGCACATTGAGATAGGGTAAATAAAAAAATATATATATTGAAAGCAAAATGGCTATAACCATTGAGGTCATGCACGGATATGACCCTCCCGATCTGAACGTTCATTATTTTAGTTGTTTGATTTTTTTAAATTCGTTTTAACTAGGTCGAGAAATGGTTAGTTCCTCTATTATTAGAGGGCATTTCCTTGTCCCCTTTTTCAAACAAGAGAATTGTTATTCATGTCCTCTATTCATAAGCGATTCTGTGATGGTATACAATGTTATTAACGGGAATTGTCAGCTTTTCTGTCCGGTTCTCTCCTCTGTATATCAGCAGATCATTGGTAACACCATCTGGTCCCGGTATATTCTTAGAGATCCTTCTACGTCTTTCTTTTCTTTGATTATGTTGTTGTTAATTATGGTTTTGGGTGTGTTAGGGTCAATTTCGGTACGCTGTTTTTTGAATTCACCCAGGATTTTTTGGTATGTAGTTGCTGCTGATTATCTCATAAGTTTCCTTTTTCTGATCTAACGCCATATTTGTTTCTGGAAAGCATTGTTTCACAATATTTTTGAGAAAACTAAACAATACTTACTAGTGTGTTGGAGATATTTCTTATCCTTTTGTAGCCTTGACAATATTCCATAGTTTGCGTGGTTCTGTATTTTGAATAAGCTTCTCTTTCTTTTTGTTTGTTTTGTTGGGTCTTGCTTTTTTTGGTTTATCTTTCGTGTTCAGAGGGCTCCAATGGCTACCTCGTTTGCTTTAATTTCCCTCAGCTGTTGCTTATGTCTTCCTGTAAGTATAGTGGATTACTCTCTATTTTTTCCATGGATTGCTTTCGGTATGATTCATTCCATAATGATTCTATTTTTATTTTTTCCTCCAATGTGTGCTGTACCCTGTGGTTTGTTCGTATTAATTTTCATGTTGATCGAAGAGTAACTTGTAGTCGATACGAATGTTAGCCAAATTAAGAGTTCTTATGTCCAATATTTGGGTTGCTTGTAAGCATCTATTGGTTATTATATAATCAATAATTGTCTATTGTCTTCGATTATTAAGGAATGTATTGTGGCTTGAGGACGAAGGTAATACTCCATTATAGTTTAATTCATCTTTGTTTCACTCCGGATAAAGTTTCGTTAAAAATGCACTAGTTTGTGTTGCGGAAATGAATCGATGATATTTTAAAGGCAGTCATAGAATATTGAAATTTCAAAAGATAGCGGTAACAATTTTGTATTCATTATCTTTTGAATTCTTTGAAAAAAGTTTGATATAAATGTTGTCGAATATTATATCTTGTAGGTAGTTTATAGAAAGAACTAAGGTGCAGTGTGAAAAGTTCAACATGGAAGCATCTCTAAGCAAACTTCTTATTGGAAAACGCTAAGGTAATTAATAATATGTGGGAAAATAACCCCATTTACTTATTTCCAAAACTACTAGGCGAAAAATTTAAAAAGATACGTATGTAGTTCAGGTTTTCACTCAGACTTTCTCTAGATGAAAACCTATGCGAAATTCTTAGGTAAAGAACCCTTTCCTTTTGAGCCCAACCCGCAATTTACCGGTTGTTCTGCATATAATATTATAATAAACTAATTAGTTAGGTATGTAATTCATATTTTCAAAAATAAATTTGCATTATATCGGACTTTCAAACTTAACTTTTTGTTGTTACCGCAATTTGTGCTTCTATTGGAAATTCTGATTGGAATCTTCTACAGTCTCGCATCAACTTAAATATTATGTCTTAAACTTCGAGACATGTGTGCTTTCGGGTGAAAGTTTTTCCCTTAGTGTATATATATATATATATATATATATATATATATATATATAAACATGTTTATATATAATGAAGTTTGAGTCAAAACTTTCCAGCAGGAAGTTTAAAATTGTGTAGGTATATTAAGGCAAGATTGAAAATCAATTGAATGAAATAGTTTGTTAAGGAACTTAGTAGAAGTTGTTTTTAGTCTATGCAATTAGAGAAGAACGAAATTTTAAACCAAATCCAAATTTAGATGTGAAATATCCAGACATTTACTTTATTAATCCCTATAGCAATCTGCATTATGTTATTGAACTTTTACAGGACTTTGAAGACAGTGGACACCGTACACTAAATAAGAAGTTGCTCGACATGTTTCTTTGATTGATAATTTAGATTTAGCTGAACACCCAAGAGATGTGTAGGGAGACTCATTCTAAAAAAGTATACAAAATGCGCCATTTTACTTAATTTTGGTAGTGGACATAATCACTAATCACAAAATTTCGTTCTACATATTATAATTGATAATGTTGTGTCAACTGACTGGAGAACGATATTCTGCTATATGTAGTATTCAATAAGGAATCGAGATAGTTATAGAGTTAATAGTTACGTGGTTAAGTGGTTAGGGCAAGGGCTATATTAAATAAAATAAATGCTCCAGAAACAGTGCTGAAAATATGCTAAAAGATAATATGGTAGGTCCAAAGGACTGATCGGTTCCTACATAAGTTTGAGCTTCCATTTTTAACCTAATATCTCAAAGGCAACCAGCGAAGAAAATTATTTAGAGAATATTTTCTATTTCCATTTTACTTATGCTAACATTTTTGACCTCAATATAATTTATTTCTTGCAATTTTCTGAAAATGTATACTTGATAGAAACATATCAATGATCAGAACTAAATACATGAGCACATTTAGAACACCACTCAGATCCTGGCTGGAAATTGTCGATAAAGTCATATATGAGGAAATTAATTTCAAGGACAATATGACTGATACATAATGTAAAATGTGATGTGATAAGATTACAAAGCAACAAGCAGGTATAGCGTGTCGTCATAGTTCTCCCTCTTCTTCACTGAGCCAATCACTGTACCAATCTATGCATTTAATAAGAGAGACGCGGCCGAGCCATTATTTAGATGTGTGTTCGAAATTGGCCTTTGATTGTCGTCGAACTTCAATAGAATGTCAATGGGCCAATCTTCTGATCTGGCTGGCTCATGGTCGCGTATGCGCTGAATTGTAAATTTCTACAGGCAACTCTTGCCAGTGTCGAGGGGTTCATACATAGAAACACACACACACACCCACATACATATTCTGGCCAGCGGGTTGTGCCTTGTGCCCTGTCCGCTCTTCCGTTATATCCAACTGAAGTTGAAGGCTTCCAGGCAATTTGCATGTGATAGGGATGGTTGCAGTGGCCTAACAATGATCGAACCTTTGACAATATTTAGGTAGCGAAATATTGTCTAGTGCTTGAGTATTATTCATTGTCGAAGAAACCTATCAAATATATTTCCAGACCTAATGAGAAGTTGCGCCTCTTCAGAAGATAAAATGTTTTCCTAATAGAGTTATAATTAAAATAAGAAACTTATCTTGCCAAAATTATTTTTCTCATATAACTGATCCTTCCAGAGAAAATAAGCCGTGAGGTGGTATGTTACATGTGGTCTACATACTCCACTTTTCCATATGTACAGAAGTATGTCTAGCAATTATAAAAATGCGTTTTATAATTATGGTAGGAATCGTTTTAAGACTTTAAATTATGCGCTAATGGCACCATTATACATCTGGGTAACTATACAATCCAAGTTGATATAGTCCAAATGAATGAGTTTTCTTATGAATCATTCTTTTATTAATACAGATAAACAGTGGTGGAGTCTGGGGGTGAATATTGTTGGTAGGTACCTAAGTAATTGCTCCTTTGGTTTTAAAATGTTTAAGTTCCGTTTTGATAAAAATTAAAAAGGGAAACAACCAATTATTGTACACTAAGTACTATGAAAACTGATTAGATTCTATACAAAATAACGCAAATTTCAGTGCCATATCTCTAACTCACGATATGTAAAAGTGAATAAAGGTGGGTAACTAGTATTGGTTCATACTGTATTATGAACTAAACAAGAAAAAATATGACATTTTATCTAGTTGGATATTCTACACATTTTTACCGGCAAAGTTGATGTCATTTGAATTTGAGATATATCTAGCAATAAATGCTTCCGAAAGGAAGTATAATTCCATGGCAACCTAGCTCACCAGACCTAACTCTTCAGATTTTTTGGAGAAAATAGTATATCAATCGATGAGACGGAAATAATTGTTATGTCTAGCAGCTGTTGGAAATGATGAACAACAACTTTAATATTCAAGTAGGTAAGTAGGCATCAAGTTTTTGTTGTTAAAATAAATATATTATTGTGACTCCTCTTCAACTGTTTTCCTTCAAAGCTAATTCGACATGCCACAAACATTTTAATTTGAAAATAGCGCCCGGTGCTTTTATTTAGCTAGGTACTTATTTTCGTTTTCTGTAAGTAACCCATTTTTTGTTTACCTAATAATTATGTAAGGAGAAAAGTAATATTTCAAAAGAAGTGATTTATTTTGTGATTCTTATTATTTATAATATTGCGTTGGCTCCCTACCTATGACATTTGGAGTTTAATGGAATAGTTCTATACCTATGATACGTGATTGACCGATCTACCTACCCTCTTAGGCTGAACCCAAACCAGAGTTATAGGCATTTTTTTATAAAACAGACAAACAATTATTTTCATTATAATTAGCTTTCATGAAAGCGCAATTTACACCACAACAAGGTGTCATCATAATCGAATAAATGGAACAGTAATGCCTAGATAACCAGCACACATCCAAATATTCAGTTTCAATATTATATTAGATATGCCCACCTGATATGAAATTAATTGTTCAGTAGTCCTGTGTTTACACATGAGGATGATTATTAATTTTTATTAACTATTTTTCCACACTCACTAGGAGTAACGTACTTCAGCAAAACAAGTTAAATAATCCAAAATACTCTCAAGAACTCTGAGGTTTAATGGAAAAAATCACGCCATAGAACACATTCAGTTACCACTCAGAAAAAAATGACCAAGATCAAGTAGGAGCACCAGTATCAATTTGTCTGATTCAACAAATGATGATGCTAGTAGAATCTCTGGATATCTATTGACTGTTATAAGTTGAATTTATCTTGACATGAAATTAGATTTACATACCTACATTATATTTTCATTGCTACCAAATCTAATATCTTTGCTTGTACAAGGATCTCATAAATTATATGATTAATACTTAATTTTTGCTAGACAAGGCAATCCTGCAGAAGCTCCTACACCTGTCACACATAATAGCAATTTATACATATGATATAAATAATATCATATGACGCACTAACTATTTTAGAACTAAGTAAATCTGATCACAACTATCACTCCAGTAGCTACCTACAGCTCATTTATAATAGGAAATCTTTTCATTGGAACCATATTATTTTGATTCCAAAATAGGAGAACCATATTGGTTTTTTTCTCCACTTTCAACGACAAGATTATATTCATAGTCATATTTCAAACATAGATTGAAAACGTCTTTGTAAAATTATATTCAAATTTTGGTTCAATTCACTTTTCTCAGACTTCGAACCAGTACATACGTAATTCATTCTGAAAATTTTAAAAAGTGTTGAACCAACTAATAATAATATATAATACTGTACTGAAACTTACTGAGACTCGCCCAGAGATTAAACTAAAATAAAGTGTCTTGTTGAGATTTTTTTTTGAGTAAGCATCCCTGTATTATTGGCAAGCATGGAAATGTATGCAGATTGTTAAGAATTAAGTCATTTATTAGAATCCGCCTAGATTGTCAGAATTCAAGTCTACCAAAGTGGTGCTAAAAGAAATTACTTTGAGAACGACACACATTCATTTCCCCCACAAACACTCACGGAATGTACTTGATGGAAATACTGCGATAGAGCGAGCTGCTTGCTACACACGAAAGCTTTCTGCCAATTTGCATGCGCTTACCTATATGAGTATTTGAAACATATCGAGGGAGCCAAATGAATATACTTAATATTATGTAGGTAGGGAAATACTTAAGCTATGTATCTAACCTCGATCTAACCCATGGTTCTGAGAAAGAGATATATTTAAAAAAGCAATGCGAGACAAAATAGGTAATCAATTAGAAATATAGAAAATACAAATATGAAATTTCATATGAATATTGCGCTATAAATACTCCAAATTTATTTTTTGTTTCGTGTCATGTCGTCAGCGTAGCCGTGGTATGCGGGATAGAGGATTCTTTTCTGATAATTTATTCAGAGGGGAAGATGAGCAAAAGCTCGTGTAGTATTGTCACAGCTTATACAATATATAAGTGGTGGTATTGTTGAAGTTGCTATATTAATTATTGAAAAAGAGCTGACAAGACGAAGGTACCATTCCGAGGGCGCGTATTAACTGCCGAGTTTAGGCGTACCTTCTTGATTTAATTAACACAGTTAATTACTGGTGGACTGTTCGATAAAAAATGACTGAAAGGAGGAAACTTTAATTCTAATACCCGACTCAATGATTCGTTTGCTTCGATATATATAAATTTAAATGATTTCATGTGGAGTAAATTATTTTCAAAACAACTTTTTCGCATTCAAAAATGTACATTTTCAGAATAGGTGTGGAAAATACTCCCAGAATGGTGAGCCTTTCAAGTTTCAAAATTTTGAGAAAATATGAGATTGTACCAGCCTCGTTGAAATGTTTATCATTTTTCATAGTTGAGACAAGACATGAAAATAGCAAAGCCAAAAAAAACTTTACCTAATCCTCGAAATACCAAGCAACGAAAACCGGTTCCTATTATTCAATAACTATTCTGTATCATTGTTACCAACTCCTGCTCATTTATTATTTCTAAAGAAATTCAGAGTTATCCTCAAGTGCGAGCCGATCATGTTGAACAACATAATTAAAGCTGCGATATTTTAGAAAAGCCTCAAAGCTATAAATATTATGCCCATTTAAAGTTTAGTTGGATAGGAAATTATTAAAAAAAGTTTATTCGGTGTTTGAGAAATAAGTAAATATTTCTAAACAAACCACTCTAATTTGTATATCTACCAGGCTAGGGCATTCTCGAAACCCTTACTTTAATTGTACGACAGTTCTCAAAGGAAAAGCTAAAGAGTTACTGTAGTCTTAGAACAATGTAAACATTACTTAGGCAGAAGGAAATTCAAAAGGGCTTTGATAACATCTGCATGGAAATCAATACAACCGAGTTCAACATCCTCTTTTAGCTATTTTAAGCATAAGATGATATAATACATGTTTTTGTCTTTAATTTATATATGTAGTAAGATTATATAACGGAAAGAACATGAAAGAAAATCTCATGAAACCCAATGTTAGATATGGCATAGTGACTGATTCAAGATTTACAGTCTTCCAAAAGCCTAAATCAGTAGATATTCATTCATTCATTCATATTATTCTCATTTTAAAACAAAATCGGAATCTATTCTTAATTATAAAATGTGTGCCTTGAATTGAAGGATTTTATACTCCTTAAACTTCAACATCTCACTCATTCACAATTACCTTTAACAAGCTGCTAATGACAAGGTAACATATTAATTCTTATATGAAAAATTATAATTAGTTTCTATTGGCTAATCTAAACAAGATGTCGTCGACTCAAGTGAGCTACTATAAATAAAAGATTAATTATAGTTTCTTACCCTTGGCAACGAAAAGCGGAACAGAGAAACGTTATAATTTTATTTATTTGCGTCTGGTTGGTACTTTTGCAGAAAAAGCTGGAAATTCAGAGTTACGAAGACAATGACAACCGACGTAGTAGGTTTATCCAGGACGTGGGTTGAGTTATGGATAAATTTATACCGAGAGCAAAGAGTTCGCACTTTGGCGGCATTGGCCTTATCATCCAACCACTTTGCTCTCTATAATGTATGTTAAGGTTATATTTCATGGCCGCCTCATTTGACTTTCGCCAGTTTTCTTTATTTTCTTTCTTTTTACATGTGTGTCCATAAGCTGCCTTTTTGGTAGTTGTCATCACGCTCTTGTTTTACATCTTCCAGAGTAATTTAATATCATCCTTCTCTCTGCGTTTCTTCTCTTCCAAAAGCCTTTGCATATCATACCTACGTCTAGTTTTTGTGTAGAACTTGTGGCAGTATCATGAACTTGGAATCAATTTGTATAAAGGAAAAAGGATATTGGAATAAAGGATCATACAATGATCAATGTTGAAGTTATTTAAATACTTTAGTAATTTTTTAAGTAAACTTGTTGCATTTGTACCCAAGTGATCGAAAATTGACGAAGGAAACAAAAAATCAATAGAAGTCCATATTCTTACAACTGAAAATCGATTTCAGCATTTCACTTCAATTTTTTTTTTATTTTGTTTTTTCTTGTCATTCTTAACGATTATTTGTAAACATTTTTTATAAATACTTAAGTAATACAAAAAAGTGTCTCAATCTTCCGTTCATTGGCACCACCCAAGCATAATTTAAGCTTAATTCCTTACTATATTTCTATTACTAATTTGAATAAGCCTGTGCAAATTTAAACATCTCAGAAAACCTCGCAGAAAACTAATGAGTTTCTTAACCGAATTATGGTTTTGCTGCAGAATGTCAGCAAGTAAATTTCCCAGATTCACGGTATCATAGTCTAAAACATACTTTGGGCACTTCACAAGAATATGTTGCATTGTCGGGGTCATTCTACGCCTTTATCGGGCTATCAGTCTGTGCCCGATTCTAAGCCTCCGAAGATAACACTTTCTCGTTGATACGTATTTGTATCCCAAAAAGATCGACTTGTTCTCCAACGAGGTGCTTAGTATATCATGTATTTCATAGATCAGAGGGTTTAGAGTGAAACGTTCAGCTATTGCTTGGAGTGATGAGAGAGAATTGGTGCATACCATATACGCTTATGAGAGTTCAGCTTCATACATTATTAATTGCAAAGGAGGCGTCCAGTTCTGCAAAGAATATGCTAGTTGAACATCTTAGGGCCGATCGGTATTTCCGCAGCAACAACAAATCCAACTTTATCGCTATATTTTGTCGCATCAGTGTAAATGAATTGAGGCTTTGGATATTGTTGAGAGAGGCGGTTGAATTCTGATTCTGGAACCACTTTTCTTTTATTAAATTCCAGTAAAGATAATTCAGACTTTGGTACAATCTTATAATTATACAATGTTTTTTTGTCAATATCCAAGATTCGTAATTTTACTATGCATTAACTACGCTAACGCTGTAGGTACGACTACTTAAATTGTCTGGCTCATCGCAACATTGTCATCATCATTGATCGACCAATCGCGGCCACTGCTGGACGCTCCTCCATCCTTGCCAATCCTGTGCTGCCTCTGTCCAGTTGGTCTTTATCCGTTTGGTGTCGTCTGTCCATCTGGTTGGTGGACGGCCTCTATTTTTGTATGCGTCTTGGCGCGGTCTCCACTCAAGTATACTTTTTGTCCAGCGATTGTCCGAAAGTCGCGTCAAATGAACGGCCCAATTCCATTTAAGGATGTTAACCACATCTCTTAGCGATATACCTGACATCAACCTCTCCATTTTCCTCTGCGCGATACTTATTCTATTTGTAGTGTTCTTTGTGAGGGTAAGAGTTTCAGCCCCGTATGTAACCACCGGTAACAAGCACTGTTCAAATACTTTTCTTTTTATGCATATTGGAATGTCTGATTTAAAGATATTGCGCAGCTTTCCAAAAGCCGCTCATGCTAGTCCTATTCTTCTCGATATTTCACGAGTTTGATTGTCTCTACCAATCGAGATCTCGTGACCAAGGTATTTATATGAGCTTATTTGTTCTATGCTTACTCCGTCCATCTTTATTGCTTCGCTCATAACAAGAAGTGTCATGTATTGAGTTTTGTTAGTGTTGATTTTGAGTCCAACAGAGTTTGATACTTCCCTGAGACTTTGTAGCATTTGCTTTGCTTCGTCCATACTATTTGCGATAACTAAGATATCGTCGGTGAATCTCAGATGGTTTAGTTTTTCGCCATCTATGTTTATGCCCATGTCCCCAAAGTTGGCCTGTTTGAACATATATTCTAGGAGGGTTGTGAATAACTTGGGCGATATGACATTTCCCTGGCGTACACCTCGTGCTATATCAATGTCTTGGGAATCATTCTGCAGCCTAACAAAAGCTTTTGCCCTTTGGTACACATGTTTGATGACCTCGGTGTATCTATGATCGATGCGGCACTCAGCAAGAGCTTGCAGCATCTTATACTGGTCTACTGTGTCGAACGCCTTTTCCTAGTCGACGAAAATTATGCAGAGGGACTTATTATACTCGATGCATTTTTCTGTAAGGGACTTGACTACTTGCAGATGGTTATTTGTGCCACATCCGCTTCGAAAGCCAGCTTGCTCGTGCGGTTGATATACAGCTTATATATATGCGACAGTAAACTAATGGGTCTGTAGTTTTGCAGGTTGGTGATATCTCCTTTCTTATGAAGCATTATTATTATTGCCCGATCCCATTGGGAAGGTGTTATCCCAGTTTGTAAGCAACCATCATATAAATTGCATAATGCATTTAATAACATAGTTCCACCGTCTTTTAGGGCCTCGACTGCTACGTCGGCGTCGCCAACTGCTTTATTATTTATATATCTCTTAGTGCCCCTCTTATTTCGTTTAAGATAATATTTGGAATGTCCTCGGACCCTTGTTTTTGCACTCTATTTGTGTTGGTGTCCAAGCTCACTGCATTTTTATCACTATATAGTGTCGCGTAGAAGTCTTCTACAGACTTTAATATTTCCATTTTACTAGTTGTTATTTGGCCATTCCGTTTTGCTAGCTTGCAGATATTTTTCCAGCCTTCGGAGAATGGCTTCCGTAGTGATTTCATGCCCTTATTTTGCTCAATTACCTTTAAAATTTCATTTGTGTTGTATGTTCTTGTGTCCTTTCGCTCTGCCATGGATATTTCTCTATTTAGGCGTCTTAATTCAGTTGCGTTTGTTGTATGTTTATTTTTCAGATTTCTTCTTCTTTCCATTAGTTGTTTAGTGCTTGTACAGAGTTTTTCTTTTCGTTGTGTTCTTAGTGTCTGGCATTATTTTACTGCAGTTTTTATGGAATTTGTAATAAGTGCGTTCAGGTCTCCGACATTCGGGTCTAAAACATTTTCCATATGTGCTAAGTAAGATTTGATTCTATGTTAAAACTGGGTTTCATCTCTAAGCGGTCTCTATTTGCTCGTTCTTGATATTAATTAAAATTTTGGATCGGATCAGCCTGTGATCGCTTCCTATTGAGAACTTATTCAGCACAGTTACATCTCGCAATATTTCGTTTCTGTCATTATCCTGGAAAGATGTCGTTCAACTTTTCCGAACAGAGCAAAACTTAGATTGTTAAGATATTCAATCTTTGAATTCTACGCGCCAATCATCCAACCAAACCATCAATGTTTTATGTAAATAAGCCGTAAATTTGCCGTGAAAAAGAGAGAATTTGCAGGTCGTCATAGACTAGCGCAATTATCACATTATCTTCCTTAAATAACAACCGATTCTTTTGAGAGTACCACCAATATTTGCCGTAAGATTGCCGTGAAAAAAAAAACTGGTTTTGTTTTTTTTTTGAAAATGTATGGTCTTCCTAAATTTACATTATGTTAGCGCAACCTTCGGCTTATCGTCCTAAAATAAAAACCGATTCTTTTCAGAGTACCACTATTATTTTCTGTAAGTTAGACATTAAAAAAATAAATTTGCAGCTCTTGTATTCCTTGGAGAATTCATGGAGCACCAATAAAATTTGCTTACATTATCATAGCGTATGCCATTATGTCGAAAACGAGTGTATTAAAATATCAGCTGTGTTATAAATATCATTGTAATAGAAATAACTTTTCAAATTGAATACCTATTTAGAAAGACCACTAATGGTACCTACTCCCAAAAAAATCGGTTATTGTTTAAGTAAGATACGGTAGGTAATAAATGCGCTAATTTAGGACGACCACCAAAAAATATTTTTTTCCCCGGCGAATTTACGGCTAATTTACGGCAATTTTTGATG
Source organism: Crioceris asparagi (assembly GCA_958507055.1). Taxonomy (NCBI): domain Eukaryota; kingdom Metazoa; phylum Arthropoda; class Insecta; order Coleoptera; family Chrysomelidae; genus Crioceris; species Crioceris asparagi. The sequence continues at coordinate 70,488,351 of OY293827.1, read as the reverse complement.
GTACCACCAAAAGAATCGGTCGTTGCTTGAGGAAGATACGGTGATGGCGGTGCTAACTTTATATAAAATTAGCACAACCATGAATTTTCCAAGAAATACAGAGCCACAATTTTTTTTATTCACGGCAAATTTACGGCAAATTATGGTAGGTATTTTATTTTTCGTTGAAATGGTCGTGCTAAGTTTATACACATAATAAGTAGAGCTTCACGGTTTTATATACCAACATTCATACCTATAAGCTATGATCAAGTCTGCTATATTATAACAAGTTGATTTATCACTGAATTCATGACCGAAGTTTGGTATTCACAATGTAAATTTCAAATAAATAATGCTCTTTCTTACCTCAAATGAATATTCAAGAATCAGGATGGTAATCGCTTGGAAAAAACTCGTAATTTTATATCTAATAATCCAATTACCTTCTAGAAGCTAAGAGCTCCAAAAATATCGATCATTTTCCAGATAGAAATCCTCTTTATATATCCTTTCAAAATTTAATCCTAATCCTGACATGAAAGGTCGAGAAAGAAATAATCTCTAATAATGAAAGTAACATTTTTGCCTTTCAGCGAACGGTCATAATTCCCTAGGCAGTTATAATAAACTTGAGTAGAGCACTCGGAAAAATATGATCCTAATTTATTTTTTACAGTAGTGAGTTTTGAATTGAAAATAAACAAACTGGTCGTGCAAACTTTACTTGTAATTAAAGCTTTGTCTGCTTTATTTTTCGAGGGGGGCTCAAAAATAATAGCGCGAAAACAATAGTCACGCGGTCGTCGAAGCCTTTGATCTTGAAAATGGAAATGTCCTAATAAAAAGAATAATGAATTTAGCTTTTAATTATCATGCCAGAGTTTTATTGCCGTGAGCTTAAGGTTATTGGACTCAACGTCATATGTAGGATCGAGGGTTTTTTTCGTCTGGGTTATCTGGAGAACCAATAATCATATCAACGTTAATTTTCATCTTCTACATAATATATCAAGAAAACAGCCTACGTATGATTGTGGTAAAACAATTCAAGAAGTACTAAGTTTATTTATATGAAAATTTGAGACAACGTGGTAAACAAATACTAGAGTATTTTATATTAAAATAAAATTTTCATCCAGTACTAGATGGCGGTGCAGTGGATCAAATACTAAATTGTTTATTCGATTACCATGAGAATTGGTACCACATGTTTATTGATCCGCTCCACTGTTTGTGTGATAACAATATTTCAACACTATTCAAAGCAAATGTGCCACCAATTAAAATCAAAAGTTTGGACAGAATATATTTATCCGACTTTCAAGTAGTACTGTGGTAAATTTTTTTACCTTCTACTAAAAAAAATGGAGGAGTGGCAATTTAAAAAAATAATAAGTTTACGACTAACTGTAGTATCTGTGATGTAAGTTAATTTTTTGTTGAAGGTATCCTTGAGTGTGCTTGTCTAGTCATAGATGTTATGAAGATAAAAGTTTTTGTTATATATAGATCGCCCAATGGGGATATCCACCAATTTTTGTACATATTTAATGACTTAATCTCATATTGTTTCGATCCACTCTATAATTTTGTTATAGGAGGTGACTTTAACTGAAATTTCTTAGTTCCCAGTGTCTCATTGTCTTTATTTGTGGACTTAATATCGACTTTTAAGCTAACCTACACAGTTAAAGTACCAACTCGAGTATCGTGGAGGTCTAATACTTGTATTGATAATTTTGTAGTAAGTCTTGATCAGAAATTTGAGGTGTCTGTTGTCGACTTGTGTTTATCGGATCATTATTCACAATTTTTGAATATTGATTACATAGCAGTTAATACGAAAAGAACTATTACACACACAATTCAGCGAGATTTTTCGAACAGAAATCAGGGTTAATTTATAGATTATTTAACAGAGGAAAGCTGGGATCAAGTATATGCTCAGCAAAGTCCGAGAGATGTGTTCGAAGCATTTTTTAAACAATTATTTTACTATTTTGAGTTTTGTTTTCTCTAAGTTAAAATAATCACAACAGACATAAACAACTTTAAAAGAGTAGTTCTATCGCCGGAACTAATCTATCTTAAAGATAATGTAACGTTATATACAGACTTAGTCTGAAAACTCTCTTGACAGTTTACTATGCCAACATTCACTCACATTTGACATACGGAATTATGAACTAGGGTGGCAGTTCAGAGGTTGAAAGGGTGTTTCTCCTTCAGAAGTATGCAATTCCAATTATACTGGGACTATCACACACAGAATCCTGTAAAAGACTTTTGGAGAATCAAATATACTAACTGTGGTTGGGGTTTATATTTTTAAAATATATGTTTTTGGATATCAAAATAGAACTATGTTACAATCTAACAGGGCTTCATATGCATACAATACGAGAAATAAGGGACTACTGCTTCCAATTTCCCATCTTTTTTTCAGAAAAATATACACTTCAATGCCTGTAGATTTCTTAACCATATTAAGGGTGAAATTAAAAACTCGGCAACTTTGATTGTTTTCAAGAAGAAGTTGAGAGCATTTTTAGTGGAAAAAAAGTTTTTATTCTATTGAGGAGCTCTTGAACTGAACAATTATATAACTGAATTTATATTTTATAATTATTGTTTGTGCTGTTTAACTTTATATCTGTAAAATCACTGTCGTGTATATACTGTATATGTAAGATCTATGTACGTATATATGTAGTACTTTTAATAATTTATATATATTTTATCTAGTGGTGACGTGTATATAATATTTCTATTTTCTTTTATAATTTTGTATGAAAAATCATCTGACGTTTTCCCCAGTTATGGAATTTGTATTTGCATATCTGTTTTACAGGTGAAATAAAATTATATTATTATTATTATTATATAAGTGGTATGTAAAGTAGACTACTAGGTTTTGCAGGATATGTATTATTTATTTAGGCAATTTTATGTCATTAAATATATTATATAAACACACAATATGTATAAGATAACTAAACTAACCTAACCTAACTTAGCCTCTATAATTTTAATTTTATTTAAATGACCTACCTATATTATATACCGAATTAAATATATAAGGTACGATCTTGTAGTCTATTTGCTTGTGAATTGTGTAGATGATGGGATGCACCTGGTAGTTTTATTGCAGTCACACAGACAATACCATTTATTGTTAATAGAACTCTACATTCATTGAACTAGCTGCACACATTAACACAAAAACTATCTAGAGCAATTAATTTGGCCTTAGGTCCATTCTGAAGTTTGCCACAATGGTGGATAACTAGCGCGGATTTAGGTTTTAGGGGGAGCCAGAGGCTGCTCAAGAGCTCTTCTATGTCTTTGTAGCCTGCAAACGTTCGGCTTTCGCTCCTTTATCTATCGAGTGGACTGTATGTGGTAATTAACGAGAGCACGTATGCAAAGTAGGGACGCCCCTAATCTATTGAATGGGACTTTTACTTGTGATGGCGATTCTAGGATGCGGAACCATTAGTTTTGGCTCGAGAATAGTCTGAGCTAGATAAACACTCGATACCCTTGGATATATTTTATTTGCCAACATTAAAAGACGATAAAATCTTGATATACTAGAAGTTTATTTTATGATGGTTTCCATGAAAATATAAAGGCGGCGGTAAGAATTCAAAAATATTCAGGCAGGTGTTGGATGCAGTCTTTATTTATCATATATATTTTTTTTTTGCCTTTTTCTTGTCGGTACAGTATAACTTCCTTAATACTTTAGCAAATTTCATTAATGGGGCATCATTTTAAGGATTTCCTTATCCTCTATACCGGAAAAATATACAAATCACTTATATTTAATTTTTTTTTGAGGGCAGACCACCACGTATAGGAAGAACAGAGACCCACAACTATGTCTCGAAAAATTGCCCATGACGCACTATACGATACTAAATATACAGTGTGTACTTTAATTAAGTGGGATTTAAGTAGGTTAGAATGCGAATGCTTCGCACGGGTCAGCTAGTATATATCTAATTATTTGGATAACTTAGCATATCAATCATCAAGTATATTATTTCAAAAGTTAAGCGTAACTACATACTTTTGATGTCTTCTGGCTATGTCCGCGAAAATAAAACTTAGTAGGTATTATTAAGTTTAAGTTTCAGTCCAGTTTCTATTGTGAATGTAACAATGAGGTAAAGTCTCTTCTCCTTCAAGTCACAATATTTTATCTATCTTTGCAAGTTGAGCAAGTAGAATACCAAATGCGATTGGAAACAATGCTCAGTTATCCACCAGTAAAAGAGTACTCTCCAATCCATTCACGAACTACCCAGCCGTTTAGATTTATATCATTGTAACAAGATGACATAAATTAAAATCAAATTACTCCAATTTTCCTCCAGACGAAGAAGGACTGTAAAGTTTTTATTATGGGACCTAGCTCAAGCTAGCGACTCTAGAGAAATTTTTACGAACACCGATGATTATTGAACCAATTCCGTTCTTCTGCTTTCCAGTCTATCTATTTTATTACCTTTTATATAGACGGCGCCTTAATTTCCTATATAAATTAAATGTAAGAAAGTTAAAGATACGGGAATTTCCAACTAATAAATTCTTGTAGGTACCTATATCTAGAGAAAATCCCTTGTGTTTTGCAATTGTCATGGATATGCTGCAAATTTTGATTATCTCTATCTAAAAGAAATGTCTTTTCAAAGTTTTCGAGTATTGTTTTCTATATTTTGATATTGTCTATAAAATAGGATCAAAAATATGATTTGTCCACTTACACAACTTTTCTACCGCAATTAGAGTTTCAGCAAACTTAGGAATGGACCATTCATATCTTATAACGTAAACAACTACAAACAGCAATGGTCATACACAATTTTGACGCAATAAATATGTACAGAATGTAAAATTAATTGAGGATTTTTTTTGTCAATGATGCATCTTGTAATTGATGGTTAAGGACTTTTAGCATAATACTTATCTAAGTTTAATTAAATTTGTTAGATTCATCTTCACGGTCCGTCCGTTCCCGGGATTCTGGGAATTCTGGAACGTACATGAATCTGTAAAAAAGCGGACACCGGTAGATAGCGGTAGGAATCAAAAAAATGGCTAAAGACCGATATTATATGCTATACCTGGAAGTAATAATTTAGTAGGTATATAAACAAAAATAAGCTTCAGCTTAACTAAGCCTTAAGACGAAGACGAAGACGAAGACGAAGACGAAGAAATAGTACTAAAGGCGTAGATTTTAATCATTTGGTAAGGCTGATTTGTACCAAATATCAAACTCTTTAAGGGTTTCGTGAAAGAAGCCTTATATACCTACTAATTTTTTACTCCCGAACTTTCCCCCTTAATTTCCTAAAATGCAGAAGTAGAAGCTCTGAATGAAATGGAGGAAAAATAAAATGATCTCTCTAATAAGTCTGAAAGAAAAGAATTTAAATTCACAGAATCCATTTTAATTTTAAATAAAAAGATGTTCTTGGTGATGCAGTCATGTAATAAATAAAATTCTTTAATTTAAACCGAGCTATGAAATCTTTCCAGTTTTTAGCTAATTTATTCTAAATTCACGACTTTTGCCCTGAAGAAGAGAATAAACATTTTCCAAAGCTCGGCTTAAATCAAAGAACTTATTCATTCATCCCCAAGAACATATTTTTTGAGTTATCAAAGACCATTGTATTAATGTCCAGTATGTAGTCAGCAGATTCATTAATGCCTACTGTATCTCTATTTCATCATTTAATATATAAAACTTCTAGAACATAAGTATTCTATTTCTCATTGTATAATGTCTATTATATATTTATGATTAATCAACCTTTTTTATTATATAAATATGAGTACTTCACACTCGCGACTCACTTATGAATATGAGAGTCATACAGTCATTTTGTAGTTTTTATTATTTTTGTTTTTATATAATTTTGAGTTGATTTAAGATTAATAAGTATTTTTAAAAAAGTCTTTCTTGAGTGTTGCAATATAACAAATTGGCGCAGTCAGTAGGATTCTTCAACGTTGGTAAATCAAGGCCTACTTGAACAAGTTTCCCCTCATTACCAACGGTGGTTTCCTAACCTTTAAAGAAGAAAAGAACCGCAGCCAAGGAAGAAAAGAAGGGTACTTCACCGCTGAGAGTACACACGTACGCTAACTGGAGGCGGTGGTATCCCATAAGAAGAGATCAATCATCAATTATCAATCATCAATCCAAGGAAATAGGACATCGTGAGAACAAGCGAACGCTCACTGTCTGTACCAGATTCCATCACCCATATATCCATCGTTGCACGTTGCAGAAACATAACTTTAATGAATATCGTACTGTAAGTGAATTATCACGTTTATTTATTTGATTTGAACTGTTCGATTGTCGTATATACGCATTTAATTGTACAATTTTGTTGAATATTTGATTTAATTTATAAGTAATAAGATATAATATTATTAAAAATGGCAAACGTAAATGAAAATCAGAATGTAGTTTTGGAAGCTGAAGTAGAACCCTACAAGCTATCCGAAATATTTTGTATGATTCCCGAGTTTGAGGGAGAACAAATATTTTTAGGTACTTTCCTATATGCGTGTGATTGTGCACATAACATGTCAACTCGCGATCAAAAAGCCCTTCTAGCTATTCATATTAAAAACAAATTTAAAGAGCAGCGCAGTTGATTAGTTCGCGAAATCCCCAAACCTACATAGAAATAAGGCAGTTATTATCTTTACACTTCGGAGATTCTAGAGATCTCTCATCTCTAATTCAGGATCTACAACGTTTAAAATAGTTACCTAATGAATCTGCCCTTGCATTTTTCAACAGTTTACTAGTTTTAAATGCAGAAATGCATGCATGTATTCGAAAAACTCAAAATCTTACCGAACCACAGAAAGTAGCCCAAGAGATTTTAATAGATTCAATGTTCCTGAATACACATTTAACAGGACTTGAACCCCGACTAGGATAATTGATCCGAGCAGATCTATTAGAAGCGCAAAATCGCATCCGACGTGAATTACAACTTTCCTATTTCGGGAATCAAAAATTTAATAAACCAGCCCAAAGCAATCAAAATAAACCTACAAATAATTTACCGCCAAGAAGACCACCATTATCAATACTAAAATGTTTCTCATGTGGTCGAAATGGTCATACATCCGCTCAATGTCGCTCTCAATCTCAACAGAGCCCAAATCATAATCCCAATTTGAATTATAACCCGAATTTCAGTAATAATTTTCAAAGACCTGTAAATTCACAATATCAACCACAAAATATGTCGCAAATGAGACAAAGTCATTTTTCTAATCAACAAAGACCTTTCAATCAACAGCAGGCACAAGTTAGACCTTCAGTGATTCAAAAGAATCCAAATTTCCAACAGCGAGCCCATTTAATTCAGAACGGCTATAGTAATGAATATTATGATGATTATCCAGAATATTCATCTCAGTTTGAGAAAGATTCTCAAAATTTTGTCTCAGCTGAAGTAATTTCGAACTTCCAGGATTTTCCTATTCTCCGACCCAAAGGCCATCCCTCAGAATGTTCAAAGACAGAAAATTCAATTTCAGAAACAACTTCACAAATTCAAAGTTTGAACCTGGACGATATGAATCCAAATGTGAATTATTCGGAGCAGAGATAGCTTTAAATCCTTTATTAACAGTAAATTCGAAAAACCTTTATTACATCGAAGATGCTTCAAAAAAGTTTAAACTCCTTATTGATACAGGAGCAGGGATTTCAATTTTTAAAGAGAACGCAGTTAAAAGTTTTCCTCGGAGAATTCCTGAAAAATTAACTATTGAAGGTATTACTGATCAAATTTTGTTTATAAAAGAATCTACGTATGTTCCATTTAATACCGGAGATCCTCAAAAAGTTTTCATATATAATTTAGATATAGATTTTGATGGCATATTAGGCCTAGATTTTTTGGAACACTGTAATTGTGTTATTGATTTAAATTCAAAGCAACTGCATACCAATTTCAAAACGATACCTTTTTTTAAAGTTGTTGATAAAAATACGAATTTACATAACAGCTTAGATATAGATGACAAATATGAACAATTTAATAAAAGATCTGAAATTATCGAAAAAGAAATTGATATTTTTGAAATGCCTAAAGACTACTCTTTAGCCCATTTTGTTGCGGAAGATATGCAAATGCAAAAAGGCATTGCAGCAGATTTTAATATATATTTTGGAAACGTTGAGGATTTATTAAAGCAAAATCAGAAAAAAGGTGGCTTGGCAGGTTTACAGTTTCAGTTTGAAAATTTAACTCGATATATTTATTATTTAGTAACTAAAGAAAAGTCAACAGATAAATCAACATGTCAGTCTATGTGGTCCTCTCTAAAGAAATTGAGAGACCATGTAAAAGAAAAGTTTGTAAAAAAATTAGCAATTCCAAAAATAGGATGTGGACTAGATAAACTAGATTTGTCCAAAGTAAAGGAGATGATATCATTTTTGCTTAGAGGCATAGATGTTGAAATTGTTGTTTGTAAGTTAAATGAATCTGATAATCGTATTTTATTTAATCGTATTTCTATAGAACCTAGGACTGAAAAAGTATTTAAGTTAAAATGCAGTCTATCAAATGTAGATGCAATACTTACCGGACAAGAGAAAGAAAAAGTTAGATTACCGAATGCCCTGGTACATATAAATGAAAAAGGAGAATTTTATTCAACAATTATTAACGTTAATGCAATTCCAAAAACTATTGATTTTCCAAATTTATCTCTTGAACGTATTGATAATGAAACTGTCAATTTCCCAAGGTGAATCTCAATCTAATCCTCCAATGAATAGACATATTATTATTCAAAGTCAATTAAGAACAGATCATCTTAATGAGGAAGAAAATGAACTCATCAGGAAATTATGTCTGGAATATTCAGACATATTTTATTTAGAAGGCGACCAATCAACTTTTATCAATGAGATAAAACATTCAGCCTGATAAATGCGAGTTTCTAAGAAAAGATGTCGCATATCTTGGTCATATCATCACTCAGGATGGTGTAAAAGCCAATCCCGTAAAAATCGAATGTATTCAAAATTTTCCAGAGCCAAAAAATCTGAAAGACATTAAATCATTTTTAGGATTAGCAGGCTATTACCGCTGCTTCATCTCAAATTTTGCAAAAATGTTCAAACCCTTAACGAAACTCTTGCAAAAAGACACTTCCTTCATTTTTGACTCAGAATGTAAAAACACTTTCGTCAATCTGAAGAATGCCCTTATTTCCTATCCAATCATGAAATACCCAAATTTTGAAGAACCTTTTGTTAGAACAGATGCAAGCGCATTTGCTATTGGTGCTGTTTTGTCCCAAGGCCCAATAGGTAAAGACCTACCAACTAGTTTTGCTTCGAGAACCCTCTGTAGTGCTGAGACTAAGTATTCTACGATTGAATGAGAATTACTCGCTATCGTATGGACAGTAAAGCACTTTCGTCCCTATCCTTTCGGAAGAAAATTTGCCGTTGTTACCTATCATTGCCCGCTAACAAGGCTTTTCTCTATTAAGGATCCAGGAAGCAGATTAGCTAGATGGCGCCATAAACTAGAGGAGTATGATTATAAAATAGAATATAAACCCGGTAAAATTAACAAGAATGCAGACGCACTTTCAAGAATAAAAGTTAACCATTTCAAGGACTGCGCTAACTTAGAATCAAAACTAACAATTTTAGCCACAAACAAAGATAAACCGTCAACAAATAAAGGACAGACAGAGGAATCGGAAGAAATTATATTAGAGGAATTCAATACTTTTTTAATCTATATAAAATCAAATCAATAATCGATTATTCAAAAATCGAAGTAACAAGTGATCAGCTATTGGATAAAAGTCATAAGAATATTGTAACATTCTTCTGACAGAATAAGTTAGAAGACATGCACCATAAGATTCTTGATGATATATTTGAGGAAAATTTAGAATTTAGTTTAAATTCTTTTAACATTTCGGTTCAAAATCAGTTAAAGATCGATAATATTTTTTTATAACACTCATATTCGATCCAGAACTCGTAGTACAACAACTTTTTTTCACATTATATTGAGAACAAGATAAATTAAACCCATCAAAAATATATGATATTGAAAATAACCTTGAATTACCTATTTTAGAAATATTCTCATTTGTCTATGCAAACGTAGACATAAAATTTGAAATTTGTCAAAATATTGTTAAAACTCCAGACTCAGACGAAATACCTGTAATTTTAGACCAGTATCATAAAGGGAAAACTAATATTCATCGTGGAATAAACGAAACCATTCGAAGAATAAAATCAAAATATATAATAATTATTCATTTATGTCAGTTATTTTCAATTTAAAACGTCATTTGTTTAAATTATATTAATACTGGGAGATTGTATACATGTAATATGTATGTAGGTGTATATTTATGTGATATGGATATTCTCCGTTGTGTGATACAAAATATTCTTATTAGATAGGAGATAAACTGTATTGTACTGTATTGTATTGTATTGATAAGAATCAACATAAAGAAACCATGCTTATGAAGATGCCCAATGAGATTTGGGCGAAACGTCAAACAAAAAGAAAAGAACAATGGATGTACCTATTCCCAAAAAAACACCAACATTTTTTTTTTCCATCCGTGAATCACTTCGCTGTTAATTATATATATATATATATATATATATATATATATATATATATATATATATATGAAGAAGGTGGAAATACGGCAGTAATTTATTAGAATAACGTGAATCAACTTAAATTGGGGAAGTTTGAGTGGGGTTTAAAAAGAACACAGCGATTTCTCAGGCCCCATACGGTCTAGAGACTTGAAATTTCGAATTCGAACTTAGATCGCTGACATCTCGCCGCCTGTTAAGTGTGACCCAATATGGGCCAATATTTATTAATTATAATTATTTCATTCAAGCAAGATCACTTTATCTTCGACATGGAACAACAATGTCTGAAAATGAGATCCGTCACTGAAATTACACACGAGCATGGAGTGTATACATACGTCTCTGTTCTCTGGTATATAGGTCCTCTCTGGCAGATCGTCGTATATATTACATTTTGGTTTTGTGTGTTGTGGTAGACAAACAGTAATTTGTTATGGAATTGCTGTTGCTGGCAAACAGATATACATAAATATAGTTCAAATCGAGAGAACAGAGAAAACATACCTCCAACGAGAGAAGGAGAGCAATAGTAGGTACTAATCGGTACGGTTCAAATCTTAGACGTCTAATAAAACCTATTTTTTTTTTTTTAAATTCCACTTGTTTATTTTCTTCATTAAGGATGGCATTGAGGATTGAAATATTCAATTGGCATATCACTACGAGTGACAGGAATTCCATCATTATAACACTACACAATTATAAAAACATTAAAAAAACAAATGTACAATTAAAATTTTCAACATTATAAAGAATTATACAAATTAAAAGAGGAGTTACTTACTGCGTGTTACTTAAAAATCACCATTTTAAATGTTTTTTTTAGCCTGTTAATTTACAATATAAGCAAACGTTTTCATTAATATATAATATTTTGCTCCACTCAATTTACTCAGTAACTCATTAAAAATCAACCCAACAGTATGGTTATTATTGTACAGTTTGAAGAAAATCACAGATCTAATACAAACTGCAATATTGAACAAGAACGCAATAAAAGATTAAATAATAATTATTTTTCTTTAATCTCATTATCACTCACGGTGAGTGGAACCACAATGTTTATAATATATATACTATATACCTAGACCGTCTTGTGACATTATCAGAATTAACTAATTATAATTGTTCTAGGAATGGACCATTTCGCCAGACTTTTCAGAAGCAAGATAAGATTGGAAAGAAAAAGTTTTGGAGTTTTTATCAGATTTCCACATGCATTATTTGACTACATACAGAAGTCTTCAAAACCATAACTTTCTTCTAACTTATAAGAATAATAAATACCTACTGTATCAATATTCTTGACTGATTAGAAATTACCAGAAACTTCCGTGAGAGTAATTTCAAAATAACAAATTGGATGGTATTCGAGAAAAGACTAATTCAAACTCTACGTAGTACACTCTGTATGGCTACTTCTGTTTCGACTTAATAAATGTTTCTTTTGACTACCATTTTCTTATCCGCTATTTTCTCCGTCAGTATTCTCAGTATTCCACTTGTTCAGGTCTACCAACCACAGTTTTTGAATCAAATATAATTCATAGATCTACGTTTATGTGATAGTTACTATGCTACTATTTATAAATGTAGTATTATTTTAGTCTATTTTAGAAATAATTATATGAAACGATTTTGCACCAGATTATGTATGTGTATTCGAAACTATATGACATAGCAACGATATTTGCTTAATCAGGAAACTTGATGGCGACATTGTGACTTCCTGTAGCAATATTTTCGAATAACAACAGGGCTCCTATCTTGCTTTCGGCCGTTGTCGACCTGAATAAATTTCGTTCCGTTGTCTCTTTTCGTCCTACGAGACAGCATGGGTTAAATATGATTTTTCCAGGCGTGCCAAACGAGGAAGCTCAATAAAACTTTATTAATGGCAGCAACACGACAGAAATGCTCATGTGATATATTATTGCAGCTATAGAGCTTTAAATTTACAGTTTAATTTATAGCAAGGTGTGAAGTGAGGCCAAAAGGAATGACTCAGTTCTGTATTATTCCTAAGTAGGATATTGTTATAACATAGGTAATAATAGCAAAGCTTTAGTAAAACATGTATAAGAAGAATGTGGTTTGAGTACAAATCATACTCGTACATCGAGGGTTCCTCTCCTCCTTGAGTGTAAACTCAAGGACTAATATCCAATTATATTAAACGAACAATGCTTGTATATATATATATATATTAACGTGAATCAACTTAAATTGGGGATTTCTGCCGAAGTTTGAGTGGGGCTTAAAAAGAACACTCTGTATGCTGTCCAAGCTTTCGAATTTTTTTTATTTTCTCTATCAAGGATGGCATGTGAGGATTGAAATATTCCATTGGCATATCACTACGAGTGACAGGAATTCCATCATTATAACACATTTTTATGTGACTTAAACCCCTCCAATAGGTTCAATAAAATTATATTTTCAAAATAGGTAATTGACAATATAATTGAATTATATTTTCATTTGCGTAATTCTTCTGAACGCACATTCAACGTTTTGCAATAATTGTGTGCTTGTTTAAATTTAATTGATGCAATCATTGGCAATCCAAAAGAATATTAAAAGTTTCAGTACAGATGTTTTATGGGCAACAACCTTCAATTAGGAATATAAAATCTGAGAGCTACAGTGACAATATTGACAGCTTTATTGAATACTCTGAAGCTGGGCTCCAGTTATTGACAATATACAGGATGGCCCATCGAAAAAAGTTCAGCAAGATTTACGGCCTTGTACGTAATAATTAAAAAAACCCTCGGACCCGTCAACTTTTGTTTATAGGAATATAGGAGGACACGTTTTACCAATAGTTTCATCCCTGTAACCTCAACCCCCAGCGAGGGTGGTTAATGCCCTTATTTTTTCAAATGGGAAGGGGTATGTAGTTATACATCTTTATAAAGGAAATTAAATTCTCTCTAAAACGGCGTGTCGGTTTTCAAATTTGAGCCACGCGCCGCTGAGAAATTATCACCCTGTATAGTGCACGTCAAGGTTTACGATTAAACTTGGATAAATCAAAAAATGTATCAGAAATAGGTTCTGTGTGAATCACAACGGATTTCAATCTTTACACTCTCCTTATTACATGGGAGAAACACATTGGAAGATGGGTGTGAGACAGACTGACATAACCAGGGTTGACCAATCAACTGCTTACGTAAAAATATAAAGGGGGCTTCAAATTTGACGGAGTATTAGACTTTTCCGGAGATTTGTTCGACGTACGAATTTCTTAAAATATTAATTATGGAAGTCTTATTTTCCGCCAAAACAGGCAAATCTAAAACATTATTTTTAAATCTATTTACAATGGTATGATTATCAAATTTACGTAAATCTTGTGAAAATGGGTTATGATAACTGATATTATGTATAGACTATATAAATTTTTACACAGGGTGTCGTGAAAATATGTCTGCGAGAGTGCTTATATAGTAGATTTTTTTATCTTCTGTTCTATGATAGCCCTATACCTGTCTCTTATCATTCTTTGATAATTTTTTTTTTCTAATTGCTGATATACAGCACAAACCAAAGCATATACCATTTTTGACCGACGCACCCCGAACGGAGGAGGTATCCAATTCGACTGTCTGCTTTTTTTTGGCGCGTTATATTATAGTAAACGTTCTCCGATTAAAGATAGGACAATATCCGTATACGTTTAAATTGAACATTTTTTCAAAAGAGTTACGGTTTTCGAGATACATTCATTTTAAAATCTCACATATGGGTATTTTTGCTATGTGGAAGGGGAAATTTCTTTCGAAAACTGAAAATCTTTTGATGCCACATGAAAGACAATAATATGTTTATCAACATTTATTAGGAACATTTTATCCTTAGAGTTGCGGTTTTCGAGGTAAGCGGTGGTATAATGTTTAAATCTAAAATATTTGAGCGTATTTCCGCAGCGATGTTCTGATATATCTACATAATAAAAAGGACACGCAAAGTTTATACGTGGGTAATAAGATATTAGTGGTGAACGTTCAACGATTTTTGTGACCAATGACACTCAAAAGTCTAAAATAAATACTTTTTTACAAAAAACTGGACTGACGTTATTAGTTGGTGCACTGAAAATTACGAAATAATATTAATTCTATTGGTGCTGGTACTTGTGAAGTTGGTGCCAAAAGTTATCAATCTAACAGCAACTGCACAACTTCAAAAGTAACAGCACTAATAGAATTAATATTATTTCGTAATTTTCAGTGCACCAACTAATAACGCCGGTCCAGTTTTTTGTAAAAAAGTATTTATTATTTTAAAAGAGTATCATGACCAATGACAGCATAAGTTTAATAAATGAAAAACAACTTCGGGAGCTTTCGTACTCAAAGGAACGAAACATAACACGATCGGGGTAATGATATCTTGTATATGTTCATGCATAATGCATATTCCCACTTGAGAATACCATATCATTGCTGGTAGTTATGGCAGCATGGCCATGAAAATTCCAGCGCTTCGAGTTTACAGTTGCTCATTCAGGGATAACAGAGCATGTTGGGCTGTGACTGAAGCCTGGTGGTTGAGTTCAATAGTAAGGTGGCGTTGAACTGTTGGAGCCAAAGGTTGCCGATAATATGCAGCTGTTGTTATTGGCACCACGTAGGTGCCAATTGTAGACTAGAATTCGAGTTTCCTGCGTGGACAAGATGGCTGAGCCTCGAGGATGTTTCTGATTGGAACGATCAGAATTAAGGAGGGGGTAATTTAACGAATTTGCGATATGATATATTATGGACGTCATTCGAAATGGAGGGATGTGCGATACCTCAGAGAGCGGATCATCTTGACGAGTATGGATATTGGTGGGGCACGGGTGGTATGAAAATACGGCATACTGCTATTTGCCATCGAGGCATGCCAAGGTCATGATTATATTCCGATATATCTAGTGAGTTCGCGCTATTGGTGGAATATTCTGGGCGTTGGAACATGCCGGTGGAAGGTTCTTGCATATATATTGGAGAGGATTTACTGCGGAGTTCAGTATGTATAGTCAGTCAGTGGGTAGGTCCGGTGTAGTAGTTTATTTAGTACGGTGAATAGGGTAGAGACTGGCAATACGGTGGAGACCGGCAGTGCGGTGGAGACCGGAGTGTGGTGGAGGCCGGAGTGTAGTGGAGACCGGAAATGCGGTGAGGTCCGGCATTCCTGTGTGGTTGGGTCCCATATATGAGGCCACCAACAACATAAATAGAAAACGCTCGGTTAGAATAAGGTTGTAAATAGCGTAAATAATAAATATAAATTGTGCATAGTAATCGATAGTGTAGTGTAAGGTATATAAATAGTGTATATAAATAATATGTGAAATTTTATTTTGTAAATAAATAAACTTGAAAATAAATAGTCTCTGTCATTTTTATATGCCCGTTACAATATGGATAGATTTTTATTATTAACAAAAGTACCTGCAAATTGGATGTTCTCTCAAAAATAAAATAAAATATAGGGCATCCCATTAGAAATTAATAAGATGTGACAATAATGTAATACTCAAAATATTTGGATTCAATCTAATAATACCCATTATCAAGGCTAAAAATTATATTAACATAAGAATATAACATTAAATATTATGAAAATTAAGCAACTTACTCTGCAACTGAGGTTTAAACTGTAAAGTGGCTGTTACTCAACATGGATTGATATTCATCAGGATGTGAAATATCTAGTGACATTATTAAAAATTATATTGAGAAGAAATGAATCTTGAAACTCGAGAACAAATTTGTTACATTTCTGAATTCGTTAGATAAACTGTAATCAGTTTAAGTTGAAGTGAAATATTGAAGAGAAATTATTTTATCATGTTGTCCATTTTTTTATATTTAGCTGGCAGCTGGTGTAAAAATATTCGTATTTGAAATATTTGTTGGTAGGTGTATGACAGGTGGAGGGATAGGTACATTATTATTTCATTCAATACAACCAAAACAAAATTGCAAAATAAAAGTAACTAGATTTACATTTCCATGTGTATAGGCATTTCATTAATCTGTATTATTAAATATATGTTGATTATTATTAGTGCAAAATTTTGTAATTAGAAAAGAATATATTGAGCTCAAGCCTCCTAAATCAGAATATTTATTCGTCGCTTTTGGTTCTTTGTATATTTCAATCATCTCTTAGATAAGTCTCTTTTTATAATTTGATTCAAAAACTATGATTGATGCATCGTCATAATTTGGATGGTGTAATTTATCATGAACATGCTGAGCCAGAGAGCAAGATAAGTTTTTGATTATGCAATCACTTTTATGCGCCACTATGCGATTGTGAAGCTGTCTTTTATCCGATGTAGACCAAATCACAATTATGACAGGGAATTTCGTACACAATACCGCGTGATTTTTCTTTAGATATTCTGTCTTTAATGCTGGAAAGCTGGAAAATGAGTGGCCTAATAAGTTCATATTTCTTTTAGCAATTTTACTTTTTGTAAGGACATCCTTTATGATATGGATTAATTTTTTTTGGGTGTGAGATCTTTTATCCATGGTATTGAGAAGTACACTCCCGTATCAATTTGTTGAGGATAGGTATTATCTATAGGAATTGGGTTATTGTTAATGGATGTACTGCCGTATAAAAGTTTCCGTAACAATATAGTAGGATATGAGTTATCTATTAATATATGATATAATTTGTCGATGTTTGCTTCAAGTAACGTCGGATGGCAGTTTTTTGTCTTTTTCTGGACAGTATCTACATCTGGGTGTGTTAACTTTGCCCATCCTGTGGATATACTCCCTGAAGTTGCCATGGCCATTAAGAAACTGTGTGAGGTAGAAATCAGTATCCCCGTGGCCACGATAAATCCTCTGCTGCTTCATTCCAACGCTGTTGCCATGCTTGCATGCTCTGGCAGTTACTGTTGCTTCTTTCCGTCCCCTTTCAGAGGCTAGGAGGAATATATTCTGCCTCTCAGAGGCAAGCAGGTCAAGAGGAATAACTCCAGCCTCAACCATGACCGCCGGGCCCGACACAGTGCGGTATGCGCAGGCGACTCTGAACGCTGCTCTCCGTTGGATTGAAAGGATTCGCTTGCTGTATTTATTTACCTGCATGGCTCCTGCCCATACTTCTGCTCCGTACAAAAGAACAGAGTTTACAGTGGACATGAGAAGTCTTATTTTGCTGGTTCTAGGGCCAATGACATTTCCCATTAACCTACTGAGCGACATCACTATTTTCGCAGCTTTTTCACACACCGCTTGGATGTGTTCCCAGTATCGGAGGCGGCAATCATGCACCACGCCTAGATACTTCACCGCAGTCTTTGTTTGGATCTCCAAGTTGTCCACAGTCATGGAGATCGTTGTGGGTATCCTCCGACTGGTAAGCATAATAATCTCTGTCTTAGAGATTGCAAGCTCCAGTCCACGACTTTCCGTCCATGAGCTGACTCTAATCAAAACTTGTTTTAAGCGTAGCTGGGCCAGCTCTGGGGTCCTAGCGGAGATGACTGCAACTACATCATCGGCGTAACCTACCAAGAACACATCATGTGGCATTTCAGACCGTACGAGACTATCGTACAAGATATTCCAGAGGCCACACCGGCGGTGACCACTTTCATTTTCTCCCTTCTTCTGCCTCTTATGTCAAGCGGCGGTTCTTAAGATAGTCGTCAAGAACGGCCAAGATATAGTCGGGAACCCTAAACTTCTGCCGCAGCGAATCTAAGATGTCTATCCACCGGGCAGAGTTGAACGCATTTTTAACATCGAGCGTGACCATGAAAACTATTGGACGAGCCTGATGACAGGCTTCGTTAGCCCGCTGTACAGCCGCTGTAACCTGCCTGATAGCTGTTAGAGTTGAATGTCCCTTACGAAATCCGTATTGACGGTGGGACAAATTTCCAGCGATTTCGATAGAGCTCTGCAGTCTGGGCTTCAGCATTCTTTCAGAGAGTTTTCCCGTCGCTTCTAATAAGCAGAGAGGTCTGTATGATGACGGGGAGTCATCTTTGCTTATGAGCGCCAATCTGGCTACCTTCCAGCGTGAGGGGAAGATTCCAGCCACTAGGCACGCACTAAGCATGCGCAGTAAGAGAAGTGGTCGATTTTCCACCACTAGCTTCAATACCTCCATAGGAGTCACGAGCTCCTGTTCAGTGAACTTGTTATTATATTAAATTATTATTATTATTATTATTATTATTATTATTATTATTATTATTATTATTATTATCTCCTTGTACCACTTAGCGCTTGTGCTAAGGTCTTGTTTCTGAGTAACACCGAGTGCACACCGTGCACCTAGGGTGTTACTTTTGTTATGATGACATTCTGTTCTGTTATAGTACTTTTCGTACTATATGGGCTGTACCCAGCACCACTGCTCGTTGCATTTGTAGAAGGTTGTGTTTTCCTGGGACTTCCTTAACTAGCTCTGCTGTGATCTTAGAGATGAGGCCAGTTGCACCGATGATGATGGGGATGACTTTGGTTCGCATGTTCCACATTCTCTGAATTTCTATTTGTAGGTCCTTGTACTTCAGTTGTTTTTCGGCTTCTTTCTGTGTTATGTTTATTATTATTATTATTATTATTATTATTATTATTATTATTATTATTATTATTATTATTATTATTATTATTATTATTATTATTATTATTATTATTATTATTAATATTATTATTATTATTATTATTATTATTATTATTATTATTATTATTATTATTATGCTCAGCCTAGGACTGGTATTATTTACCTATCGCGGGTACAAGGTACCAAAAGTATTAGGCTCAATTGAAGCAATAAAGTTGCATACTGTATGGCAAGTATTCAATATAACATGCCTTCTGGATGTCAGAGAAGGTGTTTCTCGGTAGTCCCAGTTTGGTGATACTATCGTACAGGTTCTTTGGCACTACTCCGGTCGATGATATAATAACTGAAACTATTTCCACTTTTTCACAATGCCACATCTGTTTCATTTCAATTGCGAGATCTGCGTACTTGGCCGATGTCTCTTTATATTTGTTGAGAATATTGTGAGTGTTCGGCACAGCTACATCGACGAGAAGGACTGAATTAACTCTTCTATCCACCACCACTATATCAGGCCTGTTATTCGTCACCCTTCTATCGGTGATAATGGGCCTATCGTAGTAGAGACAAAAATTGTTATTTTCGAGCACATTCTGTGGTTGATATTTATAGTATGGTGTGTAAGTGTTAAGAAGGTCGAACTTGTTGGCTAGTTTCTCATTATTATTATTATTATTTATATAAGAGATAATATAAAAGTACTAGATTTAGGTATGATACTCTAAGTTATATGTGTATTTCTCTCTTGCAATAATAAAATTACATATGAAAACATTTGAGCTGACAATGAATTGTTCAGAGGTCAGGAATTATTGCAGGTAGTGTATTTCTTTATCTGAAGTGTGACTCTGTCAGGTGTCTCATGCATATGCATGGGCTTAAGATGTAATCCCCTCCATCTTCTACAATGCTAAAGGACTTGCTTATCTCAGCCAATTCCAATACATTGAAATTACCCGGCATGTATTTCTCCATGCAAACGATGTGTCAGCTTATATACTATTGATCAGATATCCTACATATACGTACGTGTATATGTGTGTAAGTATACCCAATTGTTGGTTATGTAATATGACTTCATCATTATCAAGTCGTAGTATAGCTGCGGGAATTGTTTAAGTTTCCCGATTACACACGTGAGGTGTAAATCTGGATGAAGGGATGACATGGTCGAGTAGCGTCAGCAACGAGCCGAGCGTCATTTTGCCTCTAGGATGTGAGCGCATCTCCAACTCCAAGTTCCACAATTACTACTTGCTTTGGAGACTATACAACGTCCTGTTATAACCAGCGGCGAATACTGGATAGGGAAATAGTATTTGTTCAATCTAATTATACTATCAAAATGTGCATTTTGGAAGTATGAATCATCATTTCATAACGACAGATTATTTGACATTTGTTACGTTAGTAGAAAAGGGTAGCTGGAACTCAACAAGGTATATATATATATATATATATATATCCCTTGTGATTTGAGAAAGACACATTTGGTCTTACATCAAAGAATTCTTTTAATAACCTTCGTAGGCACTTTCTTATTATGAACTGAGTAGGTACTAATTTTGGTTTGTAGTTTCAGATTATTTGATTTTATCAGGATACTTACATTATTATTTTGAAGACATTCGATCTTTCAATTGAATTTTTTCTATAATTATTGGAATCAGATTATTTTGTAGTTTGTAGTTGTAGTTTATTATAAAAGTAAGTAAATGTACCAGTACCTACAATATAAAGCTCATAGTATTGTCACAGCTTTTGTGTACAAGCTAGAAGCGAGCTTTTTATCATATTTTTGTAGGATAGATATATTAATCTTGCAAAAATCTGATTTTAATATTTTTATTCAGCAACAAAATCTAAATTCTTTAAATTGTGATCACTGGCAATTACAGACATGTCTTGTCTCTGGTCATTATTTAAATAAGACTGATTATTGGCATAGCTGGTAGATTGTAGATTAAAGGGGTTTTTAATGCACTACGATCTTGAGGTCTATTGTACGCATCAGAGCTGTTCTCGAGATTAAGTAGTCTACAGCTCGCCATCCAGTTCCAGCTGGCATAGCTTACCAATGGTATAATCAGAATCACAGCAACGCAAAAATAGTTATGGTAACTTTTTACATATCATTACATAATAATCTGCGAATATAGTACCTATACCGTTTGTATTCAGTCAAAATTAATAAATTAAATCTCTAAAATACCTTATCACATACATATTCTCGATTAGAGCCAAATTCAAATAATAATTTTAAAATGACTCCTATACTAGTTTTCATTCAATTAAAAATATTTTTATTGAGATAAATATTAGATACAATTAAATTAAGGCCTATTATAAGAGTGTAGTAACTGATCAAACATATTATTTTGAATTTATCGTAAGAAATATGATAATTTATCCAGAATGGATAATTAATTTTCATTCGATCTGTATGGCTTTTAGACCAGCTATACCTATAATGAACATGCGTTGTCTTACTTTGTCTTCTTGGTGTTCTGCGACGAATATTTTCTTGATACTGAATTTAATCTTATTAAATTCCTTCCGATAGTATTTCTGCTAATATATCTATTTAATTTTAATATGCAGCACATACAACAGATATAACAAAGAGCTGATCATAGTTTAATATTTATTATACATTGAACATTTTGGACAGTGTAGAACCTGAAACCTACTGCAGACGACTCATATTTTGCTGCATGGTTGCTTCTTTGGCCCGCTGCACGGTCAGATAAATGATGCCGCGCATGGTGTGATGATAGCTCCATTGCTTGTGCTGGCTTCTGTGACGAATTATACAAAATATTGCACATTCTATTTAAGCTCTATTTCGAATCATTTTTACAACTGATAAAATCTACCTACAACCAAGTATAACATGTTAATATGTATAAAATGAATTTTGGGTACGACCCAACTAGTCCCGAAAGTTTACGACAAGACACGATGCACTAAAATAATAAAAGAGTTCATGAGAAAATATTGAAAAAGGATTAAAAGAGTTACATTATCTAGAAATTTTTCCGTACTAAGAGAAAAAAATATACTTCTAAAAGATGAGATAAATTCTTGTTTTTTTGTTTTTGTTTTGTAAATCATGATTTGACCTATCTCTAAAAATAAATTGATGGGGGAATATTTTGTAAAAAATCATCTGTAACTGTAACAAAGCGGCTGGATGGATTTTAGCAAACTAGCTGCCGTTAAGAAGATCTTAGGCGAACAAATCCACCTTACTCGTTATGATTGTAATTTAGTAGGTTGCCAGTCGAGAGCATTTTTTATATCGGGACATAAATTATTAAATTTCTTCAAAAACATGTATCTCTTGATATTGATTTTGCTATGTTGAAATAGAAAAATGATGCCCTAACATTCTAGTGAAAACCGCGTTTTCATATCTTTCATCTTTTTTTTCTCATAACATTTTAATGAAAATGCTATATTTTGAAATTTATTCAAAAATACAATGATATTATATACAAGTTGATCGATTTCAAAATATGAAAGTGAAAATCAGCAATAGTTGCTTTTTGTATTACTCAAATTTCTATTTACAAACACGGATCCATAAAAAATGTAAACAACTTGAATCGTCAATAATGTTTACAACTTTTAATACAGAATGGTATAATTTGTGCTTAGGTGTATATTAACTACCCATACATAGTGTGTTCATTGAAAAAAAAACGAAGAAATAATATAGAGGAGTAGCTACAGCTTCTAAACCAAAACTTGCTTCGACTTTTTTTACCCTATACTCCCAGAAGGTAACCTCTTGACAATCTTAAGTGGTAAGACAGGAGCTTGGAACTAATAACTGTATTTCTTTAAAAAACTAAAGATCTTTTTTTAGAAAATCTAACGGCAAAAGGTAATAAATGGAAGAAATTTTGAATAGGATATCACTCGATACCTAACATTTATGATTTGCAAGAGAGCAGCTGTTGGGAGCAGGGGTTGAGAAAGGGACAAGTAAATTTTTGTTAAAAAGCTGTGTCCCTAAATATTCGTCTTTAACGTATTTCAGTTTTTTTAATCATTTTGAAAAATCCGAGCTGGGAAGTCTTAAAATGAACACCCTGAATAGTTATCATGCGCCTAACACGAATAATGTATTTTTTACGACCTAACATTGATGACGATTCTTCTTGATTATGTGTCTTATGGTTCCAAATTTTGAAATTTCAGTAAACTTCAAAATGGAATAACTTATTCCTATTTATCTTTTATCGTTGTTTTTATGAATCTCAAAATATAGCATAGAAAAAATTCAAAAATTTATCAAAATCCAAAGAACTTTCTCACTAAATTGTTCCTCTTTCATATTTTAGGTTAGGTGCAAGATATCCAGGTACGGTTTCCACTACTTTTTTCTATTTTATTATATCAAAAAATAGTAGGTATTGACAGATTAACATTTTTTTAGAAATTTCGCAATTTAGGTCCTTATTTCGAAAAATGCCCTCCAGTGACAATATACCAGACTAAAATCATAACAAGTAAGGTAGATTTGTTCGCATAAAACAGCACCTAGGTTGCTAAAATGTATCTAGCTCCTTCGAAGTTACATATATTTATTTACAAAATCTTTTGAACATTCCTCACCACGTTATTTTTAGGCAGGGAAAAACATGTTTTACAAAAAGACTCTCAGTTTATAGAAGCATAGCTTTTATTTATATACGGTAAAATTTTGAAAAAGTTACTTTTCTTGATTCAAAATAGCGACTACGAATCCTAGCAGCCAGTACATTGCAAGCTTATTTGGCTACCCTGTAGAAAGTTGAGTCAGAAATGTATGCTGGATCATGTCACTTGCAAGGACTACATTATATCCGCCATAATGTATTCATTGATTGCTAAGTAGTTGCTTTTGTTCTAATATTTTCTTTTAAATCAGCAATTGAGATCCACTCTATTTATTTAAAATCTACCAGTGTATCAATCATAGACGTTTTAAGGAATGTCAGTGCAAATATACCTATGTAATACAGCACCCAAAAGAAGTTCTTTTCGAAACAACTTTTTTGGTACAGTTTACTTATAGATAATTCTCTATTGGTTCCCTAACAGGAAGTCATTAACATTGACAGTCTATGTTTACGAAGCTATAGTTTTATGAGAGATGACATGGTTCAGTACTCATTTCGGGCAAAGTTCCGTGCGCTACTTGAGCTCTACGGTCGACTCTTCTTCATTTAGTAGATAAGAAGATGTGACTTAGAATACACATAAATTGTTAAGCTATGGCGTTTGCACAAGACTGGCAATTCTTCGTTGCACCAATGAACTTGCCTTTTCGTAGATCCCAATTTGGTAGAGTTAATATGGACCTGAATCTCCATCAAGGATTTTCTGATTGATAAGTCGGTTCTGAAGTACCTACCTGAAAGTGGTGCCCAGATTTGAGAGTACACCCATTTTTAGGTGAACAAAATTGTCATGTTGATAACTATTCAAATAAGACTTATCATGTATATATTTAGAATGAGTAAGTGTTACCTGTGGATTTTGTAAACACAATGGTCCTCAATTTTTACAGAATAAAGCTGGCACTACCCTTAATTCGGTACAAGATATACAAGTGTTATTTTTGAATGCGAGCGCATTAGGATCAACTGCGTAACAGACTTCTTTGTCTATTTTTCATGTTACAGAGTACCACAGAGAAGAGTATACTTAATAATCTCGTTTAGGATATATTTTATGTATCTCTCCTAATTTTCAAGTGAATGTGTTTGTTATATATGTTATTTCAATACCTATTTTATATTCTCTTATATCCACAAGTATCTTAAAAGTAAGTGAGAATCTTTGAGCTCTTACTTCTTTCTTCTTCGTGTTAGGTAGTTAACGTATAAAAATGTTGAAAATGTGTCACTCCATACTATGATAATAATAGTAATCCTTATTAGTCATGTGAGAAACATGAATGTAATATAAAATAAAAAAATATTCATCAACATCGAAACAGGAGGTGTTTCTAAAGAAACTGATCTTTCTAAAGTGTTGTGAGAAGAGTTCGAGTTTTATAACTGAGTACCTACTTATGTTCTTTAGGATAGGTACTTACTAGTGCTATATGTATTACCAAATATCATGTTTCCTGCACTATTTTTTCAGGTAACTTCATTGTATCTCTGTTGACTATGTTATAACTGATTGGTCTAAGATATATTCAACGGTGAGTCTAAATAAGTTCTTGTCAACTCATTGAGTATTCGACATGTAGACGAGGCCACTAGACTTCAAGTCTCAACACGTTGACTTACAACACTCACATAAACACCATCACAGTCTCCCAGCCCAAACATAATAATACATACACTCAAATAAGGGAAAATTGAACTCAAACGTCAAGTTGGTGAGGCACTTTGTATCGCCACATGTGCTTGCTCATACGAATAATCGCCTCCTTGCAATATCCAAATACAACAACTACTATATCGTATCGTCTTCTATAGTTGTTGGACCTCAGTTAGGAAACTGCCGAGATATGTTACACAAACCACCACAGCATTGCCGCTATTACCTCTCCGAGTCTGTTCTAATCATTGACGGTCCATTTGATACGCCCATATCCTCCATTATATGATGAGCTTTTGGTGTCTGTGTTTCGTTCACCTTCATGAATGGCACAAGTCAGGCGATTATAGATGCCTCGAGAGATGTTTTCAGTTATAAAAGCATTCATTGCAGAATTATAATATTACGAATTAACGTGATAATCGAAATAATTCTGAAAGACAGATGTATAATATAGAGTAGGTACGTTTATAAAGTATGGAGACACCTCAACATCTTCTTGAATATTAACATATGAAGAAAAGCTTCCGACACGTAAGCATTTGAATATAATTTTCTACTTTCTAATGCTTATTATAAACTACCTTTCAAACTAATACATTACCGTTATTATTCAGAACGTAAAAGCTATAATTTTATATTATACATTAAAATCTGATCATTGTCTGCGTTCATAAATACCAAATACATTACTTATAAGGATCTGTGAGATATGCGGTGCTTAAAAATTAATACATTTCCTCGAATTTATCTATTCATCCGGCACAAAAAACAGCTTTAATTATTAAACATCTCGACAAAAACCTGGTAAAATAATATATTAAAATTATAATATATATATATATATATATATATATATATTGAAACAGTAGATAAATAGGTAATACTATTACCGGGACTACCAAGGATACCAAAATATATTAAGCGATAAAGTAAAAAGTAATTTCAAAACTAAATGCGTAAATTCCGTCCCTTGAGCTGCTTCACTACAATTATCCAAGGTGAGCAACAGTTTTGGTGTGATTTCTCGCATTTCTGTTCAAATTCTCATAAGAATATAACAAGTGTTTGTGATTCTCATTTTTTGGGTTCTGTACATCCGATAAAGAAACGGAACCATTATGAGATAGATCTCTCTAGTGTCTCACTGTCTGTCACAGCCTATTTGCCCCGAATCTAAAAAAAATAAAATATTAATATTTGGTACTAAGAGTTATGTGACCGCCATATGGACGTACCGATAGTTTAAATAGGTAAATGAATTCTGATACTAGGAGTTTTTAGAGCAAAATGCTATTTCTACGCTAGGTGACTGGTTTCTTTATAGTTTATAGCATCATATAGAGCTCTGCTCAAATAGGGTTCCATGGACATCTTTATTACCCCCACCCCATTCACGGATTAGCTGACCGCAAGTCCCATTAATGACAGGTTTGAATATTGGAGCCTCATTTAGGGCAGCCCTGAACATTAAGCCCCCACTGACATTAGGTCACTAAGTAGGACTTCACAGACATAGGGCCACATTTAGGACTTCGAAGACAATCATGGGACCGCATTTAGGACTTCGAAGACAATGAGCATAATGATTTAGTGGATGATAATATTAGGGATGAAGATGAAGGATGAGATTGATTTGAAAACATCTATTGCCGCGCCTTGAGGGTAAGACCGACTCCGTTTGAGTGAGTGTGTGTGTAGGGGCTCTTCGTTTTCGAATTCCCAAGAATAATCCCTATATCTGCAAAGTCCTAAATGGTATACTGATGCTAATGGAGCCCTGTATATGACCTTAATGTAGTATTTCCAGCTAATAAAATTAAAGAATACGCTATAAGATGAGATCTGGAGGGGATTAAATAATATTATCTTCATAAACATGTAGATACTCGAATTAAGAAATCCACTTTTCAGGACATTATCATCATTATAATATTATCAATTTCACTTGATTTTAACTTGAATAGTACCTGTAACTAAAAATATAATTATAATATGCAATCACTAACTACCTACGTTTATTATGAATTTAAAGATTTTATTTTTTCTAAATTTATTGAAAAGTAACTCATTTCAATATTTTCATGGATATTCTCGTTCACTTTTTATCTTTGTCTCAGATTAAATAACTAACCGAAGTAGGCTATATAAACATTTGAGTATTTTTACTTATGGGTCGATCAGATGAAGAGATTTCTTTTGGTAAATTACGAGAAGGTACTGTATCCACTCTAGGTTAATTTAGAAATCTCGAAGACTCGATTGAAACCTTATATATAAAAATACAAAAAAATATAATTGATGGCTATGGAATCTTATTCTAAATACATTACTTTTGCCCTTAAGAAGAGAATATACATTCTCGAGAGCTCGTCTATAATAAAAAAAAATATATTAATTACATGAGTGCATCCCCAAGAACATCTTTTTATTATATATATAATTTGATTCTATATTTTCACTGCCGAGAATGAATAATCAAGGAGTTAACAATCATACGGTTGCGGCAATTTTGGGCTTAGGATAATGAAAACTCTTTTTCAATTACCAACGTTTCGATAGCAGTGGCTATCTTTTTCAAGGCTATATTTAGAAAATAAAATTACAAAATTGTACTTAGTAAAAGGAAAAAAACATTAAGAAATAGAAGAATTAAAATATTTGGAAAATAAATCTGACTTACTTTGATTTGAGTATTAATGAAACAAAATTCTACTTAATTATTTAATATTGATATTAAATGAATTAATAATAATTTCAGAACTACATTAGAAAAGAGCTGGTCATCAATAGTATAATCTTCCTCCACTAACGATGAAGAAAAAGGAAAGTAATAATTATTTGTTATTTTTTACAATTAAACGGAAAACAATGTACTCACTTAATTAATACTCAAATCAAAGTAAGTCAGATCTATTTCCTAAATGTTCTAATTCTTCTTTTTCTTAATGTTTTTTCCTTTTAGTAAGTACAATTTTGTAATTTAATTTTCTAAATATAGCCTTGAAAAAGATAGCCACCGCTATCCAAACGTTGGTAATTGAAAAAGAGTTTTCATCACCCTAAGACCAAAATTGCCGCAACCCTATGATTACCCAACTCCTGAGTTATATATATATATATATATATAGATTTGCAGTATTCTTGAACCTGGGAATGTATTAGGCAATTTCTTGGGTATTCTGGTTCTTCTAATTTATTATGAAAAAAAACAACTCTGGTTAGAAAACAAAATATATATTACATCCAACGTTTCGACGGGACACCCTTGTCTTCTTCAGGAATATAAAAATATTAATTCTAAAAGTATAAATAAAAATATAAAAACATTTCACAATACAGTAATTAATTTTTTTAATGTTTTTAAATTAATTACTGTATTGTTTATTGTTTTCTCTCTGGTTGGAGGAAAAAATATATATCACATTCAACGTTTCGACGGGACACCCTCGTCTTCTTCAGGAATATAGAAATATTAATTCTAAAAGTATTAATAAAAATATGAAAACATTTCACAATACATTAATTATTTTTTTTAATGTTTTTAAATTAACTACCACAATCTACGAAATATATAGTGTATAAGCTGTACAGATACCATACGCCACATACATACCATAGGCACGCTAAAGTTAGTGCTCACTATATGACATATGGTATTTATTCTATGCGTATGACATATGACGTAATTTAAATAACAAAAATAACAGAATCTTCTTCTATATCAATAATTCGTAGGTATTTCATACAATGAAAGTCTTTTTGTCTTTCATCATTGTTTTGCATTATGAGTCTCATTTCACCCGAGCGAATCCCGGTTTTCATCTAATCTTTTAATAAAATCAATCAGTCGTATCAACAATCAAAGTTTGTAGGTATGCACAGTTAAATAAGTTAGTGATAACCCATTGGTCGAACGTCGACCATCATCCATAGAATTTGAGTTTGAAAATTATAGAGGTTATATTATCAAAATTATACCCCTATAATTATATATATTATTATATTATTGCAAAAATGCAATAAGCAAGATTCAAGCCCGGGTCAGCTGTAAAAGAAACAAATACGCCAACCACTCATCAGAGCACTTAAAATCATCATCAAAATCGCAGCTCGTTTACTACGCAAACTGCGTAAACAAATATAAATAGCAGACAAATAGACGATTGGAGTCTTCAGAGAATGAATCATTTCTTAGGCAAAATATTTTATTCTAGATAGTAACTATGAATAAATATTTTGAATGCTAATTGCCACTTAATTTACAATTAATTAAGAATGAGTTTAGTTTACAGCAGAGTTTGAACATTTGAACTGTCCAAATTAGCTATCTCAAGCATTATTTTGCAGTCCTACAGACTTAAATATCTGATTGGCACCATATTTTTTCAAGAGGCAATGCCAGTGGAAAAAATCATTATTTTGATTCGCATCCGACAAAACGGTGTGACATTCTGTTGACACGACGCCGTCCTTGTGCAGTCGGTTTCCGCTAAGTGGATTTTTATAGCAGCACGCCATCAATCTCTGTCGACATCCAGTTTTCCAATTAGATTAGACTACATTACTCTTCGTATTTCTCCTTTACCCCGGACATTCCCGACATCCTCTCTTCCATTTCCTTTCCCTGCAACTTCCTGCACCTCACGAATCTTTAGCCAGAAAAAAGTCATTTAAATACGAAATACATTTGGAACCATTCGTAGGAACTGATAGGGACGGGAGCCCATCGTGTTCTTTTCGATTGAGATGTTGACAAACAACTTTCATCTGTCGAAGATAATTCCTTTTCGGGAGGGTAAACGATTTTGCCGTTCGTTGATCTTAACAGTTACAGGCGAATTCTTATTTCCAATTCGCAAATGTTTGAATAAATACTGATTCCAATTCCTAAATTTTATTTCTCTATGACGTATTATAAAACTATGAATATTAATTTATTGATAATTTATTGAACGAACTGATTTGTTCGATTAAAAAATATTTTAATATTAATCTCTTGAAAATATTGACACATTAATAGGTATTTTAAAGCTGTATAAGGTAGGTGTTTGTGTTTAGTTTATTCCATTCCATATTACAATTCTTTTCAGAAGGAGAGGTATGTCAAAAATTCGAAGTATTCAAGATGATCGCTGCCGTTCAAAATGACATCAATCAAATGAATTATTTGCAATTGTCTTACAAACTATCGCAAAAAAGTTTACTTGGTGTGTAATTTTTAAGGAAATAAACTTTGTACTAATGTAACTTTTCTATCTAGGAGTTGCGTCCTTGCCCTAATAACGAGCCCTTGATCTTTCCTTACCTCCATATCCAAGAGAACCAAGTCGTCAGCAATAATCCCTGCCGCTCCTAGTTCCTTTCATATACTTACTATTATCATCTTCTAACCCGTTCGGCAAGCGAGGAAGATTATGGCCAGAGCCCCTAAGACATGGTGAATTTTAAAACAGCCCTTAGATGGGTATACCCAAATCCTACCCCTTCGATAAGGGCTGCCTCATGGAATCCGGGGAGGTAGAAATTCTCAAAAAATAGGACACACAAGAAAGAATTGGCTTTCAATGTCACTACTTTCGACGCCAAATCCCTACTATATAAATGGTACAAGAGCTAGAAAACCTGTAATAGGACGTAGTTGGAATAAGCAAAATTAGAAGTCGCGGACAAGGCTTAGAATCTCTAGAATCAGGACATATGTTTTATAGATACATAGATAGATAGATAGCATTTATTTGTACGTAAGCCAAGATACATGGATGTACACGTCAGATTAGAAGTAATGAAAAATAAATAATAATAAATATTTATCGGCCCATTACACTGCCTTCAGTATTCTCAAAAAGTTTTGAATATGCCTACTTAATCCGATTAAATATAAATCTAGAAAACGAAAATATAATATCTCAAAATCAACATGTATTTCAAAATAATAGAGGTAGCTCAACTACCATTCATTCATTTTACCATAAAATTGTTAGTTCACTTGATGCAGGTTAATGTCCCGTTGGAGTTTTCTGTGACCTATCTAGGGCGTTTTACTGGGTAAATCAAGATAAATGGATCTTTAAACTAAAAAGTTATGGTATACAGGGTACAGTAAACAAGTGGATTGAAACTTTTTTGAGAAACCGCCAACAATATATTAATATCCAAAATAGTAGTAACAATATCAAAGGTGAATTTAAATCCTCTGCAGTAGACATCTCCATAGGAGTACCACAAGGCTCAATTTTGGGACCTATATTATTTATTTTATATACACACATCCTCAGATTCCAGAATTATCAAAAGTCGTGCCCTAAACTAAGTATTGAAATTACAAATAATCAGATGGTACAAATTTGTTCCAGCGTTAAATTCCTTGGTTTTCACATTGATAATACACTAAGCTGGAAATCACACAGTGACAAATTAATTCAATACCTCAATACGCAGAACTATCTATTCATAAACTTACGGAAGATCATGAATGGAAAACAATTAATAAACATTTATTACGGACAGGTTGAGTCAAGGTTGAGGTATGGGCTGTGTTTTTGGGGTTGGTCCACACAATCAAATAATGTGTTTCTTGTTCAGAAAAGAATAATAAGAACACTTTCGGGTGTTCTCAAACAACATAGTTTTAAGGATCTGTTTGTGGAACTAAATATTTTGACTTCACCTTCACTCTATATATTTGAATTATGCCTATATATTTTTAAGAACAAAGATAAATGTCTCAATAAGTCAGATGTGCCTAAAGGCACAAGGTTCAAGGAGAACTTTCAAATTCCATTAACAAAGTATAAAACTTCATATCGATCACCAGATAGTGCTGGTCTGATATATTTCAATAAGTTGCCTGAAGATTTGAAAAACTCATCAATTGTCCTAGCCTTTAAGAGAAAATTAAAGTTCCTGATTGAAAAATGTTTGTATTCTGTTAATGATTTCCTTCAATAGGATACGTAAAGCTACTATATATGTATGTATACATATGTATGTATATATGTATATTATTAATATCTGTATGTATGTAAATGTATATATTTTTTAGTGTGATGTTTTTTTATATTGATGTACCTATGTTTAATATGTTTTTATGTGTATACATTTATCTGAATCCTGTAATTATTATTTCATGTAATAACTGACTTCATATACAAATAAATTCTCTAAAACAAATAAAGTATTCTATTATTATTATTATTATTATTACAGATATGATATATAAGAACAAAGTATTATAAAAATAACAGACATGACTAATAATTATTAAAAGACTTAAAACTACAGATAATCAAAAAAGAAAAAAACTCAAATGTGTGTGACCAATACTCTGCTATAGAATAGTAAATTTTTTTAAGAAGAGATTCTTTATGTATGCTCTAAATTTTCAAAATTCTAGTAACCTTATCTGTGATGGTAATTTATTAAATAGTTTAATACCCATGTAGGAGGAAGATTGTGCTGATTTTTTTTTGAATGTTTATTTGAAACTAATGCATCTGCATTAGTATTAATGAAAGCCTGCGTTGGTTCTGAAATGATTAAGATTTTGCTTACATATAGTAGAATTCTGAAAATATATAAGAAAGGTATGGATAAAATTCTATTTTGTTTAAAAACCGGTCTAGAGCTGTCTCTGCTATTAATTTTGAATGTAAGTATTATAGTCCTCTTTTGTATAATAAAAATCTCTGACTAAATGAACTATTCCCTAGAGATATTATAACTTAAATGGGAAAAAAACAACGAATATAGATTTTTATTAGGGTAGGTTCATCCACCAAGTACCTCAATTGAGAAATAGCGTAATATCCAGCGTTCACTCTGCTACTAACATAATCTATGTTACAGTTCCAAGATAAGATTTCATCCAGATAAAGTCCTAGGAATTTAGTATTGCTTACACTTTCAAGTCCATTATTAAGAAGAATTTTAGGTCTCTGTACCGAGTTCCTAGAATGTACATAAATAGTTTTTTCATCATTTAAAATTAGATTATTCATTGAACACCATCTACTGACTTCATCAATAGTTTGATCGATTTTTTGGAGCAACTCCTCCGAGCTTCGTGCTGAGACCATTACCGAAGTATCATCGGCAAACATAACTGTATGGCCTCTCGTTATATAACTAAGAGCTTTCAATTTTCTTATAAATAAAATCCAAAAGGTCAGCCGCTGCTCCCTCCCTCAGTCGATCTATTCGACCGAAAGTCGAACTGACAATCTTTTAAAACATTGTTTACATTAAGAAAATCAATTATCCTGTCATATGAAAGTTTCTCCAGTATTTTGGATAAAACATTCAAAATTTTAATTTGTCTGTACTTGCCAACATCAGTTGGATCAAGTTTCTTTAATATTGGAACTACTAATCCCAGTTTCAGATCATTTGGAAATGTTCCTGTCTGAAACATTAGGTTGGATAGATTTTTTAAGACTTTTATAATTATGATCGGGATGTTATCATTTCCCAAGCCATTTTTATTATTTAAATTATTGATAATGTTCAGAATCTCATGGTGTTCAACTGCTCGGATGAAGAACCTGTTTGGAATAAATCTGTTTGTCTTATCTATAATCCTTGGATCGAATTTATCAGCTGAACTCTTCTCAGTCATACTTAAAAAGTACTCAGCAAATAAATCAGCAACAAGTTTAGGTTCAGAAGTTTTTATATCATTATTCAGAGGTTCGATTTTGTTTTTTATTTTTATATTCTACCTAATTTCTCGTTTTATAAGTGGAGTAAGTTTTCTAATTATTTTTTTATTCTACCTAATTTCTCGTTTTATAAGTAGAGTAAGTTTTCTAATTAACGAAAAACTATCCACATCCACACTTGATGAATAGAAAAGTAACATCAAGAGGAGTCATATTCATAAACATAAAATAAAACGCAAGATAGACATTAAAGCTCATTCAAACATAGGCATCAACAACGACAAATTGTGTTGGGGAAATAGATATCTTCTGTGAATACCTACTAAATGCCATTGATGAGAACCCTGCACACTTCACAATCATGTGGCTACTTCAATGCTAATTTCAGGTGACACGTTGTTGACTAAACTATTCATCAGCGTGAAAACTACATTCTTATCAAATGAAATCTTCTAATCACATTAAATGAGCACGTAGTATCTCCATTAGTGGTATACGAAAATGGAATTTTCAAAGTAATTCAATTTATTAAAATTAGAGTGACCTCTCTTTGACTAGCAAGTCAAAATATTTCGTAGTTATATTTCTTATGATAAGCGATTATGAAGTCTCAGATCTTTGAGCACGTAAGAACGTAGAATCACATAGAATGAATTAAATAAAGAGTGGACCGCCTCTTTGGGGAAGATAATACACAGCCTATCCTGATATCAAACTTATAAAATGAAGGGGGCTGAACAAGAAGAAGGGTCGCTAAAACTTGGGATTAATAGATATAGCATGTATAATCAAGGGAAATTTATTGATAGATAAGTAGATATAATATGCTATCTGAATGTATGTGTATGTGAAGGGATTTGAATAAATGGGTCGATTTTATAGTTTCAAGATAAATAATGTCTGCTCACAAGACTTTCTTACCATAGAAATCAGGTCATGTTAACATTCACCTTTTCCAGCATGCCAAGACAAACAGCAATAGTTATATTTTCATCAATGTGAATATGACTAAACGAAGCTTAGCATTATCAACCAGAAATAGGGAATTTTATCAACCGCTTTATTTTTTCTGCTATTATCAAATGCATCATAGTGTGTGAAACACGAAACAATATGAATTTCAATTTTAGCGACCAGCACCCTCCCTAAATTTATAGAGACACTTGCCAGTGATATTGGTTTTATATTGAGTTTATGTTGATGAGGAAATAGGAGGCGTTTGGGATGAAGGGCTGGGAGCTGCAAGGGGTGTGGAAAATTTACGAGGCGACCCTGCAATATTCCAGTGTGGCAGTGTCGCCATCCTTACGGGACGTTAAATAAAATAACTTTTATGGATATACCAGGCTGTGGCCTCTCTTATATGGTATAGTAGTAGTAGGCGGACCAGTTGTTTTACAAAAGGAGACAGATAAGGATTTCTGGGGTGGTCGCTGTGTGAGAGATGACCGAATAAATTCTCTCAGGGGACACGTTGGTGAATTGAAATAAGGTAGAAAAGAGCAGTTGAAGCGCAAGGAAAGTCCCCCACTATAGTTGAATATGAATACGGAGAGACATTACTGGTACTTGGCCTGAATCATAAATATAAATCATCTGGCAGTGTTTCGAGAGAGATTTTAGTTTGAATCAGATGCTCTGGATGTCTTAGCATTATTGCAATGTATGGATTTATGAAAGAGTATTCTAGATAGTAATTATATAATCATGGAGAACATAAAATTGAATATTTATATACAGGGTGTGCTCCAGAGTTTGATATCTCCGTTGTGATACAAGAAATATTTTGTAATAGAATATTCACATTTTGAAAGTAATTTTAGATATACAGGGTGTTTTATGAGGGCACAGCATACCAAAGTTATGTTTTTTTCAATGGAATATCCTGTTTATTATATATTTTTTTAAATTATTCACATTTTTCCTATTACTCCAATGTAGGATTTTACTAGATTAAACCGGGTGATTATTAAGATATGCTTACAAAATTATCCACTGGGATTTATTTTCTCTAGGCCAAAGGAACTTTGTTTCGTCGCAATCCATCACGTTCTTGATAGGTTCTATTTTTGACCAACGAACCCAAACAAAGGAGGTATACAATTCAATTGGACCGACGTTATTAGTTGATGCACTGAAAAGTATAAAATAATATTATTTCTATTGGTGCTGTTACTTTTGAAGTTATGCAGTTGCAGTTAGATTGATAACTTTTGGCACCAACTTCACAAGTACCATCACCAATAGAATTAATATTATTTTATACTTTTCAGTGCATCAACTAATAACGTCGGTCCAATTTTTTGTAAAAAATATTCATTTCACACTTTTCAGTGTACCTAACATTAGTCACCAAAATCGTTGAACGTTCACTAATACCAATGAAGATAGTACTTATCTTATTACCCATGTATATTCTTTGCTTGTAGTTGTTAATATTGAGATCCCAACACCGATTTATAACTCGAAAACCGTAACTCTAAGGAAAATATATTCATTATAAATGTTGCTACAAATAATTATATCTTTCATGTAGTATCGAAAGATTTTCAATTTCGAAAAGAAATCGCCCTCTCCACATAGTAAAAATACATATTTAACATGCCTCAATTTCGAAAACAGTAACATTTTTGAAAAAATGTTCAATTCAAACGTTTCCGGATATTGTCCTATCTGTAATTATACCAACTCAGATTTTCGATTTTCGAGAAAATTCGCCACCTCCCTTCAGATGAATGGAGGTTTCGGATTTGCGTTTTCTGAATATGGAACCATTTCTCAAGCCTCCTTTTTCAAATGAATCAAAAATCATCAAAATCGGAGCTCGTTTACTATATAAAAGGTGCGAACGAACCAAAAAAAAAAGCAGACAGTTGAATTGTATACCTCCTCCGTTCGGGGTTCTTCGGTCAAAAATGGCTGTTACTCAACATGGATTGATATTCTATCATTAGGATGTGAAATTTTAGTGACAATATTGAAAATTTATTAAGAAGAAATAAATCATGAATCTCTAGAACAAAGTGGTTACATTTCTGAAATCGTTAGATAGACTGTAATCAGTTTAAGGTGAAGTAAAATATTGGAGAGAAATTATTTTATCATGTTGTTCATTTTTTTATTTAGCTGGCAGTTGGTGTAAGAATATTCGTATTTGAAATATTTGTTGGTAGGTGGATGAGAGGTGGAGGGGTATATTATTATTTCATTCATTACAACCAAAACAAAATTGCAAAATAAAAGTAACTGAATTTACATTGCCATGTGTACAGGCAACTCATTAATCTGTATTATTAAATATATGTTGATTGTTATTGGTGGAAAATTTTGTGATTGGAAAAGAATATATTGAGCTCAAGCCTCCTACGTCAGAACATGTATTCATCTTCATCTTTGTAGATTCTTTCAATCATCTCTTTGATAAGTCTCTTTTTACAATTTGGTTTAAAAACTAAGATTGATGCATCGTCATAATTTGGATGGTATAATTTATCATGAACATGCTGAGCCAGAGAGCAAGAGAGTTTTTTGATTCTGCAATCACTTTTATGCGCCACTATGCGATTGTGAAGCTGTCTTTTGGTTTCTCCAATGTAGACCAAATCACAATTATGACAGGGAATTTCGTACACAATACTACGCGATATTTCCTGATATTCTGTCTTTAATGCTGGAAAATGTTAATAAGTTCATATTTCTTTTAGCAATTTTACTTTCTGTAAGGACATCCTTTATGATATGGATTAATTTGGGTGTGAGATCCTTTATCCATGGTATTGAGAAATCGATAGGGATTGGGTTATTGTTAATGGATGGACTGTAGTATAAAAGCTTTCGTAACAATTTAGTAATATATGAGTTATCTAATAGTATATGATATAACTTGTCGATGTTTGCTTCAAGTAACGTCGGATGGTAGATTTTTTTAATTCTATTTTTTAGTCCAAGAACCAAGTTGATTTTGCTTCTACCACTACTAGTGGGTTTCTGATACCAATCAAGAATGATTGTTTGGTTCTCTGTTCTGATACATCTTGTATCAAGAAACGGTAGGGAATTATTATGCTCTTTCTATATTGTGAATTTCAGGTTGACATAGTAAGAATTAAAAACTTGAAGAACTACTTCATATGATTCTGCAGAAATGGAACAAAGTATATCATCTACATATCGT
Organism: Crioceris asparagi; assembly: GCA_958507055.1. Taxonomy (NCBI): domain Eukaryota; kingdom Metazoa; phylum Arthropoda; class Insecta; order Coleoptera; family Chrysomelidae; genus Crioceris; species Crioceris asparagi. The sequence goes on along the minus strand of OY293827.1, from coordinate 70,449,899 downwards.
TTAAGAAATGGTACTTGGAATGGTAGTTGAGGTAAACATGTATCCAACAGATCATCCATTACAAACGAAGAAATGATAAGGGATATATTAAAACCCATAGGAGTACCGAAAGTCTGTAGATAAAACTCTCCTTGGAAAGTGAATATAGTACTATAGAAAATAAATTTAATTGCCAAAAGAAAAGACTCCAAATCTAGATTACAATGATATTGAATCTCCTGCCAATGTTTTTGAATACTAGCTTCCGCGAGCGCATACCCTATGACTACAAAAGACGATTAACGTTTAGCTATAACAAAGTTTATATCAGAAACCCACTAGTAGTGGTAGATATCTGAATTATTTCTCCTATCATGATGATAGAATCTAAATCAACTTGGTTTTTGGACTAAAAAATGGAATTAAAAAAATCTGCCATCCAACGTTACATGAAGCAAACATCGAGTAATTATATCATTTTCATTTGGATAACTCATATCCTATTAAATTGTTACGGAAACTTTTATACAGCTGTCCATCCATTAACAATAACCCAATCCTTATCGATAATACCTATCATCAACAAATTGATATGGGAGTGTACTTCTCAATACCATTGATAAAGGATCTCTCTAGTGACTTTTATTTTGCAATTTTGCTATCTAACGAATTCAGAAATGTAACAACTTTGTTCTCGAGCTTCAAGATTCATTTCTTCTTAATATAATTTTTAATAATGTAACTAAAATTTCATATCCTAATTACAGAATATCAATCCATGTTAAGTAACAGCCATTTTATAGCTTAAACCTTAATTACAGAGTAAGTTGTTTAATTTTCATAACATTTAATGTTATATTCTTATGTTAAAATAATTTTTAGCCTTGATAATGAAAATAAAATTTTTCGAAAACTTGGTGAGCGAAAAGAGTACTCTCATTTAAGTCCATATTTGACATTTTACTCAATTCAATCAAATTTTGTTATATATATATATATATATATATATTATATATATATATATATATATATATATATATTTTATATCACTTTATTTCAAAATGACTTTTTAAAAAACATTACAACTTTATTTATTGAAAAATCAAAATTAGATTGGGCATAGATTATGCTTACAATGAAAATGAGTTACTAACTAACTTATATCTAAAAGATCCCTGTATTTATACAAAATTAAGGTGCTGCGTTTACGGTTCTATCATTCTAGAAGCGCAGTTCCACGGTGTTGGCATCTTCCTACGCTGGTTTCCGAGAATGGACGGTGTAACCTTCGGCTAGGCGTTTGGTAGACGCTTGGTCAGCATTTCCTGGCCTGGGAACGGGAACCGCTGCGCGTGACTTGATTATGTGCTGTTCGTAACCTGATACTCCTGGATACTTGGTTACTTGTGGTTTCGCATAGAATGTCATATAACATATATATATATATATATATATATATATATATATATATATATATATATATATATATATATATATATGAGTAATACTGGTTCTTTGCTGTTGGATATACTCGTTTCAGGAAGGTTATTTGGGAATTACAGCAATTTTAACAAAGAAGGTACTCTTTAACTTTCTTTCCTAATCTTTCAAAAATATATTCATTATATTAAGTTTGTTTTATTGAATAAGCCATGTTTTTTCACTGATTACCATTTCTGGCATGCAACTTAATATAGCAAAATTTCACACAATCGATATACCTAATGAGAGGGCTTGGCTGTCCGTTCCTCTTTCTATTACAGCTAGATTCTAAATTCGATGATCTTCAAGTTTTATCCATCAGCACGGAGGAACACATAATGTGTATGTAAGCTTCATATTGAATAAATATCAAAGCCTATATCGGACCAATTGATTCAATGTCAGGACTAAATTATATTCCTACAGTTTGTCCAAGATAAGGATGCAGAGCACGTTATTCTCAGAAACAGTAAGAGATACAGCAATGGTTAAGAATTTTTGTGCATTTATATGCCCAATCATATACCGTTTATAAAGTTTGAATATACCGAGTAGTTGCGGGGTTATCCGAAAAAAAGCGGAGACATCTGATTTTGTTTTAATTATTTTGTGAGCTTATTTGACGATGTATAGAAAAACAAATGAATATTTTTGCCCTTATTTATTCCTCTGAGGTAATGCTAAATCCTATGCTCTACATTTATCGCGTTTTCGATCTACTGCTCTGGAGTGCTCTGAGAGCAACTGTTATGTTCGATTTGCGATAGAGCGCCCGTTCCTAATCAGATTTCTTATTTTGGAGCAGTAATTCTATTCAGTTATTCTATTTTAAGCAAATTCAAATTTATTTCATTTTCTTTGCAAAAAATATATCTTTTACTAGGGTATATTTCATTAGTATAATATACATTATTATGCACCAAGGTGCACAAATTCCTGTGTGTGCATAGTTTAGATAGTCTTAATTTTAGAGTGTTCTGAGAGCATTCAAATCGAAAACGCCATTAGTTTCTGAGATATCACACTCCACATCTTTTATAATGAGTTTATTGATATATGATTATTTTATTATTAAGTATTTGTTAGTTATTGTTGAGTATTTTTTAAAAATATTTGTAGATTTATTATGAATGAAGGAAATTCCACTAAAGAAATGTTTTCTTTTTATATCTATGTTAAAGTAATTATGAAAGAAGACGAACACATTCATGTATTTTAACCAATGTCAACCACGGAGACATCCTGAAGGTACTACTTTTAGTCGATTATTATTTAATGTAGAGGAATATAGTTCATTTAAATGACGAAAAAAACATTCAAATGAAGAAAAACAATTAATTGTTCTACAGTTTATTATTGAGAATCCAAAGATTTCTAATAGAAAAATTGATAACCACACTGGGGCAGCCAAATCTGCAGATAATTTTATTTAATGAAAAAAATCAGTTCAAGCCATATAAATTACGGATATGTCAAGGAGTAAAATCAGATGATGATGAGCGGCGTAGATATCTTTGTGATATATATGAAGGTGACGTTAACATTCCATATAAAGTGATTTGGTCCGATGAAAGTTTGGAAATCAATAACTGTATTTTCATCAGGTGCAACACCCACCGTTGGTGACAAAGAAATCCACGAGTAAGAAATATCATCTAGATATCAATTTCGCATTCGATTTAAATATTCGGTGCGGTATCTTTGGTAAAATGATTTTTTATTATTTAGCATAATTCTCTAAATTCCGATCGTTTTCTTGACTCCTGCAACATGATCTGGAAGATGCATTCAATATTTTATCTTTGCGCGAAGTAGAAGATTGTACAACATATATTACATAACTCCAGAGATGTTCGCTATAATATTTAGCTGATAGATTTGGTGGAAACTTGTAATGAAACTTAGACTTTCTTATGTTGGGCTGAAGTATAGTTTGAATACCCATCGAGTGGGGTTTCGTCACGATTCCTGATGTCATCTGCCATTTTACGCATGTCGTAAAAAAATTAAATTGAATTCTAATTCCTAGCCCCAAAGCACTGACAATACTGACATATTTGTAAAGAGGCTAAGTGATTTTCAAAAAGAAATGTTTGACATTAAACGTCAAAGAGAAACCCCATTCGATGGGTATTCAAACTATATTCAAATAATATTTTGCGAACGAAGACTAGTATGAATCTGTACTAGCAGCATTTAATAAAACTACCTACTCATGAAATGTCAAGGTATGTTTTAGAATCCACAGTGAGACGGGCATACTACCTATGTCTGGAAAATGAAGGAAATTTGTTTGATCATCTAAATTAGGAGTGCTGTTAATTCATATTCGAAACGCTTTAATCCTTCGATAATTGTTCAATAACAATGCTTTTTTGAAATATCTATTACTTATTCTATTAAAAATTTAGTTTGAATCAAAGATCTATTATTCTTTCGATATAATGAAAAATTAAGAAATAAATAATTGCATTTGGTATTGTAACGTAGATAGGTAGTCATGTACTTACTGTTATTATTTCTTTGAGTATGTATTTGTTCTATCTTCTTATATACTAAAGTTGTTGGTTGTATAGTTCATTAATTGCTTCTAGAATTTGTAGATCTATTCTCGATCCATCCAGAAACTATATGTGAGGTACAGTTTGTCACACTATTGTCACTTTGACAAGCCTCTAGAACATTATTATGTGTGTGTAGATAATCATAGAACATTTTCGATGAATGTCATGTCGAAATTCTGTCAGTTTATTGAGTCAGTCTGTGGAATCAGATGTTAGTAGTTCAGTTGGTAAAGATAGTGACAGTTTAGATTGTCAGGGTAACAAGCTGTGACAATTGTACTACAACAGAAGGTAGTGTACAGAGTGTTGAAAATAAACCATTGGAAGCAACCTGCGAACTTTTGAGTATTACGCAAGTGAGCCCACCCCACTACGTTTAGCACAGGGTTAAACGTTACAGTATTATAAGCAAAACATAATCAACCATATAATTAACCCGTATATACTTGAAAACGTAGTAAAAACTGCCGTTTAATACAGGGTGTACTTTTTCCGTTCCATAAGGAAAACAAAAGTCATTTGTTATTTTATACGTCCTCAAATAATATAATAAAAAATGAAAACGAAATCAAAAGTTTTCGTTTCTTTTTCTTCAATATCTCCGCCACTACTCGCAAAATCACTCTAATTTAACCAACCCCATATCTCTTACTGTTTCCGAGATTCTCATGCGTGCATCCTTATCTTGGAGACATTGTATATTACCATGTAGCAAGCTCCTTCTTTTATCTTTACCAAGTAGGCAAGAATCAGATTTCAAAAGGCCTTTGGGCTTCACCAACAACATTTCTGGTGGTGCAGGATCTTTTTAAAAATAATTAATGTAACAAAACAGTGTTGTCGGTATATTTATCACCAGCCACAATAAAATACTACGACATGCATTTTCATGCAAAAGTAGCAGTATGACAAAGACAAAATTGGGACAAACGTTTTAAAGCGACAGCATGCACACGTTCGTCTGCGTTTTTTAATAATCAACGTGATTGCCAGAATTTCCAGGCAGCACACCAGACGAAAACAAAAAAATAGTAGTGGCCCTACTTTTTCATCTCTTTCTATCACACACTCTACACTCTACACAATTTCGAGGGGATTTCACATAATATCGCACTTTTAAACCTTCATGTAGTTGGGTGGCTTTATGGCGCTCTGTCGCTATATAGGGCTGACGAGAATGTTTTTAATTCGTCCGTGTCATCGAGCTGTTGTATCACAAGATGCGTGATGGATGGCTGTCGTGGCGAAACGTTTTATGAGGTTCAGTTCGTGAATTTCATGAAAGTGATTGATTCAATTGATTTTTCTAATACCATATCATTTTTGCTTAAATAAACTAAATCTTCTCTAACAAGTGTCTAGTTCAAAATAAAATATTCTTTTTTTGAGAACCTTTATTGAAATTTCAACTTGAAGTTCTATCGGGGTGAAAGTGAGCTCAGACTCAGGTGTCAGTTATCCAGCCATAAAAGCAATACAGAAACTTTGCGTCATTACTTTTTTCTTAAATTATGTTCTGAAACCCAAGTATTCAAACGCTGACGTTTCATACAGATAGAGCAAATTTAGAAATGACGAGAAAATAAATTGTCCATGCTTGTTTACATCAAATGAGATCATAGAAGTTGCACATTATAGCCGTTGCTTGCTGAATGCTCCATGTCTCTATGCCAATGATCAGTATTTTTTAAAATTCTAACTTGTCATATACTATGACTCTTACTTACAATCACAAAGCAAGAAAAATGAGATGAAACTTGCCATTAACTTTATACTCGTATCGAATTCCGTACGCATATATTTCGAAAAAAATCGTTTAGCGGATGATGGCCGCAACGAGCCATTCACGCTTACTTAGACAGCTGATTACTGTCGACAGGGAACGCCTCTGATATGCATTTTTTGTGATCTCATTTTACTACGTAAAGAAGCATAGGTAGTGCTCCAGTCATATCCTGTCATCTTGTATACGAGTGGCAATTTATGACTATGTCACTACGTTTATCAATTTAAAATCAGCAGAAACAATGTGGTCTTCAAGGTACACAACACGAACTTCTGACTAGACCAATATGAGTGATTTTTTTAGATTACTGCTACAATTTGTATAGTATAAACATAATGTGTCGGACGGCAGAGAGTCTATATTACCTATTTCATATATTGTAAAATGTATATTGAATTCATAGATTTTCATTTGAATTTATTTTATTTTTCCAGAGAATGATGCTTGAAATCCATGGAAACTATATTTATTTAAATCTCCAAAAATTGATTATTGTAAGTTTGGTTAGGATAGTACAATTTTTTTTTCGTTTTAGGCTTTTTTGTACAAAGAACTGCCCTAGTGATTTCGGCCAAAAACTAATCAGGTTATTGCTGTACAATGTATTTTTTTGTTCCTACAAACCATTGAATATGATACCGGGCATGTACCTTGAAACGTTCAGTTCATATTACAATAATTTCCTGTTTCCTCATATTTTTTACTAGAAGAAGGTACAGTTTGAATACCCATCGAACGTGGTTTCGTCACGATTCCTGACGTCATCTGCCATTTTACGTATGTCGTAAATAGTTTGAATTAAATTGTAAAACCTAACCCCAAAACACTGACACTGACAATACTGACATATTTGTTAAGAGGCTAAATCACTTACGAAAAGAAATGTTTGACATTATATGTCAATGAGAATAATAAAAAACGTCAAAATGACAATTAGCCGATCTGATCGAAGACATATGTTTATGCCGTTAAAATTTCATTTCACCTAATTTACAAAGAAATAAAAGAGATAGACAAGATATGACGAAACCCCATTCGATAGGTATTCAGACTATAATATAAACTTTCCATCTTCCTATCAAAATGAACCAAAGCAGGTGTCGTGAAAAGTGATGTATCCTACCTAGACGTTAGCAAAGGAGGGAATCGTGCTACAACATTCGCTTATCGGTATATGTCAAATTTGCTTTCGGACCATTGCCAAAACAAGAAAAAACAAAAAATTTCAGTCATTCAGTAACCTTTGATATTGACATACAAAACATGTAATCTAATGACAATTGAGTTACATTATGATATCTCGGAATAAAATGATGCTAGAAATATGAAGAATGTTTTTGAAGAGCAAGGCTTGATAAGGACCTATGTAAATTTGTTTTGTCAGAGGGAACAGGGGTAGGAGAAATTATAGATTTATTTCCACGAATGAGTCTTAAGTACAGAGTCAGACATTAAGAGATTTTCTCATGTCTAATGGTCAAAATGAATGCTTTGCGATGGGAATTCCAAAAACAGACATCCAGAAAAAGTTCATGTACCTAAAGAGTGTCGGTAGTAATAAATTATATATTTTAAACAGAATGGAAATAACCAAATGTTTCAGCTGATTTGATAATCGGTTTTAATATAATACAAGAGTAAAGCAAATAAAGGCATCTTTCACATTCGGGTAACTCAATTAGGGAATGATTACCCAGTAGTTTAGTAGTGGGGTGGTGGAAACCGGAAAGCACTTCCCGAAGTTCTTATCGGTAGAGAGCGACGAGAACCAATGTGCATTCTTTCATTTCAGGATGCATAACCAAGATTACCTCAGCATGCTACAATTATGCAAGAGCATTACCAAGGGATACCTGGCACATTACCAAATAATATTTTAGTTGCTAGCTAGCTTACGACAAAAAGCAGATAAATCTCATTTTATTTTGCTATATCTAATGTCGCATACTCTAGACAAAATACCATCGTTTGTTAAACCATTACCTCTCTCACTAGTCTTAGAATCTGGAGTAATTGTAACTGTGAAACAAAAATAATATTTTACGTACTATCATAGCATATCGGCCTGGCCTTCGAACTACATTCTACGCCTTCGACTTGGAATTTTTTTTTCCGACTGTCAACAGAACTCGCAAAATGATAACAATAAATTGACATTTTGCCTGTATCATAGTTGCTATAAACTCTTTTCTCGAAGTGAATGCATTATTCGGGTATTCAATTACCAATTTACTGATCCCTTTCTGGTCCTCGAATCATTTTGTGTGGATCCTTCGGAAAAGGAAGATCGTTCTAATCGAATTTTGTCTTTTAAATGGCATTAGTCAACGTGAAACAAAGTTAAATGAATAGATAGTCAGGATAGATGAATGCCATCTTATTTTTTATCTTAGCAGCATTTTCCTTTGATTATGTTCTCATAAACTCTAAGAGATTCTTAGGCAAAAATAATAATATTATATATAAGCATTGCGGTTGTGATCTGACAACATTCATCAACTATTCGCCGACGAAGTTGCTCAAGTGTGTTTGGTTGTTTTGCATACATTTTAAACTCCAAGTGTCCACATAGAAAAAAATGTAACGGCGTTAAATCTGGCGAAGGCCACCCGATTGAACCTCTGCGCCCTATCCAATGATTTTGAAAATTCTGGGCACGACGATCAGGATCATCTTCATTAAGCTGATGTATTAAAGACATCTTTTATGGGTGGTACTTATGAATTTATATTTAGAACTAGATACAGGAATTTTTAAGACGTACCTACCGATGCGAATTTTTTTTCTCTGGATGACGAACAACCTATAAAAATTCGGGTGGCCTCTCGTGTTCAGTTATTGTAAAATTGTTTCCACTTTTCAGCGATTGTATAAGACATTTTCACGAATTGTGATTCAATCAACGTTGTTGATTCTACGAGATCTTTAACGTTCTCGTTTAAATAAAAGCAGGTAAACACGTTGTGTTGATAGAGTATCAAGGTTTTTGTAGAGAAACAAAAAATAATTTTAAGAAACCTTATACCCACAAATTATTTTAAAAAGTTTGATATAGCACCCGAAATATTTCGAAATGTTCGTTCCGAAAAAGAGCAGAGATTTTATTATTGTTTGTAAGTAGTGGGAGCACAATTTGAAAATTTAATTAAATAAAATTTTCACACTTATTGATATTCTGTCTTAATTTTGAATTAATGATTTTAGTACGGGCAGTACCCGTACGAAAATACTAAAAGTTGTGTGTCGTCGTAATCAGAATCAAAACAGCTTTAAAATGAGGTGTCACCCATTTAAAATGTAAGGGTACTTTACGTCCCTGCCTAAGGGGTAGAATCCAAGACTGAAACTTACGCCATTATGTGCCCCCCTCGATAACAAAATTGACGTTTCTTGGTGATATTTACAAAACCTATCCCGTTACGTGATAATAGGGGTGGGTAGCTTTAATAAGCGCACCCTGTATCTATAATATAGGCACGTTTTCGGAATGCAAGACGTATATAAATTTGATTGGACGATTGCAGCAACCAAGTCCTCTGTTATCTTAATTTTATATTTTGATAGAACACTTCCATGCGGGAAAGTCCAGTTTCCCTCGAACTTCCAAAATTATTCACGGAATAAAGCACATTGCCAATATTTCCTCATTGTTATTCCTTGTGCCATCATAAATAAATATCAAGAAGTTTGCTGAAGTAGAAAATTGCTGAAAAATGATCTCAACATTTTTGTGACGCCTTCCACGACCCGAAAAATGTCTAAGTTTTATCAACTGCCACCTAGTAGATACAGAATACAATATTTAAAAATTAATACATGATATCAAACATCTCATTTTCTAAGATATTTTTATCTTCTTAGTCTCAATATATGCTAATATTCAGATAATATTGAAAGAATTTAGGCTTATATGATTTCGATAACCAATATGAAATAATCATCAATGTTATCAAGAACCCAATATCTATGATTGAAACATAATTTTGGTATTAATAATTCAATTTTATTCTTAATATCAATTATTGAGCTTTGTGCAAAACGCATTTGTACCACAACGAATTATTTGGTCGGTTTTTGACATTAAATGTATCCAGTCCTATGCAATGGATACGGCCAACGAATATGTAACGATATTTGTCCATGTAGGTTCTGCCAGGAAGAGAAGGACCGCAGTTCACATACTTTGTAAGTATGTAGGCCTGGTAGGGGTTCAGTTTTAACTATTCGCGGAAGAAGAAGTTAAGGCAGACAATTATGTAAATGACACAAGATTGATGCGCCTGATAGAAACTAGATAATGAGCTCTTAACCAATGGACAATCTATATATATTAATTAATACCAGATTGTAGACAATTTTCAAGGCATATAACGTGCACGGAGCAATATATATGAGATTTCGCATAGTGAAAGTTTATATGGTGAAGTAGTGCACACATTTATATTTTTTTTATGTATGATGCGTTAATATTTTAAATTAAATTACAATGTGAAGTCGAGTCAGGACTGTCAGGTTCTTTCATTCGTGACATAACAACCCTGGTCAAACGCAAATTTAAATATTGTGAATAGTGTATACAAACTGATGTAATTAGTTTGAAGGATACATTTAAATGCGCACTTAACGTCATTTCAAGAAATTTTAATACTTTTGAAAGTGTGGATTAATGCATTTACAACGCAGGTTTTGCAATGCAAAACATTTCAAGTCTGAAGTCACTTTTGTGAAAGGACTCTATTTTCTTCAATTTGTCATAAGGTCAGGGGTAAAGTGATAGTACCGCCGTTAATTCGAAACATTTAAAAGTTTTAAGATTCATATTTATTGTAAGAAATTAGGCAAACAACATACGCTAATGCCGTTTTGTAAAAGCTTCCTGTTGAAGAACTAGGACGAAATTCCCAAAAATTATATGCAATTATTATATCAGATTATATCAGAAAAAATAACAATTTCTTTAATTAAGCTTAATAAGTAGATAGATATCTCTGTTCTAAGTATTAACTCGAAATTTCAAGTCTCTAGCCTTTACGGGGCCTGGGAAATCGCTGCGGACACAATATAACCAAACAACAGAAAATATTAAAAATCTTTTAAAAAAGTGTGATAATTGTTTCTATGTGGATAGTTATAGAAGAAACCAACAAAAGCAGAATTTGTCATTTAAATTCTAGATAACGATACATAAATTCATTCCAAAGACTTCAAAAAGAGAACCAATTTTCAAAAACATTTGGGCTAATGCCCAATTTTCTGCTGTTTAGAAGTTTTCTTACATTTAATCATTTTATTTATAGAACTAATAGTTTCCTAGATGACAATTTCAATTTGATAATTTATTCTAAATTATAGTGTAGTTGAAAATCTAATGACATTGTAGTGAATTGTGGTGATGTGTAGGAAATTTCATTGCATATTATGTCATGCATCTTATTTCTGGAAGTCAATTTAATTTTGAATTATTTATAGAGATATACATAAGGCTAAGAAAGCTAGTTTTCTTTATATAAAGGGTTTTTTATGGCGGTTAAAAGAGAACTTGTTTGAGAAAATAAGTTTTAGGTGCCGTTCTATAACATCGAAGTGAAAGCTAAGAGAGATGATGGTGACTAGGAATATGCTTTTAAAAGTTGTCACTATGAATAATATTACCATGTTTTATCTCTAGCCAATTTTATCTAGGTAAAACTACATATAACCTTTATTGAATATGCCATATCCTTCTCTAACGTATGATTACTCTTGAATTTAGTTGAACTATAAGATCTACTTGGAAATGTACTGTATTTTTCGATAGCCCTGGTTACAATAACAGTTGAATTATAATCTTTCCAATTCCGTTGTTAGAAACTGTTTCCATATTTACAAGAGAATAATTTCTTGAGTCCCATAACTGCCTAGTAAAATGAAATACTTTCCGGAAAGTTATGTTCTTAATTGATATCCCGCTCTCTTGTTTTCTATTTTCTTACAGCTTGGTAAAGATACGAGTGCTGGTATTTATCGATTCTATTGTCAATGCCAATAATGAAACTCATGAACACCCCTGGTCTCCAGTCTCTTTAAGAAGGATCCAATAAGCGACTTTTATTTCTATTTGCCCTTTTCTTGAACGTTGTGATGGAAAGCTGGATAGCACAAAAATGTTATCTTTTTATCGAATATGAATGTTTTTGAAAAAGTGTTTTATGATCCTTATCTTTACACTTGGAGATATTTCTAATGCGTAAGATAACCAACATCCATTGAAAAAATAAACTCTTCTTTATATCTAAATACTGAAAACCTCTGAATATAGTCCCCTCTTATCCCTAATAACAAAATATTCTTGACAGAATCCAGCATAATTATTTGATGAATACCAGCTGTTTGTTCTGATAATAGAGCAAATGTTCGAGAACTTCCACTAAGTAATTATAAACTTCTGAAAATGTCCTCGGGGCCACACCAACCTGAAAATTGGCCACAAAATTCTTTATTGGCATGTACTATAGATATTTGACAGGAACTCGATCGAAGGCACTCGAAGGAGAGTTTCCTGCGGTTACTCCTGCCCTTAGGATACTCATTATTTAGTCCTAGCTATATTATGTTTTCATTGTGGTTGAGTTTAGTTGAAAGTAGATTATTAGTTCGAGAAAATTAATTCTGGAACACCTTCTAGATATTACAGGTACGTATATGGATTTCTGTTTATAACTACAATAAAAACACCAAATTTTAGAAGAAACTGTATACCTACCTGACTTTCCGAGAACTTGGTAAAATCTCTTTATTTTATTCCATTGTACATATTCAAGATAAAACTTGAACTATGAAATAACAGCACTCAAAATTACAAAAGATCTTTGCGCCTATTCTTGCTAGAAAAACATAACAATGAGAATTTCGAAATAATAAATGATCGTCCAAATGAAATACGATTGCAAACTCAATGGACTATTGGGCGTAGGAGGAAATATTTTATTTATATACAATCGCAAATATTCGAAAGCCCATTTCCTGCTCCTTTTCCGGTGTGTACGAAAAATATGGGACCCTCTTACCTCGTTCCACCGATGACCTCATAATCGATAGATGTATTTTCAAGTCACGCAGTGAAAGCCCCAAGAACTTTCCGGCTCGTAAAGAAAACCATACAATCTGAATTAAACATGAAACATTTTTCTGTAAGGCGGCAGTGGCCCATCAGACCACAATTCGTGGAGAGAGAAGAGAGATTTATTCTACGGGAATCCAGGAGATTTATAAGTTTACTGAGTCTCGTCTTTCCACATATATGCGTATGCCTTTTGACGTATTTATTTATTTTTAGATATGGGAGGATAGGGAAGAAAACGTGGTAGCTTTTATTCCTCGAAATATTATTCGGGCAATATTTAGCCACGACGGATTGGCCTGTTACATAGCGGTAGGATCTTTAGGGGCTCCTTTTTTTATTTGGTATTTTGTTGTTATAAAAAAATATCCTCACATTTTGTTATCTCAATCAAACATACATTACATTATCTTGGGATATTTTATTTTCCATAAAATTTAGTCTTGAAATACTATACAATAGCTTGAAGACAAAGATATTTATTGGATAAGCTTCACAGAATATTATTTATGATTGAAACAAACTGAAGTTATATAACATTAAGTATACAACGGAGGTATACTTCTGCGTCTATGTTATTAAAAGTTTACATGTGTAAAACGACATCCCACCTTTAGTTATATTACTTATTTGCTATAGAAACATTAGTTAATGCAACTATTTCTCCTCATCCTGGACAATATAAATGACAATAAACTCATGCGAGAGATTTTCACAGAAATTCACTCAGACAAGACTATGTTCAATCGAAATTTATGATGGTATTTGTAAACAAAATCTATATATATATAAATAAAAATCAATTGCTGTTCGTTCTTGTCTCGCGAAATCTCAAAAACGGCTTGACCGATTTGAAAATTAATTTTATTTTTTTTGCTCTTGATTAAAAAATAATGGGAAAACCCATAAAAATAGTTGAAAAACTAGTTAATTCAAATTTGGTATTTTGTATGGGAATTGCCTGTTTATGATACTCTCAATAGGTGGACCTATTGTATTTTCGCTAACAGATGCTAGAATAACAGTTGCTGTCAATCTTTCTATGCAGTTGAGTAAAATTCGTGATTATAGTTGTATTAGTATGTCCGAAACGCGTTCGAGAGATACACATCAAACAAAAGAGCGAGTATGACACAATGAATATGAGCGATTTCGCCGATGCAGTGCTTCTGTGAACCTGGAATGAGCGGCATTCCATTACGATCCAGAAGTAGACTAAAGTGCTGAAAGATCAGTAACAATTGGAGAGATTTCCGTCATTTGACCGTATTGTAAAGCATTTGAATACATTGGTGAATCTCCTCGATTGTATTGTGCAGGTGGAAAAATGATATTTTCACAATTTAGGAGCTTTTAATGGCGTCTCACCCTGAATGATCGACGGTAATTGTTCCAAGCGTTACTCGAGAGACCTAATTGCTGACACCATCACAGGCAATGACGGATACCCATTATATCATCGGCGATCTGTTGCGGACAATGGACGAAGGTCAAAAGACAAGATTTTATTGTGGACAATCGTTGGATTGTGCGATACTCGCCAATAACTGCTTTTAGCGAAAACCCAATAGCTAAATGAAGTTGCTCCAGCATTGGCTACAAGAGCAGTAGCTTTAAATTGCCACTGAACATACAAACAAACGAGAGACCAGCTTGCAACATCGCCAAAAACAGCGCAATGTCGAAGATTCTAAAGGCAATTGATCGTTTGGGACGAATGCACGATAGCCCAGAGAGATCTCTGGGGGCGCTAGACAGAACTTTGAAAGACAACCAAAACATTTTTAGTGGAGCCATGATTCTGTAGTCTGGTGATTTTTGTTTTTGAAGCAATAGAATCATTAGTAGTTAAAAACAAAGATGTCGATGATCTCAACGCAACCATCCAAAACTTCATTCCGGGAAAGTTGCTTTCCTTCAAATCAGTCGACACAGCTATAGAACTGGATCAGGTAGTCATCTATCCCGAAGAATTTTTGAATTTGCTGAAACTGCCTGGACTACCACCTCACAATTTGCGACTTAAAATAGGTCATCATCATGTTGCGTAACATTAATCAACCTCGACTATGCAATAGAACGGGACTGATTGTGAAAAAACTAATGAACAACGTTATCTAGGCAACGATCATTAATGATTAATATAAAAAAAAGGATGTCTTGATCCCGATGATCCCATCCGACTTGCCATTCGATTTTAAGCGACTGCAATTTCAAATGCGTCTGGTATTTGCGATAACAATAAACAAATGACAGGGCCAATCGTTGGATGTTTGCGGAGTTAACTTGGAGTTTCCTTGTCTCGCGCATGGACAACTGTATGTGCGTATGTTCCCGTGTCGGAAAGCCATCGTCGTTACATATTTATAAAAAAAAAAAAAAGAAAAAAGCTTTGCATTGAATATTCTGTAACATAATATTTCATGTTAATAAAATATATTGAATTAACTTTAAATACATGCAAATTTTATTTAATAACCTACTGAAATTCAATCCGTACACGAAGCAGATTGATTAGGCTTTATAATCCCTGAAAATAATAAAATAGATTGTAGTTGCTACGAAGTCCATCTAGTACATAAATATATGAAAAAACAAGCTAGGAATTAATAAAATAGAAAAATCATTTTGTCTATTATTGGTGTACTTACAGACACACCTATACATTATCTTAATTTTTATTAGCAAAACTGAGCTACAATTTGGTTATAGAAGGATGATGTTTCGGTTCAGCATACTGTACCTCTATCTACCGAGCTTTATCTTTCAGCAAAAATATAATACCACAAGAAGATTTTGAAATGAATTTATAAGATATCTGAAAATGCTAAGGGCAAACAGAATATCACCTAGGCACTTTAATTATGTTACTCGTCATTTGGGATTTCTTCAATGGTGAAATTAAAAACTTCTGTAATAAATAAATAATAAAATGAGTTTAAAGGTAAACCGTTCTCTTGTTATTTTTCTATTGATACTGTATTATTTATGATAGCTCCTTTATGCAAATGAGGAGCAGGAATCATTTCGAATTTTCATTTATTTTTTGTCTGTTCGATCAAATTCCTATTAAAATCTCATTACAGTAGATAATAATCTACTCAAAACCCGGAAAGTAGAAGTCTTTTATTTCTTAAACTTGTATAAAGGAGACCTTCTCAATAATCAGAAAGGCAAGCTTAATCCGATAAACCTAATACAGTACATTTGTGCAAAAGGATCTCACAGAATTACTTCAGAAATGTTCCCTGACTCACCTTATATCATTATAAATCTGGAAATTCTTTCCACCAGAAAATCTCCACATATATATGTACGTTGGAAATGTCGAAAGGCAATGTCGTGCTCGACCTCAACGATTGCAGAGGTTCTTTTTCTTTTGTCCGAAGGCACAAAAGTTCGCTGTCCCCCTATTGTTGTCACGTCACTACTCAATCCAATCAGTCCTGAATCTGGGTATTATATACCCCATAACTCAACTTCAGTCCTATTAATAAAATTTGCGAAGAAAAGTCGCAGTGCAGAATAGCCGCTGCTGCTGTGAATTATAGGTGGCATTTAGTGCTGAAATTGGCAATGCGATGAGGACTTGAATAAGTTGTGAAAAAGAAGTCCATAGTCGCCAAGACTTCAGAAACTTCTTTCGAATGTTGCTGAAGGTCTTATACACTTTATGAAATAGTTGGGGAAGTTATTCAGAAGGAAGTTTGTACTCCTGTTATTTGTGATTATTTTCTACTAAATAAGGTATATGAAATACATTCATAAGCCTGTTACAGTGCGTCCCAGAATGTCTAAATTTATTTAATATTTAGCAGTGTGTTTTTTGGAAAAAAACACTCGGGCTCTTAAATTTTTATTTTATATTGCAACTGTCAGATGATAAATTCATGTTTATAGAGTAGCGCAAAAATGATTTACGACAATCCACAAATATTTTCAAATGAGAACACCATTTTTTTTTATTTTAAATTATAAATATGTTTCATGTGCCATGTCCTATATCCAAACTCAGTAGTTCTCGAGATCATTACTATTGAACATATCAATAGGTAAGATCTATTTATTAAAAAAAATTAAAACTACCATATTTGAAGTAATGATTGGAATGTTTTGCTCAATTTACAAATAAATCCGCAAAAATACTTATTGTCAATAAGTTGTTCTTCTTATTCATGAAGTTGATATTGATATATTCAATCGTAATTTTCTCGATAACTATTGTGTTATTGTATAGGTCGTTCTGCATAATTTTTGTTTGGAGTTCCAAGCAAAACTTCAAACTTAAATAAAAATAGGTGATTTTATTAAAAAATGATAATTATGAAGCAGTTGATAGTTATTTTTGGGTTGCCAGTTATAAATTTAAAATCAAAAAAATACCCTGCTGCTGAATATTAAATCAATTTAGACATAAGGTACTTTTAGAACTCACTCATATTGTTATTTTCATTCGCAATTGTTTCGATAACTGTTGAGTTAGACTACCAAAAGTCAGAATAATATCATCCATCGAAGACATGATTGTAAGATCACGAGAAATAGGGAGTTAAGTTTATCTGAGTAAATTCCAAGGCCATTTTTTGAAGGAATTCCTTGTGGAGAATCCTCTCTTTTGTGTGATACCCACTTATGATTATCAGATATAGCGTATTTCTTTAATAATACTAGAGAATCACATAAAACTTTAAATAAATTTAATAAAAAGAAAGTTGATTCTTCGTTCTCATTCAGGTGCTCATTATCGAAAATCTTAGGAGGTTTTGATAAATTTTAAACGCAATCCCCAAATTATATACTATTAATTATGCCATTACATTTTTTTATCTCAATTTCATGTGAAAATTGTTTCTGGGAAGAAGGAACAGTATATACTTTAGCATCTTTCTTTTTACTGTGACTATTTCTCAGCTGTTCTCTTTCAAATGAGAAAAAAATTACGAAAATCTGTGAATGCTCACTGTGCCAAACTATGAACCAAGTATACCTACCTACCAACAATCGAATTGTTCAAATGGTCAAGAACTGGTAAGTTCTTGAGAGGTACAAAATTGCGTGGTTCACAGCTTACCGCTCGAATCAAGAGGAGACCACATTCTCATTACATTTAGAATTGTATGAGGATACTTAGTTTTCTTACATTTGCGCTTCGGGTTTGCTCAGTCGGCAATCATCAAGGATGCAATAAGCAAGGCAGCATATTCTATAAGATATTGTAAGCTCTAATTTGCTCTAAAGTCACATAAGGTTTGTTTCCAAAGTGCCACCTTGATTCCATTGCGCTTTAGCTTTCTCTATGCTCAAAATCACATGAGGCTCCGCTTTGTGCGGCAAAACAGTAGGTAAAAGAATTAATCAAAAATGTATTCGATGAAATTCACATAATGGTCTCTTTTCAACTGAAATTTGATAAAGATATTGTCACCACAAGATTTTTTGAAATTTGTGTATTAGTGATAAACTGAGAGCTGATGGACGGCATTTTGAATCGCGAATATAACTTTGTACATCTAAAAACAAAATTTCATTACCATACACAATACTCTCAGTTTTGACAAATTCCAGCATTGTATGAAATCCTGAATAAACTGGCAGCCCGTTGTAACCATACGTCCTCTGCTTGTAATGCCCTCTTCCCGTATATATGTTCCTACATATACAGAGATGATGTGCACTGTTCCGGGGTATGGGCAAACAAACAGAAACGTCGCACATAAAGTAAAACAATTGCAGGCGAATTCTCC
The DNA here is from genome assembly GCA_958507055.1 of Crioceris asparagi. NCBI lineage: Eukaryota > Metazoa > Arthropoda > Insecta > Coleoptera > Chrysomelidae > Crioceris > Crioceris asparagi. The sequence continues at coordinate 70,431,245 of OY293827.1, read as the reverse complement.
ATTAGAACCACGCCACGCTGATGATGTATGAACTATATGTGTAGATAATGGCCCAGCTCTATCCACGGAATGCAATATGCATGGCCATGTGGGTGATTTATGAGGTTAGGTATCGTTCTTTCAGCTCTGATGGCCTGATCGTTACAGCTCGCTTCGTACATCATAGGTATATGGATCTGCGGAGAAAGAGAATTGTCACATTTTCTCATTATGAGAAAATAGATTTTTCTCTTGAGCTGGTCTATTAGATCTTTTTGTGGGTACATATTATAGCGGTGATCGTTGTTCCAGATGATATAAATTGTTGAAATGAGACCTGAATATGTCAATTGGCCATGTGTGATAAAATAAAAATGGGTTTAAAGAAGATCTCAATCTAAAAATCTGTTGGGTCCACTCTCACGATTTTCCTACCATTCTCAATAAATTCCACCGAATGTGGAAAACGTCTGATCAAGTTGTTTGACCGTTAATATTTTTCATAGTCCCAAAACAAACAAAAATGGTTATAATCGATTTTGATTCAGGAAGAACCGTTCAGTCAGAATATGAATGAACAGCTACAAAATTGAGGCTTTAGGAAGAATTCAAACAAGTTTCATCAAAATCTTTAGAGGCGTTGTCTTGAGAAAAACGTGGAGGGATGCCCATTCTATGTTATAGCTGAACGGTATTGATACCCTAAAAAAAGAAGAACAAGAAAAAGCTTACTTATTGCTATCTACATAAAAGGTAGAAATGGTGGTCCATACATAGAGTATCAATACATCAAACATAAAAATTAAGTTAACCTAAATTGAGAAAAAAATCATTATTGCTAAATGAAATGAAATTATATAAAGATATCACATAAATATAGAAGCCGACAAAACATAATGATATTTTTACTCAGAACAAATTTTTCCAAATGCCTTTTGATAGTTATCTCAGTTTTTGGTAAGTAGTAGTAAGTAGTTTGTTGAAAACAATTGATTCTTCGTTTTCTTGCATTTTGTTTGTCATATATCTATCCTAGTATTTAGTGTTTCTAGTATCGCAATTATGTATATCACCAAACACCTTCAGTTTTTCATAGATATAATCAGGTAACATAATTTTCTTAATGAACGTCATATTTTGGGCAATCAACAGTGATTTATCTGGTGTATACTGTTAACATTTCAATATCATTTTCATAGCTCTGTTTTGGGTTTTTCAAACTGATTTATTTGATATTGGGGAAAATTAAACAATAAACTTGATCAAATTTGTGAATGTTGGAGTGCGATGGCTTTATAGAGCGATAATTACTTTGTGTACATTGACAAATGTTTGCCTTTCCGGGTTATAAATCCAACTTCCTTTGATACTGTTCCCATAATGAAGCCTACATGAGTATGAAAATTTAAATTGAAATCAGGAAGATTTTACTCAAAAATTAGATTTCTTTATCTCATTCTTAATATTTGAGGAATATACAAAATTTGGATTTACCTGCATGTAAACTTAATTTATTATCACATGGCCACCTAACCTATTTATTGAGTTGAATGTTCACATCCGCTTCCATCTAATCTAATTTCTTGTCTATGACAGATAGGTATCAGCTTTGTATCGTCCGAAAACGAGACAATTTGCCACTTTTTGGCCACCTTTTCCATATTATCGATATACAGAGTGTTTCCAAATAAATGCGAATGTCTAAAATTAAAGGGGGCCTTCCATGTAAGCAAAAGCTCTTAGACCTTTCCCTGAAAAGATAAACAATTCCAAAAATAAGAAAAAAAAAATTTTTTTTCTTTTTGGAAATTACTGAAAAGATGAAGGAATGGTAATTTGTGGACATGTTCTACTAATAAAAAGCATACCTGTGAATATTTTTTGTTTGTTGTGATCTTCTGAAAGGGTGAAACATGCAACCTCTACCACATTTTTTATCAGAACATTTGGAAGAAATAAAATTTATCAATTTAAAAACATGTATTGAAAAGGAAAATTTATTTCAAAATTTCTATAACTCTTGTATTCTGTCCGTAAAAGCAATAGTTCCTTTATAAAAAAAAATAAAGTACAATCTTCTGTAAATGATAAATCGAAAAAATCTAGTAGGTGGATGTCATGTTTTGCACAATTTGTGATTTCAATCGTAGGTAATTCGAAATTATGCCCACAAAATGCCATATGCCATTCTTTCATCTCTTCAGCAATTTCCAGCTCATTTTTGGAAGGGTGTGTGTCTACATTGTGGGTTTAATTTACTATGGAAATTTAACATTTTGAAATTTTGAAGAACCATAGCATGATTTTTTCAAATGGCACTCCCTTATTTTATTATTTAATTGTCTTCAATGTTTAATTTTACATTTTTTATATTCTACATGTCCTATACCTGAGATTGATAGTTTAATTATTAATTATGAATTAATTACGAAATCAACAGCACAAAAAAAGGCAGAAACAAGGCTCTTCAAAACTTCAAACGTACAAAACTTGCACAAGACTGGGTTACTTATAAAAATCTGCGTAACCATACACTTCAACTTATAAGAACAGCAAAAAAAACTATTTAAAAAGTTTAACTGTCGAAAACGATCCTAAAATATATGGAAAACCTTGGAGAATCTCAATGTAAGATCTAGAAAAAATAACTGTGTGATACCATCAACGCGTTTCTCTGCAGAAGAAATCAATAGCTATTTCTTACCTTTCTTTCAAAAAGTCTCTGCAAAATGCAATAATCAGATCAACTTTTATAACATCAACTTTTTTAATCAAGAACTCAAGTTTTCACCTTCGATGACGTCTGTTGAAGAGGTTCATAAAATTTTGAATACCTAGTATCAAAACCATTGCATACGGGGTTGACAATATAACTGCTTAAATGTTAAAAATGTGCAGTCCATTTATTGATATCTATATTTTAAACATAGTAAATTGCTGTATTGAACAGAATTATTTTCCGAAGCTTTGGAAAACATCAATTGGTAAACCATTAGCAAAAATCTCAAACCCTCAAAGTCTTGCAGACGGATAATAAGTATATTGCCAGCTATGTCTAAAATATTAGAGCGTATCCTGTACAATAAGATCATTAACTACATATTAGAAAATAAAATTCTTCTTGACACGCAATGCGGCTTCAGAAAAAAATTCAGAACAGCACTCGCGTTAATTACAATATTAGATGACATTATGGCAGCCAGGAGGTCTATTCTGTACACTAATCGTTAATCGATAGCTGCTTATCGCTATAATTATATATATAGATATACTTATACATGGCGATATGTCATTTGATGCAAGTCCGCAACCAAAAATGATTGTTCTATGTCGTCACTTTTTGGTGTTCTGTTCAAAAAGTTATCGGGCGGTCTCTTGAGTGCGATAAGTGAAGATCCTTGTGAACAATAACATTTGACAGTCGATGATGTCACGTGGTCTTGCCGTCTCGCCGTACGACGTGTGTTGTGTATGTATGTGTTTGTTTATGTTCAACTATAACCTATAACCTCTTGTGCTTTGTTATAAATTGTTGTGAGTTGTCAACACAGAAATATAATAAAGACTCTATGGTTGTGAGTTTTCTTCAGTGAGAATTTTATAGGTAAGTATCATATCCTTTTTTGAATTTTACGTCTTAAGAGAAATTATTCTATTTTTAGGTTACTTCAATCGGCAAAAGGAAGTAAAAAGATATTGGTATTCGTATTTATGTCTCATCTATTTGAGAATTGATCCTATACCCAATATTCTAGGCAGTAATAGCTTTTGCATATAGTATTAGTTAAATTGCAATCTGAATTCTGATTATTTTGTCATGGGTAAGTAGTTATCGGATTGGATCCTTGTGTTACTTTCTTCAATTATATACTTTCATATTAATCTTTCTGCAAGTTCTCAGAAAGTAACATAACGGATACTATCCTATAGGTAAGTTACAGAATAATAATTTCATAATATACACCATTTCCACATTAATTCAATAAGGTTTTAATTGCATTTGAGAATACAACAAACGTAGTGGAGAATAGTCAGTTGTATTTGAGAAATTATTTTATAATATCAATACGAATGTAATTCTATTTCAGAATGTATCATTTGAATTTAAGAAGTTGCTAATTGCATTTGAGAAAAGTATCCTAATTGAATTAGCAAGTTGGTAAAAAGGTCTAAAGGTTCAGTGTAATCATAATTTCTAATGTTAAGATTGTGTTATGCATGTGCTTTTGTGTTTTTCATTATCTTGTTTATCTTCTCAATTACATTTTACCATTTCTTGAATACAATTGAACTCCTAAATTAATATTTTGACTACTCAAATAAAACTGACTTTTTTCAACTAATTGGTGCTCTCTTAAATAAATTTGACTTCTCTCAAATACAATTGATATTTTTTTTTAAATAAACAGTATTCTTTCTCAAATAAAAGTGGAAATGGTTTAGAAGAAACCATTAGTGTAATGATTATTAATTATTGTAGTATAGGTCCGTAAGTACTGCAAACTGCAAGTTATTTTCATTTTGGTGTGTACGTTTTACAGTTTTGGGAATTATTATGTTCTAGGTTATTAAAACATAAGTAAGTGAGGAGTGAATTCAAGTATCTACAACAATTTGTTTCTACCACTGAGTAAGTATTTTTTTATATATACATACAATATATATATATATATTTACTTGTTAAACATTGATTATATTTTATTCTAGGTTCATAACTAGATATACGATATACTTACTATAAGTGGGTCCCTACTGTTGTTCGAATAAGTAAGTAGATTTCAGTTCAGTGTGTTGATTACTTTTTTGTTAGATTTAGCCTTCAAATAAGTTCAGTTTTATTCATTGTTGAAATTGGTATAGTATTTTTGAGAATATCTAAATAGAGATACAGCAAAGAATATAAAATCATCATGTCTCATAATAATATAACTTTTCTAAATACTTTGCAAGGTTGGTGAGATTTTTAATTCTATTACATTTTAATTTTTATAAGAGCTTGACATAAGTTCATTACACATCGTACTTGTTTTTAATAAATTGTCTATTACTTTAGGATCAATTCATAATTTTCAATGCTGGTTTGGGCTACTTGGCACTGGATGTGATGAATTTGGAACATCGTGCACGGCGTTTGGAGAGAAGAACGGAACGGAGTGCATGGAGAGCGAGTCATGATCCTTTTGAGATGCATGAAGACCAATTCATGGATCTTTGGGAATTTGGGAATATTCAGAGCTTCAGCCACCCGAGTACAGACTGGCTCTTCTCTAAAGACTCATCCCCCTGTTCCAGCCTTTCTATGAATTCCTACGAAATAAGGTAAATATCAACTAGTGTACCAGAAAAGATTAAAAAAATGTAATTATTGAACCAGAAAAGTGAGAAAATGTCTAGAATTATAAATTATAATGAAAGTTTAAATTGTTATTATTTATGTAGAAAAGAGAAATGAAATGAAATTTAATTTGTACGGAGAAATGCAATGTCACAGAGGTGAAGCGATATAAAACTAAAGTACGTATGTATATAACTCTGAAATAACTCACTATTTCTTCAGGATAAAGGTCAGCACATGAGGAACCCTCCCAATAATTTGACCCAAAAAGGCTACAAATTTGTTTATCCTGCTCGTTAAGTGCAGGCTCATTATTCGGAAGGCCTCCCGTTCTACTTCTTGCACCACGGATCTGAGCAGCCTTACCAAGAGCTTTGGATTTCATGTCTCTCCATGTCTACAAGAAATTCAGCTCCAATAATCACTGGGAAATTATGATGAGATTAGGATATTGCTATTGTATTAGCTCTTAAAATATTTCCTTTACAATGAATTTAATAGATTTATTTTTGATGTCTTTTACACGTTTAGTACTCATGACTAGGAAGGTAAGCTGTGTTAGCAAAATGTGTATTCAAAATTTCTAGTATGCCTTGAATAAAGATTGGAATTATTAAAATTATAAGTCTGTAAATTAGAAGAATGTTATTATATGAAATTATTATATAAAATGGCTATGTACACAGTTGAACAAATTTGTGGAACCATCTTCATCGTTTTACGTTATATTAAAATCTTCTCTTACAAAAATAGTGTTTATTTTGATTTGCAACAGTTAAGATAATTTTATATATTTTTTCATTTTCCTCAATGTTAGAGTGCTCATTTTGTTTTAATGAGAATTAATTGACAACTATTAAAAAACCAAAAGGTGGACATCCTCCGAAACTTATTATATCATCTAAAATGTGAAAATAACTATCTGAAAATATAAAAATATATAGGGTGATCTATTTGGTAAAACTTATGATGTCAGATCCAGAAATAATTTTCCATCCCTGTATATTTATAAAGATATTAGGATATTTTTTTCTGATACGAAATTTTTTCACTATTCACAACTTATTTCGATTAGTTCATATGAGTCTATTTGATACTCACAGTTTGCAACCTCTCTGCAATTTTGGGGTGTCCCAACTGATTTAGAGTATTGGTCAGCTCTTGCCAAATTGCTTTATTTGTGGCTACACCATCATAGCCAAGTTGCGCCCCAGAAGCGAATTTCGGGTGGCTACACATAAATGCTACCAAAGAAGTAAGTTGTTCTTTATTATCTCGGTTGCATCTATTTTGTCTCCTAAGAAAATTGCGTAGAAAAACTTACTTTACTGCTTCAGAAATGCGGATCATAATTTACCAATAACATAATATTATTATTGTAACTTTTATACACACAAAAATACAATATATATTTTATGAGAACATTAAAATTACTTACATTTCGGCAACAGTATCCATCATTGAAATTTAAATCACCAGAAAACTATCACAAAACTTACGAACAGAAATTAACCCTCCAAGTTTATAATTCGCAATGATCTTTCTTACATAAATTAGTCTCGTGAAAGTGTATTAGTTCATATCTCAACCGTATATCTCGAGATATTATTGGCTGAGACAAAAGAATGGATGACTAATAATTTTTTCTCGCGCCATATGACTCTCATCGGTCTATAACGGCCGTTGGGTACAGTCAGTTCATAAATATATGAACAAATCCAAAGCATGAAATGATAAGGAATATTTCGCGACTTCCCACCCTATCAATGCAAGTTTAAAAAATAGAAGAATATATTTTGAACTGAATATCTCCACCTGCTTTTAGATATGCATATTCAGAATTTACTAATAGACTCTGCAATGTAAAATATCTTGGTTTCGTTTCTGAGTTATTCATAAATCTAGAAAACCGATTAAGGTAGGTAGGTACTTGGGGCTGGATTGAATCACATTAAAAATGTTTTCCTGATAAATAAGAATTGATTGTAAACAACCATTTCATCGTTAATCGATCATCGAATAAACATGCAAGGAATGAAGAAAGTAGATGAGATGGTGAAATTCTGTATGAATCTCTGTTGTTTATATTGAGATTACCTACCGTAAGTACCTACATATTTTGGATTTGCCTTCGATGTTATTCATAATCATTATATAATATTCATCTGTTTTCTCTCTGATGGTGAATCATTAGTTTGTGTAAAACGTAAAGTTAATTCTATGATAGGTATAATAGATAGAATTTGAGTTTGTGGTATGATAATTGAGCAAAGCTCTTCTCCCTCACAGCAAAATTCACAGAGTGAAATCAAACACTGTTAGAGCTATTTGCAATATGATTGTTTGCTCAAACAATACACTTGAGTTTGTGTTGATACCTAAACTGAGGTATTGCCAAACTTAATTATTCTCATTCTTGAAGCAATAATGTGAATGCTATCATTATACAGTAATTTGATTGATTGAAATTAAAAAAGCTTCTTTCCAAATGTCGGCCTATTTTCCATACCTTCTTCTTTTATCCAACATAACCTACATTTAATTTTTCTCACTATTGTAACGTAACCAAATAATGTTGCCTCTACTATCTGTAATAATATAACATCACCCAGTATATGGATAAATAAAGTTAACATCTATGTGAATGACATTTCGATCTTCAACTGTTATCGTTAGATTATGTCGATTAACGATTAGTGTACAGAATAGACCTCCTGGGATTCTGGGGAGACTAGCGTGCTTGTTCTGCTAGATTTTTCTAAAGCATTCGATACAATCGATCATAGGTTAATGTGTTCAAAATTAAAATATTATAGCTTTGACTGTGACCCTATTCAACTAATTAAATCATACCTTACTGACAGTTTTCAAAAAATTTCTTTTAACGGTGTGTTTTCCCAAAATTCTGCCATTTTAAGCGGGACCCAGCAAGGCTCAATCCTAGCACCCTTATTGTTTATTATTTATACAATAGATATCTTATATACCGTGAACCTCTGTTCGGTAGCAGCCTATGCAGATGACAAGCAAATTTACCATCATCTCAAAATTTGAGATTACAAAGTAGCAGAAAATACAATTAATAGTGAGCTATGTTAAATTCAGCAACTATCTGAAGAACACAAACTGTTACTTAATTCCAAAAAGTCACAGGCCATCTGCTTTGGTAAACTGAAGAATCGAATATTTGAAAAAAAATCTAAACATCAAAATCAATAATGTACTACTGCCATTTGAGACTTCCGTCAAAAGCCTCGGTATTACAATTGATGAGGATCTAAGAATTGTGAAGCATGATAAAAATATAAACAAAAAAGCTTTCTGTTCAATTAAAATTTTGAATTCAAATAGGCATATTTTAGATCAACGGCTAAAAAAATCTTTGTGAAAGCCTAGTACCATCAAACTATAATTACTGTGACATTCTATACAGCAATTATCTCTATAATAGTGATAAAGCTAGAATCCAAAAAATGCGGAATAATTGCTGTCGATTAATTTACGGATTACGAAAGTTTGATAGAATATCACATAAAGTGACATGGTTAACAATGGAAAATCGTAGAGAAGACCACCTCGCTAACTTCGTTCATGGTCTTCTGACAACAGATAGCTCATCTGACATTTTAAAAATTAGTTTATCCCTCGGTCCACTCTTCGTCATGTTAATATTAGACACAAAAAACAATATCAGATTCCCCGTTTCAAAACCTGTATGTATCAAAGAGGTTGCATATACAATGCTATAAAATTGTATAATGAAATAACAGCCGAGCTGAAAGAACTAAATATCAATCAGTTTAAAATTAAATATCGACAGTTTTTGTTCTCCGTTCTGACCAGCAAAAGTTACAAGTTAAAAAGCATTAGAAGCATAGTAGTGATAGTGCGTGGTGGGAGAGTCGGTTTGTGGAAGAACAAAAAAAAACATTAATTATTAAACTTCAACTCTATACTCTGTATGATTTTGGGAAATTTGATAAATGTTATTTTAGATAAGGGCCTGTTCTGTGGTTGAGTAACAATAGCTCCTGGTGCTAGACTTCGCCACATTGCAGTAACCCTTTCTTTATAAATTTTGAGTTCTTAAATAATTATATGTAATTTATTTATCTTGTTCTAATAAAGTCCTTTTATTATTATTATTATTATTATTATTATTATTATTATTATTATTATTAATTAATGTAGGTATTAGTATTTTTTTATTCAAATATATCTCCTCGATGCTTGCGTAGTATGCCATGGAAAATAAATAAGCATTCTCAATGACCAATTGTCAAAGTCAAACGATAAAGTAATTAAGTTATCAAGAGGTAAAATGGATAACAATAATGAGAACAATTTCTATACAAATCAAGAAATTCTTAGATTATTTTTATACATGGAAATTGAGACAAAATTCCCAGTAAAACGTGTAGAATTTTTAACGAGAGCTATCCACATTTACCTCCGGTGGCCAAGGAATTGAAGCATTTTGGAAGAATTAATCATGTATCAAATAGACAAAGAAGTGTAATTGATGACCAAGAGGAAAAATTGAATATATTGGCCTATTTCTAGGAGAATCTCTATGCTTCAATTCCAGCAGCCGAAAAAGTTATGGAAGTCTGAAGATCTTCCATACAAAGAATTTCTAAGAAGCATCAATTCCACGAATACAATTCTCGTTAGTGCAAGACCTTCATCCTCAAGATTTCGAAGATAGAGTTAACTTGTGTGAGATGCTTATATCTTCGAAGTCAAGAAGACGAGAATTAAAACAAATACCTGGACGGACAAACTAAGTTTTCACGTGAAGGATTTTTTAACGGGCATAATAACCATATCTGGCCTCCAGTTAATCGGCATGCGATCCGAGAGAGAAATTATCTCAAGAGGCTTAGCTTCAATGTTTTTTGCATTATGATGGATGACAGGTTCTCATATGTCCTCTATGACGTCGCGTTAATGGCAGTGTAGTGAATTTATTACGTACTGTGGTTGAAGATTTTCTAGATAATCTGCCTTTGAATTAAAGAAAAAGCTGTTGGTATCATCTGGATGGAACTCCTGCCCATTGCACCCAAGAACTATCTCAAGATCTCATCTTACTGTTTGAAGACAGGTGGATGTGGCGCATAGGACCATGGAACTCCAGATTTGACACCTTTGGAGCAACACTTGATAGTGCTTCTTCACACTTAGTATTGTGCTTGAATGCAAACGGCCACCATTTCGAAAATTTATTATAACCTATTTATAGTTTTCAAATACACTTTTTTGTCTATTTAGTACATGATTAATTCATCCAAAACGCTTCAATTCTTCTAAATTTACCTTTGGTCATCGGTGGTAAATGTGGATAGCTCTCTACTGAGAATTTTGTCGCACTTTTCATGTTTAAAAATTAAATTAAGAATTTCTTGATTTGTGTAGATATTGTTTTCTATATTTTTATCTATTTTAACTCTTAAAAGCTTAATTACCTTGTCGTTTGACGTTGACAATTATTCATTCATTGAAAATGCTTATTTATTTTCCATAGCATACGAGGTAAGTATCGACGACATATGTGTGCATTTAAAAAAAAAACTTAATTATCTCCTAAATTTGCAATCTCAGGTATAGGACATGTCGGGTAGAGAAGATGTAAAATTAAACGCCAAATACGACTTAATAATAAAATATGGAGGGTGCCTTTTTAGAAACCAAGTTATGGTTCGTCGAAATTTCGAAAAGTTAACGTGCTACAGTAAAGTAACTCCACCATGTAGCTAAAGCTTAGTGGTAGTAGAAAACTATGACGTCATAACTTAGCAAAATTATGCCGTCATAGTTATATTGTAACGCCAAGCTCATGTTTCCGAAAAAATCTACAAATAAAAAAGTTGTTCTAATTAACATAATAAAGCTATATACAAAGTCTCAAAAGAACGGATTTCGATGAACAATCTTAGATCTAGGTCAAGGACTAAGGCATTCATCACAGTTCCAATTTCGATTTGTAATTTTATAGATTGCTTTTATCTATATTATGTTAGTGCCACCTGAATTGTGCGGAGAACAAGAGATTGTAGAGAAAAGTTCAATTACGACATTGATTAGGAATTGATTGAGATGATCAGTTTATCAGTTTAGAGATGAGTTACATGAGTAAATAGCGATCAGATACATGAATGAATTAGTATATTATATAGTAATTTTATAGCGCAAATAACTTCAACACGTTGCGCAAACCAGTAGGCCCAAATTGCTATGTGGATATGTTACATTTGCACCAAAATAGAAGTAGAAGATTATATCGATAATTGAGAACATGTGTTTGCCCACAACGCATTTTGGTAATTCTATTTCGGGAAGTGACCGAATAAAAATTCTCATAAATTATTATTATTGGTCCACATCGCGTTCTGGGAAAAAAAATCGGTGACCCAGTTTGGTCTTTGAGCGTAACATATACATATAACTAATTTAATATATACTATAGCGTTCCATTTATTTATGTAAAGACATTGATTATATAAAATTCTTATAGTCAAACTCATAATCACCCAACAGCTGTAGTATAAATGACAACGTTTTCTAGCAAATAAATTCTTGTTTTGGGAATGGTGCGCGCCTAACTAACATGCAAATTGTTGCAATCAGGGGCAACCACAGAAAATTGCCCCATAACTTCAAGTATGGCAGATTATAATTAGCACTGTCAAAAATAAAATATCAACTGGTCCATCATGAGAACACTTTCTGTAATTGGAGGATTCTAAATATGCAAACACACACACATATATATGTATAAATATGTAATTCTGTTGTATGGTCTCTCTGCTTTTGTTGTCCCATATTCGTTAATTACATATGAAATTATCACTTCAATCAGTGGCAAAACGGGTTATGCTATACAAACAACAGTAGCAGTTCAATCTAGTGATTTCATTGAATACCAGGGAAGCAATTGTTAATTATTATTCGCCGTTGAAATAGCTCGTAATATTTACTGACAAATTATAATTATGGCGTACAAAATTCATCCGTCCATAACCAGTACGTGAAAATATTTCATAAGTAGGGAATGAACCGCAAACAATCATTATTGTCAGCGGAAAAATATCCAATTAATTTTAATCTGTTCTATTCGAGTGATGAGCTACTTACTATACTCGTACTTTCTATCTTATTTCTAAGCCAAAGGTATTGGTACCTAGATGAATATTTTTGTTATCCTTGGTTCACAATGCAGCTTTTCTATTATGTGCGTTCCAGTAAATTTTCTCCTATTAGCACACCGACAGCCTATCAGAGTCCTTTCGGAAGAAAAACGTCAATGTCAACAAAAATCTAGAACTAATAAACCAAAATATAAAGACTTAGTACTAAGTAAATGAACTTAAAAATACCTGTCAGGAGCTGAATCTCATTCAAATAATACTAAAGCTGTTATGATAATTTAAAATAAATGTCCAAAGTGGTCAAGTGCTCCAAACACATTGTTATTTCTTATTTATCGAAACGGAGGAGGTATATTGCCTGTATATTTGCATTGCATTTTTATAATTGAAATTTTAGATATTTTTCTAGGAAATATTTTTGTGTATGGATGATGATGCATTTCGGTTAGTAAACGTGCTCCGATAATGATTATGTTTTTAATAGAAAGTGGAGAGCTGAAAAATGGATTCAATAAAAACATAAAAAATTCCATATGTTCCTACTTATTTCCCTTACGAAGAATGTAGAAGAGACATTTTTTTTAGAAACGGAAGATGTGACATGAAAAAATGAAAGGAAATATCATTTTTAGAACCTTTTAGTTGATAATTTTTTGAAGCCTTCTACGGTTTTTGGAAGGGAGATATTTCAAAGAATTTGTTAATCATTATAGTGACATATTTATAAAAATATATGTGATTCTGTTGAAATTAACAATTACTACCGACTTTGTTTGATGTGTCTATTATAAATCCAAAATACTATTTATTACTCTATTGATACTGGTATGAACTAGTGAAGTAGGTGCTAAGAATCTTCTTTCTTTCTGTACCTGATTATATCTCTATTGCTATCATAAAAATTAACATTACCAATAGTATAAATATTTAATCAATCTCATAATGTCGTTCCGTTATAAGTACAAATGTAGGTAAACCTATTACTAAAGAAGATTCTTAATGACAATAAAAATTTTTCAGTTCACTTCAGCTTAAATTTTAATAAAATTGCTTTTGTTGGCTTTGATAAATGCTTTAAAATTACAACGATTATCAGCTTGGGAGACCAGCGCGAATACATTGTACTTAGAGACCTAAATGCACGCGTTGGTAGTAGTAGTAGGGCAGTTTGGCGAACAAGTATTAAATAACAACGGACAAAGATTAATTGAAGTATGCCAACAACACAAACTAAAAATACTAAATGGCTTATATCAACATAAAGGCATCCACAAATATACCTGGCACCAAGACATTATAATAATCAAACAAAATACAAAATGGCAAGTATTAGACACTAAAGCGCATAGAGGGAGGAAGTGTGGTACGGATCATTACTTTCTGGCTTCTAAAATCTATATTCCATTTAACACATTAAATAGCATACAAAATTCAGGCTGTACAACTCAAAGTAATCTAGCTGAGATTAAATATACCATCAAAGGTCTATATGAATCCAGTATCAGAGGGTTATACCAGAGTCGCTTGGACCAAAAGCTAAATAATGAGTACTTAAGAAGCCACACTAAGGACCTTTATGCGCATGTTAAAGACAGCGGCATACGAAGCTCTAGGTAGTGTTAATAACCCTCTACATAATAAAAATAACATTACTTGGAACGAAGAGCTAGAACAGCAAAGGAAAGCAAAACATGAGGTATATCGGAAATACAGCCACAACAAAACGGTGTCAGGAGTGTGTCAACAAGTAGACAACCAAAGAAACCATCAACAAAACAAATCACCAAAGAAAAATAATGAATAATATCATCAATCTAGATGAGGAGCAAAATGTAAATGACGGATTTATCAAAGTTAGGAGACAAACCAATCGAAAGAGAACATCATATCTAAACAAAAAAACTACGGGAGTTAATGATAATCAGGATTTTGGAGTTGTCAAAAAAGTATGGTTATATCTGCACAGGCTGAAACGACATGTTACGAAAGAAAAGATAATAAACTACCTTAAGGACCTACCACAGTTTAAGGATGAAGTAATTAACGTTAAAGAACTACCAACACCTAATACGCAAAACAAATGTTTTATGCTGAGCGCAGATTTCAGTTTAAAGGATAAAATATACAATCCCAAAAACTGACCAAAAAGTGTAGCAGTAAAACGCTTTAATTTCAAGAAATATTGGCATCATCAGCGAAGTTCATATCCACCTGATGAATATAACCAACATTAATATCTGCATTTCTTGAGGTCTAGCGAGTGAATTGGCAGAAGAAATGAAGGGAAAAATACCTAGTGAATATGAAAATATGGAAGCCACCGTAGGAATTATGCATCTTAATATTCAAGTATTGGCAGCAAAAAAAATGCAGCAATTAGAGGTACTAATGGATCGATATCAACCAACCATTTTATGTCTATCAGAACACTGGCTCAAAACATCTGAAATTAAAGCCGTCAACATACCTGGTTACAGGTTAGTTAACAGCTATTGCAGAGAAGAATATCAACGTGGTGGTGTATGTTTATTTTCGAGGACAAATTTTACAATAAATCCTTCGAGATTTTCTAATTGCGTAGAGAAAAATTTTGAAGTAACAATAGCATTCTTTGAAACTAGTAAAAAAAGCAAACTATATATAATAACAGTATACAGAACACCAAACAGTGATCTGAACTTATTTCTTGATAAACTTTATGATCTATTATCAAACATATATCAAAATTATTATCATTACATTCTATGCGGTGACATAAACATAGATAACAGATAATGTAGAATCCCGTAAAATTAAAAATATGTTATGTGAATTTAACATGATAAATTCGATTACCGTGCCCACACGTCTCAATAAATGTATAGATGCAGTGTTCAGCAATATCTATACTTCAGATGTATGTGTTGAGTATACGCATCTATCGGACCATAAATTTCAGTTATGCAAATTCCATTTACCATCGAAACAAAACTATATATGTAAATTTATCTACAGGCGTAACTATTCAGATGATACCTTGATAACTTTCAGAAATCTATTATTAAATGGAAAATGGGAGGATCTCCACAAGTCAAATGACATAAATCAATGTTTTGAGGAATTCTTTAGTACATTTTATTACCATTATAATAATGTGTTTCCAGTGAGGAAAACCAAAACCAAAGTTAGAAACCCTAAGGGCAAACCATGGATCACACGAGAAATCAAAGAGCTACATCAAATGTTAGTTGATATGTGTATAATGGTTAGAAGTACAAATAATGAAATAATAATAAAGATATAAATAACTAAAATCTTTATACGAAGAATTGGTTAACCTATCTAAAACTCAATATAATTATAATCGAATTTTAAGTGCCGATAATATAAGCCGGGAAAGTTGGAAAATTATTAATGAAAACAGAAATATAACAAAAAATACAGTTTCACCTAAGCTCAAAATAAACAAATAAACAATAAAGATAGAAAAATCTGATCCAAATATCAGCAATATAAAACCGAAATCATTCACACACAACAATCTGTTTCTATACCCCACAACAGAAGAGGATGTGCAAAATATCATTAAAAAAACAACAGAAAGCCTAACCCCGGAAATAGATGATATTCATGGCAAAGTTTTGAAAGCGGTTAGCGACATTATATGTTACCCTATATCATTTATAATAAACAAATCATTCTGTATGGGGAAATACCCACATAAAATGAGAACATCAAACAGCGTTCCTGTTTTTAAATACAACGGAGCAAAAGATGATCCACGCAATTATAGAAATATTTGTTTACAATCACAATTCGCAAAGATCATTGATTACAGCTACTATACTAGGCTAAGCAAATATATGGAACATCATAAGCTTATTCCTGATTGCCAGCATGGATTTAGGCAACATAAATCAACATCTACATCTATAAATGAACTA
This sequence comes from Crioceris asparagi, assembly GCA_958507055.1. Lineage (NCBI taxonomy): Eukaryota > Metazoa > Arthropoda > Insecta > Coleoptera > Chrysomelidae > Crioceris > Crioceris asparagi. Next base: position 70,414,857 of record OY293827.1, on the reverse strand, counting down.
TTATATATAAACCTGAACAGTGAGAATATTCCAATCACATTATTTTTTGATCTTACTAGGGCATTTGACACTGTAAACCATGCATTACTATTAGAAAAACTCTACCGAGTGGGAGTCATATATCTTATAACTACAGCCCCCTCATAAGAATACAGAACCACTCTATTAAACAAGTAAGTCGGGTTAAGTATCTTGGACTCATAATCGATCAGAAACTTATCTGCGAAGCACATACGGAAAGTATTATATCCAAAATGAGTTCTTTATGCTTTTTAATAAAACAATTACGAGGAACAGTCTCCATAGATATACTTAAACTGACTTACTTTGGACTTGTACAGTCTACAATGTCTTATGGACTAGCCTTCTGGGCAAAATCGGCCCATGCAGGTAAAGTCTTAACTATATAAAAAAAATATTAAGATGCATGGTTGGTCTACATCATAAAAAATCATGTAAAAACACTTTTATCTGGCTGCAACCGAGACAGAGGGCATAGATTGAAGACGACCGCCAAGAAGTTAACACCAAAAAATTGTATTTGTAATTTCCTTTGTTAATTTGTGAATGCTAAAGTAATAAAACTATTAAATCAAATAAGTTACAGTCCACTAGAGGTTTTATTATTGCTGATATGGTATCGTCGTAACATTTGGTCTTCGAGCCGCATGAAGAAAGGCTAGCATTGTTAGCAAATTATTGGAAATTAGTATATCGTCAGCGAGTGCAATGGCCATTTTGAGAGTATCGACGATCGAGGACTCGCTTCAAGGTTATGCATCTACAGACAACGCTGAACGACTTGATTTATGTGAGTTTTCCTTTCTCATTTCCTAAATAAAGATTATCCTATTTTATGTCTTTATTTGGCAGAGTAGGATAAAGGGTTATTCATTTTGAATTATAATATCGTTGATATAAAGTGTTGTTAAATAGAAAGGTACATTTCGGTGTTAATTGTTTTACTTCAACTTAGAGGCACCTAATTGACTTGACAAAATGCCGACAGATGAATTGAAAGAGCTTATTAAAAAGCGAGGTTCTGTAAAGGCCAAGCTTACTAATTTTAGTAATTTTATGTTGAAAATTAAGACTAATCATGAAGCAGGCAAAGATATAGAACAGTCAGATAAAATCCAATTGAAAGACAGATTTTTTAGAATTGAAAATTTACTAGAAGAGTCATATGAACCTATACAAATACAAATTGAATTGTTGAGTGAAGATGAAAATGCACAATTAGATGATCGTGATAGTTTTGAAAATGTCTTCTATGATTGTATGGCAAAAAGTAAATTATTGTTAAATAAACTAAAACTTCGTGTCGAGGGATTGAATAGTTCTAATAATGACGATAAATCACAAGTTTCTATTGATGGGTCTGTTTCTGATGAGAGGTCTGTTGCCAACTCCTCGACCACGAATACTAACGCTAATTTTTCTACTAGTAAAATCAAGTTACCTGATATAAAACTGCCGACTTTCAATGGCGCACATGAAGCGTGGCTAGAATTTCGGGATTTATTTACCTCATTAATTCATGAAAATGAGGAGATCAATGAAATTCAGAAGTTCCATTATTTAAGAGCTTCTTTAGAGGGCAGTGCGGCACAAGTAGTAAAATCATTGGAGTTTTCGTCCACTAATTACAGAACAGCGTGGGACTTGGTATGCAAGCGTTATGAAAATAAAAAATTATTCGTTCACAATCATGTTGAGGCGTTATTTTCATTTGGAAAACTAGATCGAAATACAGTGTCTTCCGCAAATTTACGTAAACTTATTGATAGCGTGAAAAAGCATTTAAAGGATCTGGAATCGCTTGAATTACCAACAGAACATTGGAATATTTTAATTATACATTTGATAACTAAGAGTTTTGATGACGGTTTGGTTGCGAAATGGGAGGAACATAAATTTAAAAACGAGGTTCCATCATTAGAGGACATGTATGATTTCTTAAAAAATAGGGCGGATTTATTAGAGCGCTTAGAGCTTAAAAAATTGGAAAAAAGCAACTTGTTGAATCAAAAGGTTAAGAGTAAGACTTTATTTGCAGCTATTGATACTGAAGAACCGAAAGAAAATAATAAAAAATGTTTCTTTTGCACAGGAGAGCATTTTGTTCATGAATGCACTAAATTTCAAGGTTTATCGGTTTCAAATCGAATAGAACAAGCTAAGAAGCTTAAGATATGTATGAAATGTCTTCGGGTAGGACATTTTGTAAGACATTGTAAATTGTTTGGCTCATGTAGAATATGTAGATCAAAAAAGCATAATACACTACTACATACAAATACGGATACTAGTTCTAGCAGTGCATCATAGAACGGAAAAGACAAGTCTACGAAAGTTGAGACAACGACAACTTATTGTAGCGCAGTAAATTGTAATCAAACTTTGTTGTCAACGGCGATAATTGGGGTTTTGGATAAAAAAGGTATTGCTATTCCGGTGAGAGCAGTTCTTGATTCGGGATCAAAGTCTTCATATGTGACTGAAGCTCTGTGTGAGAAATTAAATGTAGACAAACAAATTATTGACTTTGTAGTAGCAGGCATTAACAATTCGCTATTAAAATTAAATTACAGATGTAAAATTGACATTATTTCACGCCACGGTAATTTTAAAACTAAGTTAGACTGTCTCGTAATACCCGGAATTACAGGTAATCTACCAACAGCTCCAATCAATCCTAATGGATGGTCCCTACCTAACGTTAAATTAGCGGATGAGAAATTTTACATACCGGGGCCCGTAGATATCCTAATAGGTGCGGGTCTTTTCTGGTATATAATATGCAGCAGACAATATAGTTTGGGGGCAAACAAACCTGTATTACAAGAAACTCAGTTAGGTTGGATAATATCGGGAAATATTAATGGTCTAACTTAATATAACAGAACTTACTGCAATTTCAGTAAAAGCTCGCAAAACATTGACGTCCAGAATCAGTTGGCTAAGTTTTTCGAAATTGAGCAAGTCCCTACTAAAGGGCAGTGGTCGGCTGACGAAATGCAATGCGAAGCGCATTTTGCTCAAAATACGAAAAGGTTGCCTGACGGTCGTTTTCAGGTTTCCATTCCGCTAAAGGAGCCACCCACTGCTCTGGGAGATTTGCTAGACCAGGCAAAAAATAGACCTTTTACACTCGAACGTAGATTTAAAAGAGACGATAGGTTCAAAACGTTGTACAGAGAATTTTTGAAGGGGTTCGAAGATTTAAATCAAATGAAACAAACCGAGCTCACCGACGGGGATTCCTGTTATTTGCCCCATCACGGGATATTCAAGGAACACAGTACAAGCAGGAAACTACGCGTAGTGTTTGATGCATCGGCGCAAACGTCAAACGGTGTATCACTAAATGACCTTCAAATGAAAGGTCCCGTCATTCAAGATGATTTACTTTCAATCATTTTACGATTCAGACAACATCGATATGTTGTTACGGCAGATATAGAGAAAATGTATCGCCAAATAAGGGTTTCACCAGAACAATGTAAATTGCAAAGAATATTATGGCGAAATGATCCTTGTGAAGAATTAGCTGCGTATGAATTATTAACAGTCACTTTCGGTATGACTAGTTCACCATTTTTAGCTACTCGTTGTTTGATGCAACTAGCAATGGATTGTAAAAATGAAAAACCCGATATTCCAAAAATAATAGAACGCGATTTTTATATCGACGACTTACTGACCGGTTTCAGCGACCTTGATATAGCAAAAAACAGTTGCGTTGAAATATCAGATATACTGAATTCCGGGTGTTTTCCGTTGCGAAAATGGCGAACAAACCAGTTAGAGGTTTTCGAGAAGTTGAAGGTTGCTTATAGCACAGACCAATCTGAAGAGCTATCATTTGATGATGACGACGTGGTCAAAACTCTTGGACTTGTATGGTCTAGCAAATCAGATACGTTGTCATATAAATTAAATATTGCGCAGGAAAGAACAATAACCAAACGTGTAATGCTTTCATGTATGGCAAGATTATTTGACCCATTGAAAATCCTGCTGATCTTCTTAGTAGGGGAGTACATCCGAAAGATATACTCCAAAAGAACCTTTGGTGGCATGGACCAGACTGGTTGATGAAGGATCAGAGTTTTTGGCCAAGTTATGATAGAACAAAGGTAATTGAAACTGTGGAGTTACCTGAACTAAAATTAGTTGCATTGATTTCACATCACGAAAATGTAGGTTTTCCTTATGAAAGATTCTCTTGTTTAAATCGATTAAAAAGATGTATGGCATTTATTTTGCGTTTTAGAAGCAATGCTTTAAGTATGAAAACTAAAACCAAGAGAGAGTTGGGTGTTTTGACTTCAGTAGAGTTAAACAAAGCCATCAATACTTTAATAAAAATAGCTCAGATAATGTCGTTCCCTGAAGAATATTCTGTGTTATCAGCTAAACGTAAAATAGACAGCAAAAGCTAAATTTTAAATTTAGCTCCTTTTATAGATGAGTTTGGAATTTTACGAGTAGGCGGACGGTTAAGGCACTCGGATTATTCATTCGATAAAAAGCATCCTATTATAATGTCATCTAAACATCATCTTACAAAATTATTATTTAAACGGGAACATTTACTGTTGATGCATGCTGGACCTCAGCAAACCCTATTCAGCATAAGAGAGAAATTCTGGGTGGTTTCTGGTAGAAATCTGGCCAGGGCTGTGATTCATCAATGTGTGAGATGTTACAGGTTTAAAACAAAACCTATTCAACCCATAATGGGTGATCTTCCCAAAGAAAGGTTTGTTGCCAGCTTTCCCTTCCTCATAACAGGAATGGATTACGCAGGCCCTTTTCAAATTTTAAATAAAAGGGGACGCGGTGCGAAATTATTGAAGAGCTACGTGTGTTTATTTATATGTTTTGCCACGAAGGCTCTACATCTGGAGTTGGTGAGCGACCTTTCAACTGAAACATTCTTGCTAGCATTAAAGCGTTTCATAAGTCGACGGGGTAAACCCGCTGAACTATTTTCAGATAGGATGGATCAAATTTTGTAGGAGCCAATCGGGAATTAAACGAACTCAAACTTTTCTGTGAAAAGAATTAAAAAACTATAAGTGATTTTACGGTGAGTTTATGACACTTCTTTGCCAAATAGAAGCAATCCTAAACTCCCGACCACTAACACCTTTATCTACCGATCCCTCTGATTTAGCCCCTTCAACTCCCTCACGTTTTCTTGTCGGACGGCCAATGAAAACCATCATTGAAGCCGATTTAGTTCATCTCCATGAAAATCGTCTATCCAGATATCAGAGATTGCAACAATCACGACAGCACCTGTGGAACCGATGGTACAAGGAGTATATCTCGGAGCTAAAACAACGTACAAAGTGGAAATCCAGCCATGGCAGTTTGAGTGTGGTTAGTCTAGTGTTGATAAAGGACAACAATCTACCTCCGTTAAATTGGCGGTTGGGCCGAGTGACTAAGATATTTCCAGGAAAGGACAATGTGTCGCGTGTGTTTGAACTTTATACTGCAAATGGTGCAATGAAACGAGACTTTACCAAGATTTGCCCTTTGCCCGAATAAAACTTTTAATAAACTGTTGTTTTCTTAAAGCGTCCCTGTTATGATGACTTTACAGTTTTTTATTTTATATTTTTATGTCTTAAAGGCAGATGCTTTAAGGCCGGGGGCATGTTAAGAAGTGAAAATATACATGATATATTTATTGCTGCCACTTGTTTGGGTGATTGTAGTCCGGGCGAATACATTTCTCTTCTCCCTACCTCCCCGCTACCGCTCGTCTGGCTGCAACCGAGACAGAGGGCATAGATTGAAGGCGACCGCCAAGAAGTTAACACCAAAAAATTGTATTTGTAATTTCCTTTGTTAATTTGTGAATGCTAAAGTAATAAAACTATTAAATCAAATAAGTTACAGTCCAGAGGTTTTATTATTGCTGATATGGTATCGTCGTAACATATATTACAAATAACATGATTCATAATCACGACACAAGGAGAGGTACTGAAATACGCCTACCATACTCTCGTCTGGGTGTGGGGCAGAGCTCTTCGAGTTATCAAGGTGTCATCTGCTATAACAAAGCGATGCAATTATTTTCAAACAAATGCGAGATTAAACAATTAGGAGCTCTTCTCCTTGAGCATCTATTAACAAACGCATATTACTAAGTGGAAGAATATCTACAAGCTTAATTTACATGGATTCGAGGAGTGCTGTTGTTATTTTATCACAAATGTTATGCATTTTATATCCCATTTTATATATATATATATATATATATATATATATATATTTTTTTCGTGAATATCGTGGGTTTAGGGCTCTTTCAGTGATTGAAAAAATTGAAATAAACGCACATTTATTTCATGTCATAATGTTTATAGAACAAGACGTTTCGACCCGCTTTGGTAGGTTATGATATTGTCCTAACAACATTTTTCCTTACTTTAATTTTTATTTTACAGAATAATATTTTAGTTTTTAATTTTTATACGATTGATAAAGGCCCCAAAGCGGGTCGAAACGTCTTATTCTATAAACATTATGACATGAAATAAATGTGCGTTTATTTCAATTTTTTCAATCACTGAAAGAGCCCTAAACCCACGATATTCACGAAAAATAAATCCACTAGACTCAAAAACAAATAGAAACGAAATTATATATATATATATATATATATATATATATATATATATATATATATATATATATATATATATAGTATATAGTAGGTGGAAGTACGGCAGTACGTGTTAAATAACAAAGTGTTAAAAAAAATGGGAATTCTGCCGAAGTTATATGGGGCTTAAATAAGAAAACTCTTTTTGCTGTCCAAGCTTTCGGAACTATTTATTTCCATTCTCAAGGCTAAAAATATATATGAAGAAAAATATTAGTTTGGAATGATTTCACAATATATATATATATATATGGTATATAAAGTTATAATTGAATTATTTTTAAAGTCATATAATAATAACAAAGTATTATTTTTAAATATTATTTCATAATATTATATTACATCTGCAAGATGCACTATTTCACCATATTGTATTATATCTGCAAGACGACAACAAAAGTGATAAGGATGTTTACGTGCCAGAGATGCCGACCAGTAGTCAGCAAGTTACCATAAAGACCATTGTTAATTGTTTATCCAGTTCGGCCTCCAAAAAGACATTACTATGTATTTTATTTATAATATTTCTAGAAGTTTCGATTTAACATTAGGAGAAAAGATCCATTGTATTAATTTACGTTTCTTTTTATATTTTTTATGTTTAAACATTTTTGATTGTATAAATACTAGATTTCCAGCTAACGGCATCACTTGTGAGTCTACACTTGTGAGTCAATATTCATACAGTCAAGTAAAGTTAAGATAGGTATATTTTATTTGTATTTTATTTTTTGTTTTGTATTAATAAATAATTGTTTTTTTAAAAAGTTATCTTGGAGTTATGTGATTTAACAAATTGTCGCAGTCGGTAGGATTAACTCAACGTGATAAAACATGGCCTACTTCAGCAGCAAGTTTCCCTCATTATCACGGTGGTTTTCAAACCTTCAAGTGAAGAATCAACAGCTCCAAAAGAAGAAGAATTATTAGAATTTGAAGAGTAGGATTCTTCAACGTTGGTAAAACAAGGCTTACCTCAACAACAAGTTCCCCCTCATTATCAACGGTGGTTTCTAAACCTTCAAGTGAAGAATTAACAGCTCCAAAAGAAGAGGAACAATTATTAGAATCAGAAGAAAAGGATACTTCAACGTTGGTAAAACAAAGCTTACTTCAACAACAAGTATCCCCTCATTATCAACGGTGGTTTCCTAACCAGCAGAACCAGCAACTCCGAAGAAAGAAGAATAAGATTCTTCAACAACTTACAGAAGAGGTCCAACGAGGCGTCCTCACTCCCTTGTAAACCACATCGCAGAGAACAAGACAATGCAATGTACATCTTATTGTAAGTGAATTATCACGTATATTAATTTTTAAATATTTAAACTCTTCGATTTTCTTTTATTATATTTTTTATATATTTGATATTTTATATTTAATTAAATCAAAATGGCAAATGAAAGAAATCCAGCTCAAGAGGTTGAGCTTGAACCATATAGAATTTCGGAAATATTTTGTATCGTGTCTGAATTTGAAGGTGATCAGATATTTCTCGAAACATTTTTAAATGCATGTGACCAAAAGGCTCTGTTAGTGATTCACATTAAAAATAAATTAAAGGGAAAAGCGGCTCTTTTGGGCTTTTAAATCTTCATTTTGGTGAATCAAGAGACCTTACTTCTCTTATTCATGATTTACAAAGATTAAAACAATTATCGAATGAGTCAGCTTTAACATGTTTCAATATAGTGCAAGTCTTAAATGCTAAAATGCATGCAAATATACAAAAAACATCAAATTTATCAAATGAACAAAAGGTTGCACAAGAAATTCTTGTTGATACTATGGCTCTTAATACTTTATTAACTCGACTTGAACCCCGTCTAGGACAACTTAATCGTGCTAGTGAGCCTGAAAACTTATTAGAAGCACAAATTCGCATACGAAGAGAATTGCAATTATCATATTTTGAGAACCAAAAATTTAATAAGCCATCTTCTAATATAGTAAGTAAACCTCAAAATATATTAAATGTTAGAAAACCCCAAATACAAACTGTAAAATGCTTTTCATGTGGTAAGAATGGTCATACTTCTAATCCATGTCGTTTTCAACAGCAAAGAGCTTTTACTCCAAACTCCAATCAGAATTTCTACCAAAATTTTCAAAGACCATTTCAACCACAGGGACAATCTCAAGTAAGACCCTCGGTGATTCAAAAGAATATACTTAGGCTCTGATCTGGATCATAATCTTTATGATATTCAAGATAATTTTGGAAACAATTTCCAGGAAGATGCCAATAATTATTCATTTGATAATCTTTCTGAGTTCGAAAAAGATTCTCAAAATTTTATGTCTGCTGAAGTAATTTCAAATTTCCAAGAATTGCCAATTGCTCAAAATAAAGAACATTTTTCTGAGTTTGAGAGAGATTCTCTAAATTTTGTTTCTGCTGAGGTAATTTCAAATTTTCAGGATTTTCCTATTGCCCCAGTCAAAGACCACCCCCCAGATTGTCCGACAACAGAAAATTCAATTTCAGAAACAATTACCAAAATCCAAACATTAAAATTCGAAGAGATGAACCCGAATGTAAATTTTTCCGAACAAAATTTTCTTTAAATCCATTTTTGACTGTTAATTCCAAAAATCTCTATTATATTGAAGATGCTTCTAAAAAGTTTAAGTTGCTTATTGATACAGGTGCAGGAGTTTCTATTTTTAAAGAGAATACTGTTAAGAAATTTCCTCAAAGATTTACTGAATATGTAACTATTCAAGGGATAACTGATCAAAAAATTTTACTAAAAGAATCTGTTCTTATTCCATTTGCTGCAAAAGATCCCCATAAAGTTTTTATTTATAATCTTAATATTGATTTCGATGGAATTTTGAGTCCATATTTCCTAGAAAATTATAATTGTATAATTGATTTGAATTTAAAACAATTGATTACTAATTTTAAGACTATACCTCTGTTTAAAGTTACCGAAACATCACACTTGTCTCAAAATAATCAAATTTGTGTACAAGATTCTGAATTCTTCGAATTTGAACAAAATACTGAAAATTGTTATAAAAAATAGCTGAGAAAAACATTGATATTTTTGACATGCCTCACGATTATTCATAGCTCATAGAAAAATTATTAAGTCAAAATCAAAAACAAGGTGGTTTAGCAGGTTTGAAAATTAAGAATGCAAATACAACTAGATATATTTATTATCTTGTAACAAAAGAAACTTCAACTGGAAAACCCACTTATCAGACTTTATGGTCATCTTTAAAAAAATTAAGAGATCATGTTGGTAAAAACAATGTTCCAAAATTAGCTATGCCAAAAATAGGGTGTGGATTGGACAAGTTACATTGGACGTATGTTAAAAAAATGATATCTTATCTTTTTAGAAATTTAGGTGTTAAAATTGTTATTTGTTTGCCAAAGATACAAAATCGAATTTTTATTGAGCCAAGAAAAAAATTTCAAATTGAAATGTAAATTAACAATCACAGATGCACTACTTTTCGGACAAGCAATAGAAAATGTTAGAATTCCAAATGCTTTGGTACATGTAAATGAACAAGGTGAATTCTTTACTTCAATTATTAATTCGAATGCTATTCCAAAAATAGTTGAATTTCCAAATTTGAATCTAGATCCCATTTCGAATTCCGTATGTTTTTTAAATTTTAATTGCGTTAATGAAAATAAAACTAAATTTAACCAACCTGTTGATAGAAAAACTATAATTTTGGATCAGTTGCGTACAGATCATCTCAACGAAGAAGAAAACGAAATTATCACACATTTATGTTTAGAATTTTCTGATATTTTTTATTTGGAAGGAGACCAACTAACATTTACTAATTAAATTAAACATTCCATTGAAACTGATAGTGCGAAACCTATATTTACTAAATCATATAGATACCCCCAAATTCATAAAGAAGAGGTAAAAACTCAGGTGAACAAAATGTTGGAGCAAGGTATTATACGTCATTCTATTTCACCATGGCCATCCCCAGTTTGGGTTGTGCCAAAGAAGCTTGATGCTTCAGGAAAACGAAAATGGCGTGTGGTTGTTGAATATCGTAAATTAAATGTAAAAACGTAAAGTAACGGTAGATGATAAATATCCATTACCCAACATCTCTGATCTCCTTGATCAACTAGGAAGATGTCAATATTTTACCACTCTTGACTTAGCCTCAGGTTTCCATCAAATCGAAATTGAACCAAAATATATATCCAAAACAGCTTTTTCAGTTGATAACGGTCACTATGAATTCGTTCGAATGCCATTTGGACTCAAAAATGCCTCGTCCACTTTCCAACGCGTCATGTACAACATTTTACCTGGCGTTCAAAATGAAAGATGTCTTGTTTATATGGATGACATAATAATTTATTCTTCTACTATTCATGAACATGTTTCTCGTCTGACTGAAGTTTTCAACAGACTTCGAAAAGCCAACTTGAAAATTCAACCAGATAAATGTGAATTTCTTAGAAAAGATGTTGCTTATCTTGGACATTTCATTACCCAAGATGGTGTTAAAACAAATCCAGCCAAAATAGAATGTCTCAAAAATTTCCCAGAACCTAAAAATCCTAAAGATATAAAATCTTTCCTTGGTTTAGCAGGATATTATCGTCGCTTTATACCAAATTTTGCCAAAATTTCTAAACCCCTTACAAGACTTTTACAGAAAGATGTTTCTTTTATTTTTAATAATGAATGTAAAAATTCTTTCAACGATCTAAAAACTGGACTTACTTCAGATCCTATTTTGAGATACCCAAATTTCGAAGAACCATTTATCCTTACAACTGATGCTAGTGCATTTGCCATTGGCGCTGTTCTATCACAAGGTCCCATTGGTAAAGATCTACCAGTAAGTTATGCTTCGAGAACATTATGTAGTGCAGAAACAAGGTATTCGACAATAGAACGAGAACTCCTTGCTATTGTATGGGCAGTAAAACATTTTCGTCCTTATTTATTTGGAAGAAAATTTACGCTAGTCACTGACCATCGTCCATTAACATGGCTTTTTCCATTAAAGATCCCGGAAACAGACTAGCTAGATGGCGACTCAAATTGGAAGAATATGATTACAAAATTGAGTACAAGCCAGGCAAAATCAATAAAAATGCAGATGCGCTTTCAAGAATTAAAATTAATCATTTTAAAGAATGTGCCAATTTACAATCTAAAATTACAATTTTGGCAACTAATGAAACTAATGAGGTTATACCATCGACAAGTAAAGACCCTAATGATCTTATAGAAATGAAACACTTATAGATGAACAGGATGAATTAATGACAGACGAATTTAATAGATTTGTTGACCCCAGTTACTGGATAAGGCTCATAAGAATTTTGTCACTTTATTTTGGCAAAATAAACTTAAAGATTTACATTATAAAATTATTGAAGATATTTTTGAAGAAAATTTTGATTTTCAAATGAATTTAGTAAATATTGTTTCTAGTAAAACTGTGAAAGATCGTATTAGATAAGATAAGTATTTTATAATACTTCTTATTTACGATCCAGAGTTTGTAGTTCAACAATTATTTTACACATTATTTAAAGAACAAAGTAAATTTGATCCTTCAAAAACTTATTATATAGAAAATAATCTTGAGTTACCTATTTTAGAAGTATTCTCTTTTATTTAAAATTTGTAGTCTGTCAAAATATTGTTAAAACACCTGACCGTGATGAAATACCTATCATATTAGACCAGTATCATAAAGGCAAAAGTAATTTACATCGCAGAATAAATGAAATTATACGACGGATAAAATCTAAGTATAACTGGACAGGACTAACAAAAGATGTAGCACAATTTATTAAAATCTGTGAAACTTGTCAAAAAGTAAAAATCTGTCGTAAGAATTTAAGCACTCCTCTGGTAATAACAGAAACACCAAAAACGAATTAATATTGATATTTTTGAGTATCCAACAAGAAATTACGCTTTAACGATTCGAGATGAGTTAACTAAATTTACTCAAGCTTATCTTATTTCAAATAAAAAAGCTACAACAGTTGTAAATACACTATTAATATTCTTTCAACATTTCGGAACACCTTTGAGAATTCATTGTGATTATGGTCGACAATTTGATAATTCGTTAATAAAAGATTTGTGTTTGCTTTGTGATATAAAGCTCACTTTTTCTAGCGTTGGCCATCCACAATCGAATGGTTCTTTAGAAAGATTTCACGGAACTCTTGTGGAGATGATCCGTGCACATAAGAGAGAAAATCCAGACGAACATCCGTTTAATATTTTGCCATATGCAGTTATATGTTATAATAATACTAAAAACAAAACAAGTGGTTTTACCCCATATGAACTGATTTTTGGTCATACGTCTAGTAGACCACCTGAAACTTTGTATAATGAGAAGGCCGTTATTACCAAATATATACGTGATTTGAACAACAGAATGCAACATTATTATAAAATTGTACGAGCAAAAACAGCAAGTCAGAAAGAAAAAGCAAAAATTAGATTTGATAAAAATATTTCAGGAAAGCTTCCAGAGTATAAAATAGGAGATAAAGTTTATCTTAAAGAATCTCAAATTAAAGATAAAAGTCAAAATTTGTTTAATGGTCCTTTTGAAATTGTGCAATTATTTGATAATTCTGTAATAGTTTTAAATCCGCAAACTAATCAAAAATTAATTTCGATAGACTGAAACCCTACTATGAGTAGTTTCTTTGGTTTCAGATTCTTCGTGCTGATAAATATTATATCAGCTCAGTACACACTTACTCCTGTTAATAACACCGTTGGAATCTTTTTCCAAGAAGAATGTACTATCAAAATTACGAATGAAAAATGGACACTTTTAGTTTACAAAGATCTGGCCCCAATTAAGAAAACAATGGAATATAATGATAAAATACTTATAGGAATTTTGGATACTTTAGAAGATCCGTCTCCAAGGTTTATAGCTGTTAAGTCTGAAGTTCAAACACACATAAGTTTATTATCACAAATTTCGAATTCAATAGGTCAAAAATATAAAGAAATTATAGGAGAAATTAAATCTTATAACTCCAGGGCAAAGCGAGGCATATTTAATGGAATCGGAACTGTTTGGAAAACTGTTACTGGTAATTTAGATGCATCAGATGGAGAATATTATAATGATTGTATTAACAAATTATCTCATGATGAATTTGAGTTGGAAATTCTTCTTAAAAAACAAATTTCAGTTACAACTTCTGTTATTAAAAATTTTAATAATACTATACAAAAATTACAAATTGATGAGAAGACTTTTAATGAAGATATAAAGGGAATTCAAAATACTTTGATGGATATTGCTGATGATGTCGCATTTTATGAAGCACAAATAAGGATATTGAATATTTGTGAATCACTAATGGAAAGCTATATTTTCTTAGAAGATTCCCTTAATACAATTTTAAATTCTATCACTTTTGCTCGCATAAATTATTACATAGCTCAATAATAGCACCTTCAGATTTAATCAATTCTTTACAAGATATAGCAAAATCTCTTGTAAGAAATAATTTACCTTTACAACCGTATACGTCAAATATAGCTAATTATCTTAATATTATTGAATTAGAGGCATATCAATCAGAAAGTAAAATAATATTTGTTCTCAAAATTCCTCTCACTGATCCAGAAGCTTATATACTATATCGACTTTATCCAATATCAATATTAGATGATCGAACAGGTATCTATCATATTTTACCAACTACACAAAAATATATTGCGCGGATGATTATTCACAGCTGCATTTGTCATTGCGAAACCTGGATAATTGCAAGACTCTTGAAAGAAGCATAAAAATCTGTTCTAATCTCCTCCCATATCCAATTGACAACGATGCAATTTGCGAAGCACAACTATTAAGAAGATTAACTCAGATTCTCAAGACATGTCAAACATCTCTTCTTTTTGTTAAAGATTATAATGTCTACCAGATTGATTTAAATCTATGGTTAATCACTGTTTCGGACCCTCTGCCTATCACGATTAAATGTGGAAATAGGGAAATTAAATCAGAAATTATTAAAAATCCCGATGGCCTGTAGTCAGCGGAAAGGTAAATTTTTCAAAATTCATTGAATTGAAATTTTAACAACCTTTTCATTGGTATACCTACATGATATTAAATAAAATTTTCATAGCCTTGCGGTTAGAGGTTTTTGTTTTGGCTGTTGAATATAAGGCAGACAGGGTTCGAGTCCACTTCAAGGCAGATTTTTTTTTAGTCTATTTCTTTTCAATAAATATACTATATATTTTTTTAATCAGGGTCTATATTAAGATCTCCAGAAAATGTACAATTACATCAAATTTATATTGAGTGTTCATGTTTTATCAATATTTGTTATTTTTCTTTATTAATTTTTATTTTTTTACCTGTGTATTTTATGAAAAATTGCTCTGAACAAAAGTTGTAGGTACTGATTATATCTATAACATAAAATTATTTTTAATAATATTTACACTACTGCTCTTTTTTGATAATTTTTTAAAATGTTTGAATGGTCGCCATTTTGAAACTACTTACCCGATATTGCCCAAGAACGAACTCGACCGAGATATTTGAGAGATTGATTTTTGTAGCAAATTTGAACTTGATACATTCAAAACTGCGACCTCTATCGTGTTAACAAATTTCGTAATATCCCATATATATATATATATATATATATATATATATATATATATATATAAACTTTTGAACCAAATGTTTTTTTGGACTAACTTATAGACATATAACAACATGCCGTTGAATTTTTTTCGAAATTCAAAAGTGTGAACGATCGCAATAGGTATATTTCTATAAGAAATTTACCTAAAACTAATAGTTTACTGAAATTACAACCTGAGTGTAGGGCCTTTATTGGAAATACAAGAGTTCATGCTCAATACCCAATTGACACATACCAAGAAATCAAGTATCGAAGTCATCCAGTCACAATTCCATTTGACTGTTGCAAAGATATTCCTGAAAAAATACAAATTCCTGAACTAGAACCTCTTAAGTTGAACAAAATTGATTCCGAAGATTTGAACATTGCACAACACAAACTAAATCAGTAGTCAGAAGAATTAGGAAAAATGATGAAACAATCTCCGATCAGTAAATATACACATTGGTTCACCATTTTAACCATTGTAATAATAATTTTATTGGTAATACTTTATGTGACCTGTAAATGTAGAAGAAAGCATCATCGAATTGGAATAGCTTTAACCAACGATTACCCACCATCACCACCAGGACCAGGTTCCAGTATTTCATTCCAGCAAAGTATAAGAAGAATTCTTCCGAAAAGAAGAGCAAGTATCCATGTCGGAGAACCCATAGAAGAATACATCGAATTAAATCCAAATAAATCATTAACTTAAAAAGTTGTTGCAAACTCCACCAACTTTTCTTAAATGGGGGAGTTGTTATATAAAGTTATAATTGAATTATTTTAGTCATATAATAATAACAAAGGCTTATTTTTAAATATTATTTCATAATATTATATTACATCTGCAAGACGATAACAAAAGTGATAAGGATGTTTACGTGCCAGAGATGCCGACCAGTAGTCAGCAACTTACCATAAAGACCATTGTTAGTTGTTTATCCACTTTGGCCTCCAAAAAGACATTACTATGTATTTTATTTATAATATTTTTAGAAGTTTCGATTTAACCTTAGGAGAAAAGATCCATTGTATTAATTTACGTTTCTTTTTATATTTTTGATGATTAAACATTTTTGATTGTATAAATACTAGATCTCCAGCTAACGGCATCACTTGTGAGTCTACACTTGTGAGTCAATATTCATAGTCATGTAAAGTTAAGATATATTTTATTTGTATTTTATTTTTTGTTTTGTATTAATAAATAATTGTTTTTTTGAAAAGCTATCTTGGAGTTATGTGACTTAACATATATATATATATAGATTTTGTATTCTAATTTCACGATTTTTGCCCTGAAGAAGAGAATAAATATTCTCGAAAGCTCGGCATACGGCACACTACGATAATTATCATTATATAATTTTAAAATATATGAGTAAATGGAACTAAGTCCATTTATATCCGAACGTTTATTCATTTTTATTAGCTACATACATAGATTGATCTTAGTATGCGTAATTCCATAGTAACTTGTAATTATGAAACATAAAAGTTCAATCATAAAGTTAAATGCATAATAACAAATGTTTGTAGCTGGTAAATTTCATTAATCTCACGATTGTAAGTAGTTCATATTATTAATATTTTTTGTTATAATTAATTTGTTCGTTATTCTAGTTTGTCCAGATGAAGGTAACAAGCGTTACCGAAAGCTCGACATTGATTAAAGAGTTTTAATTTTATTGGCATTTTGACTGCAACCCCAATTATTAAGAATTCATCATTAATTAGACAGTCAAGAATTTACAATTCATTATATATATATATATATATATATATATATATATATATATATATATATATATATATGCAAATTTTATCTCGGAATCTGGTCTACCGATTTCGATGAAAATTCATATGTATGGGTTCTAGAGTGTATTGAATCGATTGGTTGTATTCACATTCTCAAGAAAAATTATTTTCATCAAATAATATTCTCATTTTACGGGTTCTACAGATTCTATGTGAAATATCAACATGAACTCGATAACAATATATCTGATAACCTTCGAGATTTTTTTAATAAAACCTATTTTTTAAATAAAAGATGTTAATATGAGTTTCTAATAATTTAATCGGAAATTTTCAATGAAAATTTGTACATATCTAATATATTGCGATCCTTAAGGTACACATTAGCTCTTTCAAGGAAGGGTTAGCAGATTTTGGTAAAAATTAGCAAAACGGGGTTTTCAGAGTCGATAAATCAATTGACGATATTTTCATATTCAATCGGTGTGACCCTCGAGGTCCACACTAGTTATTTCATGAATGGCTCCACAAATAAAAGTTTCAGTATGTATTGTGTGTAGGGAGTTGAGAAGTCGATTGGTGATACAGCTGAGTTCTGGTATATTTATAATTTAGTAATTCTTATAGACCCATCTTAAATTCTGTTTTACCCGAGCAAAGGACGGTTTCCAGATATTAACAATAAGCTGATTAGTTTTTGGAATATATCTCTAGGGCAGTTTTTTGTTATTACAAAAATGCCCGAATTTTTTAAATTATATTTTGTACTATCGTAACCAAACCTGGTACAAAAATCATTCGTAAACTGAATAAATAATAAGTTTCAAGGAAATTCCATTTTTTTTCCAAGATTTAAATGTTCCTGAAAATATGTTGGATTGATTAATAAAGTTTCAAGCTACATTATTAGAAGAAGAACTTTTTGAAAAAAACTCAAAAAAGGGAAAACGAAATTTATGATTTCAATTTATTAATAAATAGGTAATATACAACTTTCTAATGGTTATCAGATTAAGTTTATACTATAGGCTAATATAGTAGAATCTCTGTGAAGTGAACTTCAAATATTTTATTCGTTATAGGTGCAAAGTGAATTTATCTGTCATAGTATTACCTACTATCACAAAATTCAGTGATCCAGAAGGAAATGTTGTGTAGTCGGTTACTAATAAGAATTAATATTACATTTCTATGATCTGAGTCTCCAGAAAAAAAAAACTAAAGTGGATTGGAGCAGTACCTACGTCGGCAGATATTGAGTATTATTTATCTGCTAATATTATACAGCTGTGTCTGTGTAAACCTGTTACTCAGGTTGGCATCTTCAGGGGTTAACCTGTTACCCCTGAAGATGCTGTTGGCGAAACAATTGTCGGTTGACAATAATAAATTTGTTGGAGTGTTGTGGTCTTTCTCTGTTATTATACTGTTATTTTATTTGCTTCTGTTTGTAGTCCATAAGATTAATTTCGATGCATGTAGGAAATACTAGATGTTTTCATTCACGATTTTTACCCGGAAGAAGAGAATGAACATTCTCGAAAGCTCGGCTTCAATCAAAGAATTTTATTGAATATATGACTGCATCCCCAAGAACATCTCCTTATTTATTATAAAACCAGTCAAGAATACAATATATATATATATATATATATATATATATATATATATATATATATATACATATATCGCTTCCACTCTCTTCTGTCTACCCAATCTCCTGGTTGTAGGTCACGTTCTGACATGCCCTTTTGAATTCCTCCCATGTCGCCTTGGGTCTTCCTCTTTTTCTTCTCTCTGTGGGTGTCCATTTGAGAATTTGTTTTGGGGATTCGTGTGTTATCCATTTGTTTGGAAGTTCATAATATTTCTAATTCTTTCGTTTGTTATTCTTTCTGTTCGGGATTTACCTGCTGCTCTACACCAGAACTCCATCTCCAGGGAAAGTAGTCGTCGCTTTAAATTTGCTGTAAGTTGCCAAGTTTCGCAGCCGTACCTACTTTTAAATATTGAGTTGTATAGAAGATGTTTTCGCTCTCGGGAGATACACTTAAACCATAAGATGGAGTTTAGGCACCCTATCACTCTGTTTCCTTTTATGATTCTCTCCTCTATTTCTTTCTCTCTCTTTCCTCCATTTTCTTAGAACTTCATTGAGGTATATCTTAAATGGGATTGGTGACAAGCAGAAGCCTTGCCTCAGACCTTTATTGACAGGAAAGCTGTCCGACAATTCACCTTTTGACATAACTTTGGAGGAGGAGAGTTTTTGCGTTCCATATTTAATTAGTTCTGCAGGTATTCCTTGTGGTCAACTAGCTTTGTTGTTCTTCTTTGATATTTGATTGATACTTTCCATAATCTCTCTGCGTTCATTTCGATGGGTCGGCCCTGTACTTGATATATTTTCGGAGATGCTGCCAGGTATTGTGCTCTGTCTTCTTTGAACTGCTGGGAGTACTATTGACGCCATTCATTCATCTGTTAAAGTTTGTATGAGTTTCCATGCTTTTAATGATCTTGTCCCCCCCAGATAGCTGTGGACATCTATGTACTTTCTCTCCAATGTGTGATTTTTGTTTTTCTTAACCATGTTCTTAAATTTTGATTGCTATCGTTTGTAGGTAGTTCTGGGGCTTTTGTATTAAGATAGAAGAAGAAGAAGAAGAAGAATTTATTGCATCTTAAAAAAAAACATTTTCACATAACATATCAAAAGCGTTTTCCTATCGGACTAGTCAGACAAACAAGACAATTTTACTGTAATTTGCATATAAATATATTTATTTAATAAATTTAATAAATAATGACATTTCTGATTGATGACTATGAAATCTTTCCTGTTTGTGGTTAATTTTATGTAAATTCACGAATTTTGCCCCGAAGAAAAGAATAAACATTCTCGAAAGCTTGGCATAATCCAAAGAATTTTATTTATTAAATGACTGCATCCCCAACAAAAATCTATTTTATCACATAATAAACCAGTCAAGAATTCAGAATCAAACTATATATATATATATATATATATATATATATATATATATATATATATATATATATATATATATATATATATATATATAAAAATATGTTCTTGGGGATGCAGTCATATATTCAATAAAATTCTTTGATTAATGCCGAGCTTTCGAGAATATTTATTCTCTTCTTCAGGGCAAAAATCGTGAAATTAGAATACAAAATCAATATATATTTCGAAAGCTCGGCATTAATCAAAGAATTTTATTGAATATATGACTGCATCCCCAAGAACATCTTTTTATATATATATATATATATATATATATATATATATATATATATATATATATATATATATATATATATATATATATAGTTTGATTCTGAATTCTTGACTGGTTTATTATGTGATAAAATAGATTTTTGTTGGGGATGCAGTCATTTAATAAATAAAATTCTTTGGATTATGCCAAGCTTTCGAGAATGTTTATTCTTTTCTTCGGGGCAAAATTCGTGAATTTACATAAAATTAACCACAAACAGGAAAGATTTCATAGTCATCAATCAGAAATGTCATTATTTATTAAATTTATTAAATAAATATATTTATAAGCAAATTACAGTAAAATTGTCTTGTTTGTCTGACTAGTCCGATAGGAAAACGCTTTTGATATGTTATGTGAAAATGTTTTTTTTTAAGATGCAATAAATTCTTCTTCTTCTTCTTCTTCTATCTTAATACAAAAGCCCCAGAACTACCTACAAACGATAGCAATCAAAATTTAAGAACATGGTTAAGAAAAACAAAAATCACACATTGGAGAGAAAGTACATAGATGTCCACAGCTATCTGGGGGGGACAAGATCATTAAAAGCATGGAAACTCATACAAACTTTAACAGATGAATGAATGGCGTCAATAGTACTCCCAGCAGTTCAAAGAAGACAGAGCACAATACCTGGCAGCATCTCCGAAAATATATCAAGTACAGGGCCGACCCATCGAAATGAACGCAGAGAGATTATGGAAAGTATCAATCAAATATCAAAGAAGAACAACAAAGCTAGTTGACCACAAGGAATACCTGCAGAACTAATTAAATATGGAACGCAAAAACTCTCCTCCTCCAAAGTTATGTCAAAAGGTGAATTGTCGGACAGCTTTCCTGTCAATAAAGGTCTGAGGCAAGGCTTCTGCTTGTCACCAATCCCATTTAAGATATACCTCAATGAAGTTCTAAGAAAATGGAGGAAAGAGAGAGAAAGAAATAGAGGAGAGAATCATAAAAGGAAACAGAGTGATAGGGTGCCTAAACTCCATCTTATGGTTTAAGTGTATCTCCCGAGAGCGAAAACATCTTCTATACAACTCAATATTTAAAAGTAGGTACGGCTGCGAAACTTGGCAACTTACAGCAAATTTAAAGCGACGACTACTTTCCCTGGAGATGGAGTTCTGGTGTAGAGCAGCAGGTAAATCCCGAACAGAAAGAATAACAAACGAAAGAATTAGAAATATTATGAACTTCCAAACAAATGGATAACACACGAATCCCCAAAACAAATTCTCAAATGGACACCCACAGAGAGAAGAAAAAGAGGAAGACCCAAGGCGACATGGGAGGAATTCAAAAGGGCATGTCAGAACGTGACCTACAACCAGGAGATTGGGTAGACAGAAGAGAGTGGAAGCGATATATATATATATATATATATATATATATATATATATATATATATATATATATATACATATATATATATATATATATTGTATTCTTGACTGGTTTTATAATAAATAAGAAGATGTTTTTGGGGATGCAGTCATATATTCAATAAAATTCTTTGATTGAAGCCGAGCTTTCGAGAATGTTCATTCTCTTCTTCCGGGTAAAAATCGTGAATGAAAACATCTAGTATTTCCTACATGCATCGAAATTAATCTTATGGACTACAAACAGAAGCAAATAAAATAACAGTATAATAACAGAGAAAGACCACAACACTCCAACAAATTTATTATTGTAAACCGACAATTGTTTCGCCAACAGCATCTTCAGGGGTAACAGGTTAACCCCGGAAGATGCCAACCTGAGTAACAGGTTTACACAGACACAGCTGTATAATATTAGCAGATAAATAATACTCAATATCTGCCGACGTAGGTACTGCTATAATCCACTTTAGTTTTTTTTTTTCTGGAGACTCAGATCATAGAAATGTAATATTAATTCTTATTAGTAACCGACTACACAACATTTCCTTCTGGATCACTGAATTTTGTGATAGTAGGTAATACCATGACAGATAAATTCACTTTGCACCTATAACGAATAAAATATTTGAAGTTCACTTCACAGAGATTCTACTATATTAGCCTATAGTATAAACTTAATCTGATAACCATTAGAAAGTTGTATATTACCTATTTATTAATAAATTGAAATCATAAATTTCGTTTTCCCTTTTTTGAGTTTTTTTCAAAAAGTTCTTCTTCTAATAATGTAGCTTGAAACTTTATTAATCAATCCAACATATTTTCAGGAACATTTAAATCTTGGAAAAAAATGGAATTACCTTGAAACTTATTATTTATTCAGTTTACGAATGATTTTTGTACCAGGTTTGGTTACGATAGTACAAAATATAATTTAAAAAATTCGGGCATTTTTTGTAATAACAAAAAACTGCCCTAGAGATATATTCCAAAAACTAATCAGCTTATTGTTAATATCTGGAAACCGTCCTTTGCTCGGGTAAAACAGAATTTAAGATGGGTCTATAAGAATTACTAAATTATAAATATACCAGAACTCAGCTGTATCACCAATCGACTTCTCAACTCCCT
Organism: Crioceris asparagi; assembly: GCA_958507055.1. Classification (NCBI taxonomy): domain Eukaryota; kingdom Metazoa; phylum Arthropoda; class Insecta; order Coleoptera; family Chrysomelidae; genus Crioceris; species Crioceris asparagi. The sequence goes on along the minus strand of OY293827.1, from coordinate 70,391,922 downwards.
ACACACAATACATACTGAAACTTTTATTTGTGGAGCCATTCATGAAATAACTAGTGTGGACCTCGAGGGTCACACCGATTGAATATGAAAATATCGTCAATTGATTTATCGACTCTGAAAACCCCTTTTTGCTAATTTTTACCAAAATCTGCTAACCCTTCCTTGAAAGAGCTAATGTGTACCTTAAGGATCGCAATATATTAGATATGTACAAATTTTCATTGAAAATTTCCGATTAAATTATTAGAAACTCATATTAACATCTTTTATTTAAAAAATAGGTTTTATTAAAAAAATCTCGAAGGTTATCAGATATATTGTTATCGAGTTCATATTGATATTTCACATAGAATCTGTAGAACCCGTAAAATGAGAATATTATTTGATGAAAATAATTTTTCTTGAGAATGTGAATACAACCAATCGATTCAATACACTCTAGAACCCATACATATGAATTTTCATCGAAATCGGTAGACCAGATTCCGAGATAAAATTTGCATATATATATATATATATATATATATATATATATATATATATATATATATATATATAATGAATTGTAAATTCTTGACTGTCTAATTAATGATGAATTCTTAATGATTGGGGTTGCAGTCAAAATGCCAATAAAATTAAAACTCTTTAATCAATGTCGAGCTTTCGGTAACGCTTGTTACCTTCATCGGGACAAACTAAAATAACGAACAAATTAATTATAACAAAAAATATTAATAATATGAACTACTTACAATCGTGAGATTAATGAAATATACCAGCTACAAACATTTGTTATTATGCATTTAACTTTATGATTGAACTTTTATGTTTCATAATTACAAGTTACTATGGAATTACGCATACTAAGATCAATCTATGTATGTAGCTAATAAAAATGAATAAACGTTCGGATATAAATGGACTTAGTTCCATTTACTCATATATTTTAAAATTATATAATGATAATTATCGTAGTGTGCCATCTGATGTTTCTCTAAATTAATATTTTGTTTCATATTATACAAGATAATGCCATATTTTTATATTATATCCATTTTTTAAATGATATATCCTGTGATTAACTTCTGAAGTGTGTTCCATTTTTATTAGCTACATACATAGATTGATCTTAGTATGCGTAATTCCATAGTAACTTGTAATTATGAAATATAAAAGTTCAATCATAAAGTTAAATGCATAATAACAAATGTTTGTTGCTGGTAAATTTCATTAATCTCACGATTGTAAGTAGTTCATATTATTAATATTTTTTGTTATAATTAATTTGTTCGTTATTTTAGTTTGTCCCGATGAAAGTAACAAGCGTTACCGAAAGCTCGACATTGATTAAAGAGTTTTAATTTTATTGGCATTTTGACTGCAACCCCAATCATTAAAAATTCATCATTATATATATATATATATATATATATATATATATATATATATATATATATATATTCTATTGGTGCTGGTACTTGTGAAGTTGGTGCCAAAAGTTATCAATCCAACTGCAACTGCACAACTTCAAATGTAACAGAGCCAATATAATTAATACCTATTATTCCGTATGTTTCAGTGCACCAACTAATAACGTCGGTCCAATTATTTGTAAAAAAATATTTATATTATATTTGTAGATATATCCTATAGCTTGTGTGATCTCAAACACTGTAAGGTGAGTTTATTGGATGTGACAATACACTGCGGCGTATAAGGTCTATGATCGTTTGTAGAAATGTTAATTCTAGAATTTTCATACACGACAATTTGAATATTATTTTGTAAAATGAAAAGGTACTTTAACAAATTATCATATATAAGTAACTTAACGTATTGCGAAATTTATGAATAGGTGCATACGCATCAATGAAACATAAAAAATGTTGAACTAATGGAATTATCAACAAAGCTCTTTACAATAGAATTTCAAAATACACTATATATTATTTCCATAATTTCTCCAGCCTAAAATATAACTAAATTCCATTTACCATATATAAATATGTAGATAAATCTATATGTATAGATAAATGGATTTTTTTATTACAGCACTAATTGATTTGCAGGATTTTCAAAGGACTATTTTGTTTTTATGTGTGTCTTGTGTATCCATTGCAAAAATATATGTATGTGACTATAATAGATGGAGTAGCATACACCAATTTGTGTATGTATAGTACCCATCGATAGGACATCCATGGACTTTGGAAAGACTCTAAATTGGGTGTTACATAATAATACATCATTAGTGGTTATGTTATGTTTATTGATAGAAATAAAATTATAAATTTGGATAAACTCGGCATTCCATTTGGTTTCGCAAATTTTTGTGAACCAGCAATCATTGTGGGTCACTTAGTCAGATGCATGGAAGGAAGGACAGATGGATTTAGTATTTGTTATTATAGCGAAAATAGAAATGGAAATTTCAACTGTTTACCTATTACGACTCATAAGATACAGCCCACTGACAGACGAACGGATGGACACAATATCTGATTTTTTATGTTTATTTTCCCTCATCACATATTCGTTCTCGTATTCAGTCTCTGATGCTCCAGAACTAAAATATAATTCATCTATTCTTTTATTAGTAAGGTTAAGTTAATGATTGCTTTGACAGAAAAATCAGAGTTGGTTTTGATCTCAAAAGCGGCTTCGGCTCTACTCTTGACTTATTGATCGAGAGGGAAGAATAAATACGATATCACCGGATATTCAAGTCGGAGATTAATGAATATTCACGAAAAGTTCAAATTCCCAACCCATATAATATCTTGAAATGAATTTTATTAAGCTCATAACCTAAGTAGGACGCTGAGGCTGAATTTTCTTATAAGGAAAAAAAGCTTCAATATCTATGCTAATCCCAACAAGTTGATTTTTGCATTCAATCAGATCACTTTAAAATTAAATGAGCCTGCAGCTACTGTTTACATTGATATTAAATTCGAGCACTCGAATGTTCCCAACAGTTTTTCGAGGTCTAGAATTACATCTCATTTTATTTTACTAGGAAGTGTTTGTTGTTCGTGATGCAAATAATTATGTCAACTCAATTGTTAACTCTAACTCTATGAATAGCTTCATTATATGTATATCAGAACGTGTTGCTCATAATAAATGTGTTAAATACAAATTAATCTATATTTTGTGTGAAACAAAATGAGCTGCTCGACCATTCCCACGCTGACTGAGAAAATTCAAAGAGTTCACAATTATTATTCATATGCCATTTAACATTCATAAATAATTTCTCCACCAAAAGGAATAATCCGAAAGCAGATTAAATGAAAGTTCTCCCTCTCGTACCTCCATAATATGAATTATACATCAACCTATAAAGTATAAACATCGTTATCAGCTTTTCGTTGCCGTATTCAAAATACATAAAGTCATTCTCATTAAAAATAAATAAAATTGGCAAATCTCTCATCGCAATAAACTTTCACAAAAACCGTTCTACCAAGAGTCGGAGAATGATATTTTATAGGGATTTACATTGTCAATAAAGAAATATCTGATCCCTTGATACTTTAATAATGTTGGTTATTAAAAGCCCTTCAACAGCCATTGAAACTGAAAAGATCTGTGGTTTTCTCAATAGCTGTCGTGTTACAAGCATTGATCATAATGATTGATTCATATATTATACACGGTTTTCCTTTGTGAACTTTTTTTAATTATTTTGGTGCATCATCCATGACAGGCTATTAGCGCGTTACGATACATATTACAAAACAAAGAATATAATTAAAAATTTAACATTAGCTGAACATTACATAGTTCAAATTTCATTGTAAAGACTAGTGTCCTTCAGGTATTCAGGTAACATTTTTGTTTGGAGTTAAATTGTCTTTCAAAATAAATGTCTTTGAGGTTTAGAGGGAGGTTAGGCAATTGTCTGGTCCATGAAAGTTAGTACACTCAGATAGAATGTGTTTCACAGTGATAGATGTCCCGCATTCTTCACAGATGGATGGGTCGATCCCAGCAAGTAGATGACTGCGAGTGATTCTGGTGTGGCCGGTTCGGAGCTTTGATAGAATAACCTGGGACCTTCTATCGCTCGGGGAGTTTGTCTAAGGTTTCACAGATTGTTTTACTTCTACAAATTTTGAGTTTAATTCACACCACTCCATATCAGATACTGCCCTAACTGCAGCCTGGTCTGCTTCATCGTTACCAGTTAAACCGATGTGTGATGGTACCCGAATGAAAGTTACACGTTTTCCCTTTGCAGCCAGTATGTACGTATATTTGTAGTTTCGTTGCAATTATTGGATGACTGGGGTAGATTCTTCGGATTGAACAGGTGGCACAGAGAAAGAGAGTCCATCATAATTAAACACCGCTGGATATTTTCTTGTTCTTCGTAGATGTGAGCCTGGTGAGGACTGAGGAGGACATGTCAGTGATATTGTTGCACATGCAAGTATCCCCTGTGCCCTCGTAGTTCTAGATGCTCTTCAGATTGGCTTTGATGATAATAGGACTGGTGTCATCTTTTCTGAAGCGGAATATCAGTATCAAAGTCTAGATTGCTTATGGTTTATGGGGGTAGGATTGAAATGGATGGTGGAAAGGTGCGTGATGCGTTGGTATGTTATTTGCTCTATCACAAGAAAAATAGATATCGCTGCATTTTCGACCAACATTCCAAATGGAAAAGGTATACAATTCTGGTGTTTGTCTGCCTGATATTTTTATGTCTGTTCGCGCCTTTTAAATAGTAAATGTGCTCTGATTTTCATGATTTCTTTTTCATTTGGAAAAGGACCATTGAGAGTTGGTCCCACTGAAAAATTCGACTCTCAACATGATCTTCCCCCCAATCACTTCTCACAAAGGGGTGGCGGCGGCATTTTTTTTAGAAAATTAAAAATGTGAGACGACAAAATTAAAGAAGATACCATATCCGGCAACGTTCAAATTGGGCAAAAACTCATAGATCTCCGAGTTACAGCAGTGGTAATGTCTGAAATATGTGTTTCAATATGACCAAATTAAAGAAGAGGATATATGAGGCAACATTTCAATTGGGCATTTTTAAAAAATACGGTTTCTGAGTTACAGCAGTGGTAAAGTCTGAAATACCTATATGTATTTTTGCGATGTATTGAAATCTGTGAAGAAGTTTAAGCAAAGTATTTTTATTTTCAGTGAACTTTGAACGATTTTAATGACTAATGAGCCACTCGTATTTTTTTTTAAATAGGATAGACTTTATTGGTTGGTGCACTGAAAGATACATTGATCTTATGGGTGTTGGTACTGTTGAAGTTTTTGCCAAAAGTATTCTAATCTAATTACAATTACACAAATTCAATATTACAAAAGAATTATTGTTATTTTGTTTTTCTCAGGGCGCAACTAATAAAGTAAATCAAAAGTTATTATCCAAATCATTTGTACCTACTAGTGCTTGTCCAGTGGTTGAAATTCGACCATAACTCGTTAAATTAAAGTATGAAATTTACTGAAGAAGTTCTAAATTATTGGATACAATTTTTTGAATTTCGTCTATCAATTTCAGATAACAATTATGAAAAAAAGATGCAATGGCCAAGGAATCGAATCCGAGTCAACAGTAAGCATTGATAACAATAAATATAAACTGCTGATAGATATAAATTTACATTGTAACAATGCTTTTAGGCTAATTACCAAGTAATAGCATTTGTTTATTCTCAATGAAAGTTTAGTGTACGGCAATTAACAACCAAATACTTGAACGTAACAATAGCCCGAACATTGCTCTTAGAACTATCGATAAAGTCGAGTCGGAGACAAAGAAACAAGAGGACGCCCAAGAAAGAAACTTGATAAATTGTACGATCAAAATAAAAGTTTATTTACGGCTGGTTTTAAAGATGATATCGAGATCAAAATGGGAGCAAAAGTTATGCTTTTAAGAAATATGGAAGTATCGAACGATCGAGAAGCATACCTACAATTCGATTAAATTGTGACGTACGTGAAATTGGTCAAGTAACTACCGTTTTTTTAAATATCAATTGAAGTTCTTGTTACAAGAATACAATTTCAAATCCAAGATCTAAAAGTTTCATGCTGTGTTGTAGTTGAAGTTAAGTAGCATCCTGAAAATAAACTTTAAAAAGATATGTGAAGTGTCCTCACATTTCTTATCATCATGGTTGATAAATATATTAGAAATTGGGCCCTGTTTAGATACTGAAATCAATAAACCCCAGCCAGAACTAGAAGGTCTCTTGAATTGTTAATTTGATTCTCATGAAAATTCTTCTTGATTGTATCAATTTACTTTTTCTCGTCACGCCCAGCCTTTTTATAGTCATCATTAAACCTTGCATTGTAGGATTTTTTATAAAAAGCTGCTATATTTTAAAAAACTTTGTCGGAAAAAATATATTAAAATAAAATAAGAATGTATCATAGAAAAGCTGAAAGCTCTAATCAAAATAGGACGTCTTTGAATTAAGTCCCAGATCTCGTTACTTAATGCATATTCAAAACTCTTAATGGACTGTTCACTGTAGAGTCTTCTAGAAGAATTATTGTTATTTTTTAACAATAGCTGACAAATTTAATTCATACAGTAATACTCTGAGATCTGACATATTGCTGTCAGTGACACAGCACATTCCCAGCATTCCCTCAAATTGAAAATTGAAAAATACATTATATATATTGGTGGTTGTATTTTCCGAAACTCTCGTTGGCCAAGTTATTCTATGTTCTAAGTTAAAATATTTTTGCATAATGGAGAAACAAACAAACAAAATTACAACTATAACAATCTACATTGAAATCATCGGTTGATCGGTTGAAACCACACTTAATGAAGGTTGGACAATACTACTTAAAACTTCATTCAAGGTATGGAGTAATACTCTATAGTGGCTTTTGCTATAAGACCCTAAGAAAATCAAATATTTTGAAAAAATAGATGTATGTTATCGTACCGTTGGATAAAATTGTGTTGGAAGATGCTATTTTTAATGATTTGTTAATAAGAAAGGGAAAAATTGTACTCAAATATGTATTTAAAAAAAATGTTCAATATCGCAAACATTATATTGGCTGTTCTGGCAACATTGGAAATGACAGTATATAAACGTCAAACACACTGCGCATGTCAATCATCAATTCGTTTAACCTTACTTTTTTCGAACTTATGTTTACTATTTTTATATATTTTTGCTAATTTTTAAGGACGTTAGCGTTTAACAGCATGCTATGATTATTATATCTATTTGGGATTGAAAAGATACTTCCAAATCGAGAATTTCAGCTAATAATAGTAAGTCCTAAGAACACCAATTTTCCCATTTTTTTATTTTCAAATCATTAAAAATTGCACCTTTCGCATCAATTTTTTTAAAATTTATGCTAAAATAAGTCTATTTTCAAACATTTAATTGTTTTGGGCTTTTATAGCAAAAACCGCTTAAGGAGACTATTACCAATGAGAGCCATACTTTATTATCTTCAATGTACAAAGAATTTCAATGACAGAACTTTGAATTTCTGTAAAGAATGATTTGTACAGTGCCAAAGAAATGGGGTCTAAATGATAATATGTGATGCGGAATTATAAATTCAAAACCAAATTCGAAGTACGAATCAAATTTTATTTGTTGCATTACAACATTGCAACGAAAACGGAACAAAAATACAACATTCAAATTGTACGTTGTATGTTGCTCGACATGATATTTCGTTCGGAAAGATGTTTTAATTTAAATAAATTTAAATGTATTGTTTGTTAAGCTTAAACAAATATTATTAAATAGAACAGATTATTTGTGAATCAATCTGCACAATGTTAGTATCTACTAGTACGATTCTGTATCAATAAATTGAAGTGGTTGCGATTCGTTAGTGAAACCGATTATATCGTCGATTATACGTTTTCTGGCTATGGAGTGTACTGGGGAGGAGCACCATCGCTGTGTTAAAAAAATGGCCCCGAAAAAGCATTAAATTCAGAGGGCGCTAGTGTACCAGAGTACCATTTTTCAAAGAGAGCGCCGAAAGTTGTGAGAGTAGACAGTAACATTGAAAAAGAAAAGTTACTTGCTAAACGCGCCATTTTCAAGATGGATAATACAGACACAATATATATCAAAAAACATACAATACACACTCTGTATGTATGGCACAAACTTTTACCATTATTATTAATCACTTTTCACTTTGAAGAGCTTTTCACAATCAAGACCAAAAAATAACCTAATACTGTCAAGTGTCAAGATAAGATTTCAGGTCATTCGGGTTAAGTTTAAGAACAGATACAAAAATATTTTGCACCTTCTACTACACTAGCGCCATTCTGGCCATTTTCTGAAACGTTATTTAATGCTTTTTTGTGGACAGTTTTCAAGGGAAACAGCCATATGAGATTGTTCTCCTCCCCTCTACACTCCAATGTTCTGGCTTTTAGAGATTTTTTTTATAATTAAATTATATCAAATTTCCTTATTAACTACCGATTTTTTTTTTGAGGTAGTTATTGTTTTGATCATCCTGTCTGTCTGTCTGTCAGCACTATAACTCGGAAAATACTTAACCGATTAACACAAAATTTGGTACACAGATATGTAAGGGTAACACCTCCTACGGGATTGACTTTCAGCTGCCCGTCTGTCTGTTTGTCTGTGTGTATGTCAACATGATATCTCCGAAAATACTTAACCGATCGACACCAAACCTAGTACACAAATACGTAAGCCGGTCTGTCTGTGTATAAACGGGAAAATGTTAGTGCGGGGGGAGTAGCAATTTACCACAATGAAAGAGACCATAATAATAGTCACTTCTCAAATGGATGTTCATTCAAGGGCATCAGAATCTCTTCTTGCAGCACAGTCTGATATTGGAGAAATTTGTATTAGTAAATGCATTTTACAAACAGGTCGAGAATTCGTAGTTGTGGCGATATACATCTCCCCTGGTAAAACTGTGAACCAGATCATGAAGCTTATACACCAAAACGTTATTAGTTTATATTAGAGACACACTGCTCGGTGAAAATTTTCGTTAAATATCAATGATAATGAGCGGCTATTTCAACATCAATTTTGCCGATGAAAAAGCAAAGCCATTGATAAATTTCCTAAAAGGTAAGCTAGACGTGGTAATGTCGAATAATAAGAATCAAAGTACGACCATCGATGCTGTATTTGATAGATATCTTGAGAGGTTTGTATCTAGAATATTTGTTAGTTACTTCAGCTATCATAAACCGATTGTGTCTTTCTTGGAATACAGAGCGATTTCTAATGAGGAACCAGGAAATAACCAAGATGAAAGAATGATAATAGAAGAAATTACTGATAATGATAATAATATATAGATTTATTGTATAACAATAAAGTCACTCATTATAATATATTGAAGCGAAATATATAGAATAACAGAGAAAAATGTCTTATATTTCATTTATATATTCTGTCTGTATGTGTGCGAATAGCCAAAGAAGTATAACTTTCACCGTCTGGTCCAACGCAGGCCCAGTTTGTTTTTAGATTAAATTTTGCCCAGATTTCACGAAGAACTGAAATTTTCAATAGTGGATTTTTAATTTATTTGCAATTTAATGATCCCGATGCATTGGATCATGGTAAAATAGCTACAGTTTACATACGTCAACCCAATTCCATCTGGTGAGTAAAATATAAATATTTTTAAGTTGTGTCTCCCTTCCAGAATACGCGGGGTGCCACAGGGGGATGGGAACGTCAAAAGTGGGGCGGTTCTGAATCGGTACCGATTCCATCTAAATATTCAATACATAGCATAAAGGTTTTGGTGACATCTACACATATACATATAAATCAACCTTAAGATTGGGGAAAATGTCCTATTCTTCCTCCTTCCCCATAGAATTTTGCGAATAATTTTCCAATTTCGATAAACTAGTTACCACTGGAAAGCTGGTATTTTCCAATTGTGTTACCTCCCGTACTGTGACTCGATATTTTCTAGGTAAAATTATTCCCCCTATGTGACTCGACAAATTTGTATCTGACGAGGTCCCCAAATTAGTTACCGATGCGTGACTACCATGAAATAAATCATAAATGCTCCACAATATATACCTGCTATTACCCCTAATCATCTTATTGTGTTACTTCACCCATGTAAATAATTGTCATGAAATAATTAAATATATTTATTGCCAGAATTATTAAAACATACATGAAAATAATGTTTAAACGAATTTACAATGATTACATTTTTATGATGTACGCCAAATTGAATAAGCAACAGCCAATGGCCAGACATCAAGGAAGTCTGCAACTGTACGGCGTATTCTTTCAACCAGCTTGAATTTGAATACTGTTGTGGTGCGACAACTCTATCTTAAGAGCTAGTATAAGTTCAAAGATATTGGGATATGTAGCAATTTTCGATTTCAGGTGGCTATGTCATCCTTCCAATAAGTTGTTTGTTCGGTGCCTTTGATAGTAGCATATCCACATCTTCCCGAGAATTTCATTATCAAGCCACTGTTCCACGAAATAATCGTTGAATATTTCCAGAAGTGGATGATCTTCATAACTCTCCATAATCCAAATCCAACCTTCGACCATTTTCTCGGGGGTAAGGTGGGACAAGGCAGCGCACATCCTTATGTGCATTCTCACTTTTTCACTTTCCTTTTACTCCTTGACCAATCCAGTCTCTTTCACTTTTCGCCATAAACACTGATTGAACTGAAAATTGCACCCAGTAATAATAATATCGGGGAACGTCTTCTTAGTAACCCACCGGTTTCTATCATTGCTTCCAAGAATCACCGTTAATTTCTTAACGTGAACCTGATTCAAAACACTAAAATTTGGGCGTCATACATCGGGAATAAATTCAGGGTCTTCCTCAGGTATAAATTTAACGAGTCACAAATAAGGAAGGCACCGAAAAGCTAGTAAACAGTAGAATTCGACTGCAACAAAAGCAGGGGGTTTCGACTCACCATAGCACCTATGTTTGTCCCAATTAAAAAAGGGAAGTACATAGGTCGATTGAATGACTAGGGCCACGACCGACTACGGGTGCGCATATTTCGATTTTTTGAGCATTCCTTGGTGAACTGCCGTTCCCCGTGATAAACCTATTTGTATAAATTAAATTTTTTTGACTCAGACAGATTACTAACCAAAGTTGGGACTGGTTGTCTATGCATAATCAAGACCTGACTATAAATATAATACCAGTAATGTTGCCAATTTCTTAGTATCATGTACCACTTTTCTTTGAATTGAGAAATCTCGTGTTTTTGCGACAGAAGTGCCCTTATTCTTTTTTATTGATTGTACTTTATAATATCAATTTTCATCATTATATCTATATTGTTTTAATTTCAAAGTAGGATAAATATGGGTACATGCCTACAGAGCCTTAACATTCAAATCCAGGTTTCTGAATTTTCAGCAAAAATATTAAATTTATATTTTATAAAATGAACGTAATAATAAATTTCTAGGTATTCAAATTAAGATTAATCTCTCTTCTCTTAGACTTTTAGCCGAGCTAATACAACTTAAAGATAACGTCTTAACTCTGAAATCCTACACATATAAGTAGTGAATATCTTCAACACTGATATTTCAAGTCAAATTTACTGATAACCGTGTATCTTATATGCTACCAGTAGCCATGGGCGAGGAGCATCATCCCGATGAATTCGTGACATATAGGTATACTAAGAAGTGATTTTTGTGAAAAGTTTTCAGTTCGAACCTGTGGTTATGTGACAAATACATTATTTTCTGTAAAACCTGCTGTGGAAATTCAATTTTAGAGATAGAGAATAGTTATTTTCGTTCTGATATTTTTACTTTAAGAATAAATAATTGATTCTATTCATCGTCCTGATCATATTAAAAGTTTTGAATTTGAATCATTAAATTATATATGTGGCTATAAGCATGAACCGAGAGGAATGTTATGGCGTATTATCCGCTTTTATGGAATAATATAAAAATATTTCTTCACGTAGTTTATTAACATGAATATTTATCGTCTAGGTGCCGGTTATTGATAACTTTTGCCGCAATCATGATACCTAGTGGTCGAGAAATTTATTTTCAAAGAAGGTATTGTAAAAGACTTATTAAAACTAATTCTACTGTCCGTCTTCATGCGATCCAGACGGCTGACACGGACGGATGGATGAATGGAGTTAGTATTTGTTGGTATAGCAGTAATAGAAAAACACATTCTCTAAAAATTTCAGCTCACTACCTATTACGATTCAAAAGATAGAGCCCGCTGACAGACGGACAGAGTAGATTCCCATTTTCACTAATTTTGTAAGGAGCACTGAAAATATATACAACTATAAATTATGAATTACTCTAGTGATTATTTAAAAGTAATTCAGAATCGATTAACTAATTGTGAGATGCTGGGCGGTACCTACTCTGTACAAAAATTGAATGTGATGAAACTCATGCGTTATCCAGCTTTCTAGCACAGTGCCTTCTAAGCCCAAAGTAATCTAAACAAAGGCACACCAAATTAAAATTTCCGAAAAAAATCACCGCACACATACATGCACACTTCTCATGAATAAAACATTAACTCCCCAATGGCATGGCGTTTCCGATAGGGGTGTAAATAGAAAGGGAGGGTCACAAAATTCACACCCGAGATAAGAACACCATCCATGTAGGTCACAAACGTTTATGGTGATAGGAATGGGTGTTAAAAAAGCCCCATTTTCATCGGCCACACGACTCCGTGACTAAACTACAAGATTGTGGAAGAGATGCTTTTAAGGGTCCTAATGAAATTATTGTTATCTAAAAGTAAATATTTTTGTGTGAATCTCTCTCTTGGGCCTATAGGTATCTATTGGATTTTTGATTGTTATACTTACTTGGTTCGTCAGGAATACATGTAACATGTGAGTATAATTTGAAATATTCGGGTTGTTATGAAAGCAAGTTGAAATCACCAAGTGCGTGTTTCTATTGTTATGATTTGCCTCATACTGTAATGAGTGCTAAATAATATATAATCTGATTGAATTATTTTGTTAAAGCTGCCTTTCAAATCCTTTGTTAATTCTCATCTTTTTTTCATTCGGGGATTATTCCAGACAGCAGTAAATAATAATCCATAATATGTAGGTACACAGAGAGTAATAAAGTTCAAATCGGCATATTAAGACTTTTCTTATCATTCTTCTTTTTATAAGAAAATTCTGAGAAATTTTCAGAAGCACTTGGAAAATTATTATTAGGGGTGCTACCATCGAGGTTCACACTATAAACTATGAAATGCGTTCCGTGCAACGGAATGATAGTTTCACAAAATAGATTCTAGTTTCTTTATTCTTATTCTCTTGAAACTTGATTGCAATTCCATCAGCTTCAGTCAAAGTTGAAAAAACATTGTTGAGGTAAAAGCACAATGAAAAATTTACATAAATTTTATCACGAATTTTTATTTTTTTTATTTTTTGTAATCCTGTACATGAAAGATAAGAAAGAAACCCGTATAGAAGATAGCAAATGATCAAAGAGTGGGATTGATAGTTCTAACAGGATCACCATAAATTATCTCTCTATACATATTGGTAATAACTACGTACACTACCATACACAAATAGGTGGCTCCTTTGAGAATATGTTCAGCAATTTACTGGAGTTTAGTATGTTTACTGTATTTTCGAGGATAGATGCGGATCTGTTATATCTTTTGGATGAATAGGTAATTCCGATAAGCTTTTAAGGACGTTCGATGACGCTAGTCAACGAGGACTGAGTGGGGAAAGAGGAGGCCCTATTCAATGTTTAATGAAGAAAGTAATTGTCAACATGGCATATATATATATATATATATATATATATATATATATATATATATATATATATATATATATATATATGTATAATAATCATCTGGTACGGCTCCTCATTTATTTAATTTTATATATATATATATATTTTTGATTCTGAACTCGTCTGAATGGTTTATTATTTGATAAAATAGATTTTTGTTGGGGATTCAGTCATTTAATAAATAAAATTCTGTGGATTATGCCAAGCTTTCGAGAATGTTATTCTCTTCGTCGGGGCAAAATTCGTGAATTTAGATAAAATTAACCACAAACTGGAATGATTTCTGATTGATGGCTATGAAATCTTTCCTGTATAATAACAATGAAATTTTCAGGCTTTGCAGTCTGTTGGCACAAAGACAACTCTTTATCTTTTATTCAAGCTTTCGAAACATTTATTGTTTCTTCGTCAGGAAATAAGATATGAGGTTGCATAAACTATTGTTGTACAGATTTATATAATAAAATAACTTAAAACTTATTTTAAAATATTTACATTATCAATGTATAAAATATTTATTTCACATTTTTGAGTGTAAAATTAGTCATGAAAATTGTTGAACGTTCACTAAAACCCAAAAAGTTATAGGTAGGTTTAGCTTGTACTAGCGAAAATACGCATATCGCATATTTCAGACTTTACCATTGCGAAACTTGGAAACCGTAACTCTTTTGAAAAAATGTTCAATTTAAATGTTCCCGGATATGGTCCCCTTTCTAATTTTCAAATCTCGAATTTTCGATTTTCAGAAAAATTTGCCCCTTCCACATAGCTGAAACACACTGTATCGCGGAAACGTATGATTATTTTCAAAAATGTCCAATTTAAACATTTCCGGATATGGAATTTTCGTTAATTCTGTCGTTTCGGATTTTGGTTTTTGGAGGGAAGGAGATTTTGGATTTGATTTTCCTCAATATGGGACCATTTCTCAACTCTCCTCTTTCAAATGAAACAAAAATCGTCTAAATCGGAGTACGTTTACCATGCGAAACGCGCGTACAGCCATAAAAAAATAAAAAAAGAAATCTTACAACCGAATTGTATACCTTCTCCTATTTTTGAAGTCGGTCAAAAACTGATTAATAATATGTGTTTATAAATACATTAAATTAAATAAAGTAAATTCTATTTTGACCAGCCTTTTATATCTATCGATGTATACGACCATGAAAATAAATGGTGTGATTCTGATTTGAGATTGGTTTTGTTTTTTGAGGATCAAAATTTGAAAAATAATATATAATCATTAGAGAGGAATACTATTTGACAGAAGAACTTCAATAGTGTTCAAACTAAAATTTAATGAATTATGATATAATATGTATTACAAAGAAATTAACAGCAAACATAAAAACAAATTGAATAAGTTGCGTTTTCTAGGAAGTTTGTTGAAAATATATCTGATCCTCTTCAATTTAACGACTGATGTTGATAATTTTGGCACAGAGAATACCAATCTCAATCAATCAATTTTAATCATGTCGCATGGGTGATAAAGCTTATGATTTGTTCACAGACTAGGTCTAAATACCAAGAATACAAAAAGCATTTCCATTCAATACAAGCACATTAATTCACACGTGGCCGATATAATATATCATCTTCAATCAAATAACAGTAATCTGGGACGAGTGGTAGGCAGAGGCTTTCTCAGTATGTGTGTGCAGTGAGTACGTGTGTGGCTGCGTCTGACAGTGTAGTTGGTGCCGTCATCGTCGTTGTCAGCGTAGTCCTCATCTCATCTGATCAAGCTCCCTCTCTCGCTCGATCGAGTGCGCATATTGATTCAAGCCTGATTTGAATCCCATTAATTTGTATCTGAATATATTAGCCGCCTAGAGAAAGCCAAAGGCCTTGTCTGTGTGTGAATGTGTAGGGCGTAATTATTGGCTTTGTGTTAGCAGATGAGTGCGATAGAGTGAGAGGGCGTTCACCTGTGCTCATTTGAACCACATCGAATACTTTACAAAGAGCCATCATGTCATAATGATTTCTCAGGTACAAGTCTATATTAAATTTAGAATTCCATGAGAAAATGACGAGTGATTAATAAAAAAACATTCATCCCTATGTTCAAAATTTGATCAAAGTCTGTAGGCAAATAAATGATTGATACAAAATTGAATTATGAAGTTAGTTGTACTTGTAATACCTGAAGCCATCTCTAGATGCAAAGAGCGGAAATAGAATTGTGAGCTCTAAGTATTAATCAAGAAATTTTTTATTACAAATACTTTACACAAATATGAAAGATGATTGTGAGAACATCCATTCTACCTTTAAAATTGACCCCCATATTAACATCCGAAATACGTTCTTTTTGACCGATTTCTAAACGGATGAGTTAAAAACTTTGATTTTTTATATCTGCTCAAGTAGTTCAATTTTCATGTTACTTTTCTCATTTGAAAGGGGACTGCTGAGAGTAGGCCTTTTAAAACAAAATTGAAATCCAACATATCGTTCCCCAAAGAGACCGTTTTCGGAAATCCTTGAATGGAGTATTTTTCACTAACTTTAAAGGTTTTCGAGTTACAGCACTATAATTCTGCAATTTTACTGCGGCTTTATACTAGTGAACGTTCACTGAAAATAATATCGATTCTATTGGTGTTAGTATTGAAGGTGGTGCCAAATATCTTCTGTCTTGCTATAAATGCACAACATAAAAATTTCCAGGATCAACAGGAATACTATTATCTATACTTTGTATTTTATGTGACATATTAGTAAAGTAGATGCAGGATTAGTTGAGACAGGGACAAACATTTCAATGTTATTCACATAGGTATCATACTGATATCTGATAATTGTATTTTGTTTCTGGATTCTGAGAAAGATAAATACTTATAAGGAGAAGTATAGTACAAACAGAACTTCAAATCACACTTACGAACAATATATAAATATTATTCAAGTCATATTGGTCCCTGCAGACGGTAAAAATGATAAATAATCAAGTATAATTTCGATAAGACATTATACACACAATCGATAGGAAAGCATGCAAATATGATCGAGAGTATCCCAGCTGAGCGAAGTTTCTATTTCCAGTCGACTGGGTCACCGTTTCCGGACATTCCTTAACACGTAAACAAAAGACGAGATAATAGATTGTCAACGGCATCGCCAACCGGGAGATTATTGTTCAACACTGTTTATGCTCAGTTGTTGATGATAGCTCTCCGCAAGACCACTAGTTGACAGCCGCTCGGAATGAATATGATCACAGTAGAAAAAACTATCTCTTTTCTGGGTTCGGTTTCATCTATCCATTATTTACCATCGCTTCAAGGGAAGTGTATGCGGGTCCCTCTATGCGCATACACGTATACAATTTTCAGGTGACCGAGGAACACGTTCTGGATGCCAAAACAGGATGTTGCAGCTATTAAAAACTTCCATGTCAACGAAGTAATTTATTTTTTTTGTCAATTTTATAATATGATCTGTTGATAGATCAAGTAAACTTGCTCTGGCATTCATTTTAAATAAAGAACCAAGGAATTTTAAGTAAATCTGTAGTTTGAGATATTTGCAAATTTTGTCCTCCTCAGGAAAAAACAATAAAACCTACTTGACGTTAATGATTATCAATGTCTCCCAAGGATGTTCCGGCGCCCAGGCAACTGAATCAGCACCCGGCAAATGAGCAGTCAATCGTCCGTATACTGGCTGCGCTGTGTGCTGCTTCACTTCAGTGATCGAAGTTGGCCAGTGAAAGCCTCGCAGCGACGAGCTCCCCAACCACTAGATAGTTTTGAAATATATAGTTCTCACTAACTGAGCAAAATATGACCATTCCTGGGCTCTTTGATAGGTATTCGTTCTGGATTTATTTTAATCACGAGAAGTTTACTATGAAATGGTGATGGAAGATAGGTATATTTCTAACCAATGATACAACTAGTTAAACAGTATAACTACTACAAATATTTGACTGCCCTTCATGTACAGCTAATCTACAATAGTTGACATAACCCAATGTCAGCAACAACTTATATCCGGTAAAATACCCCGCAACCGATTTGATTATATCAATATTATTACCGAAATACTTACCACTGAAATTCGACACCAATTAAAACATAAGTTACTCATTAATAAAAAATTATCATGAGTTATTTCACATTCGTCACTATAATATCCAATCACTGCAACATCAATATGATTTTAGTTGTAGAATAAAACAAGTTGCATTATGGATGTGGCTATTTCTATGTGAAGGAAGGTCTCAAATAATTTAGCTTAAAGATTCAATGGGAAATTATCCTTGAACTAAGTCTCAAGTCGTACACTGTTGATCATACTATCTTTGGCCTCAACCAACAAAGCTAGTTCCCTCATCGGAGAAGATTTAATTAAGGGCTCATTTTTCAAGAGAGAACCAACTAGAAGAAGAAAAGGGGTGGAGTAAATTTTAACCAGTTGAATTTTTTTCATAATTTACAGCCAAACTTTGACCCTCTTGAGAGCTCTCGCCTTTTGTAGAAGGCGTGTATCTCCAGCTGGTGAGCGAAAGTGGCCAAGAAGTGGCGCGATAAAAATGAGTTATTATATCGCCATATCGTTGCAAGAAACAGAAGAAATACTCGAAGCAGGATTCTTTAAAGTTTTATTCACCATTGCCAGTATCCATATATTAATTACCTAGAGACATACGACGACCAAAAGGTGACTATACGATAAATGTCCAGTTATTTTCAGATAGAGTGATTCAAGTCCTTTGTGACCCTTTTTTGTTATCTTGAAAGGTAATTAGTTTTAGACCGTGGTCGTATCTCCGGCCTTAACATTTTTAAAGCAATGTTTAGAGTTTACGGCAGCCTCAATAAATTTTATTGGGTATTTTCAGATAAGGTTCGTTTTATTTTTTATCTTATGCGTGCAGTGTTTATACACAAACAATTAATTATCTCCGAAACCACATATTAGTTCATCCTATGTATGGATACTGTACTCAGCCAAAACGATAAGAGACCTGGCAGTCGAGAGATCTGTTTCGTTGATACCCATATCTTGTTTATGATATTTTGTATTAAAATTATAGAAAATTTCAGAGCCCGTTGTGACTTCAAATCACTATTTATAGAAAAGAAAATTAAAATTAAGGATCTAAATCGTACGTATGTTAAATAAATAATTTTTTCTGTCGTTTCCAAAATCCTATGTTTACCTAAGCTATTAACTAAACGATTTCTTTGATGGATCGGTTCCAATACAAACAGCGGTGCCTGAGTAAACTACTGGGTTGAGATTTATTACGCATGATATACACCTGATACTCATTTTGCCTGATCAATTCTCCTTTTTGGAATATTGATCCCTATTACTTATAGAATAAACAAAGTGAGCGATATTGTCGAAGAGCGATTTTATTCTTCAATAATAAAAAACTTTTACTTACACTCTTAGTTCAATGAGGAAATTTAGTTTTAGGTGATGATTTTTTTTAAACGCTATTATCACTTGTATCTATCTATCTAGCAACGGAATCTTTTAGCGTAATTTTTACAGATTGTAGACGTCGGATTGACTCTATTTTTATAACCACCGTACTTGTATAAATAGCGACCAATGAATTATTGACAACTTTTGATATCAAGCACCCTACCCTTTCTACAATTAAATCAATTATTTTATTAGGATCTTAATTCTCATATTTCACTCTTGTTTATTTTTAATTTTTATTGAGAATTTTATTAAAGCATCTTTAATTTTTTTTGAGAGACTTCTGAAAAGTAGGAGGTGTACAATTCGCTTGTTTGCTTTTTATGATCCTTTGCGGGGTTTGCATATTAAACGTATTCCGACATTAATGATTTTTTTTCATATGAGATAAGAATATATAAAATGGGTCCCATATTGAAAAAAACTTCAATTCATTCCTCCCAAAAATGCCCCAAAAGTAGGAGGTGTCAATTTATCATATCCGGCAACATTTAAATTGAACATTTTTCAAAACAATCATAGGCTCTCAACTTACAGCATTGTAAATTCTGAAATAAATTTGTTACTGCTGTTTCGAAGATATCTCTGATTTTGATGACTAATGATTAACTCAATAATGTGAAATAATACTTTTACGGAAAAACCGATTTTCAAAATAATATCAATTCTACTACCGCTGGTATCTTTGAAGTTGGGTTGAGGTTAATTTTGAAATACCAGACGAAATATATTTGTTAATAATTACAAAGAATGTTTGGGGAATGTTTAGAAATGTTTCCTTTGCCTAACTAAATATATTAACCATGTCGTTAGTTTTCTCTTCTCATGCTTGCCAAATATATTGATTTATTCATTTACTTATTTATCTATATTTTGAATTAAAAGCTGAAGCTTAAAGGCTGTTGGCCATACAAAGTACAATACTAATAACATGGTAAAAGACTATTTAACTATCTAATCCATTTTTAAATATATTAAGGTTTGAAGAGCTAACAACTCTCTCAGGCAACGATTTCCACAGTTGGACAACGCGAACACTAAAGAAGTTTTTTTACAGTTCAGTTTTACATGCTTCACTCCCACTCTTTAAACTGTAAGAGTGACCATGAGTTATTGTCTCGAAATAAAGATTGGTACATGACAGTCATAGAAATTCTTAAGATTTTTTTTAAGTTTCGATCAGGTCACCTCTAGTGCATCGGTAACGTAATGAGGTTAGGTTATGAAGACGTTCCTCCTAACCTATGTTAAATAGAATTAGAAAGTTTTGTTGCTTTTGTTTGAACACATTCCAATAACTCAATGTCCTTGAAATATAAGGATTCCAAGTTAAATAACAATATTCAAGCTTGAGTCTATGTCTTGTAAATTAGAAACATCTGGGTCGTTAAAGGTTTGAAACACTTTTCTGACTAAGTATATAAAGGAATATGTTTTTTAAACAATGAAACTTATATGCTTATTCCATTTTGAGTCAGAAGAGATCGTGTTCCAAGAGTTTCATCTTCCACAACTCATCTATTTTGGCCTCCAATATAGTACTGAGTAGGCGGATTGCTTCCACCAAAATGCATAACATAACATTAAGGCTAAGTAACCATTTTGTTCACCTGTCGGAAATAGAGTCAATATCATATTGTGAATTGATTGATGACAGGTCAAAGTTATAAATTTTGGCATCATCCGCATACTGGCTACAACATGAATTTAAATGGGAAACAACAAAAATATCGGTCCAATACAAATTCATTGGGGTACACCATTGTGTACGTCTCATAAGTCAGAAATCTCTTCACCGTACTTCATATGAATCTGCAACTTATTTAGAAAGACCTTTATCCAATTATCCATGTTAAGTTCAAGTTTAATGAATAATCATTTATGACGTACACGGTCAAACAACCGCTCAAAATTAATATATACGATATCAACTGGATTGCCATAATAAATGTTACGAAAGCGGAATGATGTTGTTATCCAAAGCGAACTTCAAGGTATGTTAGGCAACTATTCTATCCATAATCTCGCTAGCCATTGATGAGACACTAATAGGTCTATATTTCGATAGTAGTAGTTTGTTACCTTTTCTCATATAAATAGGTTTGTCAGAAGATATCAACCATTATAAATACTCCCATTCCAAACCAGAAAGTGAGAGCATGAAAAGATTGAATGTATTGAATCGGAATTAGGAATCTTCTTTCGGAAGAAGAAGAACTCTTGATATATACCTTTCGTCGTATTTTCCATCTGATCCATCATAACTTTATAGGTATATTAATTGAATGAATATAAATTTGCAAGGTTACCGAATTTGACCTCATCGACTCATGGTAGTTCTGACGACGTCTCCCTTCAGGCCTTCAACGCTACTCGTCGTCAAGACGATGAATTCTGTCCAGATAAATATATATGTGCGTGCGTCGGGTGTGTGTTTCCGATATCTCAAATACGAGTATGGAATTGCGATGAGGAGGAGTTATCAACACTGAATATTTTTTATGACTCCCTTGATCATTGAGGAAATCGAGTTAGAATAGGACGCGTGTTCGCTATAATATATAATATTATATATGTGTGATGCGAGAAATAAAAATGAGTTTTTCCTCTTCAATTTAATCTGCTAGATCAAAACTTCGATATATCATCTACTATGGAATTTGGATTTTGATAGCTTGGTTGATATCACAGGAATAATAATTATGTTTGTATGGATGATAAAGAATAACAACAGTACCTAACATCAATAAGCTATGAACTCAAACAGTTTTAAGTGTTCGTAAATTAGGTGAACGTTTTTCTCGACTATAGTCTCCATTATGTTCAGATTATCAGCAAATTATTAAAATTCCAGGCTCTAGTAGAAAAATGTTAATTTCAGGCTCTAGTAGACAAATGTTATACTCTACTTTGAAGCTCAATAACTTCCACCTTTATTCAAAATTATTTGGAGAATATTTCTAATAACAACACAATAAATTTAAAATAAAAACTTCACCCTATATAAAAGAAGCAAGAAATACATCAATATTGCTGACAAGCCATACTGGCCGCAATTTGGAAACATTTTTGTACGAACTCATATAAATTGACTAGAATAACTCTTTCTCACTTGCTAGTCTCGAACTGTACAAATACGTAGGAACTATCGCAAACTTTAGAAATGATAAAAATATTAACTAATATTCCTCCTTATGAACACGTAAATCTAAAATGTGATATTGGGCATATTCATATTGTTATAATTTTTAGGTATAGTCTCCAATAATTATTAGTTCGTAGGTGTTTAATAGATAGACTGGACCTTCGAAAATGACATAGACTACTTTGTACCTTCAAAATATTTTACATTCGCACATGTCTATACAAAACAATATTTGAAGTCTAAAAATATACAGAGTCAACTTCTAAGTTAATGAATGATTGTTATCTCAAATATGACGTAGGTAATTTGCAAGAGTGAACCACTGAGGAAGTCATTGTACATTTTGAGGAAATCATGGCGAAGTCAGAGGAAGCCAGGGAAAGTCATGTGAAGTCAAGGGAAGTAAGGGGAAGCTTGCTGTTGCCTAATGTTAAATATAACATGCCAACGTTGCAACGATCAGATTCTATGTGTGAGATCAAACAAGAGTACTCGTACGATAAAATGTAAGGTACCGGTTTTTCTCTGTTGTTTTCATTTGTTTGACATTTCAAAATACTTAGCGATGGAGAAAAACAATATTTAAAAGATTCTAAGAAACATTATGTTGAAATTAAAAAGAAAATGGAAGCAGCAAGTTGATTAAGGAATCTAAGCTATATTGGCAATTGGATGAAAACAATGGCAGGGTAAATAGCGATAGATTGAGACGTTTTTTTGTAATCCAAGAATCCTGCTATAAGAATAATAAAGAATTCAACAACAAAAAATAGTCAAACGATGCAAAATAAATAGTATGTCAAGTGGAAGTGAAGATTTAAGCCCGAATTTAAGTTAAGATGAAAATTCAGAAGCAAGTGACAAAATTTATACTTATCCAAAAAGCCTGCGACGATAATCTTAATAATTCAGGAAAATAATATTTATTTTGATTTGTTTATCGTCTATTTATATTATTTCTATGAAATAGATGTTGATAGTAAAAATATTATTTTTTATTATAACATATTTAAATTACATATAAAATATATCCATACCCTAATCCCGAATAAATTATGGATAATTTGCTTAGAACAATACACATTATGTTAATTATAACAAAAATTCACAACACAGTAAGCAGGGATATCAGGGGAAGTCAAGTGAAGTTAGAGGAAGTCAGAGATTTGACTTCACCTAAAGGGAAGTCATTGTACAAATTTTGCAAGGTGATTCGCCCTCCGGTAATTTGTGAAGATGGCTTGCTTTCCTACGAAACTGGTAAGCACGCCTCGAAAAAATATGTTCCTGGAAAACAGTTTTTCTGACTTTCTGACTAAGAACGTGAAGAAATTACAATTTTCTTAAGTAGAACCCATAACAAAATGCTCGTAGTAGAAAGTTTTTGTAGATATTAGCAAATGCAATGTTTCCAAGAAAGATGCGATAAAAGACAAAATAATATTTTATCAAAGCAAATATGAACTTGTTCAGTCGTGAAGTAACCCATTTTCACATCAAAAAATGAACTGATGTGGGGCGTTTTAGTCATAATTGAAATATTTTCTACCAACTCCCTTACTTTCTATACTTCTGTTCAATATTCAGTTCATGAGAGCTCACGGCTGAGTCGACAGTTAATTATCTTATCCAACCTTCCGCTTTTCCTGCACCTAACATTATTCATGTAGGAACATTCGTCTGGTGGGACAGTGATTTATTTCCGGCAAGATGGACATACATTCTGACCCTAAAACCCACTCCAAATCGACTCTTAGCAGTGTGATATTTCATACGTTTGCCCTTTAATACGTACTCTGCCAGTGTTACTAATTAATATACACGTAAGGGGATGAGGCTGACAGGGCATCAGCCTTAGGTCACTAGCTTTACCATGGATTTAGACTTGATGATCATTAGCCTAATTTCTGTAAGCCGTCAAAGTTGGAATGTCTCGAGTCTTTGGAAATTAGAAACTCAGAAATTTTCCACTTGATTTTTAATATTTATTTGAGATGATTCCAGACGACAATTGCAATGATTTTTTACCGGAGAAAGTTATCTGCTATGATATATAAAAGCATTCTTCTAAACTTTCTGTGTTACTATTATCTTTTCAATTCTATTCAAAATAAATTCTTATTGTAGCTACAATTTCTTTTCTACAAAACATTGAAACTTCCAGCATTTGGGAGATAAAAATTATTATTACAGCTTTCCATAACCAGTTTGTTAGAGCTTCCAACCGCCGCTACTACATAAGATCCACTCTAATCCCTACCTTAGAACAAACTCCCATAGTAATATAAAAACACGACTAAAACGATTCGTAAATATAATTCCAAAAATTATTATTAGGGAGAAAGCAATTTGTATTTCCAAATGGGTGGCGTTATATCCAACCTACTCTCACTCAGTGAGGCTGGCGCCTTAACGATTATTTTGCATTATATTCCAAGCGCTGCAAAAATTACACGCCGTATTACGATCGCTTCCAATGCAAGTTAAAAGCTTTCACACTGAAGCCGAGTTTGCTGGCAACAGCTATAGGCCATTTGCCACGTTTTATCTTATTTTTTGGGCAGCGTTCTTCGGTCTTCTCTTAATGCTGTTGCAGTTAGTGGAATGGGTTTGATAATACGCTCAAAAACTCAATTCATCTTGTAGTTTTATGCACCATCACTAGAAATATGGTAGCTGATGATTCGGACGATCGATATCAATTATTTACATCGTTGCAGAAAATAATAACAATCTAAATTTGTTACAGTCATATAGCAAGTAAGTATTGCCCATTTGAAGGATCCCGATCCCCTTTCATAGACAAATGTGATGTGTGTTTTATTTTTATTCCCTCCAAACAAAGAAAATCTCTTCAAACTCGGAACTGGAATGCAAGATTTACCGTTAATAATTGTAAATATTTCAACTGCAGACTTGTTAAGTCAGCAGTTAAGTGCAAGTTGTACTTGCCTCTTAGTATTTATTGTAATAGTCGTAGATAAAGTATAGTTCTCAACTTGCGGCAAGGGTGACGATTAACAGAACTGGCCAGCGGCTCTTTTTGCAAACTTCATCTGCGTGAGTTATCACCTACATTTCCGCTCTTTAAATAATATAGTATTTCTTATCTCATCTGAAATGGCATAATATTGAAACATCCTGTTCACTTTTGTTAGCAGAAACATTTTATTAATCATGATTGAAACAATTGCAGTAGATGCAGCGGAATATTCCCCTTTATTGTGGTATGAAGATGAACACTAACCAGCTGTATATATAGATAGGGATTCAGTATTCAATATACATCATTGGCGAGCTAGGGGAATACCAAGACCAGCGACCTTACAATCCATATGTTTCAACTGCAAAGTATAGTAATTTATTACACCCAAGTTTGTTTTTGGTGTTTTTAATTATTTATCTGGTTAAATATATTATATTCTAGTCACCGATTATTTCCCAATTGGCAAACCTTTACAGTATCAAGAACTCCAGATGTACAATGTACAATACATCACTAATCATTTATTCAAACTTTATAGCTAATGTATTACTGCAGGATCACTTCCAGCTTGTCTGAGGGACAACATAGTCTTACCTATTCATAAAAACCACAGCGTAAATTCTTTGAACAACTACAGGCCAATCACCTATAAGGAAAATATTCCAGACATTGTTGAAAGTACAACTTGTAAACCATTTTAAAACATACTTTCTGTTCAGTGAGATTCAATTTGAAATTTGAACTGGTAAAAGTACAACGCTAGCTAAGACTAATTAATAAATATGATAACGAAAGGTTTTCAACATCGTCTCTAGTGTAGTGCTTTATTCAAAGTACTCACTAAAGCGTTTGATTCAGGTGATCCTGCTATATTGATATCTATCTAAACTATCTAGGTGTGGTTTTTCTACTATCTCAAGTGTACTTGTATTATCTTTTCTTTATGACAGATCACAACTGATATGCTATGATGGAATCGAAATCTGAGATTTTAACACTAATGCTTGGTATACGCAAGAGTTAGGTACAGGAACCAATCTTTTTTTTGATTTAGGTACATCAATGATATAACCGCGTCTCTATCTACCTCAAGACTGACGCTATTTGTAGATGATGCAACTGCTTTGGATAGTGCTGAAGGCTTTTCCGTCATCATAACGGCCTTAGATATAGCTCAGACTCAGATATTTGATTGGATGATTGTCAATAGACTCTATGTTCATCTATGACTAAAAGGGCAGAACTATTCAGTAAGTACATTAGTTTCTTGATGCCAGATTTCGTATATCTCTCACTTGGGAATCTCACGCTGACTATGTTGCAAGACACATTTTGAGGGGTATTTCCTTGCACCGTAGTCTTCTTGAGTCGTTATCTACCCATATCCTGCTGTGTGTTTAATATACCATCATACAATCCAGAATTAGTTATGCGTTACTAGCTTGGGGCCACGCTACATCAACTCATAGTATGTTTTGCTTGTAATGAAGAGCCGTTCGTAGGAATGGCATCAGTTATTGGGCTGCTCATTTTTACAATAAACTTCCCTCACCAACGAGGGTATTACCTCTAAAACGCTTTAAACGTATGGTAGAAGACTTGCTGTTGAGGAAAATATATTATGATTTTCACGACTTTCTGAAAGATGGCATGCATCATTATCAATGACTTGACAGTCTAAATAACTTATTAATTGATTTTCTTGTTCAATGTTTGGTTTCTACCTATTATTTCATGTATTATATTATATATCAATATATGAAATTCATTTAATTATTATTATTATTATTGTAAATATGCCAGCTGCTTCGGTCACTACAAATAAATTGTCGAAAATCGTCTTTGGAGTAGTTCTAGTTGCTGTACAAATTGTAGAGCTATACCTACCCATCAGTAGCTCACAAGTATGAAACATAAAATGATGCCATAAGTACCGACTTACATAGCTTGTTGATTGCTGTGCCCAATGCCTTCTTTCGATCTTACCTGAAATAGAAGAAATCATAGTTTAATAAAGTTTTTGAAACTTACAAATTTTACCTCTTTATAATAGTTCTTAGGCCCAGTCATAAGTTGTTACGTAGGTACTCCTTGCAAAAATAATAAGAAAACAAATAATTCTGTTTCTTTACTAAAGCTCCTGCTACTTAGATATGTGCTAATGTTATAATATCAGCTAACACAAAAAAATATTCATCGAAAACAGATCTACTCGGATTTCGCTCTATTATGTTGAATAGAACTACTTTTATATTTGGGCAAACTTTTGGGAAATGGGGCATTTACTTCAAGACTTTTTCCTTGAGTTCAGTTCTTCGGACAGCATCTACGTCCATAAAAATTTGTCGGACAATGGAATCGAAAGAAAAAATATATTTTCTCCAACAATTTTCAAACCAGTACTAAATAACTATGACATCATAGTTCTCTAGTAATGCCAAGCTTCCGTCCGTAAACGTTGTTAAGGAGAAGGTCTTGAACTTAAAGGCCGGTTTTCCCATAATGAAGCCATATGAGCGGATTTCGTTGAATAATTTTAGATCTGTGCCCAAGGATTATAACATTAGTACAGATCTAAGCCCTAAGAGATTTCGCAAAGAAACATACTTATTTTTATTTCCTTAAGTTTTTTGCAAAGAATACCTACCTACCACCAAAGCTCCCTTATGTACTTTATCAAGCTATGCATAGAAAACTCATCGATAAGGAAAGTTTGGTCATCACGCCTTTGTTTGAGTTGGTCTAGAAAATTGATGAACAATTCATCATTCAATCCTTTAGATAATAAAGGAATGATGGTTTTGAAGTTGGTCCCAAACGAGGCCTATCTGCTTTATAATGAAATATAATCTTTTGCATCACTCAAAAATCTGTATAAGTCCTATCCTATATGTTATTAGCAGTAGTGTTACCATTTATAAAGACTCTTCTATACCTTCCAGTGCTTAATCTGATGAGATTTGTATTAAGGTCAATAAAAAATCAGTACGGACATTACATTACATCTCTCAGTACCTAAACTCAAGAAAAATGTAAAGGTTTTATTGTCTAAGAAAGAGCAGTTAAAAGCGACTCAAAATAATGAATGGATATCTGCTAACAAACTTAATTTTTTTTCATGTTTTAGTTTACAATTTTCCAATCCCAAATAAATTTCACAGCTCTGACTAAAGACACAAAACTTATCTAATAGTCTGCGTGTTCTCATTATTCTCATATTCGATAAATAATGTTTTGGGTGAATAATAGCTTCATAGGCGAATAAATTGATTATATTATTGCCTTAAGTATTGTGATACAGATATTTTATTGCCATTTTGGAATAACTAGAGGTGACGTAATCCTTTATCATGGGGACAAAATAGCCATTCTCTGAGCAAGCTCCCACTAGGTATGTGAAAGAGTTATTCACTCACACAAAGTCGTCCAAATATTTTAATCATATGAATCTAATTTCCCCTTACTCTTGGACAATGCTTCCGTGTACGCCGAGTTAAAGAATGAATTTTTTGGTGAAAATAGCTCGTTGATTGTTAAGTTGTATGCTTAAAGTTCTTTTATTCATATGATTCTGGTGTATAAGCAAACTTTGTCCAATACGTCTTAGGAACTTTTCAACTTTAAAATCAATTATGCTAGTAAATGTGATAAGCCAGTACCAATCAAGCGATCAATATTAAATGTGGAAAATCATAAACTTAACGGCTTATTGGATTTTGTATACCATTTAACTTGTTTGATCGAATTATTTTCCATGCGACTCCACAGGGCACACCGACCGACACACACCACCCTCTTAATTCGTTTCGGTGCATAGCCGAGCCGAGAAGGTGGTAGAGGACTGGGTCAAACACAATTTAACTTCAATTTGTATTAAAGTTTCCTCTGTGAACCTTGTAATAATACACTCAATTTAACAATAAACTCCCTTTCCGGTCGAATTTATGCATGGAATCATTCGACGAGTTGTTGTTGTCGGCTTCAACATATCTATGGATGTTCTCTAGGTATGACACATTTTGTATAGGGAGCCAGATACCTCATAACATTGTCTTCTATTAGAGCTATTACCTACCTACAATTAGAATCTATTGGAAAATTTATTCCGTAATGATTTGTACTTTGTCAACTCACATGTTTGAAGAATGATCATGCTTGAAATGATAACCTATTCAAAGCTCTAGACTAAATTTTTACGAAAATAAGAACTCAAATATTTTCGAAATTATGGTTCGAGAATTTGAGGCCACAAATGGATGAGTAGATATATATTTATAGTAATTCGGTTTTTCAGATCATTATACAATTTGACCAGCTCTGACTGAGATTCAACTTGATCAAATCGTTTTTTCTAGTCATACGCTCTGGGAAGATTTTTGTCAACAACTGCTATATTGCTTAAAAAATTAAGCAATGACAACAATTCGGCATCCCGATTAAGTTTATGTTCTTGTAGTTCAAATGGAAAGCAGCATTTTCATATTCATAATATTTGTATGATTTTTTTTCTGTTTTAGATTAGACGAATTACCTAATTATGAGTTCTGATGTATCTGAGAGAATTTTGAAAGAATTAATTATAATTCATGAATGTATATCACTTCAAGGCATTCATACTTCTAATGGAACATATAAAATAAGTAAAAATAACCTGATGTGTCCACTCACACGACTTTCCTACCGCATGCAGTGAATAAAAATCCGTCCGATTAAAACGAACAAGAATGGTTATAGGTATTACAGTTTTTTGCAAGATGAACCCATTAGACAGAATCTGAAGAAATATGTGGAAAATATGGAATTATATTCAAGCATAACTTTTTTGTGCTTTTTCTCACAGATGGCGCTGTATGTGTGTGGTAAAGAGCTCTCAGAAGAATACTTTAGGCAAGTTTAATCAAAATCCTTGAAGTCGTTTTCACGCTATAGGCTTGAGCAAATCACGTTTTTTGGCTATAGCTCAGCACCCAGTGTATACAGGATTCTCATTCAGTGCCACCGGCGAGTGTTAATGGTTCTAAACAAAATAAAAAGAAAGCAACAAAATAAACCGATCCGTTCCCGAGAAAATGATGTCACAGACAGACAGACGGACAGACAGACAAACCAATGGCTATAAATATGTTGACTAGGCTCAGAAAACTCTGAAACGTCAACATTTGTAAAAATCTCGATACCGAAAATTTCACACGATTACAATTATTCTTTCCTTATATATATTTATATGCATAAAAATCAGAAAATCTGAGAATGTTGATTTGTAAATACAATCACACTCATTATCTACCGTTTATAAAGTATTCTATTAGTTTACTTACTCGTTAACCACATTGTTATGTTGTAGCCTATTCATCTTGCAAACCACACTTTAATAGCGTTCTATGCCCATCCTATTCCAAAAAAAAATCATGAATCCACTAACTTGTTCAATAAGAAGAAAGTATAATTTGGAGAAAGAATTTAATATGAAGAAGAATAAGCATGTTATTAATAATATAATTTAATGAAAAATCTTTCGCGTGATAATAACAACATATTTTTGAATTCTTGGCTTCAATTTTTGTTGCTGACCAAAGAAGCTCAAAAATGTGCAAAGAATCTAGTACCTACATGAAATGTTTTATTAATTCATGCTCTAAGACACCTCCTTACCCTACGGTGCTCAACAAATTCAAATTTAAAGCTCTTCTTTAGTAGAATCTCTAATGGCGCTCGTCGGAATTTCATTATTCCCATCCGCAAGAGCAAAGTGGGCGCCGCGGCGGTTTTCCATTTTCCATTATTAATTTGTTGTTTTGTAGGAACATGTCGCAAATCATTATGGTTTAACGAAAGCGCCATCTGGACTTGGACAAGAATACAACATTTAATATAATTATTATATTATAAATTATCGGAAAGACTGAAATGTAAGTCTAACTGAGAGTCAGAAGAGTCTCTTCTGCCTATAACTTTCCGACCACTACTTAATGTAACCTATAGGGAATGTATTGTGATCGTGTAAAATTTCGGTGTCCGGTTTTCGGCACATATATACGTTTCAGAGGCCCTTGAGTATGAAACATATTTTCTGTCTTCTATCTGCCTGTCTTTTTGAGAAAAGGTTAGCTCAGGATGAATCAATTGTGTTGCTTTCTTTTTTGTTTCCTTTAACATCAATAAGGCTTGCTGGTGCTCTTAAGAACGTTTTGCGATTTTGATAAAACCTATCTTAACGCATGCCTATCTGTGAGAAAAAGCTAAAAAAAAATTATGCTAAAATGAATTGCTAAAGTTTCTAACAGGTTATGTTAAGATGACCTGATTAGACGCTTTTCCTACGCTACTATAGTAGCTGTATTACAAATCAACATTCTCAGATTTTCTGATTTTTATATACATACATATAAGGAAACAATGATATTAATTGTGTGAAATTTTCGGTATCGAGATATTTACAGATGTTGACGTTTCAGATTTTTCTAATAAACATATTTTCAGCTATTGGTCTGCCTATCTGTCTCTCCGTCTGTCATTATCTTATTATCTCGGGAACGGATCGGTGTATTTTGTTGCTTTTCATTTTATTTTGTTTTGTACCAATATCACTCGCCGGTGGCACTGAATGAGAATCCTGTATACACTGGGTGTTGAGCTATAG
Source organism: Crioceris asparagi (assembly GCA_958507055.1). NCBI lineage: Eukaryota > Metazoa > Arthropoda > Insecta > Coleoptera > Chrysomelidae > Crioceris > Crioceris asparagi. The sequence goes on along the minus strand of OY293827.1, from coordinate 70,359,856 downwards.
CCAAAAAAACGTGATTTGCTCAAGACTATAGCGCGAAAACGGCTCTAAGAATTTTCATTAAACAGTATTCTTCTGAAAGCCCTTTACCATCCACACAGCGCCATCTCTAAGAAAAAACACAAAAAACAACAACAACAAAGGTTATGCTTGAATTAAATTCCATATTTGCCACATGTTTCTTCAGATTCTAGCTAAACGTTTCATCTTGCGAAAAAATGTTACATGACCATTGTTGTTTGTCTTGACATGCTGAAAAAAATGAGCAAAATTCGACCAGATAATTTTTACTTTACTACAGCTATTATCGTCGCTATGTAAGGAAAGTATTGTAATCGTGTAAACCTTTTCATTCTCTGGAATTTGTCTGCGAGCGGTAGGAATGTCATGTGAGTGGGCACACCAGATTTTTATTCGATGTAAGTTAGTTGAGAGTTGTTGGAAAGTCGTGTGAATAGTCTTACGAGATATTTCTTTTAATATCTTTAATTTTGAATGTTTCGTATTTGATAATGACTCAATTAGTCCTATTCCCCAAATATAAAATTTATTAGTCATTAATCGAAGAAAAATTATAATCTAAATAATAACAAGAGCGAACAGTGATTATAAATTATGGAAGAATACATAAAATGGAATTTTTACTTCCACTATTTCATGGTACTTGGGCCCAGACCTAATTATTTATATATTAATAGAAAACTAGTCCTTGTATATCGCTTCAGCATGTTGAGTAGAAAAACTTTTTTCTTTGTGTAGATTCTGGGAAATGGAGCGTTTTCCTTAAAGACTTTTCCCTTGACTTTGGGGTTACGGACAGCATCTATGCTATCGAAAAAAATAATTCTCAACTAACTCTGATATGGCTTGGTGGTACTAGATATCTAGGTCTATAACTCAGTAACACTGCAAAGTTATGACATCAAAGTTATTTAGTTTCGCCAAGCTCATCGTTTGAGAATTGATTGAGAAAATAAAAACATTTTCTTCCAAATAAATTTTCAAAGCACAGATAGGTAGGTACCTAAAATCAGGGAATACTATTGAAGGAGAACGCCCCATTTCCCACAATTTTCGCAAAAAGCATTATCCTACTCAACATAATGAAGCGATATACGATGTGTTAAAAGAGCGGTTCTCGATGAATAATTTTATGTCAGGAAGCTTACTTCCGACATTATCGAGTACTGAATTAATCGAATTCAACCCCAAAATAGATGACAATCGTTACACAACACGATGGAGGATGCAATACGACCAAGTTATTAATTATCTATTAAAAATATACTTCATTCGTTGTAGATAAAGCCAGAAAATTCCAAAAAGGCCTGATTTCAATGAATATCAATTCAAGGTAATTAATTTATATTATAAAACTTAAGAATAAATCAATTAGGAATTTTATCATGCAGTAGCCGGAAGTTTAAGTAGGTACGTTTGAATGTAGAACGTCAAAAAATAGGTACACGTAAATTTTATTGCAAAGATGACAATAATTAAACAGATTGATAACAAATAATATTTCGACAATGCAACCAAACTATGTTTATTTATATAATATTTTAATATGTATCCAATTATGAGAAATGTTGATAGCTTCTTTGAAAGTCTGACTAAGGTATTTCGAGATCATAGTTCAGATAGAGCTGTCGAAAAACTCGACTCATGTATGCTGATTCAAACAATAGCTTTTATCATTTCACTACGAGCAGATATCATACATTATTTTGACATCTTTAATAATTTTTAATTTGCTTTTGCTAGCCTTTTTTCACATATACAAAAATAATATTCAGCTCAAGTTTTGAATTCCACAAACATCAATCTGAAGTCTGCATCACTTACTTGGTATTCGCAAAAACAGCCACCCCTTTTCTTGTTTCCGCAAAATGTCGCCGTCTTTTCTCGATTCTGAATTTTTATTGCCCACTCCTCTTCTGCGTTTGCCTGATCGTGTTGTTCTCTTCAACTGTCTCCCTACTAAATGGTAATGACATTGTTTTTAGAAATAGCTGAGCACCGCTACTTTTGAATAACATTCACTGTTGTAAAGTGATTTAGGATTTTCCTCTTTGGTTTTGCAAGGAAATTTGCGTACGATTTGTAGCAGAGTTGTGGTTGCCCTTTCATTTCACTACTTTAATATGGCCCGTTACGTTATCGGTAGCAGGGTGTTATTATGAGTTTAACTCGAAGACGATTAAGGACATAAGGGTTGATATGATGCAAATAATCATACTGTGGCTTTCTTTAGACGACAATAAGCCATAGGGAGATCGTAATATATGAAATACTAGCCTTAGCCGGATACTTCTTTGCGGAAAATCAAATGGATATTTTATGTACATATATGATCTTCCTTCATATAGTTTGGTATATATCTAGGTATCTGTACGGAATATTAACAAATATGGAAGTTAACGCAGAAGAAAGAGAATATTATACAAATACAATTGACTTCAATATAAAGGATATATATATAATGGAGGACGATTGCATTATTTTGATATATCTTTTAGGATTAATCATCGTAATCCATGTGATCAGCAGACAGATTTTTTGACAACTTGATTAAAAAAAAAAACTTTATTGGAATATATTGTACCTATATACATATTAACCACTCCCAAGACTATCATTTGTGAAAAATAATAAAATATGAAATGAATAGACTTTCATTGAAGCGTTTAATTATTAATACGTGAAGTGAGTTTTTTGGATACCATTTTAAAAATAATGCATACTTAAGCTTCATATGGCGAAGGTATGCCGGAAGCTAAACTTAATTCTTTATGGCTATGTGTTACATATATATATATATTAAATTAAATAAAGTAAATCTACATTGGCAAACCAAACCAACATATATATATATATATATATATATATATATATATATATATATATATATATATATATATATATATATATATATATATATATATATATATATATATATATATATATATATATAGATATATAAGATATGAATATAAATACTCTGGTGGTATACTGACAACGCATTTGCCTTCCGTTTAGATGATGGGTTCAATTTTTAGCCAGCACATTTTTTTGATAAATAAAATACAAAGCATTATATCCATTTATTATAGAAGAATCTCCTTTGACAGAAGAGCCTGAAGAGTGTTCTAAAATAAATTTAATAAATTATGTTTTCGATTGCCTTCTGCCTATTTTCTCATAGTCATTCTGTAATATCACAAGCTCAACATCTATTACTAAATAAAAACTATCTATAAAATATCTCTATCTAATTATTTAGAGAATTCATTGTTACGGCAACAACGGAGAATCCGAGGACGTGCCTGTAGATGGAATCCCAGACTCACAGACTGAGAGGGCTCTGCCTCAAGACTGGAGCAGATCAAGACCTAGGACACCAGTCATATTCATAAACAATAGTAGTTTGGTACTAATTTAGTTTGATAATAAATCTGTTACGTTTGATATTGTATTTTCCAGAGTAACTAATAAACAAATTTAACTAGTACCGAACCTATTTAAAGGTCAAGATGTCCATTTACAAAGATATTGAGATGGTAGCTCACTCGACAAAAGAGATCCACACACTATAGTTGGCTCCATTCAAAAATAAGATGGTTATTGCATAGAAACTGAATAGATCATTGTGGAAACGTAGGCTCGTAGGAAGAAATAATACTGTAGAAATCAGAGGAGATATAGGATATGGCAGATGATTACTGGGACATGCGAGAGAGTTCACTGATTTCTCGAAAGTTGGCCGTGATGATCTTGTTACCAGATAAAGTCAGAAGGGCAACCAAGTCATTCAGTTCATTCAAGTTCCCATTCGTGAAGGATAGGTATATAGCCTGTTCTATTAGAAAGACGGGGCATGTGGTTATGAAATCCATCACGTCATTTGGCCAAACACCTTTAAATCTCTAAACCTAGTGTTTCAGTAGCGTATCATTCACGTTATAGTAAGCGGGCTATTTTTTAATGAAATGTGTTGAAGTGTTTAAAATGTTTATATATTATAAGGAATGCTCACACATTTACTGTTTCATGGAATTGTGAATATTATTTTTGATAAAATCATACAAGTCTTGTGTGGCAACCTAACTAAAATTTCGATAAACGGCGGCGTTTACTTTGACTACTCTTGTGTTCCATATTTCTCAAAAACTCACAACTCAACTGAAAACTACAAGAATTTACCGCTCCGATACCCGTAAGAAATAAATAAATTGCTAGATAAATACTTCAATATAAATAATAAAAGATGACGACTTTATGTACATATACATATGTATATTTGGAGATAAATAGTAAATATGCACTTATATATGTAGATCATTTTTGAATAAAAATAAGTTGTTAACAGACTTGAAATATGGTATGCATTTTGTTCGAATATAGATATAGGAAAAAACTTACACTCACGTGCAATCTGGCGGGCATTAGCTCAAGTATGTGTTCAAACGGATGATGGAGGAAAAAGATGTGTTTCTGTGCGTTATAAATGTGTTTTTGAATTAATTACTTAACAACTTTTTTCTTTTCACTGAACTTGTATGTGCCCTAATATTTGTAATTTTAATGTAGTTATGAATAGTTTAAATAAGAAACAAACACAAAGATCATTCATACAACATCTTTTGTAAGAACTTGTAACTAAAGACTTATTTAAATACCTAATGACAGGTTATGAAATTCTTCCTGTTTGTGTTTAAATTAATCTAAATTCACAAATGTAAAATGATTAATTATTTAAGTAAGAGGAATCGTATACGACGGTGGTCAAATTATAAAGGGTAATTTTGAAATGATATCGTGTGAATATGGGTTGAGTTCTTGCTAGCTGTCAGATACCGCTAATTTGCTCCGCTAGCAGGTGTCTGTTGTAGACACGGTCAATGCCATTTCAGATAACGACATGCCATCTCACTTTCAAAGGCATACTCAGGAAGAATATTGTTTTTGATCGCTCAATATATATTGTTTCAAAAAACAGTAGCCTTGCTTCATCCTCATATAACGTTTTCCGTACACCACTGGAAGTCCTAGATGATCACTGAAACGTCATCACCATTTCCAAGAATTTAGTGCCTACAATTTTCAAACTCGGATTCAAAAAGAAAATTACCCACCCGAAAGGATGCACAAAGGATGGGGGAATATAAAACGTACTTATTTAAGATTGAATTGAAAACCAGAAGAAACTACAGATGTAGATGAAATGACTGTGACCACTGAGAACCAAAAACAAACTATGGAGGTAGACTTACCTAAAAATAATAGTAAGGCGAGGATTGTGTTTTTACGTACAAAAAATATATACCTAACCAATTTGGGTATCAAGTGCCAAAAATGCCAGAATACATTTCACGTACCTAACATGTCTGAATGAAAAAAAACTGATTTCTTCCTGTGTCAAAAGTGCAATAAATAGTTTTAGATGTTAAATTTACTCAAAATGTGTAATTGTCTCTTTTGAATATAGTATATAAAAATGACCAATTTTTTTATTTACCCATCCTCTCCACCATTCTTTAGTGTGCCAATCATTAGAGTGCCAACGTAAGAGCAACAATTTTTGCGTGCCAATCATTGGTGCTTTTGGCCTGCCAATTATTAGCATTTAGGTGCCAATGACTGGAAAACCACAATATTCAGAAAAGAGTGTGTTTTCCAAAAATTCATGATTAACTAACATTTTAAAAGGATTTTTTCAGTTACTACAAGGATTGGGAAACGACATAATGGCAGATTCGTTGCTGAAATGTTCGTTTTCTGATTTTAATAAAGAATTAATTGTAATAGTGTCCTTAAAGTGCAATAATTGGGTGTTTTACTCAAACCTTAAGCATAGACCGACTGGTGGCTCGGACCAAGCCCACCTGAATTCAAATTTAGTAAAATTTAGTATAGTAGAAGCAGAATTGCCAACTGTTGTATGTATCGGCACGATATTAATCTCAAATTTATATTGGTGCATATCTAACATCAAAATACATGAAAACAATTGAGTGTCTGATTTACTCAGTAGGAATTCTCTTGAAATTCTAACTTTGACATAAAGAGAATAATAGTAGTGCTTTACTTTTTCGTAAGTTGATTTGAACAGTGTCAGTATCATTCTTGAACTTTCCTTAAATGTAAACGTCTAATAGGCGAGTTAATCAGTTTGAATGTTATTCTAGATCAAATTATCATGAACCATTTTTACCATCATATTTACTAACAACAGCTCTGACAGCGACTATGTGAACATGAACATATTTCATGAGGTAACACGACCTCATTTCTCGACGCTTCATAAATTACAGATAATGAACTCTTCTACGGACTCCTGCTTGAGACACACACACACTGGGGTCTCGATTATGAAACATTAACTACCACCACCTAGCTAGCTCTAACGTTCTAGAGATGTCGACAATCTTGTCATCGTATGCGGCCGCTAATTTTATCTCCATATAAATAATTGCTTGCACGACTTAATTTCTAATCTATATTAATTCATTCAACTAATATTCGGTTTCAGTGTATTACAATCATAAACAATAACAATTTAGTAAATGTCTACTTATATAAAGACAAAACTATATCAGGGAGAAAAAATGCAGTAAGTAAAAATGTAACCTAAGGGCTTCCTGTATTAAAAGAAGGATTTTATAGTAGGTATAAATTTTATAGTTTAAATCATGAGCTCTTACTGCAGTTTTTCAATCAGCTTTCTGTAGTGCTGAATCTTAATCCGTGGTTTCTCACCAGCCTTTCGGGAAGGAAAATTCAAAAGAATGCAGAAGAAGGTAAATATAATAATTCTCTATGTTATTTTGCTCACAACACTATAACTATAAATTTATCGTAAGTAAATCATGTATTCAAAACATATTATGATAAAAATAAAAAAAAAAATAAAAATAAAATAAAACTAAAATTTGAAATATTATTTAAATATTATCATATTTTATTTAAATAACGACAAATACAACAGAGAATAAAAAAATGCTCGTAGGTAAAAACCCATTCATGATAAAAAAATATATACTTGAACAATATCCTAAGTAAGACGAAGAGGAAACACAAAGTCTTCTCCACAGTTTATTCTTAAAGGTCAATTATTGAGACATGTTTCGATATTGTACAATCTCATTTTCAATCAAAAATTTCAAAGTTATGGAGATGAAAATGAAAATTTTTAAGAAAAAGGAAAAACTAGAAAAACGATCCCAAACTTAATATCCCATTATAAAAATAAAATAAAGTCAAATTATAAAACAAAAAACGAAATTCCACGTCACATTTTCTGAAGTCTGATTGCTGAGTCTGAGTTGTTTTTTGTTTTAGCATTTGACTTTATTTTATTTTTATTTTTAAAATGGGATAATTTATTTCTTTTTCAAGTATTAATTTTAATTTTGCATTGGTTTGGGATCGTTTTTCTAGTTTTTCCTTTTTCTTAACAATTTTCATGTTTCCATCTCCATAACTTTCAACTTTTTGATTGAAAATTGAGTTTATACAATCTCAAAACATGTCTCAATAGTTAACCTTTAAGAATAAACTGTGGAGAAGACTTTGTGATTCTTTTTCGTCTTACCACTTCACTCCACTTCGAGAATGGACTTCTACAACCATTAATATTCTGAGTGATGGCACTTACAACTGCAGATGTTAATACACTTTTTATTGTAATAAAGGAAATAGATCCTTCTGCAGAGTCGGATATGCCGTTCTAAGTGATATTCTTTGTCGTTCTTATCGCCAATATTGTTGTCTATTAAGACAAATGAAACTTGCTTCTACTAAAATGAATTCGTAAAATTCCAGTCTTTGTTGCTAATTTGCAAAATCCATCATGAATAGATTGACAAACTCCCATTACATTTCGTGGTGCTATTCTGCCACGATCTGGTATTCGTAAAAGGGCTGGTTTGAAGCTTTCATCTGATTGTGCAAAAATCAAATTGTCTTGTACTTGCAAACCTTTGTTAGTGTTTTAACGATTCGTAAATATATCGCAGGAACGGTGGCAAAGAAAACATTGAAATTCTGATTCAAATTTGTTTCTTAAATTTAAAATACCGCAACAGCAAGAATTTTAAAATTGAATTTTGATGAGTTTTCCATAGTGGCGATAGGTTTCTGACATCTCATACATAACGAGCCTTCATTGTGGTTCAGAAATATGCTTTCAATTTCTGTATTCACTGTAGAAGTTTGCACTTCATCGGACATTCAACATTCACAAAATTTTTGAAATATGTTAATAGTCTCTCTGGTAACGTTGGCATTTTTTTCTGCAACTCTTCTTCTAATGCATTAACAAAGTGCACACCGAGGTGCACACGTTATAAGAAAACCTCCAGCCTAAAATTAATTGAATTTGACCTACTTTTATGTCGTTTGTGACCTGTAGAAAAATGTGCCTGGTGAATTACATATAACGTTTTTTTATTACATTTTCTAGATCAATAATATTTATTATTTCATCAAAGCGCTTTATTCATCTGTATTTGGCTATTGAGCGTAACAACAATATTATGGACTCGCCTTTTGAATGCATTTTAACCAAATTATTACTTATTTTAATTGACTGTATTTTTTTAACTAAACAGGTTATATAGGAAACATAAAAAACAAAAGCTATACAAGTTATCTAACTCACAATCTCCTCTTAAGCCAAGATCTGTAGGTACAGTGCTCTTAAAACTTTCTTATAATATGTTATTGACCAAAAGAACCAGAGAATGACATCTCTATATTATAAATTCTCAAGATGTTCGTTAAGGCTTATCTTCAAAAGAGCTCAACCGATGTTAGTGAAATTTTGTGAATGTCTATTGCTTAGTCTCATACTCACACTTTTATATCTGAACAAATAAATATAAATAAGTGCCCGTCTGTGATTTTGTAATAGAATTTGTTGACCGAATACTTTTCAACAGTGGGTTAACGTGATCACATTCTCATGATTCTTTTCATTAGAAGGAGTAATATTGAGAGTTGGTCCCATTAAAGAAAAATCGATATTCAACATGCACTTGTTCTCAAAAACTACTCCCAAAGGGCTGAATGGGCCAGTTTTGTTCGAGAATCTAAAATTTTAGACGAAAAAACTAGAGAAGAGATTATATGTATTAATATTTGAATTAGATATTTAAAAAAATAAAACGATTTCCGAGTTTAATCAGTGGTAAAGTCTGAAATATGTGTATTTCGGCTATATTTTGAAATCTCTGAATGAGTGTAAGCAAAGTGTTATCTTCTCTGGTGAACGACAAAAAATACAAAATAATATTACTTCTATTGGTGCTAAAACTTTTGGAGTTGGTGCCAGAATTCTTCTATCTAGCTGCAACCGCACAACTTCAAAAGTACCAGCACAAATAGAATTAACATCATTTTGTATTTTTCATTGCACCAAATAATAAAGTCAGTCATTTCTTTTTTTGAATTTCAGTTCATAGGGCTATTTGAATTTCAACGCAACAGAAACAACCATTATTGTGTGTTTAGTTGTTTGTCTGAGTTGTGACCATTTGTCAAGTTTCATAGCAAAACACCTGTCGGCTTGTGAAATTAGAATGTTGATCTGTGGTGGTAGCATAATTCTAGATTATTATTAAATATTGGATTTTGTACAGGTTTTCTAGAATTTTTTCACGGTCGAAGGTATTAATATTGAAGAACGAAAACCGAAACTGTTCCAATCCAGGTAATTGATGTACCGAGTGATTCAATAGGGGTAACGAGGTATTGTATCTCAGGAACTAATAGTCGTAGAAATTTGAGAAGAAAAGCCTTCAGAGGAAATCGACCTAGGAAAATTGCTGAAAACATTTTTTAAATTCATTCATGAATACTTTTATATATGTTAATGACACCATAATGGTCCATCTTTCTGATATAGGAGTTTTTACTGTAGGACGTAAAATAAAGGCGGGAGGAGATGCTAAACATTTTGGACTATAAGTGTCTATAACTTAAGTTAGATTTAACGGAATTTTGTTTACTAGGTCTGGCTTAAGAAAGGAAGGTTTGGTGAATATAATAAAAAAACATCCTTGCCATTCTGGTTCTTGCCGCCCTTGGTAGGTGTTGTGTTTTATAAAGATAACCGTTTTTTAAATTTTGCTCGAAATCGCAAATGGAACAGTATGAATATTTTATTAGATTCGGAAAGTAGATCAAATATGCAACACAATATTTCCAAACGGCATGACCAAATCTTCATTCGTATAAAGTTATCGCTTAAAGAATATTTTAATAACGAATTTATTAACAAAACAAAATAGGTAATTGAGTTTTTAAATATTTTTTTTAATTTCGTATTCCAGCATGCGATGAACACATAAAAAACTGTTTAAAACTTCGTTCTCAATTTAGTTTAATCACAACAATAATGAGATAACATAAAAAAAGAAAACAATAATTGTAACAAATGACCACTATTAAATAAATTTTAAAAAGTTTTACGTTTTAAATATTCAAAATGTCCACCGTTATTGGCCACTCATAAGTTAAGACTTTCAGTGCTGGATAATAAAAAACTTAAATTTTGGCAGCGGTCTTTATAAACTAGATCTTTAAGCCTACCCCATAAATAAAAATCCAGTACCGTAAGGTCGGGAGACCTCGCTGGCAATGGAAAAATGCTACTCCTACCTATACATTTATCCCGAAACTATTGTATTTAAAAATGTTTGAACATTTCGAGCATAATGGGCTGGGCATCTATCCTGTTGGAACCACATCTTCATTCTGTCCTCCAGAGGAATATCTTCTAACAGTATTGGTAACACTTTTCTCAAAAATTATAGATAATTTAAACCATTTAGAGGATGATCAAAAATTATGACCCAATAATACTTCCACCCAAAATCTACAAATTCACGCTCCATCGATTTTGTAATTGAACTTCTCTTAATCAGTGAGGATTTGTTCCTGACCAATAATGTTATGAGTATCCAATTTCTCCGGAAAAAGTGGCCTCGTCCATCCATAATATATGGGATAAAAATTTCGGTTTTCGTTAATCATTCCCAACAGCCAATAATAAAAGTCCAATCGATGGTCGAAATCGACTGGTTTTAATTCCTGATGTAAACTTACATGGTACAGATTTAATTTATTTTCTTTTAATATATGTTCAATTGAGGAATATGTCAATCCGATAGCTCTTAACAAATCTCTAATGCTTAAATGAAGGTCGGCATTAATATAAGCTGAGACATTTACAAAGTTGGGCATTAACTCATTAATCCGTTATTCGGCAATTAACTAAGTTAACAATCTGCTGAATGGATTAACTTTCAAGTTAACTTCAAAAAATGTTAACGCTCTTGTTAACTTTCGTTATCTTTAATCCGAGTCCATTTGTTGACCTGATTTCGTTTTGTTTGTTTGAATTACGCGCCCGCGCTACGAAGAAGGGGATGATTTTTACAGCACTGTTACTCAGTCTGAAGAAAATAGAGGCTAAAAATCTCAGAATTTGGTATTAACTTGGCTAGACACGAAGTCAAAATAATCTTTTACGGATGCTACCTTTCTAGGTAACCAGTGTTAATAAATCATTTTATTAAATATAACACTGCTATCCCATCTAGTGCTGCAGTAGAACGTCTTTTTTCTACGGACAAAGATATTTTACGGGCTAAACTATCATCGCTGTCGGATGTCAATTTTAATATGCTAATTTGTATGAAGGGGAGCATGCACCTAAATTACCAAATGCAAAATTACGATCAATAATAGCCTTATTTCTACCTACTTTATAATCGAAATAAATAAATGTGTGTTTAATTCTGCCCAAAAGCAGTATAAGTTTTTAATTGTGAACTTCAACATGCGTTCAATTTTCGGGAATTAACCGCTCTAGCGATTATCGAAGTTAATTTTTCAACAAACGAATTAACGAAGTTAACTTTTGGATTAACGTTGCCCACCTATGCACATTTATAATAATAAATTTCTTGCTCTATTTGGGGCTGCGACTGTCTGTACATGTCTGGTCTCCTTCAATTGCTTAGCTAATCTTTCGAAAACACTTGTTGAATGATGACGTCGTGCAGAATATCTAAATGCGTATTCTTTTTTAGCAATAGCAGCATTTTGCAAGGTTTTGAAATAAACTGCCAACATATCAAAGGCATACTTGTCGTATACGGCATTTTTAAAACTTTAATTAGGCATTTTACAAATTTAAATCTTAAAGAATAAACTATCTATTTGCGTAAAATCACCGTTTCCATAGAAACTGCCTACCAATTCGATATTTTTGAATTTTTATACCTACTCACAAGGGACAAAGACGAGCTTTTGATTTTTGTCTGAATTATAAATAGGTAATTTGGAAATAAAATGAAAATCCTATTTTGGATAAAAGTTTTTTTTATTTGTCTATGGCATGCTTAACTACGAAACTTGAAAAAAACAAATTGATTCAGAAAATGAGTGCTTCAAATACCCTAGTTTGCATACATATGTTAACGTTAGTGTGCCTTATTTGGTAAAGGTCAGGTGTGATCGACGAAGCGAGCTCGAAACCCGGTGGAAGCTGTTTTTTTTTTCAGGTTTCGATCTTGAAATGTGCCAATTTCATATCGCTATTTTGTGTGAGGTCACTTTATAAACCCGTTCCCTAGCGAGGGCGGCAAGAACCAGAATGGCATGGATGGTTTTATATTATATTCAACATATGTTCCTTTTTCGAACCAAGGTCTGGTTCAAGGTTAACAAAATTACGTTAAGTCATACTTAAGATTAGAGAATTATATTCCAAAAAGTTTAGCATCCACTCCCTCTTTTATTTTACGTCCTTCAGTAAAAAATCATATATCAAAAAGATGGACCATTATGGTGGCATTAACGTGAGAGTATTCATATCTAAACATTTATTGGAAATTTTTCTAGAAGATCGCATTTTTAATACGATCCATGCTATTACGCCCCCAAGCGGTGGACATATGGATTTAAAAAATATTTCCAGCAATTTTCCTTGGTTGATTTCCTCTGAAGGATTTTTTCCCAAACTTCTACGACTATTATTGATTCCATAGATACAGTACCTCGTCACCCTTATTGAATCACGCGGTAAAGTGTGACCAATGACGTCATAATCTGGAAACTAACATATTATCTGTCTTATGAAAAAAGTTAGTCTTGATAAAAAGTTTTGCATGACCTTAAACCCAAAACGTAATAATCAGATAATTTTTTTTTGCAGTCATATAAGTGTTTTGACGAAAAATGTAAAATTTGTTCAGAAATAAGGTATCTACCAGTATTTTTTACAATATTGGCTATTTTGAAAAAACTGATCCTAATCCATTATGATTCATGTACCATGAACCCATTTTTTACTCACTTTTCTTTGCATTAGCGTTGATAATTTATATTTGCAGGTCGACATTCAATATAGGATGTACCTACTGACAAATTCTGAGCAGATTGAATGTCGATCTATAGACAAACATTAGTTCAAATGCATAGAAGAATTAAAATAAATATCTGAAATAACAAAATAGGACTAACTCTAGTATTTGATTTTGCTTTCTGTTCTGCTAGGTAGAGTTGGTTTTTAATTTCAATTGCAAATGGGTGGGTAGGATAGATTTGTTGAACTTAGCGAATCGGTCAGGATCAGAAAATTCCGTTCATCATGTGAGTTGATTAGGATAGTCGCACGATAAAAGGCATACAATTCACCAGTAAAAACAGAACTATATGTGGGTAATCTAAATTGAAGGTGTTCATCAAGACCTTTGACTGCTGCTCCTGTTCCTTAGGAAGTTTTGGAGGCATCAGTGTAAAGTATGGTATAATCCTTGTGGTTCTCTAGTATGCTTTCAAGGTTATTTTTGATGATTGTTTGGTTGGTGGATTGTTTAAGTAAATTGGTGAGGTCCGTGAGGCATATTGGTTTTGTTAGATTCCATGGGGGAAATGAGGTAAGGATTATGGGGAGAAAATCTGGAAGGGTATTGTTTAGTTTGCTGGAGAAGACTCTGACCCTCTCATAGAAAACTTTTGCAGATCTCGGTTTGTTGTCGAATAATTTTCTAAATTTATCCGTTATGGTATTTCCATAGGTGGGATGTCTTGGTTCGCCTTTATTTTTGCAGCATATGCTAAGCTAAGGAATGTTCTTCTATTTCCTAAGGAAGGTTCGCTGGTTTCACTATATAAGCTTTCAACTGGAGTGGTTCGAAATGCCCCAATGGCAATACATATCGCCTAGTTATGTATTGTATCTAGTTTTGCCAGCAATTATTTATTCGCTGAGGCATATGCCGTAGTCCAATTTTGATCGAATAAGCGTTCTGTATAACATGAGTATTGTTTAGCGGTCCTAGCCCCATTCTTTGTTTGCCAAGGTTTTAAGTAGGTTCAGTCTCTGATAGCACGAGGAGAACAGGGATTTTATGTGTTCTTTCCAATATAGTTTTTGATTGAATTGTCATACCCAAGAATAATATCGATGTTTCGTATTTCAGGTTTTGATTGTTTAGCTTGAGATGAGGAATGTTGTTGGATTTACGCTTGCTGAAAAGGATGCAGCGGGTCTTCGGAGCTGAGAAGCTGAAACCAGATTTTTTTGACCAAAGTTCTAGATCTAGTTCTAGATGGCATGCAAGTTGTTGATGTTTTTGGTTTTGCATGTTATAACAAGATCAGCGTAGAGGCGTCCTTTCATGGGTGGTTTGAGATTTTGTAGGATGTCATTGATAGCAACGATAAAGGGAGTGGGACTTAAAACTGAGCCCTGGAGTATTCCATTTTCAAGAGTCTTTTCGCTTGATAAGGTTGCATTTGCTTTGACCTTGAAGATGCTATTCCTTAGAAAATTTATGATGAAAGACAGACAGTTTCCTTTAATGCTCCAAGTTTGTGGTTTACGGATGATGCGATCTCTGGAGGCTATATCAAATGCTCTTTTTATGTCGAAGAATATGCCCAGGCAGTATTGTATCAAAGCAAATGCTTCGTGGATGTCACTTTCCAAGTCTAAGATGTTATTGTTAGATTGTTGATCTATTCTGCCTGAATCCACATTGTTCTGGTATTATTAAGTTGTGTTTTTCTATGATCCATAATAACCTCTTATTTATATTTTTTCCAGTAATTTGCACATTGCGCAAGTTAATGATATAGGCATGTATGATTCGGGGTCGAGTTTGGATTTTTCAGATTTTAGTATGGGTATTATTATGGATTTTGACCTTATTGCTGGAAATTTATGGCCAGTCCATATCTCGTTGAAGAGTTTGAGCAGATGCTCGTGAGCACTTCGGGGAAGATTTTTCAGGAATGTAGCTGGAATGTTGTCCGGTCCTGGGCTAGTATCATTAAGAGAATGTAGTGCCTCCTCGTGTTCAATTTTGGAGAGGTGTAAGTTCAGGATATGTTTTTCGTTATCGCCGATTTTATTGCCTTCTGTTACTTCGATTGTCTGGTTAGCATGTATGGCTTCTCTGTCATCTAAGCGTGATCTATCGTTGCAATTCCTTGCCAGCTTTTCTGCAATTCCAAAATCATCAGTAATAATATTATCAGATGTTCGATGTAGGTTTATATTATTGCTAGTGTGCAGCTCTGAGACTTCCTTAACATTTTTCCAAACCTCAGTCATTGGTGTAGACCTATTAATGGTTGATATGAATTTTCTCCAAGATTGTCGTTTGGAGTTTTTTACTATTAATCTAGATTTAGCCCTGAGTTCCATAAATTTTAGTTGATTTTCTATGGATCGGTTTCTTTTGTATTTATTGAAGGCCCTTTTGGTGGCTTTTATTGACCCCCATTCTTTGTTCCACCATGGCACAGGTTTGTGTTGAGTGATATTTCGTGTTTTCTTTATTGATATTTCAGCAGCTTCTATGATAAAACTTAGAAAGATATGGAAGGATTCATCTATATTCGCGGTGTATTCACAGGAGTTCATTTTTGTGCAAATTATTTTTGAGTATTTATACCAGTCTGCAGTTTTTATATTCCATTTAGGAGAATGGGAGTAATTATTAGGAATAGCTCATAGTTGTTGATTACTAAGGGGTAAGTATAATCTAGTCTGTTCCACGATAATTTCGGTAGAGTGTTAGGATCACAGAAAGTAAGGTCAAGGGGAGCCGATTCTCCAGATTGAACGTTGAATCTTGTAGGTCTTCCGACATTCAAAATAGATAAATTGAGTTGCTCTAAAATTTCTTCAACTATTCGTCCTCTTGAGTCGATATGGGATGATCCCCATGCAAAGTTATAAGCGTTGAAGTCACCAGTTATGATTCGAGGCTCTGGAATTTGATCGAGTAAATTCACTAATTCTTGTTTTTCTATAGTTTCTCCTGGAGGTAAGTACATACTACATTTATTTAAAGGAGTTTTTCCTTCTATCATCACTGCTATAGCTTCGATATTACTATCAATTGGTATCAGGTCTGCAGCTAAGGAGTTCTTTACCAGAATTGCGACACCACCACTTGCTCTTTGACAGTTATTCCTGTTTTTTCAAAAATTTCGGAAATTTCTTAAAACTGACTCATTTTCATGTTTAAAGTTTGTTTCTTGAAGACAGATAATGTATGTTTTTTGTTCTGACATTAGAGTCTGAAGCATTGGAAGATCGTTATAGTAGCCATTGATGTTCCACTGCAGTATGGACGAGAAGCAATGTTGGGCGCTTAAATAGCTGAAAGTTAGTTCTGGAATTTAGGTATAGTTTTTGTTCGAATTAGAAGGAGATTTCCTGTGACGAGTCACTTTCGAGATCGGAGTGGTTATCATCTTGGTCTATTTGTAGATGCATTAGTAATTTCTTTCTCAGTTTGGTGCATCTGCCTTTTATAGATCTTTCTAAGTATTGGATAGATTTTATTTAGCATGTCTATTAGGGCGGTGAAGTCTGTTGTATAGGTTTTCATTATTGTCGAATAGATCTGTAATTTGTGGGAAGTAGAGAATAAATGAAGGTGAGTGGATGGTGATAAACTCTTTTGTTGACTCAGCTAGCTTATCGGCAGAGATAAAGCTTCTGTTAGCTTTGTGCTTTCTGTTGGTTGATCTTTTGTCTATTGGTTTAATGAAAGGATCTGGAAGCGATGAGTCATGACTTTCGGGCTGGATATTAGCTGTTGTGGGAGGGTTGATAATTTCTTCGAAAGTTCGTTTGTTTTTGGATGGTGTGCTTTCCTCCAATTCTTTCTCGGGCTCAGATGACATAGTTGGTTCGGAGTTGTTTTCTTGAGTATTTGTGCTTGGTATAGAAAGAGAAGGGGTTTTACACTGTGTCGCCGTATGGCCTTGTTTCTTGCAAGAAAAACATTTAAGGTTGTCCTGTGTCAGGAATATTCGATATGATGTGTCGTCAAAGTTCACAACTAGAGACTCAGGAATTGAACATTGTTCGGGATCAATGAAAACTTGTCGTCTTAAGCTGTATATGTGACTATATTCTGGGAGCGGTGAGCTAATTCTAAGGAAAGTAATAGGGGAGAGGAGTTTAAGGCCGAGTTTTTATAGTTCTTTGGTAAGTGTTTTGTTAGGAATGGTATCAAATAATCCTGTAATCGTGCTCCCTCTATAGAGGAAATGATAATGGCTTGGTCTTTAGATGGATGTTGATAGTGTGTCAGAGCCACGGAATATGTTTTATTAGTATTGTTTTCATTTTGAGAGCTCCTGTAGTCAGAAGTCTCAGGTACTTTTTCTGCCATCGTCATGCTAAGTGAATACTGACTGCGGACCTGTCCTCCTAGAGGTCATATCGTGGATCAGCTGATATCGAATTGTGTTGATGTTCATATTTGGTTTGAAGATTATGAGAGTCGTACAGTTCGTTATAATTAAAAAATCAACAACTAAAGATTAATTGAAATGGTTTACACTTACAGAGCATGGAGCACAGGAGATGTTCTATATCTATCTATATCTTTGTAAGTACTCCTCAAAAGAAATTGATTTTCACAAAAAAACTGTTGATTTAATCAAAACAACAATATAACCCGTTTGATTGTATACACTGTCAACTCAATTAAACAATCTCATATTTATTGAAAACAATTTGACTGAATTCAAGTTAGAACCAGATTTTGGAATTTAATACAATGATAAACATGCTTCAGATAGAATCAGTTCGAAGTCGATATTATCTATGGTTCTATAGATAGTTGATCTTAAATTATATATATATATATATATATATATATATATATATATATATATATATATATATATATGCAAATTTTATCTCGGAATCTGGTCTACAGATTTCGATGAAAATTCATATGTATGGGTTTTAGAGTTTATTGAATCGATTGGTTGTATTCACAATCACATAAAAAATCGTTTTCAACAATTAAAATTCTTATTCTACCTCCGATAAGGATTATAAATGATATGTGGATATGAGCCTACTATATTACGCAACATGAGTATCTCATTGGTTAAGCTTACGCCTGGTAATCTGGAGATCCTCATTTCGTGTCCTGATAAACTTAATTTCTTTTGTAAATTGAAGGTGTTGATAAGAGTTTCCAATAATTTAATCGGAGAAAAAAAAATTGTACATATCTAATTTATTACATTAATACGAGTAATTCTTGAATATATACATAACAAAAATCTCAGAAACAACTCCAACGATTTTGATCAAATTTGGTATATAGATAATATTCAAAAGTAGAACTGGCTTTCCTGACAAAACATGTGCAAAAAGGGTTTTTAAGAGCCGAGAAATTGATTGGCGTTACTTGCATTTTTAATTAAATTTCCTTATAGACTCACTCTAAATCCTGTATTACCCGAGCAAAGTTCGGTTTCCCAGATATTTCTCGTTAAATTTGAAACACCTGAATTATTATTGAAGTCATATGGAATAAATAGAATCAAACAAAGCTGAACCATTCAAATTAGATTTGATGAGTGTCCTGGTTCTCCATTACGATAGGGAGAATTCTGTGAAAATTGTTGATGCTGCACAAAATGAAAATAGATCGTCGTTCTTTCAATAATCATTAATCAAAAAACTGTGGAAGCCATTGAAGTTGTCACATTTGCGGAAATATACTAGCAACAAAATACAATGTCAGTCGGTGTCAATATATCTTACATATAAAACCATAAAATGGTACGTCCCAGCTATATAACGTCATTAATAGATTTTTTCAACTGCAATGGCAGCTTTATTGGTGGATAGAAAGAGGAAGTGGGAGGGGTAGGTACATATAGTGGGTAAGGCATATACCTAATAAAATAGAGAATTAGAAAATTAAATAATTATCCATCGATTGGATACAGATGTGTTGTTTCATTTGAGATCTTGCGGAATCATTCACAAGCAGTTTGAATTTAGTTTCGGTTCAGTTGCATAGTTAAATCCATTCGATTTATCCATCATAAAGGTTAAAAGATGAGCGAATAGAGTGACTTACTATTGGGATTGTGATTTTCCTCATTATACATAAAATTTTGATAGTCAAATTGACATTAATAATCGGGTTAATAATTATTGTGTCTTACACATATGTGATGTTGGTGGTGATAGTATAGTCGGCACGAGATAGCTGTCGGCAGTGGGATACATTTTTCGTCCAGAACATCCACAACATCGTAGAGATTATAGAAAATAGCAAAACTTTTAGTTTCAAGTGAAGATTTGAAAGTCAAGACAAAAATAGTACCGAATCAATTATTAGTTGAAATCAAATGATTAACTTCATTGAACCTGTTGATTAAGTTCATTGGACCTTAAGTGTACATATATGTTGAGAAGAATAATTTCCAGATCATTGGGAAAAACATAAAAAATATATATGATTTTGCTCTTTGAACAAGTTATTCAAAACAATTTGGTAGATTTGATATGATCTCGATTTTGTCAAGAAATTAGATGACTTGTTCACTTTTAAAGGAAACTTATATCTACACTTATAGCAAGATAACTATTTAAAACCTCTCTATTCTAATACAGCCAGAGCCATAGGATGTATATATCCAAAACCAGAGAGATTAGTCTTTCTCCATGTTGACCGTCTCTTTCGTCACGCTGACAATCTGCGTTCTGAATAATTCACATGATTTGTACAACTTCGGAGAGAGAGAGAGAGAGAGAGTCTCGAAGCTATTGACTTTTGAATAATTAAGAGTTCATTAGTAAATAATGAACTGTTAATTTGGCATTATGTGTCTTGTGTTTGAAAGCATGCCACAAAGAATGAATTTTAATCGCTTACGCGAATGTTAAAAGTCTCTCTCAATTTTAAATTTTGAAGCAAAGGAATTATTTTTAGCCATTCCTTATACCTTGTTGTACAACTTCATTGATAGGGATATTTTTTCAGTTTGCAGTCCCGAGGTGTATTTAATATTTGCCCGAACTATCATCCCTTTCGCTTATTTGACATTTTCAGCTCACATCACTTCTCCGAAGGCTCTACCTTGGGTGTCTGATTTGTTCGTGGTCGTAAATAAAGATTAAATTTGACCAATGATTTTTTGGGATTGAAAAAAAAGTCTCCAGAAAGCGACATGTTGGAAGTGGGTTTTTAATATCACATGAAGCGCTATCGGAACATAAGTGGTGCAAAATTTCTTATAGATTATGTTAAATAAAACCAAAGCCTCGATTGTGTTCAAGTGTATTATTTATGAAAAGACTTCATTAGGTAATGTATTAGAAATTCTAGAATAATATACATTTTATATGTTCAAGGAACATCAACGCGGGTATATTTTAAGAATCGATCAAAGTATGAAATTTGTGATACCCTAAGCCGAAAGCGACCTTTGTTTATGATACGTTTTAAACGTATTTTTTGCAATTCATTTTTAACTTAGTGCCCAATTTATTAATATTTTGAATCTAGTGCTGTGTTCAATATCTTCTTCAGGATCCCATTTTGCTAAAACTGTATCTGATACTATTTTCCATCACATTCAACTGAATCTGTTTTTTGATATTAACAACTTAGTACTCATCACATTGAAAGTCAGCATATTATTTCTGCCTAACTATATACCTAACTAGAGAATTTCAAAAATGCTATTCTATTTGTTATATCTACAGGTGGTGTACGGAAATTTCTGTGTGAGTTCTTTTAGCAATTAGGTATTCATTTCCATCGAAACATAAGGCGATTTCAATGCTCTATACCAATGCAGCTGGATTTTCTATGTGTCTGTTGTAAGTATCTTGATCATCACAGAGTTATCATTTATTTCTGTTTTCATTATATTATAATAAATGAACATATAAACCGATATTTTTGGTAAGGCGCATGTATGTGACTCGTGTCGAATTGCATCGTTTGTATCGTCAGAACAATAAAATTTATTCGTAAATTTATCTGTCCGCCTGCCTAAGCTACAAGCATTAGTTGTGTGAATATTCATTAGGTTTACCCGATAAAAGCTGGTTTCTACAGTAAATACGTAGATATATTGAAAACTTAACCCTGCAATACAAACTTATTTACTATATATTATATCGTTTTAATGTATAGGAAGGTTTGTAGTAGCAGGTTGTGATAATGTTTACTATTTGGGAGATTCGACTGCTCATGAATTATTCTTAATGTACCTACTGTTTTCATCGAATATGCGTACATCTCTTAGAACTGTAGTAATTTTAAACCTTTAAAAATTTCAGAATATATAACATCATGTATGCAACTAAAATTGATTTGAAAAAATATGATGATCATGAG
This sequence comes from Crioceris asparagi, assembly GCA_958507055.1. NCBI lineage: Eukaryota > Metazoa > Arthropoda > Insecta > Coleoptera > Chrysomelidae > Crioceris > Crioceris asparagi. The sequence goes on along the minus strand of OY293827.1, from coordinate 70,338,158 downwards.
CAAAACTAGCTCAACAATTATTTTTAATAAGTTTAAATGATATGATTAATGACAATACAATATATTAATATACCTAATTCATATTTTCGCACTCCTCTCAATGTCCGGAGAATTGCTAACAATACAACAAACTTCCAAATATTTACAGATAGCTTTCATTGGTTCGATCTATGACATATATTATAAGATATCTTATTATATTTAGTGTAGGTACACTTGTTTCTGGGTTATTGAGGCTTGGTCGGCAATTGATATTTATATGAAGGTTTCCGTAGCTCGAGCGACTGGTTTTTCTGATGTGAATATTTTTATCAAGTCTTTCAAACTAACTCGTTCGCTGGCCCAAAAGACTAATAAATAAAAACTAATCTTATATTTTTTTTTAAACTCAAAATCAAAAAAGAATATTTCAAAGATGCCAGTACAAAAGGGTCTGATCTTTTGGATGGATGAATATGAGCATTAAAAGTAATTACAAGCAATCTTCCAAAGAAGGAAAGCTAGTTGACATATCTTTGTAGTCCCCCTTGGTCTATAAACAGAATTTAGTCCCTATTAATTTTGTTTCTAATTTAAACATAGTATTAACATAAAAGGAATATAGATATATCTGAAAAAAATCTTCTGGAATGGTGAAAGAAAATAGTTCTGAATGGTTTTAAGGGATTGTGACATCATGATGTTTTGGCTAATCAGTAGTGGCATTTACCACAAATAATGAAAAAAGATTGAATGAAGTATGAGATATTTGGTTATAACGAATAAGTTAACCAGCTGGAGAAATATTTGAAGATACAAAACAAATTTCCGATGTTAATTCTATGTACCTACTAGTCTTATTTGCTTCTCCTTTCCATATCACTCGACCGTACGATATGTGTTTGCTTGATAAATAAACATATAGCAGTAGTTCAGTTTTGGTTTTGGGATTATTTGACTCGCTGTTTCTAGCTGCATATTGAATGACAGGAACGAGAGATCCCTTCGGGCTGGTCCGCATCATAATACGTCACGTAAGACAAACAAAACAGCAGGGAACGCCACCATCGTCGACGCCATAAACGCAACCGCTCAAATTATTCGAAGGCGAGTAAATTGATAGCCGCGTTTGCCGGCCAGCATTTCAGATATCTCACGTTACATGACAGGGATTATGTTTGTTGGTGTATGTGAGTGTATGCGGCGTTCTTAATCTTGTTTTGAGTGTCATCATGCCACCAGGTCAAAGACGCATATTTGACGCATTATCGTTCAGATTCAAGGACTCAAAGTAATGATTTTATTTTTCAAAAGTTTATATCAATTATTTTTTATTTTAAAAACTTATAATTAATAATACCTAATGATTAAAGAAAAATATTAGGAGCTTGAAAATTAAGAAAAAGTATATTGATTATAGCAAGAAACGTTCGTTACATGAATTTATTGCTTTTATGGTTGAGACAATGAGAGTGTGCTGATGGGCCATTAAAATATATTAGAAACTACACACGCTTTCAATGTGCCCTCATTGTCTCTGATGGTGCGTATTATTTAGTATACTAACAGTAGGTAATTGTTTTTAGAACAAATATTATTCTGACTTGAAATCCTATAGTAAGCAAATATTTAAAAAGTTATTTATATTAATTAATTAGCCTCTGTAACATATTGTCCCCCTCAAATATTCTATTTCAGTATTAGGTTGGAATCTAATTCAATAAAAGTGATAATTTGAAGAGAAGGTTTAAAAAATATATTTAACGCTGGGTATAGAACTTTGACTGTTGTGATATTATTGTTTTCAAATTTATAGTTATGGAAACGTCTTTTATCGAATCCAGCAAAAATCTCTAAATCGTGAAAAAATTTCCGTGAATCTTTGTTGAATTTATTATATTCTCAAACCATCATATTTTTTTGTTTATTCATATAAGTTTAACCGAAACTTTGAGAAATGTGAAGAACGTCCGTTGTGATAGTAATAATATTTTAGACGACTGAACAAGAAAGTAGGATTTATAAGCATCATTATTTTTTTAATTTCTGGAATACACTCCCGAAGAGGTATACAGGATTCCTGTGCACGGGTCCAGTTTACAAACAACCATGGCTCAGGCGGGATTCGAACCCGCGCTCACGGTGAACTGTCGCAAGCTACGAACGCACTTCCAGCGCCTTAGCCCACTCAGCCATCGTGACATTTGACCTTCGAAAGTTGATACTTTCGGCGGAGAGAGCGTAAGCACAAAATTGCCGCTCTAAATCGTTTTCACTTTCTAACAATGAAAAAGTCTAGCTAGTCAGACGTTGCTAAGCAACGCTGGTTCAAAAAACGAGCATGTTGTCAGAATTGTATGTTAATATCATTATTTTAAAGATACGATGAGTTCAAGCAACGAAGTGATGTAAATTGTGATCAGTCGTCGGCGAAACGTCTTTGACGAAGTAGTGACAAAAAAAGTTGTTGTTATCCCCTAATGATCGGTAAGAAAGATCAAGAAATTTGGTATTCCCAGTTGAAAAACCGGGTTATTAAAATATTATTAAGATAGTAGTTACCTACATATCCCTGTAAATGAAATATTAATGGGATTATCCCACTAGCACCAAGTGATTATTATTAACAAGCGCAGCTTACGATACACTTTGAAGTAAACGATATCTTTCGTTTCATTTTATAGAACTTGACCCTTTCTACCCACGTTATGTTATGTCCGATATTTCATCAGGAAATGTTCCGTTAAATGTACGAGTTGAATCCGTTTTGTTTGCTATAAGAGATGTGCTCCTTGTAAGCAATATAAATTCTTTTTTGTATCTTGTTTCGTGGTACATATGATTTGTTAAATATATCTGATTGTATGTGCACTATATTTATTCTCGTTATAAACTATTTCGAATAAATATAACATAATTTTCATTTTAGCCTTCAAAAAAACAAACAAACGAATCTTCTCGTTGGTCTTTATCTGCACCACCAACCGACCTGCAGATGAAACAGTTAAGATAAATTTAAAACTAATTTATACAGTGGAATTTGCTTAGCGCAAAGACTCGTACATCTACTATACACTAACTACAACACGACGACGAATGGCCCATTACTTCCGCAACCTGCAACATCTCCATTCCATGTTATTCGAAGTAATAGATCTTTGTTTCTCTCAACGTACGTGGCCTGATGCAGTAATTGCATGGTTTTTGAAAGGGTTGAATTGTTTCGTCATTCGTCTAATACTGCTGCAAGTTAGGAAAAGTAAACATAGTTTATAACATATATGTCCTCATCGGTACATGAGAAATTCTAAGCATCAGTAGTTCAACAAACAATCATCGAATACAATGACAGCACGTGCCTAACTGACAAAAGCTATCCAAGACAAAGTTTTCTTTTTCTATCGACTAGTAATTTTCATATTCATATTCATATTCATATTCATATTCTTTTTCATATTGTATATTGGATCAGCATTCTTTTGACGTTTTTTCTTGTTATTTATCTACATCTTAGATTAAGCAATATGCTTAATATATATATCTCTTTTGAAGATATTTGTTTGTTTTCCACCTAAAGTGGAGCCTAGATCAGCATTGTTTAGACTTTTTTCTTGCTATTTAACTACATCTTAGATTAAGCGACATGCTTAATATATATATATCTTCTGAAAGTATTTGTTTGTCTTTCACGTAAAGTGGGTCCTAGTATTTATTTATTGACTTTCATTTACAATAACAAAAACAAAAATTACCACCAAAATACCCCAACACTTCTAATAACAACCAACAATTGTTTCGTCAACAAATTTGGTATTTGTAGGGGTAACCTGTCACTAAAAAAATTACAATTTTCAAATTATACACAAGTTGATTCATGTAGGCCGTTTATTAAGACAAATTGTCTTATCTTGCTAAAATATATTATAGTTTTTAGGGTTTCCTAGCAGATTTGTCAAGACGGGATCCTATTACAAAGCCTCCGCTGTCCGCCCGTCCATCTGTCAGCGGGATGTATCTATCTCATAAACCGTGATAGAGAGCATTTTCTAAGAATGTTTATTTTGGTTGTGATTACAACCACAAGCAGGTTGTATCTTATGAACCGAAATAGGTAAAAAGTTGAAAGTTTCGCAGAATGTGTATTTATTTTTTACATATAACACAATTGTGAGCTAATTTTATAAAATTTGGGAAAGTTGATGGATCCATTACGAGGGTGCAATCCCTAACTCGTAATGAAGACAATCAAATCAGCATTCTCTTATATATAATATAACCTCTAATCATAATATGAACGGCTTTATTGAAATTGAGATTGTCATCAAAAAAAATAACAAATACAGGATTACCACAAAAATACCAACACTTTATTTTGTCAAACCCCAAAAAATAAAGTGTTGGTGTTTATTGTGGTAATTCTGTGTTTGTTATTTTTTTGATTCTATTCACGTATTGAGATTGTTATATTCTTCAATAAAAACCAGTCTACAATATCATAAGCTCCATTCTTTTTGTATTCATAAAAACGCAAATATTGAATCCAGATGACTTTCTGCAATGGATAAACTTTAGCGAGAATTTATTACTCAACATTCAAGAGCACGCCAGAATTTTAGAAATCATATTTTTATTGGCTTCATCAGCAAGGAGCTTACAGTAGGCAAATTGTCATTTTTGTGGTTATCTAATTTGAAAATAAAAAACAATAAAAATATGTTCTGGTTTGACCAAGAGATACGCTATTTTAGTTAGTATACTTTTGCAAATATTGATTCTTTCGTTTGAGACTTACATCTTCAGGGATCTTTAGACAGCACCATATATTCATTCGATTTCAGTGTTCTCCATATTATATCAGTTGCAAGTGATGCATATGATACTTTTTAAGTTATCTTCATTATTTAGAATGGGGTCAATCGCGTGACAAATTATGTTGACGCTGTGCGCATGTGGTCTTTTTTAGAGGTATTTATTATTTATACTGGTGAAACATTTTTTTTTATAAATCAAAATGGGGTAATTTAAATGAATCCGATTCTGGGTTCGATTGCTAAATTTACAAATCATCTTTAAATCCATGTAGGTGTTGCCGACAGTCAGACCGAAACAAATAGACATGTGTAGAAAACCAAAGAATCTCTTTTTCATTTGTGATCCTTTCTGGTAGCGTAATATAGAGGAAATAAAAGAAATCCAGGCGTGTCATGGACAGGCCGCCTACTACTTACTACAAGTGAGATATTTTAGCTCAGAGCACCACAGGATTTATGCTCCTCCGTCATTTATCCTAGAGCGGCGAATCCATAAATTAGTCCGCATCGGGTTATTTTTCATTAGAATATTATTGCATTATTATCTTGATTCATGTTCCAGGCGTTTTATTACAAATTCCATAAATATACTCATACACTCAGTGTGTGTGCCCGTCATCATATTTCAGCTGCATTAAATCGTATTTCGTACCAATAATTCAGCAGTCCAGCAGGCAATCATAGGGTAGCAGTCAGACAAATTGAACAAAACGGGCACACCATTAATTAAAAAGTGACATACATAATTAGTATACGGGACACATCATTTTTTTGGTTGCGGCTGTAAGCCAAACAAAATTATATTTAGCTGGGAGTGAGAATAATGTCGTTCATTAGCAATTTCCAAATTCAGTTTTGTATTTTAATACTTGCACCACAAATCTTTTCATGACCTTCTGGTAAGTTTGGCATTCAGTACCATACCTTCTATATGTTGCAACCCGGATTCTCAGTGTCAACTGTAGACTATCCATTTTGTCATAGCAACAGTTAACCATAATTTATCTTAAAAAGAACTTCGTGTCTGTTGAATATTTAGTTTCCCACTAGAAAGTTATTATCCGATATTTTAAAGTACAAATTTCGACAATTCGCAACCGAAATAAGATTCTTAACGCTAGATTGTATAATTTGTGATGGTATCTATGTATATCGAGAACAAATAACGATATAAATATTGTATAAATACAACCTTATGCATTTAGAACATGTTGAGTTTATTTGAATATCGATTGAGACTCTGAAAATAATAAGTTGGGCAAAACTCATTCTTATCAAAAAAGCCAATGAATTGCTTTTGACGTTCTTTATGGAATCACATTTCTCTATAGTCTCTTCTACCTTAGATAGAAAAAATAAAAGAAAGAATACCTGTTCTTCATAGGTGAAAAGAAGATTGTCCTTTCTTAAGTCACTGTGAAGGTGATGAAATCTGCCACTGCTTGTCTTTTTATTAGAACCGTATAAAGTTCCTTTGTTTATATATAATATCTGGAGACCGAGCTTTGCTCGGGTAAAACAGGATTTAAGATGGGTCTATAAGAGTTACTAAGGATATTTAATCTGATTAAAAAATGTGCGTGTTTCTAGTTAAAATGTATTGTGATCGGTAAATACTGCTTTTATTGTTCACATATTCGTAAGTTATAGATTTCGAAATAAATATGAATGTGTAATATGAATGATAAATATACTGAAACCCAGCTGTATCACCAATCGACTTCTCAAACCTCAAACACTATTGATACATACTGAAACTTTTATCTGCGGAGCCATTCTTCACAACGATTAAATATGAAAGTATCGTCAATCGATTTCATGACTTGGAAAACCTCCCTTTGCTAATTTTTATCAAAATCTGCTATGATATTTTTGGGTTTATATTGCTATCTCACATTAATCTATAGAACGCGTAAAATGAGAATATTAATTGCTGAAAACGATTTTTCTTGTGAATGTGAATACAACCAATCGATTCAATACACTCTAGAACCCATACATATGGATTCTCATCGAAATCGGTAGACCAGATTCCAAGATAAAATTTGCATGTATATATTGGCTATATGATATTATTTTTGAACCATCAGATACGCACCTTTTTATGTTTTTCATCATTAAGTACTTGAGTAATTGAACTTTCTTATTTATTCTCGAATTTATATTTTTCTGGTTGAGGAACGTGATCAAGATGGAGATATAGGAATGTGATGCAGGTTGATGGAAAAAAAGAGCATGTGCGACAATAAGTAGCTCGTATTTGTTAGGATTATTTGGCGCCTACTTGTTTGGGAGTGATGGGGGTATAATTTGTGATGGTGTAATTATGTTTTTTTTTGTTTCTTGTATTAGTGTGGTGGAAGCTATGAGCATCATATGAGTGAGTAGTTAATTTGATTTAGGTTGTTGATGTCTGTTCTATTAAGGGGAGATTTACATTTTTTATATATACCATTTCATTCATGTTGCGTTTTTCTCTGTTTCTTCCAAATGCTAGAATTTTGGTGTTATTAAAGTTTGGGTTGTGGTTGTCTCGAATGATATGTTTATTAAGAGCTGCGCTTGATTTTTTCATGAATTTGTGACCGTTTAGTTAATTATTTAGGAGTTGTGCTGTCATACCAATATATTCTTTGTTACAGTCATTGCATGGATTACTGTATATAAGATTTGAATTTTTTAGTTTTGCAATTTTGCTTTTAAGTGGAGTGAAAAATCTTTTTAAAGTGTTGTGCTGTTTGAAGCAAACTTGGATATTTTGCCTGTTTAATATTTTTTTGATATTCTCTGATATATTGTGGACGTATGGTAATGCGAGATAATTGCTAGACGTTGGTTGTGAATTGCTGTTGTGGTTAGAGTTGTAGGCTTTGTGTCTTCTTTGTGTGATAATGTTATTTATTAATTTTATTGGGTAGTTGTTGTTTTGTAAGGTTTTCCTAACTTTGTCTAAGCATTCTTGTCTAGATTTTGGTAGTAGTATGGCTCTATCTGCCATGCTTATTACAACATTATAAACAAATAGATGGTTGCGCTATGGGAGCTGCAATATCAAGTGTTGTAGCACAACTTATTCTTGAAGAACTTGAAAATAATATCATACCCAAATTAAATTTCACAATTCCCTTTTATCGAAGATATGTTGACGATTGCATTCTATTAATACCAGACAATAAAACAAACTACTTTCAAGAAATGTTCAATTCATTCCATCCAAAATTAAAATTCACCATCGAAGTAGAAAAGAACAATCAAATCAGTTTCCTAGACTTGTCACTATGTAGAACAAATACAACAATAAGAACATGTTGGTATACAAAAGAGACTTGGTCTGGCAGATATCTCCATTTTAGATCACACCATCCATTATCCCAAAAAAAATCGGTCATTATGGGCCTTGCAGATCGTGCCATAAATCTATCAGATCCAGAATTCCGAAAAAAGCAATTGATAAAGCAAAAAACGCGTTAATAAATAATAACTACCCCACTTCCATGATAAATAAGATTTTTAAAAAGAGAATATATGCATTTTACAACCAATCGGGGAAAAAAAGCAAAATACCTCCCCCAATAATACTCATATAGGACTACCATATGTTAAAGGATCTCCGAAAAAATTTCGACCATAATAAGACCGTACAAACTAAACATTGGACACAAAGGACACAATACTCTCAACAAAACAATTTTTTCTAAATTAAAAACAGATAATCCGCTATACAAGAAAACAGATGTGGTATATCAAATCCCGTGTAGCGAAGAAACGTGCAACAAGATATACATAGGACAAACATCACAACATCTAGAAAATAGAATAAAGGGGCACAAATACACAAAAAATGCTACAACAGCCCTCAACAAACACAAGAAAGCTACCAAACATGAATTTAACTACAAAAAACCAAAAATTATTGCTACTGAAAAAGATACAAAAAAAGAGAATTTTTAGAAATGATACATATAAAAGGCAACCCTAACGCACTAAACGATAAAAAATACATGAAAAACCTCAGCACGATATACCCAAAATCATTTAGATATCTACCCAAAAACCTTAATTACCATATCAATACTTTTCTCCCAACCTCATTCAAATAAAACCATAGCACAAAAGTTTTTCTTTAATTGGACTTGATGCAAAAAAATAAAAGAACAAATAAATAAAATGAACACAGAACAGAACAATAACAAAGAAAATTTTCCAAAGAAGTCATGCGTACTGACATCATACGTCAAATGTCTAAATCCTGCAAATCCTGCAATCTTAAAAAAAGATCTGAAACAAAAATCTAATTTTCTTTTTTAAAAATGTTTTAAATACATATTATGATATATAAATATATATATATATATATATTGTTTGATTCTGAATTCTTGACTGGTTTAATTTTTTTAATTTTATATAAATTCACGAATGTAAGTACTTTAATTAATAATCTATTATGTAGTTAAAAAAAAATTGTAACGATTTTTAGTTTGCCCCGACGAAGAGAATAAACATTCTCGAAAGCTTGGCATAATCCAAAGAATTTTATTTATTAAATGACTGCATCCCCAACAAAAATCAATTTTATTATATATATATATATATATATATATATATATATATATATATATATATATATATATATATATTGTTTGATTCTGAATTCTTGACTGGTTTATTATTTGATAAAATAGATTTTTGTTGGGGATGCAATCATTTAATAAATAAAATTCTTTGGATTATGCCAAGCTTTCGAGAATGTTTATTCTCTTCGTCGGGGCAAAATTCGTGAATTTACATAAAATTAACCACAAACAGGAAAGATTTCATTTTCTGATTGCTGACTATGAAATCTTTCCTGTTTGTGGTTAATTTTATGTAAATTCACGAATTTTGCCCCGACGAAGAGAATAAACATTCTCGAAAGCTTGGCATAATCCAATGAATTTTATTTATTAAATGACTGCATCCCCAACAAAAATCTATTTTATCAAATATATATATATATACCTACTCATGAGCAATAAATATTATCGGAAGTGTATTTGTGGTAAGAGAAATAATCTAAAAATTTAATTATAATTTCCAACCTTAATTTCACTTATTCTAGTAATATAAAACTGATGAAGCTATGGAGCCCCAATGGCGAAACGTCTTTTTAATTATGTTTTTTTAATTTAATTATATGTTTTTATCGTTTTGATGTTTTTAAAACACGAACCTAAATCCCAAGAGATACCTAAGAATATATATATATATATATATATATATATATATATATATATATATATATATATAATATAATATAAAGAATAACTCATATCTAACATGATTATTGATTAGCCATTAGAGAACCCTTCGGAAACTTTTATTTCCATCATCAGGGAAATTCAAATGAATTACACATAAATAAAATTCATTGAATGAGAATTGATTCAACGTACATCTTTACTGAGGATTGAATTCTCTAAATGGAATAGATGCTAAGGATAAATAGAAACATCATAAGAATCTGCGGCTACTTTATGGTTAAAAATAAAATTAAAATTAAAAAAAGAGTTTATAATCATTTCGAAAATAAACATAAGTACAATAATTCAATCGAAAGTATTAACACCATATTTTATCGAATCTCTTATGCTGTCTGAATTCCCTTTTCATGGTAACAAGTGATATTCTTCTTCCGGCCATTTATGTTCCACCATCCTCTCAAAGGAATGCAATTCTATCTAATTTCCATGGAAATTGAATAACCGCCTAGGCGCCTTTCTTTTTTCTCTCTCATTCTCCCGGCCAGTGGTATTTTAATTGGTTCACCGATTTGCAAATTCGATTGAATTTTCACTAATTGACGTTTGATTTTCTGATTCTGGTTACAGCGATGACTCTCCTGGGGTGTATTTGGCCCCAATGGATGCGAAACGATTACTTATATACCAGCATTTATGAGAAAATCATAAGACATGTGATAGAGATGATATCTACTCATAGAAACAAATATTTATAGCTATGAGGAACCGTTTACTAGCATACAAGTTTATTCAGCATGTTTTTGCTGCTAAAAATTTTCCTACGAATATCTCTCGACAATTGCGGCTTAGCGCAAGTAGACGTTCGCAACAAGCCAATCTCGCTTAAATTATTGTAAATTTATATCACAGCACAGAATAACAAGAAACGTTATAAATAATCTTGATCTTGAAATTATCGGATGCAATTTACGGAATAGCTTTTCAGATTTCATGTTTTATATTACTTAAATTGAATATTTTGCTTGTATTATGTCCGATTCCACCAACATTTTTAGGGCTTACTTAACGCTAGGTAGAGAATAACTTTAGGTTAGGGGTCAATTTCGATTCCACCATGCGAAATCTATACCTAAACTGGCCTAGGGTCGCCCTATATTTGGGAGTCCGAATTTTGCTATCTAAACAGTCACTTAAGTAAGGGAATGGTAAATTATAACCTCTTTTTTATCAAGTTTGTGTATTTCTGTGTAATCTCTGGGTTGTATTTATATATTTATCATAGATAAGATAATTTTAATTTTTATAGTCGTACCAGAAAAACCCGTACCGTTTTTTTCTCTTAAAAAATGGAAATGTTAAACGATGACTTTGAAATACAACAACAGCATTGCATAGAAATGTGAGAAATGGTACATTGAAACCTCACTTTTCCCTATTAACTAGTCTTGAGAGTTTTTTTCTTCTATTTTTGTGGTTGTTATGAGATATTGTATTTGGTTAAAAATGTTTTTCCTAGGCGAATCTATGAGGGAAATAATAATTTTGACGATATGGATAATCTAACTTTTCCCGACGCTTCAGATTGATAGAACCAACAGTCCAATAGTTTTGAATATTTTGGAGCATATAGAAGTGCGGCTGGAATATCCAGATGACAGGTAGACCTGTAGCAGATTTGCTTTTCTTTGTCACTAATGTTTGTCATAATATGTGATGTATTATGTATGACTAGATTCCATACTTTTAGGAACAATGCTGTATCACCTTTTAATCAACTATTAACATGTTTACGGTGTCTTGCCACATGTGGGTATTTGAGTTCGTGTGCAGATTTCATGGCTATTTCTGTAAGTAGTGCTTCACGCACTATGAAGAAAGTGTCCAAACCAATAGCTGGTCAACCATTTATCATGTCGGATATTATTGTATGGCTCAGGATAAGGTCCTGTTTTTGATAATTCTTTTTTTCATTTCAGCAGTCTTTTTTCTCAATTCTTCGCTCATTTTTAATAGAATTTTGTGAGTGATTCCATTGGCCTGTAATGTGAATTTGGTGAGGCACTATTAAATTCTTGACAAACTTTTTCCCGTATTTCTTTTTCTCTTTTTCTGACACGCCATTGGTTCTTTTATTCTCAATTATTTTTTTATACTTCTCAATTTTGTTAAGCAAGTACTCCTTCTTTTTGGATACCTTTGCATCTTGTTGTTGTTGTTGTTTCTTGTTGCTCCATTATTATATTATTTTTGTACTTGATTGTCATGCAAAAAACACAAATCAAGACTAGATTCACCGTAATATGAGTTCCTTGTTTATTATTTACTTTTCAAAATGTTGCAGGTTAGAGAAAACTACACAACAAATAGAAAAATACTTATAATGCGCAGTCGCGAACCCTTCAAAACAAGTCACTAAACTTCTGCGGTGCTGTCGGTTCTTTTCACCACCTAGCTAGGTTTCCCATTATTTTGATTGGTGGAACGCATTACACAACTTTAGGAGATTCCTAAATTAAGAAAGCCCTACCTATACCTTCCCTATAGAAAAGTTGGTGGAAACGGGCATTAATGACTCAATATCATCTGAAAAATCAACATTATCTGAATAGCTGTTGTGTAAATGAGTAGATACTTATACTGTGTTTCACACCGAGAATGCAGTGTGTACCACCTGTAATATTTTTTTGTAAATTTTAAATTAGTAATAGTATTTAAAATAGTATTATCCTCTAGAAATCATTACTCGTTATATTTCTTAACGGTAAAATCGGTAAAATGTGAACTACGTTCTCTTTGTTTCTGTTGATAATCTCCATTACCTACGTTATTTTATTCTATATATATTTTATATATTTCGAATGAGTAGAATTATCCTATCCATCTATTTTTCGACATATATTATCAAATTACCTATACGCACCAACCGCATAAGGTCCACCGATGCAACTTTCTTGATATATCAAGAGTCGCAAGGGGTTGACTTCAAAAGCCGACCGCGGATATATCACGCTCCCATGAGGTGGGCATTACTCCATGCTCCATCCACGTTAAAGTTAAATTGTAACAGAAAACAAGGCTATGATAATTTGCCTCTTCTAATCCTATTTAATATCTAATATATCTATCTAATAATGTAGTCTAGACTGTTACCTGAAATACCAGCTATTTACGATAATTACAGTTTGGGCTGGTGCTACTAAGTGAACGCCTTCTGAATTTAACGGAGAGATTCACGTCTTCTTTCAAGAATTTTACAATATCGAAAAATGCAAGGAAAGTGCCTCGCTGATAGATACCTTGTTTTTCCGTAATGCAGAAGTGAAAGAACGTGAAGGAGTTAACTTTCATGTCTTTCCTTATGATGAAAAATTCGGAACAAGTGATTTGATACTTTGAAAATAAAAATGTGCAACACCATAATGAAAGCTTACAGCTATTACTTCAAGACTAGGGTTTTTACTTTCAAGGTGAAAAATGTTGTTAATAGATAAATATAATAGACTATATATAAAGTTTTTCACGTATATTGTTTATTCAATTGTGTAGAAGAACACTGCGCAAAAATAAGTCCTTAATTTTTTTCTTAGATAAAATTAAACATATTCTTGACTGTATTAAGCTTGTTCAGTATATTCTATCTAATGCTCAACGAATCAATAATTGCAGTTTTTCCAGTGTTTTGCAACTCTACAAGACAAAATTTAAGGCGACAAAAATAAGTCATTTGCCCACCATTTCTCACTTATTTCTGTTGCCCAAAAATAAATCAATACCCTAAGATGCTATCTTAAAAGACGTGACAATTTCAAAACCTTTTTTATTGAGAAATCTGTAATTAAGAAACACCTGATTTTGACATACACCTGAATCTCTTCAACGGCCCTAATGAAATCTAACCAAAAAAAGTTTGTTGGCCATGGAACCCCTTCAGAAACGAAGCTCCTTGATTTCTCAAAGTACCTCTACTCCCCTGTAAAAAACACTGAAAGACACTTATCAGGGCTCAAAGCCACCAGTTTCAATATAAAATTCGTAGCGACCGGTCGCAGCTATCAATTTTGGAGGAAAACAACTTGATGAAAATCTATGGAGAATTAAAACAAGAACATTATAATAAATCTCCTACATACAGAAGGTTCCTAGTTACATGCTGATATTTGATTCTTTGTCCATATTAAGTAAAAAATATGTCCCAAGGACTTTAACTTTTGAACTACAGGATGCTTTAGAGCTATAGAATTTTTTTTCTTAATTGATGTTGCTTAGCAAAAAATCACCTCTGATGAATTGAAGAATAGTTAGTTTTACAAAAATATTTGAGATTATACCTTAGTTATCGTAAATAAAAGATATTTTCTAAAAATTTTTGCAATCTGTGGTTAAAAAGCTAAGGCCTCTAGGACATATAATGAAGTTTTTATACTTTATAAATAAACACCCTGTATACTTCAAACCGGACAGTTTTTTTGGCACACTGTCCTTTTTTAATGTGAATAATAATTAAACTCTTAGCTATCCCTGCCTACTTAAATAATAAGGATGGTTAACATAAATCTTAATGAATAAAATTATACTAATAAGGTAACCATTATTTATACAGAAAGAGGCTGGAATTACATCAATCTGGTGACTGAAGAGATTACCCAAATATATGTAAATGTAAACAATAGGTAAATTTATCAAGTCAATTGTATATTTCTTGTTTACGTGGGTCAAACTGGCACAAATTTTCAAACCCATATCAAGAACACAAGAGCTCATCAATATAACATAAAACTAATTCAAACTATGCACTATATCTCAATGATGATATTAATTACACATTTACACACACGCACTCGTTTAAAGGTTGTTTCTTAATAATATTCTAATGTTTAAAGAGGTTATTGAAGGATACATTTAAAAAGAAATAAACTAGAAGGTGCTAAAGATATTAAAACAAATTATGTTAACTTAGGTATGATCCTAGATATTTTTGGAATACGTAGATCTTTAGATGTTTAGATTAGAATACATTTTCTGAGGCACAACATATTTTTTTATTTATGCCATTGTCATCCATTCCAAATCATTTTAACTAGAAAAATGAAAGGCCACTACTTTTTCTTAAAGTAAAGGTAATTTTTTAAATCCTCATTCCTCTCTGAGCATATCTGGTAACTTCATTTTTCATTAGATTAACGTATAGTTTTCGTATAAGAAAATAAAATTTACTCGTTTGCATCTCGTCAGGCAATCTCCAATTTTGAAAAAAATTGAGGTAGGAGAATAATTTTTGAGTGGCAAAATTAAAAAAATCCCGATGGCCTGTAGTCAGCGGAAAGGTAAATTTTTCAAAATTCATTGAAGTGAAATTTGAACAATCTTTTCATTGGTATACATACATGTTATTACATAAAATTGTCGTTTGTGTCATAGCCTTGCGGTTAGAGGTTTTTGTTTTGGCTGTTGAATATAAAGCAGACAGGGTTCGAGTTCCACTTCAAGGCAGAATTTTTTTTTTCGCCTATTTCTTTTCAATAAATATGCTATATATTTTTTTAATCAGAGTCTATATTAAGATATAAAATTTATATTGAGTGTTCATGTTTTATCAATATTTGTTATTTTTGTTTATTAATTTTTATTTTCTTACCTGTGTATTTTATGAAAAATTGCTTTGAACAAAAGTTATAGGTACTGATTATATCTATAACCTAAAATTATTTTTGATGATATTTACACTACGGCTCTTTTTTGATAATTTTTTTAAATGTTTGAACGGTCGCCATTTTGAAACTACTTAGCCGATATTGCCCAATAACGAACTCGACCGAGATATTTAAGAGATTGATTTTTGTAGCAAATTTGAACTTGATACCTTCAAAACTGCGACCTCTATCGTGTTAACAAATTTCGTAATATCCCATATATATATATATATATATATAATGATGAATTTTTAATGATTGGGGTTGCCGTCAAAATGCCAATAAAATTAAAACTCTTTAATCAATGTCGAGCTTTCGGTAACGCTTGTTACCTTCATCGGGACAAACTAAAATAACGAACAAATTAATTATAACAAAAAATATTAATAATATGAACTACTTACAATCGTGAGATTAATGAAATTTACCAGCTACAAACATTTGTTATTATGCATTTAACTTTATGGTTGAACTTTTATGTTTCATAATTAAAAGTTACTATGGAATTACGCATACTAAGATCAATCTATGTATGTAGCTAATAAAAATGGAACACACTTCAGAAGTTAATCACAGGATATATCATTTAAAAAATGGATATAATATAAAAATATGGCATTATCTTGTATAATATGAAACTATATATTAATTTAGAGAAACATCAGATGGCACACTATGATAATTATCATTATATAATTTTAAAATATATGAGTAAATGGAACTAAGTCCATTTATATCCGAACGTTTATTCATAACATTTGTTTCTTTTTGAATATGAATCATTTCTAAGAAACTTCGTTTAAAAATGTTCTTTTCAGAACATAGAACAATTGAGTTTTCAAAATCTATAGTGTGCTTTTTGTTTATGGCATGTTCGGTCAAGGCACATGACGGCTTTTTACATCTTATATCACTTTTATGAGACGTAATTCTTCCTGATAAACTCCTAGAAGTTTGACCTATATATGATAAATCACAATCATTACATTTGATCTCATATACTATTCCAGATTTTTCTGTTGTTTTTAAAGGTGTTTTTACTTTTGAAAATAACTTAGAAACTACTTTTATATTCTTTTTTGCAAATAAAATATTATATCCTTTAAAAACATTCATAAGTTTATAGGTTAATTCATCAATAAAATAGAGAGAACAGTATATAGGAAGAGTATTTGAGCGAGGTTGTGATTGATCAATATTATTTTCATTTAAAGACATTTCCAAAATTCTATCAACATTATTTAAATTAGGTTGGGTATGACTCAAGAGCTTATTTATCAATTTAATAGGATATGAATTTTCGATTAATATACTTTTTAATTTTGATAAACTTTCATTAACAAAAGTTTCGTGGGATAGTTTTATGGCTCTGTTTTTTAAAGCATTAATAAGGTTAATTTTCATTTTATTTGGATGATACGAGTGGTAGTTAATATACCTATTGCTACAGTATGGTTTTCTATACCACTTTGTTCGTAGTAAGCCTGTATTATCCCTACAAACTTTCATATCTAAGAAAGGAAGACTTTGCTCCTGTTCTACTTCAACAGTGAATTGAAGATGTTCATTATAATTGTTAAAGATACCTAAGGTTTCATCAATTTTATCTGATGGTAAGGCAAGTATTAAATCATCCACATATCTTTTGATAAATGGTATCGGAAAAGATATTTTATCTATTGAAGTCTGTATGAGTTCATCTAAAACATAATTAACAAGAATAGGTGATATTGTAGATCCCATTGGTGTACCAAATATTTGCTTATAATATGTTTCATTAAAAATAAGGACATTAGAATCAAAAATAAATTCAAGAACTATATTGAATATTTCAAAGTTTAGTGAACAATTGTTTTTTATATCATGCCATTTTCTTCTAAGACAATCTAAAATTACTGGAAAAGGTAAATTTGTGAATAGGGATACCACATCAAAACTAACAAGGATGTAATTAAGTGGAATTTTATATCCATTTATGAATTCACTAAAATGAAAAGAATCTTTTATATAGAAATCATTATTAGTGTTATAGGCTCTTGTTAATATGTCTGTAATAAAAGAAGCTAGATTGTCGTTTGGAGCATCAATTGATGAAACGATAGGTCTCATTGCTAGATTTTGTTTATGAATTTTAGGTAAAGCATAAAATCTAGGTGTTTTTGAGTTGTAGCAATTTAGTTTTTTACTCATAACTTGATCGATCATGCCATCATTCTTTAATTTTGATACAATTTTATTTGCCTTAAGCTGCAATGTATACGTAGGATTATTATTTAGTTTTTTATAATATTTTGCATTATTTAATAATTCTTGACTTTTCTGAATATAATCGTCTTTATACATTACAACTGTAACATTACCTTTATCACTTCGTATAACTATTAATTCAGGATGTTGTTTAAGAAAAGAATGACATTTATCAAATTTATTTGTCATAATATGTGAATTTTTATGATACTTATGGTTGAAATTTGTTATAATATTTGTATATCTAGCTCTAATTAAATCTTTGTCATCTGTATTAATTTTCTGAAGAATAAATTCAAGGTCTGACAGCATATATGGGATATTTATATCTTTAATAGAAGGTGGAATTGAAAATTTTGGACCTAATGACAGAATTAGTTTAGTGTCATCTGGCAATGCAATATTTGTTAAATTTTTTAACCATTTAGGATTGGTTTTAATTTTAGAAATTGTCTGATCCTTCAAATTATTCAATTTTCTAACGTTCTTATCTTTAATTTTCTTAAACTTTTGATTATATTTAACAGAAAGTCTTCGACTATATTCGCTAATGATATTTAAAGGCAATGTTAATCTGGTTTTCTTTATAACTGAGTCTAATTCTTTTTCAAATAAATTAATGTTACTAAAAGTTACTTTAATTTCTATATTCAAAATGTCTTTCTTCAGTTTGATGATTGGACACACAAGAGGTAGAACAGGTCAGAAAATTCAAAATTTCAACGTCAAACTGAAGAAAGACATTTTGAATATAGAAATTAAAGTAACTTTTAGTAACATTAATTTATTTGAAAAAGAATTAGACTCAGTTATAAAGAAAACCAGATTAACATTGCCTTTAAATATCATTAGCGAATATAGTCGAAGACTTTCTGTTAAATATAATCAAAAGTTTAAGAAAATTAAAGATAAGAACGTTAGAAAATTTAATAATTTGAAGGATCAGACAATTTCTAAAATTAAAACCAATCCTAAATGGTTAAAAAATTTAACAAATATTGCATTGCCAGATGACACTAAACTAATTCTGTCATTAGGTCCAAAATTTTCAATTCCACCTTCTATTAAAGATATAAATATCCCATATATGCTGTCAGACCTTGAATTTATTCTTCAGAAAATTAATACAGATGACAAAGATTTAATTAGAGCTAGATATACAAATATTATAACAAATTTCAACCATAAGTATCATAAAAATTCACATATTATGACAAATAAATTTGATAAATGTCATTCTTTTCTTAAACAACATCCTGAATTAATAGTTATACGAAGTGATAAAGGTAATGTTACAGTTGTAATGTATAAAGACGATTATATTCAGAAAAGTCAAGAATTATTAAATAATGCAAAATATTATAAAAAACTAAATAATAATCCTACGTATACATTGCAGCTTAAGGCAAATAAAATTGTATCAAAATTAAAGAATGATGGCATGATCGATCAAGTTATGAGTAAAAAACTAAATTGCTACAACTCAAAAACACCTAGATTTTATGCTTTACCTAAAATTCATAAACAAAATCTAGCAATGAGACCTATCGTTTCATCAATTGATGCTCCAAACGACAATCTAGCTTCTTTTATTACAGACATATTAACAAGAGCCTATAACACTAATAATGATTTCTATATAAAAGATTCTTTTCATTTTAGTGAATTCATAAATGGATATAAGATTCCACTTAATTACATCCTTGTTAGTTTTGATGTGGTATCCCTATTCACAAATTTACCTTTTCCAGTAATTTTAGATTGTCTTAGAAGAAAATGGCATGATATAAAAAACAATTGTTCACTAAACTTTGAAATATTCAATATAGTTCTTGAATTTATTTTTGATTCTAATGTCCTTATTTTTAATGAAACATATTATAAGCAAATATTTGGTACACCAATGGGATCTACAATATCACCTATTCTTGTTAATTATGTTTTAGATGAACTCATACAGACTTCAATAGATAAAATATCTTTTCCGATACCATTTATCAAAAGATATGTGGATGATTTAATACTTGCCTTACCATCAGATAAAATTGATGAAACCTTAGGTATCTTTAACAATTATAATGAACATCTTCAATTCACTGTTGAAGTAGAACAGGAGCAAAGTCTTCCTTTCTTAGATATGAAAGTTTGTAGGGATAATACAGGCTTACTACGAACAAAGTGGTATAGAAAACCATACTGTAGCAATAGGTATATTAACTACCACTCGTATCATCCAAATAAAATGAAAATTAACCTTATTAATGCTTTAAAAAACAGAGCCATAAAACTATCCCACGAAACTTTTGTTAATGAAAGTTTATCAAAATTAAAAAGTATATTAATCGAAAATTCATATCCTATTAAATTGATAAATAAGCTCTTGAGTCATACCCAACCTAATTTAAATAATGTTGATAGAATTTTGGAAATGTCTTTAAATGAAAATAATATTGATCAATCACAACCTCGCTCAAATACTCTTCCTATATACTGTTCTCTCTATTTTATTGATGAATTAACCTATAAACTTATGAATGTTTTTAAAGGATATAATATTTTATTTGCAAAAAAGAATATAAAAGTAGTTTCTAAGTTATTTTCAAAAGTAAAAACACCTTTAAAAACAACAGAAAAATCTGGAATAGTATATGAGATCAAATGTAATGATTGTGATTTATCATATATAGGTCAAACTTCTAGGAGTTTATCAGGAAGAATTACGTCTCATAAAAGTGATATAAGATGTAAAAAGCCGTCATGTGCCTTGACCGAACATGCCATAAACAAAAAGCACACTATAGATTTTGAAAACTCAATTGTTCTATGTTCTGAAAAGAACATTTTTAAACGAAGTTTCTTAGAAATGATTCATATTCAAAAAGAAACAAATGTTATGAATAAACGTTCGGATATAAATGGACTTAGTTCCATTTACTCATATATTTTAAAATTATATAATGATAATTATCATAGTGTGCCATCTGATGTTTCTCTAAATTAATATATAGTTTCATATTATACAAGATAATGCCATATTTTTATATTATATCCATTTTTTAAATGATATATCCTGTGATTAACTTCTGAAGTGTGTTCCATTTTTATTAGCTACATACATAGATTGATCTTAGTATGCGTAATTCCATAGTAACTTTTAATTATGAAACATAAAAGTTCAATCATAAAGTTAAATGCATAATAACAAATGTTTGTAGCTGGTAAATTTCATTAATCTCACGATTGTAAGTAGTTCATATTATTAATATTTTTTGTTATAATTAATTTGTTCGTTATTTTAGTTTGTCCCGATGAAGGTAACAAGCGTTACCGAAAGCTCGACATTGATTAAAGAGTTTTAATTTTATTGGCATTTTGACTGCAACCCCAATCATTAAAAATTCATCATTAATTAGACAGTCAAGAATTTACAATTCATTTTATATATATATATATATATATATATATATAAACTTTTGAACAAAACGTTTTTTTGGACTAACTTATAGACATATAACAACATGCCGTTGAATTTTTTTCGAAATTCAAAAGTGTGAACTATCGCAATAGGTACATTTCTATAAGAAATTTACCTAAAATTATAGTAATCTAAATACAATTTGGAGTGCCGTACCAAAGTTATCAGAAAAAAAACTGGCACCCTACAAAATTTAAAACCTTTAGGACTTATGCTCATATTAGAGTTTTTTCTCAAATTGGCTCAAGAGTGACCTCCTTAAACAAGCATGTCATTAATAAACAACCTGTATGACAGGAACAGAGAGAAAAAAATAAATAAAGATAAATAAAGAGAGAGAGCCGGTGAGAGAAAGGCGCATTGAGGGAGCGTAACGCGTGACGATTTCTAATTTTCAAGCAGGCCACGTTAAGGAACTTTCAACTTCCAAAAGTTTTACATCGAAAGTTCTTGAACGAAATGCCCCAGAATATCAGCCTTCCATTTCAAACTCTAGAACTATGCTCTAGCTATAAACTAATTAGCTATTCAGTTGTAGAATTTTGCCAAATTTGAGTGAGATAGAATGTCGTCTGAGCGAGTATATACCGAACAAATTCCATACGTGTTTTATTTTCAATATTTATTATGTATACCTACTATGTATAAATAAGTTGTCTCACTCAATTATATCAACAAGAATTTCCAATGCAAAGATTTCAGTTCACTGAATTGCTTTGAGCTCCAAGGATGGGGTATGTTCTATGTTGATTCATTTTATAATAAAATAAAATAAATTGTTTACGTAGGTAGGTGCCACCTAATATCACTTCCGTCATTTTATAAGATCAATTATGTGGAATGCAATTAGAATAATAGGTCAAAGCAACCATTTTTAATATCATATTTAATACTGTGTGAAATGATGCTTGACAATTGAGAGCCATTTGAACGCTTCGCAAGTGTTTTCTTTTTTATCGTCAAAACTCTAATTGTGTCAACATCAAGGCGAAGAAAGAGAAGAGAGAGAAAGAGCAAGCGAGAGAGAGATCGAGAGGGAGAAGTCAGCTCAAGCAATTTGAGCTGTTATGAAATAATTTAATGAGCGAGGGAAATGATATGTGAATTTATAATAGATATTGGCTGATTTTTAATGTTATTGAAAGTCGCCTCGAAAGGAAGATCACTGAGCAGATTAAAGCAACAATTACTATTATGCCTGACAATTGAACCGAAATGAAAAAGTTCTTTTGAAAAATATATCAACAATAACCATCTTTATGCTGAAATGTTTACATCATCTTACATCCAAGAAAACTAAGCAAAAGAATCTCATAAAAAGAGTATGACTCTTTAGTAGATACTTCTATAATTGCATATTGATACATTTTTCATACCACTGGATGAGGCGATGCCAAGTTCGAAATTTTGACCGAGTAGTTTATTTATTATAAACAGGGTCCTCTTGATCAGATGAATAATCGCCTTATACATACATATAATTACTAGAAATTTATTCCCTTAAAATGAAATTGATCTCAAGTCATACATGATTTACTTATATACGTCCATTTCTTTTCTTTTATAAGGTTTCGAACATACTATGATAAAACAGAATCCTCATGTATCTTCTAGCGTCTGTTTGTCTGCCTGTTCGTTTGATACATAACAGATTTTTTTAATTTAAGAAAAAATGTCCATTTATCTTACATCAGGTAAAAGTACATTATTACCTAAATTTTACTATAAACGACATAAGATATTAACGGTAAAAACTTTTTTACAAAAACTAAGACCGTTTATTAGTTGGTGCACTGAAAGTACATATACTTTTACATATACAGATACTCTCGGATTTATAGGGTAGATAGAAAACTCTTGACACCAACTTCAAAAGTATGAGCACCGGTTGAATTATTATGATATTGTATTTTTCAGTACACCAACTAATAAAGTCGGTATTTTTTTGTAAAAAAAAAATTATTTCACAATTTCGAATTTACTTATTAATATTCATCAAAACATCACGCAAATATACACATTCCAGACTTTACTATTACCAACGATGACAACAACTACTCGGTGAGCTAAAGCTCCAGCCCGCATTGCATGTCGACTTCTCAACGGCGCTTTGACTTCTTCGGGCACATCCCAGAGTCATATGTGTATCTGATGAGTTCTAATGAGAACTGTGATGTGTTCCGAATGAAATTAAAGCAAAAGGGTTAGAAGTATGCAATATAAGTTTTGGTTTGTAATCAATCATAGTGCACCTATCAACGATGATGTAATGCAATGCGGGCTGGAGCTTTAGCTCACCGAGTAGTTGTTGTCATCGTTGGTAGACATGTTAATTGTATTACTTTATGTCTAGTGTTGACTTAAATAAAGTCTTTCTAATTCCAGTGTATATGTTACTGGATATGTTTTTTTCTTCAATTTTGCCGTCTCAGTTAAAAGAAAAAAATTACCGCTGTCCCTTCTGGGGAGGAAGGATATGCTGGATTTTAAATTTGTTTAATATCATCTCACATTTTTCGAATAAGAGTGAATTGTCGAAATTGGAGTAAGTTTACTATACCAAACGTGCATACGATCATAAAAATAAGAAAAAAGGCACAGAGTCAAATTGTACACCTCCTCTGTTTGGTCGATCAAAAATACTAAAAATTGACCACTCATGGCCGAAGGAACCGTCCAAGCATAAAAAAATTTAGAAAAAATTAAGACAGTGTTTCGGTCACAGCATATAAGAGATCACATACCTTCGAAAGTTTATCAAGCAAGTCAAAGTCGAACTTAATCGGAGTTGGTCGACAGTTGGGTAGAAAATTCTACACCTGGAGGAGAAAGAATGTCTGCTTCGAGGAATATGAGAGAGGCAAACATTCGTAGAGATACCCAAAATTGAGGCATAAATCGAAACAATTAAAGTTAAATGTTGCCACGTTTACGAGGAAACTCTGTCTTCAGAAGATAGGCTACTGAAAATGGAAGAAGAGGTAAATCATATAAGATGGGATGCCTAAGTGAGGTAAGAATAAGAGATGAAAACCAGATAACCTTAAAATCAAGTAACATAATCTATAACAAAGGAGAAGATTATAGCTCATTAAGAGGTGTAGGGTTATTGGTCTTCAAAAAACATGCAGATAAGATAATAGAATTAGGTAATACGTACTTGCAAAAGCGTAGCATACCTCATTTTGAATTAATTCGCCATCGATAGCGATCATCGCATGGAAAGATCAACAGTGGCAATTGACATCAAACGCTAAGAGAATTCCTTATCGAGAATAAAAGAAACTGCAAAAAGGGTAGAATATTGAGGATCCTAATGAATATAACCTTATATTAGAAACGAAACAATCTCGGATCGAAAACAAAAATATAGAGGAATTAGCCACAAAAGAATACAACACCAGAAGGGAAGTAAGAATAACGATAGAAATCCACCTGAAAACATACCCTTTATTAGAAATCAGGGCTGCGAATATATGCCTGAAAAAAATAAAGTTGGAGTTGAAGCAGTTATAAAAAAATCTGCAACAACAAAGCACCAGGCGAAGATGGCCTAATCATAGAGGCAATAATTTTTTTTTTACAAAAATAGGATTGCCTTCATTAGATGGTGCACTGAAAAATACAAGATTCTTTTGGTATTGGTCATTTTGAGTTTGTGCAGTTATAGGTAGAGAAAAACCTATTGACTCAAACTTCAAAAATACCAGCACCAACAGAATTAGTATTTTTTGTATATTTCAGGGCACCAACTAAGTCGGCCCTATTTGTCTAAAAGAAGATATTTCACAGAAGTGTATCAATAGTCATCAAAATTATTGAACGATCTCTTATACTAAAAAAACATAGTACTTTGCTTATAATTATTTAGAGATTTCAAAACATTGCTGAAATACAGATATTTCAGACTTTATCACTCTTTTTATGAAAAATGTCCAATTTAAATATTGCTACATGTGGTCACTTCTTTAATTTGGCCGCCTAATACTAATACTACTACTACTACAATAATGCTAATCGGTCGGTCAAGAAGGATGAATAGCTGTTACCAGATCTTGTTTAATAAATATATATCTCACAAATCAAACCACGTCCAGAATGTGGACAATGCTATTATCATCCTCCACCATAACTTTGTCCATGTATAGATCTTTTAGTCTACTGTTACATTTATACAAACTCATTACAAGAATACTGATGAAGGTTGAAGTGGAACTGGGCCAGACACCCCAGAGAAGATGTCCATCGAATCAGAGGCAGACCACCAACCAACGTGATGGTCTGATGATTTGAAGAGAATAAGCACTAACTGGATTCAGACCTCTCAGAAAATTATTGGATAGGATTAAGAGAGGCCTGAGCTCAGCAGTGGGTGATTTAGGCTGCAGATGGATATAAAAAGAAAATAATATTCACTTTTCTATGAGATAGTTATAGTAATTATATTCTTGATTCAGTAACTAGCATTTTCGTAAAAATCTGAGCGAGTAATTAGGACAAAGTTTTTGAAAACGACGTACCAATTATTGTTTTATATAAAAGGTAAAATTTATTTATTACTTAATAGCTTCGTTCCAGCTTTTGTATGTACCCAAAATTGTTTCTATAAAATTCTTGCCTTCACGAGTTTCACTTGTTTTTGAAATCAGCTTTTTCTTAAAAAAATAATTTTGGTTTAAGAATTTCAATTTGCAATAAATGTTCCTTATTTCAAAAAAAATAAATGGTTCCTTATATTTGAAGTGATTTTTTTTCCTATTTCGTTTTGGTATAAATTCAAAAATATGGTGGATGACGTCTAGTGAACTTTAAACCCTTTCAGTTGTTCCAACACTATCGCTTCTCCTTTTCCATTGGATATTTCATAAATAATATTATAATATATTGGTCCAGAGCCAATTCAATTTGCCATAATTCATTGAAGTTGTCTTATAAAAATCTCAATAAATAATATTCGGCATTCGAAATGCCGGGAGTTCAGCGTTACTCGTTGCCAAAAAAGGCATAAGAGCCAAGAAATTATTATAGTAGGCGAGAGGGCTTTTCACGCTTGTCGACGAGATGCTGCCGCTGTTCTCTTCTAGTTCATGCTCATATTGACATATATATATATATATATATATATATATATATATATATATATATATTTTCCAGCAGAGGAATATCCGTTACCAAGTTTTTCAGCGATAACGGATGAATAATGTTGTTGAAATTCGAAAAAAGTGACAAAGTATTCATTCACGGCTTTTGGACCGCTGCTAGCGTTGTATGAACTGAATTGCAGTTGTATATAATATACTGTTTGTGTGTACATTAATGATAAGCAAAAAATTCAACAAGACATGTTTATTGAGCAAATTCAGGAAATAGTAAAAGTTATATATAGTTTTGAATTTTGTATACTCCCACAATTCAATTCGCCTATTTGATTCATTAAAATTTAATATTATGTCTTCACTGATAAAATTTGACAATTACTTTCAAAAATTGTAGAACATTGCATGTACTCAATGACTGTTTATATTTTAGGTAATAAGATTATATATTAACATCATCCTAGAACATCGATAGTATTCGACTCTAGGAACCTTTCATATAAAAATGCATCGTTATTCGCCTTATTCATTTAAATTCATCAACATATATTGTATATTGCTCTACCTTACACTTGGACATCTTTCTCTTGGGTTAAATCACTAGTCCACATGGAGCCCAGAGAAGAGCTCTTCACTGCTCAACAAGCATCTACTCAAAAATTGATCTATACTGTAACATTTTAGGAAAAGCATTGCACAGAATAGATTTCCAAATGGTCATAGATCGAAGATATAGCTGATTATGAGATAATAAGGTATTGAAATCTGGAAGAGAGTCCGTAGCGTTTGGGCGCCGATCTGACAATGGAAATATGCTACATATGATGAAACAATTTAAACGGTAGGGATGGAGACCAGTAAGCAACCCAACCTTCAAAGATGAAGAAAATATTATGTGAAAACTGTTTTAGTTTTATAACTGCACTAAACGACGACACACACAAAAAACAGGTACGGCACATAATTGCTACTGTGGACTTTGTCGAGTTCTGAATAAGTGAAGATATGCATTATCTTTCAATGCTAGATCCTAACAAAAATATACTAGGCAATCCAGTTGATAATATTACTAGCCCTAAGGAACTTTAAATTGCATTCTTTATCAGAAAAAAAATTGTTTCTTATTTTTTAGGACAGAATTTACCCACAACTATCACAACTATATGTGTGTATTTATGAGTCAAAGTTATTGACACTGAATAATTCCCATAGGGATAATACGCTACAACACCGTACCTAGACTATATAATTCCACATAATCTAGAGCATATCGTGTACATCTTACTAATGAGACTATAGCTCTAGTTGTTAGTATTCTTGTATGTTAGAATACCGAGAATTATGAAATATGTAGGTACCATAATTTCACAAAATGATATTCGACAACAAAGGCTGTATTTATAACTGGATTAGAGAATTAGGGAGTACTCGTTGTGACTGTCTGAACAAAATTTCTACAAACTTTAGAACTGGGATGCCTTTATCCTTCGAAGTTGGCAAATAACGATAATCACGTAGGTGTACACTAGTATTTTATGATAAAAATAATAAACCTGTACTGTTTTGATAGAGATCAATTTTGGATGGTCTCATAACTCCATAAATTTGTAATAATTCAGATGAGCAATTCAATTTGAAAGAAATAATGTTTTCCAAAAAGGACTTGGAAAGTTTGGTTATTGCAGTATATCTACTACTTCGCAAAATATGCGTTGATGTTTGAGATTCAAATTAAATTTACACCTGAAGGAATATGATAGAACCTTATCCTCAAATGCTGCTCTTAAATGAAAACCTTCCTTGATAAATTCATCATCACACCAGAAAGATTATAGCCCGCCGAACAGTTTATAAGGGTCCGTATATTGGATGTCTCTGAATCTACTGAATGGAGAAAGCGAAAATTTAGAATTTATACAAAGTTAGCTGACCTCATCACGGATGTATCATAGCTTAGGTAGACTAATTCTTATTCAAGGACTTAAATGTGTGACTAAATTAGAGAACAAAAAGAAAAAATCTTCATGTTCATCATGTGACCATATAATAATAATAATACTTTATTTTCTTAATGACATGAAATAACATTTATAGAATTAGTCATTAAAAGTTTATCTAAAAAATAAAAAAAAAATTAATACTACTGACAATATGCTTTAGAAAATCTCATCTAAAGATTGAAGTCCACCCTTCAGAAGGAATCTTCTAAGACATTGCTTGAAAGCTTTCAATTTTACACATGATTTAATTTTGGTTGGCTGTTTATTGAACAACCATCACATATTTTCTTGTCTTGTATTATTAGAATGCATTTCATTCTTGAAAGTGATTAAATTACGAAACAAAAAATACTAAAACACATACTTCGAAAACATACAAACACTCCAAAGTTAAAATTTCATAATAAAACTCGACCACTAGTGGTACAAGAGACATCAGCGTTACAAAGATTTTTTTTTTCTGTGAGATAAACTAGTCATTGAAGCAAGTGGATAACCACCAGAAACATATTCCGGAGTTCGGCCTGTGCAAAATATAATTTGATCAGTTGTTTCTCCTTCAAGACTGATCTTGTATTTCTGAATAGATAGCTGGCAGAGTTGAGTTTCCCCAATCAAGACACTCATCAATGTATAGTCCCAGAAACTTTACACATACGTTTTCTAAAACTTTATTATTTATATTTGCATGAACTGTGGACACTTGTTTTGCCAGTTATGAAAATATTTTGATAATAATTGATATTTTTTTGCATTTAAATGAAGTATGCTTATGCAGTGCCAGTCATACAAACAAGAAACATTTTCATAATTGGACTAGTCTGATATGAGTATGGATGTATTGTACGCATACAACGTGAAATTTGTGGATGGGCAATCCCAAATGATGTCATTTACATATACAAGAAACAATGTAGGGCTCACTACCGGCCCTTAACCTACACTGATGTCAAGATCAGATCATCCGAATTACAAAATGTCACTAATTGCTGTCGTCCCTGGAAGACTAATGTACTGACAAAACGCATGCAAAGACGATTTTATCCATTCCTGTTCCAGTTCCTGAACTTCAATGTTGATTAATTTGTTAATCAGGATATTATGGTTGACGCAGTCGAACGCCTTTCTAAGATCACAAAGAATCTCAACAGGGCACTCGTCAGCATCAACCAAATTAGTTAATGTAATAAAAAACTGGACTGCACTATTTTTGTAGATTGTTTGATTGAAATCCATGCTGGTTATTGATTATTAGATGATTCTGCTTCAAGTTAAAATTCATTCTCTCTAAATAGGCATATTCAAATATCTCTGGAAATATGGAAGGAGTTGTTATAGGATGAGAATTACTAACCAGCTTTGGATTATCTCTTTTCAGAACTGGAACGACCCTTCCTGTTTTGAGCCAATCGGGAAAATTACTATTTTAAATCGAAAAGCTGACAAGATAAGTTATAGGTGATATGATAAAGAAAGCACCCTTTCTAAGCAATAATGATGGTAGGTCGTCAAAGTCATATAAACTTTTATTTTTCAACTTATTTAGTAGCAATTCATCTAAATGGAATAGTTCCATTTGTGTACAAGGATATAATAAAAACGGTTTCTATCAAATCTTTATAAGTGTATTGACTGATAATTGATAGAAAACCGTAAATCAAAATTTATAATAAAATCGTGATGATTAATTCAAACGTTGTTCA